>OY292410.1:2400000-3600000 GCA_958496275.1 Zele albiditarsus
TAACAGAAAAAAAATATAATAATTAATAATAAAATGATTATTTTCAAAACTTTAGAAAAAAATTATTAATTACAATTTTATTACCATTCCTTCATTTATTTTATTTTTCATATAGCGTAAGGAACTTCATTCCTACCAGATGTCCCACGACACCTCTCATTTGTTTTATTAATGGATAGACTCAAGTGCGCCGCATTAAAACGCGTAACCAAGATGAAATTCAGAAAGTTGACGGTCTAATAAATGGCATAAAACACTATTTCAACACACCCAAATCATACAATACATTACGACCAGAAGTCTTCGATTTTGTTGTATTAGTTAATTGAACCCTACATTATCTACAGTAAATAAAATTTAGTTTTATAAGTACAACACTACTTTTGTCTATGTTACTTCTCTTTCGAATCTCTCGTAATAAAACTACGTACAACTTATCAAAGTATATTTTTATTAATTACATCAGGTTATGGGCCGAGGCCACCTGAATGTTGCTTAGAAGAAAGTAAAAGTAATTTCCACAGTTATAAAAATGAAAGTTCGTAGTTCTGGTAAAATTAGTGAAACCTAACCTCAAACTCCGCACGTGTTCTCGCCATTCAAATATTTCTTCATCGGAAAAATGTCTTCAAATAATACGATGGCACTTATAGAAAAGCTGACCGGAAGAGAAAATTATTCAACGTGGCGATTTGCTATGCAAACTTACCTCGAACACGAAGATTTATGGAGTTGTGTCGCCCCTAAAGAAAATGAAGCCGTTGATGCGAAGCTCGATACGGAAGCCAGATCTAAATCAATTCTACTAGTGCATCCTACCAATTATGTACATATACAAGAAGCTGAAACAGCTAAAGATGTGTGGAATAATCTAGCAAAAACTTTTCATGATAATGATTTGACACGTCGGGGTGGGCTCTTGAGAGATCTGATAACCACAAATGCTGCAAAATGGAAAGAGTCCACTGAAGAGGAGTTGAAGGCACATGCAAAGAATGAAATATGGCAATTGATTGAAAAGCCTAAAGAAGTGCGGATAATTGGCTGTAAATGGATCTTCAAAATAAAAGACGAGCCATCAAGTCCGCTCTACAAGTCAAGATTGTGTGCCAAACGATGTAGCCAGAAACAAGGCGGTGAATACAAGGAGATATATGATTCAGTACGTGTTCTACTTTCAGAAGCACCTCAACACAACTTGCATATTGTTCAGTTTGATGTCAAAACTGCATTTTTGTATGGAGATGTAAAGGAAGATATTTACATGACGCCACCTGAAGGTTTAGATGCTTCTTACAATATGGTATGTAAACTCAACTGTTCGCTTTATGGTCTTAAGCAAGCACCAAGGTGCTGGAACCAAAAATTTTACACTTTGCTAAAGAAATTTGGTTTTGAAAGCTGTCATAATGACAGGTGTATGTATGTTGGAAAAGTAAATGACAATAAGGTGTATTTACTCCTGTATGTTGATGAAAGACTTCTAATCTCAAAATCAAAAGATACACTGAATAAACTTATGTGTGAATTAAATAAAAATTTTGAAATAAAACAGTGTGATGCAAAGAACTTTGTAGGATTACAAATTGAAAGAACTGAAGGAAGTATTTTCATTCATCAAACAAAATACACTGAGAAACTGCTGTACAAATTTAATATGCAGAGTGTTAACTGTAATAATATACCAGTTAATACCTCACACTACACTGGAGTAGAATACAGAGATTCCTGATAAGAAGATTCCATACAGAGAGGCAGTAGGCTCACTGATGCATCTAGCGGTGGTAAGCAGGCCCGATATAATGTATGGAGTTAGTCTCATGAGTAGATACCTTGATCGTTTTGATCACACTCATTGGAATGTTATTAAGAAAATACTGAAGTATTTAAAAGAAACCAAAGATTATGGTTGGTGTTTTTCAAAATCACAACTGAACATAGTAGAAGCTTACTGTGATGCTGATTATGCTAAAGACACCTCCACACTAAAGTCTTTAACTGGCTATGTGTTTATTAAAAATGGAGCCGCCATAACATGGGCAACACAACGACAACAAAGTGTTGCTTTGTCTACCACTGAAGCGGAATTCATGGCTGCTTGTTCTGCTGCGAAAGAGGCTGTGTGGTTAAAAGGACTCTTAGTGGATATTGGTGAATTTAATCAGGACTCGATATGTTTGAATATAGACAATCGAAGTGCAATTCGTTTAATTATAAACGTGTATTACCATAGGCGTTGTAAGCATATAGAAGTGCAATATAATTTTGTTAAAGATAAATATGTAGAGATACAAATTGATTTGGTTTATGTATCTAATAATGAACAATTTGCTGATGTGTTTACTAAAGCTTTTCCTAGAGACAAGTTTCAGTATTTTAGAAAAAGAATTGGTGTTCAGAACTTAAAATAGTACCTATATCTTACCTGTACTTGTAAAACATTATTTTTCAAATATTTCTTAATTCAATGAGAGCGTGTCAAACTAATTTATGCCATGAAAATGTGTGTTCACTTTGAAAATTAACTTGTATTAAGAAATGGGTTCAAATTAGGTGGGAGTGTTGTATTAATTAATTGAACTCTACTTTATCTACAGTCAATAACATTGAGTTTTATAAGTACAACACTACTTTTCTCAATGTTACTTCTCTTTCGAATCTCTCGTAATGAAACTACATACAACTTATCAAAGTATATTTTTATTAATTACATCAGATTTCAAACAACTGCCTCACGAAGAATTAATGCTTACGCCGGGTGAGCAGAGGAATTGTTGACAGAATCACTCGGACAATTACAATTGGCCGACTTGTTTGACGAGGAGGCAAATAGGAGTCTCGTAATTCAAGACCTAACCAACGGCTTCGTGCGCGGACGCAGACGAGAATATTCAAAACTTTTCAGAACAAGAGAGTTCAATGACCTCCAAGAAGCGATAGCCGAAGGGAGATACGTCGAAAGAGAACAACGAATTCCCACAGTTCCTACCTGCCCCATCCCCAAAGAAGATCCTTGTAGCACAAGCAACTGAAGAGTCAGTTCCCGAATCAAACAAAATAGAAACGTCGAATCCCCAATGTGGATTTTGCAATCGAATCGGACATAGCATCGACATTTGTTATAAGTAGGGCCAGGAAGTTCCTGTCACTACGTATGTCGATATATGTGAAGGTTGCTGCTAGCACGTGCGGCAAAATTAATTCTTTGGACTGAGGTTAGATGTCACCGATTAGCGTGATGTTTGAAATGATAAATGTAATATTCTATTCGCGCTATGAAATCTTTTCAGAGCAATCCGATGGGCGTGAGAAATAATGGAACGTATGAAAATGATAATAGTCAATGGGGGTTATCACATAAAACATTGACGAGTCATAGGAAGTCACCATAATTAAATGAAATGGATGGAAAATAATTATTGTAATTCCGAAATTGTCTTCCACACGTCCGCTCACCTCCGTATCAAAAGCGATCTCGGATACGACCAAATTGCATATGACCTTTTTTGTAGGTCATGAAATTTCCTATGTGAATGTCCGCGACGACCCTGGTCCAGAGTCCATAGGTGAAGCGTTGGAGAGACTCAATAGAACTCATTGATTCATTTAATGAATTACGTTCCGTTGGCAAAAATGAGGAGTGACCGTTCGCGCCGTGCTATAGATATACTGTGAATGGTACATCGCGTTACCTTTTGAATTTAAATTCGTTCACATTGAAATGAATTGATTCTATGAAGAAATTGTAAGATATTATATATATTCGATTGAAAATATTGAATAATTAAAATTCATGATCGTGTTCTCATTTCTGTTCTCAATTGCGTCCTAAATTGTATTATCAATTACGTCTTCAACAGTGCCACGTGGCACTACATTTTACGATTGCCGATGGCTCATGGACAAAAATTTTAAATGAATCACGTAAAGAATTTGGAATTATTATTCGTTTGTTCAACAATTTCATATTTGGATAATGAATTTCATTCCATCGATTCCATCAACTCTTTTGTATGAATCGCCGAATTATTTTATATATTATCAAATTGTTTGAATGATGTTCAAATTGCGGTCAAATTGGAGTTCAAAATGCGATCCATTCGGAGTTCAAAATTCGTTCAATTTGGAGTTCAGAATGCGATCAATTTGGAATTCAAATGATGTTCAAAATACGGTCAATTTGGAATTCAGAATGCGGAAAAATTATTATTTAATTGAGGACTTTGTTTGGTGTCCATACAACATTGCCGAAAAAAGTGACTGCTTATAATTTTTTATTGGTCTCTTCAAGTCTCTTGATTAATTTCTTGTAGCACACACCAAATAATTTCATTCATATTGCTACACCAACACACACATACGTATCCAATATTTTGGATACGTTTGAGAAATTAAAATTTTTGTCCATGTTTGCCCCCCATTGACTATTATCATTTTCATACGTTCCATTATTCTTCACGCCTATCTGATTGTTCTGAAAAGATTTTGTAGCGCAAGTAGAATATGACATTTATCATTTCAAACATCACGCTAATCGGTGACATCTAACCTCAGTCCGAAGAATTAATTTTGCCGCGCGCGCTAGCAGCGACCTTCACATATATCGACATACGTAGCGACAGGAACTTCCTGGCCCTAGTGATAATCCACCATCGAAATGGATATTTGATGAGAACTAAACTATGAACCACCAAACTTAATAGTTCAACGTGAAAGATGCAATTCCGGACTGCCAAGATGGATTTGCATAAAATCCATAGTATTCATTAACGACTCTCTGTCATCTTCCAAACTGACAGATCCAGGTTATATGTCTCATTTATACAATTACACTCCATACCCTCATTCACTCCAAATAATTTTATTCGTAGGTTCGGAAAAATGCATATAAGAACTAAAAAGAATTAATCGGGGGAACTATTAAAAATATTTATTTAATTGCAATGAGTGGCAACGGCCATCTCATCACATACTATAATTAATGTTAATATTTGAATATCATCATAAATAAATAATTATTCATCACATTATTATTAAATATTGATCACAGAGGATATTTGCATAGACATCTATGAGTATGTTCCGATATTACTGACAGTACTTTGAGCACCACGAATGCCGTTCCTATATACGCCGCAGTAAGCTCGCGGTTCGCTTTTGTGATCTTATGACGTCATTGGTTCTGTCGTCACTTCCTGCTGCAATTACTGCCGTTCGCAACGTGAGGCTACTGAAGTAAAACTAAAATGGGGGCAACGTACGGGAGCGTCGTCCTGATAGACGCCGTGGACGGCATGAAATATTCCCTCGTCATCAGCAGCGATGATACAAAAAAATCAAAGACAGGTAAGTTTGAAATCCTTAATCTAACATAAAGATAAAATAAATACATTAGTCTTCGGTTTGAACACGTATATCTTTCCATTCGTGAACATAACTTGCGAGTTAACCTGTTGTTATTAACCTCTTCATTTCTACAGCTATTTTCGAGGATACGGATTCAATAACAAAGCACTTTGCTGCTGTCGAAAACGCACCTAGAAAATATTTTATTTCATCAATGCAGTATTAATGCTATTAATTTTTTTTTAGATATCATGTTTGCAACGGCATTGTTGAAGCATGCGAAACAAACCCAAGACGACAATAACACGGCAGTAATCGAGGATGTGGTTGGTAGCAGCAGCATTTCAAGCAAAGCAGGCCATGGAGAAAAAGCAAAAGGTAGAAAAATCAAACAGAATATGGGTGTGTCCTGGACAACTCAGCGCTGCGCAGCGCTCGCTGCTTTTGTAGCAGATGTTGCTGCAAAAGAAACGAGTTCCGTGTATACTGCATATAAGCAACGGTGCGCCGCAGCCTGTCTAGTCCAAAGTCGGGATTTTAACTCTGCAGCGCTGCGTTGTCGAAAATACACCCAATAATATATTAATATATATAGATACATAGATGTACGTTGTGACAACTCAACCGCGCAATCACTTTAGATTGAGAGGAAGGTCGATTACGTGCCGGGCACAAAGGCGAGCAATATCCATTTGCCACAATGGAATTTTTGAGCGCCACTTGGTTTTGTTCTTCAGTCCAAGAACTGACCCCTGATTCTTACGGTTGCCTGGAAACTCAGCGATATTCTACCGCGGGGTGGGTTTCCACTAGGATGCCTCTCAAAATAACCCAAATGTTATGAAATATCCGTGGAATTGATGTTGTACCACCATATATGTAATCCATTTATGGTGGTAAATTGGCATTAATATCGCGACAATTATTAATGACCAATTTGTTGTTGTTACCACAATGGACAATACGAGTAACTTTACGAACAATTAGCGAGCCGGACGAAATGAGAGAAATGTAGCAACCGACGCTGCACCAATTAAGTAACGCCTTCACTTACGGTTGCCCGCTTGAGTAGCTCTCTCGCACGCACAATAATACCTATTGCCGGGAGCAATCTCCCTCTTGTTGTCTCTGCTTGCTATATCTGTTCCTTACAGATATCCGCCGTTTCCCTTCACGCTGGACAGGTGTAACACAGAACAAGAAACCAAGGAATTGCTGCCACAATGGAATCTCAATTTTATTCTCAATAAAATATTAATATAAAGACACTTTCTTTATATTATAGTCGCTCGATTTCTTTGAGGTAATAATTATGTTATTTCTCCTTTTCAGCCAATGGTCGGAACCTATGCACTTAGCACTACACAATTCACGCTCTATAATGTTGGCACTACTATAGCACATATGATTCTTTTGTAGTAAAGAATATCGTCTCTACTCAATGTCGCTCTCGAATATACGCCGTAGCTTCGAGTACTCAGTTAGTTGTTATAGCTGAGTGATAACCAATGTAATCGAATAATAATCGTCGTCTCACCGAGAAGCATGGGGTTATATACTCGTGACGCCGGAGGTCAAGTTCACTGTCACAGTGACCGCGTGGTGCGCTAACCGGCGCAACCGGTGTCTCCTCAGAGGATCGCATTTGACTTCCGTCGTTCTCTCGTAGTGCAGACTGATCGCAGCAACAATAGAGTGCGCACATCGCAATTCGCGGACAATTTAATATTCAAAGCTGATAATAGACAGGACATTGTCACAACGTACAAATGTAACGCGCGCGCGCGTGTGTGTGTGTATGTATGTGTGTGTGCTCCTATTCACATTAAAAAATATCCATTGTAATGCCTAACAAAATTATTTGTTCCTCTTATGATCTTTCAGAGGTTTCAAAAACAGATACGGGAGGTTCGCTTCAAACTGATGATTCATCCTCTGAAGGCAAACGTCTCTAACAGATTATTTTTGAATTTGATCAATTCGGAATTTTCCAATTGGCATATTAGTTATTAAAACATATCTGCGTAGTGATTACAGGGACACACATCTGGTCGAAGACTGAAACCCTCTTGTTATTGAATTTGTACGTGGATTGTAAAGAGGAGTACCACATCGGCAAGGGCACAGTAAAGCAACTTTGGAAAAAATTGTCGCTGGGAATGAATGCCCAAGGATACAATTTGTCTGGAATAAAGTGTCTTACCAGGTTTCAAGCTTTGAAACGCACCTGAAAAGTTGTTTCTGACGCAAACAAAAAAAGGGAAAGAGCCGCAAAGATCGGGAATATTTTAAGGTTGCCGTGTGCTGCAGTCATTTGGTTACGTTATTGAAAATGGTGTTTATAAAACCGATTTTTTTCAGATCATGAACGATATGTTCGGGGACGAGTCATGGATGAAACCTCCGTCGGTGGCCGGATCAATGGTGGAGGAAGAGGAGGACCCCCAAAACAAGAACGACAAAGAACCCAAACAAGGTATTTTTCATTTATTTATTTCTGCGCCTTTGCTAAATTACAACTTTTCTTTATTTCACTTCCCTCCGCTCGTTTTCCCTTGTTATTCTATACAATCACACTGCTCCTTTTTCTTGCCCCCGTTCCTCTTCCATGTTTCTTTTTTCCTTCTCCGCCCACCTGCATGTCCACCCGTTCACCGTTATACTATCTTCCGCTACAAACACCTCCCTTTCTTTGCTCCTCTCTTCTGCCGCGTTCTCCCGCAGCCTATATATTGTCCTCCTTTACCACTTTGTCCGATCTTAGCTTATTTCCACTACCATCTTCTCCATCTCCACGCTTGACTCTAGTACTCCCTTTATGTCTTTTTCCTCTTCCATCTCTACGATCATCACGGCTATCTCTCTGACCTGCATTCCTTTTACTATCTTCTCGACTTCTATCCTCTTTCCCACGCCTCTCTCGATTACTTCTTCCATCTCCTTCTTTTCCTTCTTCCTTCTCTCTTATTCTTCTTCTTCCTTCGCCGTTTTCTCGCCTGCGTCCTCACCTTCTACCTGTCTAGCCTTCCATCGACTTTTCTGTCCTTATTTTCTGTGCCTAACGCCTCTTTTTTTTCAGCCTTACTCTTCTTCCCATTCTCCTTACTGTCATCTTTTCCCTTCTCGACGCTGCTTCCTTCCTTTTTCTCGCCTCTGGTACATTTTTCTTCCCCGCTTTCATCATATCTCCGACCCCCCCCCCCCCCCCCCCCCCATCAGTCTTATCCCTCTCAGCTTTTTGCACCCTACACATGGTATTGAAAATTAGCATATTTATACTTCTTTTCCGTTTCAGTTGATTGAATGATTAAAGTTTGAAGTTACTATTTTAGATTCGACAAAACGGAAATCGGACCTGTATTTGAAGGAGCATATCGACATTTCACAGGAGGCGAAGAAAAAAAGTCGAGATCTACGAAAGTAGCATCACGAGGAAAAAGTTGCCGCTCTCGGCCGCCTCGAGGAACTATTGGTGGAGTCATTAAAAGGAAAAGACTCGTAATTCATCGTACAAGTAAAGACCCCCAAAAGGAAAATCCCACAAATATTTTGTTTTGAGATTCTTGTAGAATGAATCCATTTATTTTATTTTGCGTTGCTTATTTGTAACGAGTGACGAACCTCACAATTCAGTAAAAAAGAGGTTTTTTAGTTTTTCAAGTTCCTTTTGAATTTTCTGGGGGATTTTTTAATTCAATTTTGCGTTGCTTATTTGTTATAAGTAACAAAACTCACAATTCAGTAAAAAAAAAAGATTTTTTTAGTTATTTTTTAAGTTCTGTTTGGGATGTTGCCAAACCGATAACTGCTGTAGAAAAAATTGGTGATCACCCAAGAATTGAAATGCGGTTGAGTAATTAACAAAATATGAATATATTGATTGAAATGAATTGTATGAATAATTAACAAGAATGTTTCAATGAGTGCACAATGAATGTTGAGTATACAATGAGTGAATGAATGAACAATGTGAGATGAGTAAGTGAATGTATGTTGAGCAGACAATATAGAAAAGCAAATAAATTGAATTTAACAAATAGCCACGCGGTCTCGAATGAGCAACTAAATTGTAAATGAGATGTGACCGCGTGTTGAGTATTGTCGGAGAATCAAATTGAGCAATCAAAATGTATGAATAAATTGAGTGAATACAATTCGAAAATTTATAATGAGCATACAAGTGAGCTGAATTATACAAGGCACACCATACAAAGCATACAATTTATACAGTTATCAACCACTGGTTCGACGCCACGTGGTGATGCACACCGGAAATTAATTGAAAATCAATTAAATTCCTTAGTCACACGATTGAGTTATTCACTGATTAATCACTATAACTGAGTCGATCACAATGAGCACACACAAGACACAATTTGGATGTACTTTGAGAAAACAGAATTTACCTAATGAGCTGGACGAGCGGACCGAGTACAACATGTGCGCTAGATTCGGTGTTCAAAACAAAGATGGTTGAGATGCACGCGAAGATGATCATGATGCTGATGGAAGAGCGGCGACACTTATGTCACACTTTAGCGCAAGCGCAAGCGCATGCTCATAAGTGTCCATAAGTGTCCATACGTGATTGATTGGGTGGTCATGACACTACGCGACCCTATTGATTGCCCAATTGATTAATGTGTGACACTTGTGAGTCAAATTGGTTGGAGGCTTCTGAGGTGCTGCCACAATAAGTGACCAAACAAGTTCCTTTCGAATCATTTGGGGTTTTTTTATTTCATTTTGCTTTTTTATTTGTCATCAGTGAAAAGACTGGAACTAACAAGAAGGAAGCCGTTTCTTTTTTTTTTATCCTAAAAGGTTTAATTTTTTTATTTTGCGTTGTTTATTTCTAATTGGTCAAAAATCTATTACGTTGACAAAACTGAAAATTTTGTTTCGTTGTTTAAGTGATCTCGGGTGATGATACTCTCGAGATAAGTATTATTTACGTACCTGAAAATATCTATAGTGATCTTCAGTGTATTCAAGATGTAAAAGGTGCCAAAGGAAACGTAGGAAATAAAGAAGGCTGTTTTTTATGAATATATAAATTTTATTTTCTCCTGTATAAGTTATTTACTAATAACGTTTACTTATTAACTTATAACGTTTCTATGTCGGTTACATACGTTTTTTGGAAACGTCTCAATTTCTATTGAGATGGTACATAATTGCGTTTCTTTTATTCACGCCTTCTTATCCGTTGGCGTTCTCGATTGGTGCTCGCTGTATATCGCCAGCATCATTGACGATAATCGAAATATCGTTGGTCGTTTTGCAATACGCAAATGTTATGCAAAATGCGACAAGCTATAACATATTTCAGCAGCAGATCTGTTTTTCGCGCCGGAAAGGTATCCAGCAAACTTCTGAAACGTCCCGTCAGCAAGCCTATCGATCGTTCAACCATCATCCTCGCGGAAGATAGACGGTAGTTGAACAGGGTTTCCGCTTTTCCAAGATGACCGTTGTCCTTGAATGGCACCATGATGTACTTTGATATCTGGTACGCTGCATCGCCTAAGATATGGCTGTCGTTGGGAAAATATGCGTTCGTGTATATTTGTTCAAACTGTGACAAACGCAAAACCCGCATGTCATGCACAGAGCCAACTTGTCCCGCATAGCAATGGATGAACTCCAATTGCGGATTTCAAATTACCTGCAATAAAATATAATGGAATGACATTTTAAAAGTAGCTGTGGGCTTTACATTGAATACAACAAATAGAATATTGAGACCACAATATTTTGTTTATAGAGCCTCTAGTAAATAGTGTGAAACAGTTCGAATCACCCTTCGCCCAATATTTGCGGGAACAGGCGAGAATGTTCGACTTCATGTCCCATTGACATCCAACAAAGTGGACCTCGTGGTCGGCGCCACTCATTCCTTTACCGGTGCAATGATTATTGCTGAGATTAAGAAACAGCAATAATCCGGTTTATGTTGCCGACTAACTTAGATGAAACTCCTTGGTCTCGCAGGTGGTGTGTTCTTCGAGAACTATCCCGCGATAGCCGCAAAAACCCGATGAAGATGAAATAAATGTGGAGAAATAAATATGAGAATTGCTTCTCTCACAAGAAGACTTCTCAAGACACCATTAGCATATTCATCCATGCCTCATGTGTCGTGCGACGGTTTGAAATATCCCGCTGTCCAGCTGAGGTATCGCCACCAGGGCACCACGAGCCTTTCTGTTAAACAGACGGGAGGCTTACCATTCTGTCCTGGAGTTTATCCAGTCCTTGGTACATGCCTGAGTGTATGAGCTATACTACACCATGACTCGCGTCAAGTGTGTATGCTGGTCACAAGGAAGAAATCAGTCCCCCTGATTTCCCTCTTGGTAAATTACAAACCGCCAATTGGTGTGAATGTCCTTGATTATTCTGCTTGGCCCAACGTTCCGCAGCAGTAATAAAAATTACCACGCCGTTGAGACTGAGTACGCAATTTTATTTCAAAAATAATCAAATTCAAACAAGAAGAAACATAGTTTTAGAGTTGATCAAGAGTTCCTTCTCTGATCCAACAATAATATGTGAACAATGAGTAGTTATGAATTAAGGCTAACCCCGACCATCCGTATGTTTGTTAATGAACAAACGTTAAGCAAAGGAAGGTAAGCAAGCAGAGCAGAAAAGGGCGAGTACTTACAGTAAAGGCTGTTTGCCAGTTTCCAAAAAAAACGTGCCTTATGGTTCGCCTTCCCACTTGTTCTGGAGCCTCTTCCTTTCTCCTCCCTTGTTTGGCTTAATGGCTATTGGTGTTATTAGCAAAGCAGGATAAGGATAACAGCAGTTATGTTGAGATTATGAGTTACACAACGACTCAATTTCCCAAACCAAAATCACAAACTTTTATTCACAAATTCTATGCTTATCTAGCTGACTAATTATACAATTATTAACTCGTTCTGGTTTTGAAATATAATTCTCTGATGATATGAGAATAAGTACACCTTGAATAATCAAGTAGCAAATAAATGTCGCCAATGCTATTAATTGTCGACTAACGATGTTGAATGTCCAATATAAATTCTCAAATGTATCTCTCTAGTTAATCAAAGAAGCACGTGGACCTATACGTCTCATTTCCCTTGCGTATATCTTCGTATTCAATGGGGAATTCCTTTGTCAATTTTCCTAATTGACCTTTCCAAGAGTTCATTGTTTCCTTTTCAGAAACAAAAACCAGAGTGTCGCTCAAGATTGTTGCTACGCAGATCTCAAGTCCCATATTTCTCCTTATTTGCATTCCTCTTTCGCGCGTGTCCACGTACCTCCTTTGTTTTCCCTTTCCATTTATAATCTCCCGCTCCTTGATTTGCGTGTCTTATTGTAGTGAGATAACTAGAACATACATGGTAATTCGGGCGAGGCCCTCGATAAGTAGGATAACTTCTTGTTACCGACGAGCAATCCTTCTTCGTCATTATGTAAGGAGGCCACTAGAGGCGTGGAGAGCGGAATAATGAGATTATAGTATAGGGATTACGAGTTTTTGGTTTAGCTGAATTTGGGAGTAAATCTATGAGGAAGCGCTCAGAAGTACAGAAGTTGAGAGTCGTTTATGGCGAGTACCTGCGACTGGATAGGGATAGTCGAGTCAGAGCGAGAGCGAACCGCACTCCAACTGAGTATCCGTAGTTCCGTTTTGCCCAGAGTGTGGGCAAAAAACATCGAACGGAGATCGTACCGTCCGCATGTTGCTTTTCATACAATCATATCACGAGTTATATGTAGTACTCCTAGGTCGGAGCTACTCGCTCAAAGAGTAAAACTCGAAGGGTTTGTCGGGATTCTCTCCTTCTCAGAGTCGATACTGACCTGCTCGGAGTTTAACTCATCACAAAATGGCAATACCCGAACGATACTAAGCAGCAGCGCTTTCACAATCTATGTGTTAGAGGCCAGGCGTCAGACATGAATTTCCCTATGCTAAATCTATCAAATAATTTAGTTAGATAAAAAATATGATGATTGGAAAAACAGATGAATATTCACCTATTGACAATATATCCCGAATAATAGTGCTGGAGATTGCTCGGAATATGTGATAAAAATGGTTTAAATTTCGAAAATCGTTTTTTTTTCACATACAATTCTTTTAAACTTATTATTTAGATCATAAAATTCATATTAAAATGTTGGTTCCTACCGATTTTAGAGCGTTGGAGTGAATTCCCAATATTTAAAGTCAGAAAATTTGTCCCGTCGTCTACAAGACTATTCGAAAAATCAGAGAATATATCGACTTAATTTCAACAAATTCTTTGGCCTTCCTGAAATTGATTTCATTATTTATTAAATGAACAGAATGAATTCTATGCATAAGTGATTGAGTGCACTTGGCATATATTGTCATGCATTTCACGTCATAGAATATAATCCTGGTTTTTATAATTCAAATTACTCTAGAAATAATGATAATATCAATAAGTAGTTGCAAAACTTTTCGTTAATAAGTGGTGTTTAAGATTAGAGAATATGAGTTCAATTTTTGTTTATTAAATATGAAATTACGTAGGAGGAATTGTTTTGTTTATGCTGTGACAAATATTGGTATATTGATTAAATATTATTATTTACAAGAGCCACGTTTATATTAATCATAATTTGATGGTGTTAATATATATATTAATTACATATTTACAATAATCCGATGAAAGTGTGGCAACATATGAAAAAAAGGGCACCACTATTGTTGAGACGAATGAGAGAAAGATGTCGAACGTTCTATGCAAGTGGTAGTGTTGAACATTTCAATATCACTCTCATTTTCTGTCTCATCCGGTGACATGCCATCTCTTTGTTTGTCGGTTTGTCTTTTGCGTTTCACGTCGGTAGTCTCATCATTTGCAAGATCGATCAAATTGAAATTTGACCGGACTAACATTATATTATTGAGAATTTCACTTCCGAGCCGTGAACGTAAGGGACAAAGTATGAAGGCGACCCCAGAAAATAGCCGTTCCACACTCACTTGAGTTGCAGGTGTCGCCAAAACAATCTGCGCCAACTTGTACAGCTGAGGCATTAGTACCCGGTTCGACTCCCAAAACTGTTTCAACGACAGTTCTGACCGTGTCTGCTCAGCGTAAAATGCCTCCAGAAGAGGCCTTACGTTCTTGACGAAAGACCCCGCCTGCCGCTTCATGACTCTATTGCGAAGATCTTTCGCCAACTGTTCGGTCAATTCACTCGGCATTCGCTTCTGAACATTACCGTCATGAAACTGAGTCGTCTGATCATTTCCCGGGCGAGGACTACTGGCGTTCCGTTCCTGCGTCGATGCAGCAGTATTCTGATTGCTCAGAAGGGCCAATCTTTGGCTCAGTGCAACGAGGTGATCGATTGCCATCGCCTGCTGCTCTGCGGTGAGCCTCATATTCCATAGAGGATCCATGAATACCGCCGACACGAACGCTGCATTATTGTAAAATATGTGCTGCCGTTTCTCCATAAAAAAATGCCACATTGCGTGCCAATGGTGTATCAATTTTCTGGGTGTTTATGAAGCAAGTGCTCCAAATGCAGAAAAACTCCGGCATGATGAGTTGCTCAGATTGGAGCTGCATTGTGGCTTGTTTTGCTGGTTGTAGGGCTGCAACATACTCTTCCATTGTTGACCAATCAGATGCAGTCAGGAATGGTATGAAAATTGTTTGAACGGCAACAATTTAACTAACATATCATATGTTGAGTTCCAACGCGTAGGTAGATTCAAAATCGGCCTGCTTATATTTGGTATCTGGTTCCGAATCTCATTGAACGTAGAATCTACTCGGAAGTGATTGGCAGCATTCCGAGCGTTGTTCAATGTTCGCCGCATTGTTGTTTTTTTTATTGCGTCCTCTACGGCTAAGTGAAGCGTGTGGGCGGCACAACGAACGTTACATAGTGACGTAACCCCATCCTCCAATGTTGGGCATTCATCAATAAGCTCATTTGCCGCTTGTGAAGCCGCACTTTCTGGGTCCGCAGTTGGTTCTTCATCAATGGTCATGTCCAATTCCATACTGCTTTCGGGTTCCTCGATACAATTTGCGACGAATATTTGGTTTGCCATTGTGTCGACATCCGTTTTTAGTGAGTTATCCAATAACTCACCTAATTTTACCATATTCGTGGCATTGTCCGATGTGAATGAGTATAAATTTGAAAGACTTATTTCGAAATCATTCAAGATTTCGACTATCGTCTGGTTCAAATTCACGCTCGTATGCTTTTCCTTCAACACTACGACGCCTAGAGTTCTTATTTAAATTTCAAAATTCGTCAAAAATTGGATATTCACACCAATAAACGAGTGGCCGAGTCTCGACACAATGTCTACCTTTTCAGGCTGACCAGCTGCTGACGCTTCACTTCAGCTGTAATTATTTTTTTTATTGCCGTTGCCCTCTTATAAATTGAAATTTTTGAACTTTCCGGCGTGACAGATATTTTCTGTTTCTCCGGTAACCGCGCCAATAATGGTTCCAGGAGTCGCTGCATTCCGGTGTGATTGATGATTGAGAGCGGTCTTCCGTCAACTGTCACAAAACATATGAGGGCGTCTTCAATTGTCTCGGCTGTGATGGCAACATTATTTAATGTGTAGCTCCTCAGTCTCTTGTGAGATTCGGATTCAGAGAACGAATTGGCCTGATTCTCTTCTTCAAATACTCCAAACATTTCTGGATGCTGCCCTTCGATGTGCCGTTTCAGGTTGGACGTATAATCTGACTGTAAAATGAGAAATTGAAGTATTAAAATATTGATAAATCATAATCATAGATACGGAAATGATGATTTCATCACCATTGCCCGATCTGTTCATCGAACATGCACAAAAAGAAATTCTATAGTAATTGTTCTTTGCGCATTTTATAAACAAAAGAGGAGACATATCTGAAAGTCGTCCGGAATGTATAATCAGAATAGCTCAGAGGAACTCTCCATGCATATTCAATCAAATTCAGGAATACGTCATAGAATACAACCCTGTATATCAGGGTGGGTCAGAAACATCGACTATTTTTTTTTTCTAGAGCCAATGAAAAATTGGTTGCTAGGCACCTCTAGAAAAATCTCACCAAAAGTGAGCTCTTAATTTCAATAGGAAGGTCCACCGCATTACAGTTTTCGATTTTTTCCTCAGTCCAATAGAAAAAAATTCATATCTCACTCATTAATTGATCGTTCAACAGAAGTTTATAGACCATTTCGTAGGAAATTGAACGCTCTACAAAAAGGGTTTTTATATTTTTATCGTAAATCTCACCATTTAAAAAATATTCAAGATCGAAATTTGATTATTTTAAGACAAATTAGTTTTTTGCTTATGAATTTTATAACTCGTGAACAAATGAGGATTATAAGAATGGGCAATGCATATTTTTGTAGAAAATTGAATGCTCTACAAGAATGGTCTCTTATGCTTAGTCGATTAAATCAAGTGTTTAAAAGATATTCATCATCAAACTTAAATGCATACCGATCTTAACGCTTGAATATCTTTCAAACGCTTCATTTAATCGACTAAGCATAAGAGACCATTTTTGTAGAGCATTAAACTTCCTACAAAAATATACATTTCCCATTTCATAATCCATATTTGCTCACGAGTTATAAAATTCATGAGCAAAAAACGAATTTGTCTTAAAATAATCAAACTTCAATCTTGAATATTTTTTAAATGATGAGATTTACGATAAAAATGTGAAGAACCTTTTTATAGAGCGTTCAATTTCCTACAAAATTATGTATAAACTTTTGTTGAACGATCAATTAATGAGTGAGATATAAATTTCTTCCTATTGGACTGAGGAAAAAGTCGGAAACTGTAATGCGGAAGACCTTCTTATTGAAATTAAGAGCTCATTTTTGGTGAGAATTTTCTAAAGGTACGTAGCAACCAATTTTTCGGTGGCACTAGTAAAAAAAAAGTAGATTTTTTGGACCTACCCTACTGTATATATGATTTCGATGGAGAGTCGCACAAGCTTTCTAACGCACCCCTCGATATCTCCGTATAAAAATTTCTACACCATTAAAAATGGATCCAAACAGTGAAATTATTAATCATTTTATTATTGTTCAAAAATCTCTTCCATCATTCGGTCCCTTTTTTTTTCAATAATTCTTTTGAGTACTACTTTTGTTCGTAATGAATATAGCACGAGGAATTACGTAAAAATCGAATGTTTCCTTCTATTAAGTTTTAAAATTTATGATTGTTGTTTACAAAATTGTAAAAAAAATTACAATTGGAAAATCCGTGAAGAAATGAAAACAAAAAAACGATTGAAAACTCCGTGAATAAATAAAAAAAATACGATCGGAGAATTTGAGATTTTTGAATAAACAATTAAATTTTGTATAACTAAACATTTTTTTGTTTCTCAAATAATGTCAATTAAACCTGAATCCGCTAAGAGGGAGAATACAAAGCATACTCGGTCTCACTCGCACCCGCGCGGAAAGTCAGAGACCCGCAATTGGAAAAAAAAACAGGGATTGACCGAATTAAAATGAATTCAAACTTACAATCAATTTACCGCAACCCGCAACTCGGCACGTTCGTTTCCCCGTATCACTATTAGGGTCACTAAAAAAGTGGATAATCTGACTTTTCGGACGTCCACCGTTTTTTTTCGCACTCTGACTATCCATGTCTAACTTCGTCGCGTTTGAAATTGTAGATGTTGCACAAAACTTAGTTCGATGCTTACTGAATAATTTCAAGCTACGGTAATTGCATTGCACTATTCTATGTAGTGTTGGAGGGGTGGTCACGTCAGTAAGTGAGGGTATAGGTCAAACTTTATTGCATCTAAAATTTGGACTCAGGTATATGACATGGAACTTTCTATTTCCTGACTCATATTGTTCTTCAAATAATAATAGGAGGTGAATATTTGGGATAGGTGCATTCAACTTAAAATTCGTGTAAAATAATATATAACTGTAACGAAATATTGAATTACCTGTTTTTTTCCGCCTTTTACAGATGATCAAATTTTAACTCTGCGTCTGTAATGTCGTGATCTTCTCACTATTAAACGTGACACATTACACATATCTGCCAGCTTTTTAATACCCCAGTTATTCGGAGCGCACGATGAAATTTCCACTTTTTCATGATAGATAGATGCCTTGATAAGTGTTTCTTGAATTGTTTCTGGTGTTAGATTCGTTGATGGCGGAAGACCACGTGCCGTTTTTTGTACTTTGGACGCAGATTCGGTTTCCGAATCGCTTGAACTGGACAATAGTCTTTTTTTTTTAATTCACCATTTCGTATGACTGCTGGAATTATTTTATGCTTGTATTCTAACAACTGCACGTCACTGCGTTCTGTCAGAAGTTACTACTGTGAACTGACGGTCAGAATATACATTGCTCGTTCTCATACAAAAGTCATCTTGTGAGATGAGGAAAATGGGGAGAGATGTATATGTGTGCGTATACCTGAGTATACCCGGGGTTTGCACACTCAACGGCCAGAGGTGTACATGAAAATTTGGAACGTCGTTGCGAGAAATGCATTTTAGAAAATAGATATGTATGCATCATTTTATAGCCACACGCAATTATGTATGGCCTTGAGGTATACGCAGGAATGCCACTTTCCCTCAAACACGCACAATCGCACCATGATCCTATCGCATGGATTACGGCGACATCGTGTCGCCGTAGGTATGGCCCTTAAAACTATCAGGTACTCAAGTAAATAGTCATTCATTTTTTATAAAAAATTCCATCAGATGATAAACAAAAATGTTTTTCCTGTTCTTCATGTCGTTGCACGGTCATAATTGAATGATGAAGTTACGGAAAAATGTTTTTCACGATTTTTAAACTCTTGATAGTATCAATCAAATAATATTTCTAGTTTTCTTTCTGAATTCGCGGAGTTAAAAAATTTGAGTGAACGGGGGAAAAAAATATGCTTCCATATGCAGTTAACTAAACACGTTTGAAATTTCATCACCCGAACGGGCCTCAGACAGTTCGTGCGGATGCTATCGGGCAGGTTCGGGCTCTGGATCTACATGCGAGTGCGAGGGAGATCGAGTATGTTCGGTATTCTCTCTCTCGGGAATTTAGGTGGGAAATAATCTATCCGAAAAATTGAGATAATTCACCGAACAAATTAGGTCCCCTACGAGCAGATAGGCTCATATACCTCATCAATGCCTCTGGCATATCGATGTATCACACCTTCATGTCATATTGTTTATTTCCTCCAATTCAATCGTTATTCCATCTAGCTTAATGTCATACGATGATGAGAATGGATTGCAAAGTAAAAAACTTCCAGACTAAAAATTATTTACCATTCGTTCAACTGTATATTTTACGTTATGGTTTCTCGATGATACGCAAGCGTTGCAGTACGAATGAAGAGACCTTTTCGTTATAGGATTTTTATCGTAAAAAATAAATCCAAATACATTATATTTATGTATATATATGTGACATATGCATGATACTACATGGAATGATGATTGAATCGGGGAAAGTATACAATTTTTTTTCATCAATTACCTTATTATATTATAATGCAATCAAATATATTGGTAATTAGCCCAATAGAACTAGCTCAAAAAGGGGCAAACCCGGAAAAAATTAAAAGTAGCAATTTTCCTTCGGAATTCGTTGGGGGGGGGGGGGGGGGGGGGGGTTAACTGGTAGTCTGAATTTCGTTTTGCGTGGTATTCGTACTGTTGCGTTTTCCGCCATCTCGATTTAAAGGATTAATTTTTGTTTATCGAATAACTCGTTTATTTTCAATTTCACACGAAAAATGGTGATTTCAAAAGATGTTTAGAATTAAATTTCCTACAATTTTGGTACTCATCAATTTTTTCCTAGGATAGATATTTTCCGATTTAAACCCCAAAAGAGGGGGTGAATTATTGTTTGATTGACAACTCGTTTATTTTCAATTCTACATAAAAAATTGTTATAAACAAAGTTGTTTCAAATTAAATTCCCTACAATTTTGCTTCCCATCAATTTTTTGGTAGGATCGATATTTTTCGATTTATACTTGAGAAACGGTGGGGGTAAAATCTTATTGCGTTATCACGGTTATTGTCAATTTTACATGAAAAATTCTTATAAACAAACTTGTTTAAAATTAAATTCCCTACAAGTTTGCTTCTTATCAATTTTCTGGTAGGATCGATATTTTTCGATTCATACGTGAGAAGCGGTGGGGCTAAAATCAATGATAAACGTGATAATAGAACATTTAGGTTCGGGGTGAACCTCAATCGAACCTCACCTCTTTTCGGGTCTCAATCGAAGAATATCGATCCTGCCAAAAAATTGATAAGAAGCAAAATTGTCGGAAATTTAATTTTAAACAACTTTGTTTATAAGAATTTTTCATGTAAAAGTGACAATAAACGTGATAATGCAATAGTAAGATTTTACCCCCACCGCTTCTCACGTATTAATCGAAAAACATCGATCCTACCAAACAATTGAAGGGAAGTAAAATTGTAGGGAATTTAATTTCAAACAACTTTGTTTATAACAATTTTTCATGTAAAATTGAAAATAAACGAGTTGGCAATCAAACAAAAATTCACCCCCTCTTTTGGGGTTTAAATCGGAAGATATCTATCCTAGGAAAAAATTGATGGGTACCAAAATTGTAGGAAATTTAATTCTAAACATCTTTTGTAATTACCATTTTTCGTGTGAAATTGAAAATAAACGAGTTATTCAATAAACAAAAATTAACCCTTTAAATCGAGATGGCGGAAATTGCAACAGTACGAATACCACGCAAAACGAAATTTAGACTACCAGTGCCCCCCCCCCCCCCCCCCCCCCCCCACGAATACCGAAGGAAAATTGCTCCTTTTAATTTTTTTTCGGGTCAAATCCTAATTCTATTGGGCTAAATGTGTATTATTATTCATATTCCCCAACAAGAAGAATGATATTGTTTTTTTCCATTATTATTTCGTCAAAGTTTAAGCATACTGCATTAATCAACCGGCCCAGAATGTGCATTACGTTTTTATCATCACATATTTTTTATTTATCATTATTATGAAGAAAAAAAAACTTTTTCCGGATAAAAAATTTTTTGTTATTGAAAATGACAATGTTAATTTAACAATTGCAAAATGCATGACTGAATAAAAAAATGTTTCGTCATCATGTACTTTCACCTGCCCCAGTCATTAAAGTTACGTTCTAAATATATCTATCATTTCTTAATTTTTTTCTCAATAAACAAATTATTCTAAACGGTTTCATCACATTGTTCATGTTTCTCTACAACATCTAGGATTGCCCTGAAATTGGGGAACCACATGCAAATTGGACTAAAAACTACTAAGGCCAAAAATTCCAAAATTTTGAATAAAAAATCGATTTGTGAGACAAAAAATTTTTTCCAAAAAAGTCGTTATATTCGGAATTTTGTCGAATATAAAAGTTTCAATGGTTTAGCGACAATATCAGAAAAAATGTATATTGGTAATTGTTTATTAAAAATTCCATCGACAAATGAGGGCGCTGGAACTCGGTATCATCCCGATAACGTTTCAGAACGAAGAGTTAAACTTGCTGCACTCAATGAGCGGTACACGAAAGGAGTTAATCGTTTCGTGTTGTAGTACTCGATCGACTGTACCAAATTGTGAAGAACAGAGTATACCTCTCGCCACGATTCTACTCATTTTAAGAGTTTAGGTCCAGAGCGTGCGTTCGTAGGTAGAACTGTGGGTACGGACCGTACGGAAGTACCACTCCTGCCAAGAGCGTTAGGGCCCAAACTTGAGAAGGAAAAACTCCTGTACATGTACGATTCTGAGGAGTATTTACCGAAGGTCTCAATATCTCACCGCTCCCTTGTGGAGATATATTCGTTTATCGCCGGAGGGACCCGAGAGCAAAACTTCGCTCGGGAGCGACTCGTAATCCCTGGATTATACTCATATCTTTTTATCTCAAATAAAAATGACAGTTTTCCATACTGTCACAAGTGTCCTGATGAATATAAAGGTTGTAAACAAAAATTACCTGTAACTGCATCGAATGGAACCCTTTCCGGTTCACGTACGACTCGCTGTTCTGGTTTGGCGCAGCTATTTTGATGGGCGTTTCGTCAACTGCTTCAATAGTGCCGGGGAAACAATACCGGCGTTGGATAGATTCCACGTTCCACTCAGCTTCCTCCACAGTTGGCCATTTGATAAATGTTTTGACGTGTGCGTACAGAACTTGAACAACTCTTTGCACACTCCGCCATGCTGTGGCTTTGCCTATGCCGAATCGATCTGAGATACACCTGGACAGAAGATTGATTAAAGACAATCGTGAGCATAGTTTTGTTATTTTGTTCAAGATTTACAATAAGTGCAATTTTTACAGCAAAGCGCTTAGCAGTACTCATGGCAGCGCTGCTTGAAGATTTCGCACTGGATAAAGCGCTGCCTAATAATCAGTGTTAAATCGCTGAGGGGCATTGCTAAGCGCTTCGCTATCGAAAACACACCCAATAAAAGGCAGTAATGTCATAATTTAAATACTAACCGGTATGAGTTGGGTGTAGCCATGAACCAAATCGCCATGAGGAGTTGTTTCCTCGGCGATACAGGGTTCCTCTCACCTTGCTTTGCCAGGTGGGGTTCGCACAGCTGCACCACCACTTCGAAGGTCGTCCGATTCATCCTGAAATGTAAAAGTCATATTGTTCTAACAAATGGATTGTTGCAAAGAGTAAAACATTCATAGGTATACTGTTTTATTAAGGAGATTATATATAGCTACAAATTGAAGTAAATGGGTTTTATCAATCTTATACGCTCAAATCATCAACATTTCATATAGTTATGATTTTCTTACCGAAAATGCTGTCTAAATTCTTCATTTGTAAATGAAGGCAAAATCTATTCCGCGTAATCTCGACAACGTGTGCGAGGAATTACGTCCACTTTGTGCAACATCGCCAAAAATAATAATTCGTCATCATCGCTTGAATCGCTTGACGACGAATCATACAAGACACTCGCGATTTTTCAAATTATTAATATTTTCGGATCCACGTTCACAATTGGAGGTTAGAAAAAAATATCAGCGAGACGCGCCCCTCCAACGTGCTGCTGAAACTGTTGGGTATTGCGTCCCGATATTCCAGTCAGATTGTATGATAGAGGGGGTACAAGTAATATCGGAATGACTTCTGCAGTTCGACAGTCTGACGTCACGTCGTTAGCACTTGTAGTCAATATCGGAACATACTCTATGTATGTACGTTTTTAATGAATTCAACAATACTACTCAATATTCGTTCATCCTTCGTCACTTTGGGTTTATTGTTATTCGATTTTGCGGATAATGACTGTAGAATACTATTTTCTCCTTTTTCTGAGTAAATATGACACAATTGCTGAATTGTCAAATCATTGTACGCCAGTTTTTTCATCATTCCTTCTGAATTATCTCCTTACATAGGAGCAAAATATTGCATGCTGTTTGACGACTTTATTTATTTAATTTCATGATTTACTGCTCCCGTGTATGATACACGAGCTGCTAATAAATCTTCGTCCGAAAGTATAGACGATGCAATTTTTTCTGAAATTGCTACGTCATACTCTCCATCGTGGAAATTTGGGTGCTCTTCAACTAACGAAAAGTCAGCAGCCAAAGTGGCAAATTTCAATTGTCCAACTCTTCTATCATAGAAGACCGTAGCAGTGCACGAATCAGACACGATTTGTCACATCGAGCATTGTGAGCTACCAATAAACATGGAGCTGGAAAAGATTCCATAAACTGGAGAGAAAATTCAAGTCCATCTCGTAATGCCATCGATGGAACTACTTTTCCCTTTAAACATAATACTTCGTCTTTATACGTCAAGTCAGTAAAACTTGCGAAGCACTTGTGGTTCTACTCGTTTTGTACGTGCCATGCTAGGAGGAAATTTTTTTTCTCGGCTAGCATGGCAATCTGCAAAATTTCATTGTTTTTATGAAATCCAGTGGTCTCTAAATGAAAATATACGGTCGAATATGTCGTCTCCAAAGCATTATTGTTCTCAGACATTTCAATGAGAGCTGTATTCAACTGAAATCCATAATTTGTTTCATAAGTCACTCCCTCGTTTTGTTCATGAGTTTTTCTCAAGGCTTCTCGTTCGTTTCGCAAGCGTATTCGATTCAGTTTGATTTCTGGCAACAGTGCCTTAGTTTTTCGTGAATTATAGATCTTCTTAGTATGGAGTGCATACTTTTGCAGTTCAGTTTCAGTCGGAAAGCCTATTTCTTGCGTGATATCCATAAGATAAGACTCACCCTCATTCTTTGATGCTACAGCACTGGCAAATCTATAATCGCACGATTCACTCAGACTAAAGCAAATATTTTTAGGTGCTTTATGCGCCATATATTATTTGTGCTTCCATTAGCTTGGCTAGAAGCACTTGCAGACAATTTACTCGCGTAAGATGCATATTTTTCGAAGATCTTTTTCATTTCAATGTGCAACTCCGGATTCTTTAGTAAGATTATTTGTGATGTAGAATTTTCTTGAATTCCAGTTTTCTAATAACACTTAGGCCCGGTTTTATGAAGGATAATCCCGATTAGCTAATTCTGACAAACAAAGGCGACTGAAATTAAGTTCTCCCACATTGAGTCCCTTCTCCTATCGCCCCTGGTGCCCCTAGCTGCGCGTTGGACGATTTTGGGTACTTCTGTTTATAATACTCAATGATGGGAATTAACATATTTGAGGTTAGGGTTAACTCGCTGCACTTGAAGAGGCTTCAAACTGTAGTGGCGAAGAACGCCACTGCGCGGCGCTTCAGTTTCAGACTTCGGTGGGGGAACTTAATCTCAGCCGCCATTGCTTGTCAGGATTAGCTAATCGGGGTTATCCTTCATAAAACCGGGCCTAAGTGCCACAACTCATGTGTATGTCGAAGAGGTAATTCGGTATACCGCGAAGAACGTTCACTTATAGAACGCCCGTATTGCGCTAATGCGTACGCAAAACACTTGTTAATGTGATTTATCACATCTTTTTTCTTCATCTCACGAAAATGAGAACACAGACGGTATAGCTCTTTGCCAAAGTTTTTTTTTCTGATGGTTATTACCTGTCAGCTTGAAGATATGTAGTGGTTTATTACTACGAATCTTGCTTATCGTGGAGCTGTTTTCGTCAGCAATAACGACGCGAGCGACCAAATTTTTTCCCGTCAAAAGCGTGCTCTTATTGATCAATTCATTACCGACGTCCGCTTCCATAGCCTTGTCACTTCCATAACAGTTTTTACGGCAGTCGTGGTCCTCTTTCGGCTTACCTGTAGCACAAGATTTGCATTTTCTATTACGCGTAGCGAAATCGAGAATCTTTCCACTATAATAGGCCATGATCGCTCCATATCCATTCAAGCTGTCATAGCTGCGTCCATTTCCGCATTTACTGAATCCCATATCGTAGGAAACTATTATATTTACGACGCTACCCATCGCTTGATCAAAATGAGCTTCCGGAGAATCTCGGAGCTTCTTTCGGTGCCCATACAATTCGTCAACGATCTCAGTTGGTCTAAAAATAAGAAATCGATAGGACGGAAATTTCTATAGCGAATTTAGAAAAGAACAATGCAAGAAGAGAAGCATGGATAATGGCAAATGATTAAAACGGGTAAATATTTAACTCAATTGTGTATATATTTCGTGAATATATATTATTTCCTTGAGTAATTTATATATATTGTTATGCATCCAAACCATTTATGTCAAACTTGCTGACGGTGATGTTCATACGCTCGCAGCCGGTCAGAATACTCCTCGTTCTCAAACTTTTCTCACGGCGTAATACGATAAAAAACCGCACTACATTTTAGTTTCCGATTGTCTTGAGTCAGTCGCTGAAGTGAACTCATAGAATACACTACGGAATTGTAGTTGAAGAGAATAATTGTGAATTTGAGTGTAAAGTTTCGTTTAAATAAATAAATAGTTTAAAGTGACATTAATTGAGATTGAGAAATTGTGTTGTTATTGAAACTAAGACTAATCCCTATTCAAGGCATAACATAAAATTGGTGGCAGCGGTAGGATTCGAACCCACGCCTCCGAAGAGACTGGTGTCCTTTCTTTACAATTGTCAGAATTGTCATTCAAAATGCCGAATACTGAGGAGGAACTACAGAATATTATTATTTCATTACATGAAAGAATTGCTGATTTGAATGGGCAATTAGATATTTTGAAAAGAGAAAAAGAGGAACATATAGAACGGGAGGGTACAAGGTCTTCGATAAGTGAATCCAATAATATAAGTTCAATGAAAATGAAAGATTTGAAAGCACAGTTAGAAGTGATTACGGAATTTGACGGAAACAATATATCAGTTGAAACTTTCATTTTCGAGATAAAATCAATTTTCAATGACGTTCCAGAAGAGTCACAAGCATTATTTACTCGATTGATTATTTCAAAAAAGATAGTGCGGCATGCTAGAAAAATGATAGACGGTTATGATATTCGATCAATAGAAGATTTATTTCAAACTTTGCGTATTAATTTCGGAGAAAATAAATCATACGATGTCGCATTGCTCGAAAGGAGTCAGTCTCAACAAAGCAATGAAAGTGTCTTGAATTACAACAAAAAGTTTAATGAATGTCACTTAAATGTGAAACGTGCGGTTAATAATAATTCGGAATTTAATGCAGAAAATCGAGCACTCATACTAAAGAACGAAGAAAGGCAAGGACTCGCTCATTACATACGGGGTCTTTGCGCTAGTGTTAAATTATTCGTAAAAGCGAGTAAACCAACCGCGATCCGAGAAGCCCAAAATCTAGAATTGGAAACCGAAAAAGAGGAATTGATGTCACAGATTCTTCATAAGAAAAATACTACTGATAACTTCAGGACCACTCATAAACAGCACGAAAATAAAATTACGAAACCGAGAAATCAAGGAATTTCGATGAAACCGGAACATAAAAATAAATTCCCTTGTCACAATTGCGGAAGTTTTGAACATTATGTGAAAGATTGTCCCAAGAAAAGATACACAACATATCAAAATTTTCCGTCTCGTCAAACACCAAGCGTTCCACCAAATCAGATAAAATATACTCAATGTCGAGAAACCGAAGGAATCCAGGAGCAAGCTTCATGCTTAGAATCGACTCCGCTTTAGGACAGCGAAATCATTCATTCTTGGCAGACACAGGAGCAGCCGTGAATATTATCAAATTACAATGCACACCAGGGTTACCCGTAAGGAAAATTAGCGCGGAAATCATTGGAATTAATGATATCCCAATAGTATGTAATCAAGAGTGTAAAATTACAGTTGATAAAGTAGATCATATTTTTCTAGTTGTTCCAAATGATTTTCCATTAGAAGAAGATGGAATAGCAGGTCGGCCGTTTTTAGAAAAAGAAGATGCCATAATGCTTGCGAAAAAGCGTTCAATAATTTTTAATCGTGATCGGTCGCAAATTTTGCAAATGAAACGTCACTACTCAACCATGCGTAGTCAACTGTTGAAAGAAAATACCCGACTTTCACATGTTTTGAAAGTTCGAGAAAGGGAAGAAATTTGGGAAATCATTGATTCATATCAGAATATTTTTTACTTACCGGGTGACGCTTTACCTACTACAGATTTGGCGGAGCATACGATAGAAACAACAGATGAAACTCCTGTCAATGTTAAACAATATAGATTTCCACTAACTCCACAAGAAGAAATTGCTAGACAGGTTGAAGACATGAAAGAAAAAAATGTAATCCAAAATTCAAGTCCTCCTCTCAATTCTCCGTTATGGATTGTACCCAAAAAACGTGACGCATCGAATAATATAAAATGGCGAGTTGTAACGGACTTCAGGAAATTGAATGATAAAACTATTCGGGATGCTTATCCGATCCCTTATATGGAAGAAATCCTAGATCAACTTGGAAACTCTAGGTATTTTTCGGTTTTTGATCTTGCGAGCGGGTTCCACCAAATTACTGCCAGTCCAAAACACCGAATGAAGACAGCATTCAGTACACCGCAAGGACATTTTGAATATATGAGGATGCCATTCGGCTTGAAAAACGCGCCAGCCACGTTCCAGAGAATGATAGATAATGCTCTGAGGGGCCTCATTGGAAAAATATGTTTTGTTTATCTTGACGATATTATTATATACGGAAAGACCTTAATTCAACATAACGAGAACTTGAAAATTCTGTTTCAACGGTTGAGAGAAACGAAATTGAAACTCCAGCCTGACAAATGCGAGTATTTGAAGCCCAATTTGCAATATTTAGGTCATGTAATCACCGAAGATGGAGTTAAACCAAATCCGGAAAAATGTAAAAGTGTTTCAGAATTTCCAAATCCGAAAAATGCTAAACAAATAAAACAATTCTTGGGAATGACGGGATACTACCGAAAGTTCATTAAAGATTATAGTAAGAAAGCAAAAGCATTAACGGATCTTCTTCGGAAAGATAGGGAATTTGAATGGGGACAAGATCAAGAGAAATCATTCGAAGTTCTAAAAAGGGAATTATGTTCAGAACCAATTTTGGCCTACCCAGATTCCACTAAAGAATTTTATCTTACCACAGATGCCTCTGGCATTGCCATTGGTGGCATATTATCACAAATTAAAAATGGCAAAGAGCATCCCGTTGCATACACTAGTCGTGCTTTAAATAAAGCAGAGAAAAACTATTCAACAATTGAACAGGAATTATTAGCAATAGTATGGTGTGTAAAACACTTCCACCCATACTTATATGGCAGAAGATTCAGAATTATTACTGATCATAGACCCTTAGTTTGGTTGATGAACCATAAAAATCCCCACTCAAGATTAATGAGGTGGAGAATAAGTTTAGAAGAATATGACTACGAAATACTTTATAAGAAAGGTAAGCTCAACACGAATGCTGATGCACTGTCGAGAAACCCAATTTTAGTATTTAGACGAATGAATGCTGACGCACTGATAGATTCGGCTTCAGATAAAGAATTCGAAGAAAATCCACTAAATGAGCAGAAACAGAGGGGAACGCTAGATCCTAGCTCAGGTGGACCATCTGTAGAGGAACCGGAAACCGTTTGCATTAAGAGAAAACGGAAAGTAACCGAAATCGATTGATATCAGGAAAGGATAAAAGACAGAAAACGATGGAAATGGAACGAGAAATCGGGAATAGGGAAGAAAATCATGAGGAAGATTATCATCAGGAAGATGTTGAATCAAGTAAAGAAGAAGATGATGAAATCATCAGAATTGGAAAACAATTATACTTATCAAATGCACCAATACCCGAGGGTAGTGTGGATGTATCATTTGTCCGAGAAAACGAAGGAAAACCAATAGAAGTTTACAATGAAGAAGATCACAAGGAATATCATATTACAGTTGAAGCAAGTTCAGCTACAACAAAAGAAGAATTGAAGGGAAAGATGAATGAATTGTTGTATTTAGCAATTGCTGAAGAACTTAAAGAACTCCATATCGACCACAACGAATGTGCTCGATTAACAGGACTTCCCAAAAAGGAAATCGAGAAAATTTGGAAGGAAATATTCTGCAAAGGAAATCTTACTATTTTCCTCCACGACAGAGAAAGAATGATACCGTAGAAAGAAAACATCGAAAAAATATTGAAAGAAAATCGTGACAGTCTCCTAGGGGGTCATGGTGGAATGAAGAAAACATACTATAGAATCGCTGAGAACTATTTTTGGAAAACCTTGAGAAAAGACGTAGAAAATTATGTAAAAAGATGCCAAATATGCCAGAAGAATAAAATTAATAGGCACCCCACAAGAATGCCTATGATAGTAACTGATACTCCAAGGAATTTCAATGATAAAATTGCCATGGATATCTGTGGACCATTACCTCTCACGGAAAAACGTAATAAATATGTTTTGACAGTTCAAGATTGTTTAACCAAATATTTTGTAGGAATACCGATCCCTGATAGTACGGCTTCAACAGATATAAGTGAATTTTTGAAACATTATGTTAGTTATTTCGGCGTACCAAGAAATATATTAACAGATAGAGGAACGAACTTCACCAGTGAATTAATGAAGAATTTTAAAAAAATGTTGGGTATTAAACATACACTAGTGGAAAAAATGAAAGGATCAAGAAAAAAATCGAAATTTTCGGTCATTTTTCAAATGGCTGTATCTTTGATAAAAATGGTCGTATTGGCGTGAAACAAAAAGCAATTTGAAGCTTGAACTTTCTTATTTTTGGATCTTGCAAAAAAAAAAAAATTTCCAAATGACACGTATCGCGCAATCTTGATGAATACCATGAAAAAAAAATGTTCGAAATTTTTTTCGACTTCATTTTTGGTGTACGGACTTGAAAAAAATTTTTCCAATTCAACCACTCCATGAATTAGATAGGTTGTCCCTTTAGCTTTAATTTCGTTTTTTTTTTGGTCGCGATACGACTATTTCTCGCTGAGCTATCGGACTTTGAATGAAAATGGATCATTTTCTCTTTGTTCATCGATATCTCAGAAACCAATGGTCGCACAGAAAATCGATGGTTGGTTTCACAAACTTGAATGAACTCTCTACAAGGCCCTGGCATGGTTTTTTAGAAAAAAAATTTTTTTTTATCCTTAACATAACTTTGAAAAATTGTAAAAAATTGGACTTTCAGGGGTATTCTATAAAATCACATGCCACATTGAGAATATTGGGAAAATGACTGATGTTGAGTGTGCCTTTTACAGGTCATTGTACCCTTAAAAGCCCTACAAGGTTTCAATTCGATCCATCAAGCCCTTTTTTTGTTTCGATCGATTGAGTTTTTAAAAAAATTAAAGGATCACGTTTTTTTGCCTTTAAATGCTCATAATCTGTAAAAAAAATGGAAAAAATATTTTTTTCCTCATTTTGTTTACATCCTTATGGCAGAAAGCGTTTGAAATTATGAAAAAAAAAAAAAAAAATTTAGAAACGATTTTCAGAAATTCCGCAAAACCGCCGGCATTAGCGTTACCCAAAGCGTACCACGTGGACGTTGCACGGTTGGATTTACGCTTCTTTTACACACGTGCGAAAAGCGTTTGAAGTTTTGAAAAAAACAAAACAAAAATTTTTACCGAATATTGATCTCGATCTACACCCTTTTCAGAGATTATTGCTGCCATACTTCTGAATTCCAAAAACGCTTTTTCCGAATTTACAAAACACTAAAACAAACAGTTTTTCTCAAAACGACCTTTTTTTCAGTAGAAAAAAAATTTGAATAAAAAATTTTTTTTTTTCTTCTTGAAAAGTTGAAATTTTTTTTTAGATCAAAATTTTTTCCGATTGCTCACTATGGTCCGACGTCATCTATCGGAGCCGGAAAATTGGGCCTTCAAACAAATTGGAGAGAGTGTATGTGTGTGTGTGTGTGTTTTTATCCGTTCAATAACGGGTATTGCCACCCCTGCCCTCTATAACAGCCCTCAAACGGTCGGCCATGTTGATGCATCGGGTTATTTCGGGTTGCGGAATGGTGTTCCAAATTCGCTGAAAAGCGCGCTCTAATGCGGCTAGGTTCTGCAAATTTGGATACTCCCTATGCAATCGACGGCCCATTATATCCCAAACATGCTCAATCGGATTGAGATCTGGACTCATTGGTGGGTGTCGCAGCAATGTGATGTCATGCCGTTGAAAAAAGCGTCTCGTGACATTGGCCGTGTGTGGGCGTACGTTATCCTGCATTAAAACAAATGATCTCAGGTGTTGTCGTCAGGGCAGCACAATTGGCCTCAAAATTTGGTCAATGTAGCGCCTCGCAGTCAAATTTTCGCGAACAATTATCAAAGGTGTCCTCCAATTTCGTGAAACACCGACCCAAACCATGATCGATCCACCGCCGTAAGCCACAACCGGACGAACAAAGTTTTGTCTGAAACGCTCTCCAAGACGGCGCCAAACAAGAGAACGTCGGTCGCTATCATGGAGATTGAATCGGAATTCGTCAGTGTATATAACAGTTTGCCACTGCTTCAAGGTCCAATCGCAATGTTTGTTCGCATACTCTAAACGGAGTCGGTGATGTCGTGCTGTCAACGCAGATACACGATTAGGGTGTTTGGCTCGTAACCCGGTTTCACGGAGACGGTTTCTGACCGTTCGGCCACAAACGTTTCTCATCTGATTTCGTCGTCGCTGATGTTGTTGTTGTTGTTGTCTCCGATTCGAAAAATTTCGTGCCACAATGTTCGCGTTAACGAAAGGATCACGTCGAACTTGGCGAACGATTGCCTGATTATCGCGGTGATTAGTGACACGAGGGCGACCTTGACCAGGGCGACGATTAAATTGGTTGGTCTCCCGGTATCTACCGTAAGCACGAGATACGACGGATTGGCTAACACCCATCCAAACGGCCACATCTCGTTATCAAAGTTACTAAGCGAGCAACTTCCGGCTCCGATAGATGACGTCTGACCATAGTGAGCAATCGAAAAAAATTTTGATCTAAAAAAAATTTCAATTTTTCAAGAAAAAAAAAATTTTTTATTCAAATTTTTTTTCTACTGAAAAAAAGTAGTTTTGAGAAAAACTGTTTGTTTTAGTGTCTTGTAAATTCGGAAAAAGCGTTTTTTGAATTCAGAAGTATGGCAGCAGTAATCTCTGAAAAGGGTGTAGATCGGGATCAATATTCGGTAAAAAATTTTTTTTTTTTTTTTCATAACTTCAAACGCTTTCCGCACGTGTGTAAAGGAAGCGTAAAACCGACCGTGCAGCCTCCACGTGGTACGCTTTGGATGACGCTAATGCCGGCGGTTTTTCGGAATTTCTGAAAATCGGTTCTAAATTTTTTTTTTATTTTTTTCATAATTTCAAACGCTTTTTGCAATAAGGATGTAACAAAAATATTTTTTCCATTTTTTTACAGATTATGAGCATTTAAAGGCAAAAAAACGTGATCCTTTAATTTTTTTAAAAATTCAATCGATTGAAACAAAAAAATGGCCTGATGGATCGAATTGAAACTTTGTAGGGCTTTTAAGGGTACAATGACCTGTAAAAGGCACACTCAACATCAGTCATTTTCCCAATATTCTCAATGTGGCATGTGATTTTCTAGAATACCCCTGAAAGTCCAATTTTTTACAATTTTTCAAAGTCATGTTAAGGATAAAAAAAAATTTTTTTTCTAAAAAACCATGCCAGGGCCTTGTAGAGAGTTCATTCAAGTTTGTGAAACCAACCGTCGATTTTCTCTGCGACCATTGGTTTCTGAGATATCGATGAAAAAAGAGAAAATGATCCATTTTCATTCAAAGTCCGATAGCTCAGCGAGAAATACTCGTATCGCGACCAAAAAAAAATGAAATTGAAGCTAAATGGACAACCTATCTAATTCATGAAGTGGTTGAATTGGAAAAATTTTTTTCAAGTCCGTACACCAAAAATGAAGTCGAAAAAAATTTCGAACATTTTTTTTTCATGGTATTCATCAAGATTGCGCGATACGTGTCATTTGGAAATTTTTTTTTTGCAAGATCCAAAAATAAGAAAGTTCAAGCTTTAAATAGCTTTTTGTTTCACGCCAATACGACCATTTTTATCAGAGATACAGCCACATTTGAAAAATGACCGAAAATTTCAATTTTTTTCTTGATCCTTTAATTTTTTCCACTAGTGTATAACAACTACCAGTTTTCATCCAGAGAGTAACGGCAGTTTGGAAAGAAGTCATCAAGTATTGAAAGACTACTTGCGTCATTTTTCTAACGAAAACGCCGACGATTGGGATACAAAAATTCATCTAGCTAGATTATATTATAATACATCCAAATATGAAAGTACGGGATTTACTCCAGCGGAATTAGTCTTCGGAACTAATCCGAAAAATGTATCATCACTAAAAATTAACAATGTGACATATATGGAATATTTAGCCGACCTACAATCAAAAATCAATAAAACCATCGAAGAAAGTAAGAGAATAATCACGGAAAGTAAACAAAAAACGAAAATACGGTATGATCGAATGGTGAATCCAAAAGAGTTTAATGTAGGTGACCTAGTGTGGTTAAGAAAAGAAAGCAACTCTAATGATAAAACACATGCGCTGAATCTGCCATTTGAAGGGCCGTATAAAGTGTTAGAAAAATTATCGGATGTTAATTATAAGATAGAAAGAAGAAATAAAGGCGTAGTGGTACACGTGAACAAATTAAAATATGCTAATATAAATCTGTTTCAGAATTCTCGCCCAGTTGGTCATGATGGAGGGTAAAAGTAATGTGAAAATAATTTTCCCCACGTTACCAAGTATTTATATGGAGTACTTAGGTGACATTAGATTCTTTCATGAAACTTATAACATCGTATCCTATTTCAATCTTGCTGAATTGACAGTTGAAGAATCAGAAATATTAAAAGCTATCAATAACGTCGATACAATGTGTGAAAACAACTGCACTGAAACACATTTGATAGCTAGATTGAAAAGTCAATTAGAAAGCATCAGACAGGATAAGTATAAATTATCCTCTGCCATTGGAATACCTAATTTAATCAGAAATAAAAGGGGTGGATTTGATTTTGTGGGTAAAATTAGTAAGATACTTTTCGGTACAATGAACCAGGATGACGCCGATTATTATAACGCTGAAATTGATGCAATTCATAAAGACAACAAAAGAATTAGGGAACTATTCCGAAATCGAACTTATATATTACAATTGACTCTTCATAAAACTGAAAGTCTTTTCACAGAATACAATGAAAAATTCCTTGAAATCAATGCTAATTTTCAGGCTTTAGATAAGAATATAGAATCTATTGTTCTACTAGAAAAATTGTTACAAAAGAATTCTTTGATAACTGAAATGTGTTTAGAAATCGAAATAGCCTTGATAGAGTTCGGTAAGAATGTTGACATGTTTATTCAATCCATTATTTTTGCGAAATTAGGTCAAATAAATCCCCAGTTGCTAACACCGGACTTACTTATAAGTTCAATAAAATTAATCCGAGATGAAAGGGGATCGAACGAAATGCCAATAGTTCTCCACGATGGTAATTATTTTGAATATTTGGAAATAAGTGATGTCACAATTAGTGTAATAGAATATAGGTTCATGTATCTTATTAAAATACCACTATTGGAAATTGGCAATTATGACGCATATAGAGCCATTCCAGCACCAAAAATTATAAACAATAATTTAGCAGTTTACATTTCAAACCCACATGAATATATTATAACTAATAATGAGAAATTATTATACACCCCTAGCGAAGACAAATTTTTGGACCAATGTAAAACACATAAATTAGTTTATTTTTGCAAGACTATTCATCCCAAATATTATATTCAAAAACACGATTCTTGTTTGAGTAAAATTTTGAACGATCCGTTGAAATTAGAAAATGATGATTGCGAATTAAAGGTTATTACAAATAAAAATACAATTTGGATACAATTGAAAAATGGAAATGAATGGTTGTACTCAGCACCGATACCTGAAACTATTAAAATAATATGTGGTGATACAGTTGAAAACAATATTATTAATGGTACCAAATGAATGCACATTACACCTGGATGTAGTGCAGTAACGAATGATGTAATACTAAATTCATATAATGAAAGAAGATGAGATAACGAAAAAGCTTTCGTTTCTTTGATAACATACAATTTTAGTGAACATTTCCAAGTATTTAATGATCAATCATTGAATTTGAGTTTAATTAAAATTCGACCTGTAGAAACGCCAGCTGTAAAATTGGATGATTTAACAAAATATGGTAGGACATTAACCGAGATTCGAAAAGAGGCAATAGAAATTGGGAATCATGAGAGAACAAAAACTTTTTACGAACAAACAATTAGTTGGGTTTCATATATATTATATGGTGATGGTACCTTCGTACTGTTATATCTGATAATTAAGTTCAAATTAAATCAAGTCTGTAAATGTCTGATAACTGGAATTTCTCAAATTTGTCCTAAACATCAAAAAGACCAAAATATGGAACCAACAGTAATATATAACGCTAACCATGGATATTTGGGAGATTCAATTGCTACAAAAGATCTAACTCACTTGACACCTATTTCGGAAGGTTTGAATTATCCCCCAATAACACGAAATAATAGACAATTGGCACTTAATAGAATGCATAGATCCAGATTGCAGATATCAGAATTTGAAGACTTGGCATGAATCGCATACTATCCCACACCTGTTGTCCGGTGATGAACACTATCATGGCATTCTGTTTCGTTTATGATTCATTAGTTACTGTAAGTTTTATAATATCACGAGTTATGATACGTTTTATGGAAAAATCCTTATTATAATATTAGAAAAGGGATTTTTCAATCTTAGGGTAGGGGTGTTATGCATCCAAACCATTTATGTCAAACTTGCTGACGGTGATGTGCATACGCTCGCATCCGGTCAGAATACTCCTCGTTCTTAAACTTTTTTCACGGCGTAATACGATCAAAAACCACACTACATTTTAGTTTCCGATTGTCTTGAGTCAGTCGCTGAAGTGAACTCATAGAAGACACTACGGAATTGTAGTTGAAGAGAATAATTGTGAATTTGAGTGTAAAGTTTCGTTTAAATAAATAAATAGTTCAAAGTGACATTAATTGAGATTGAGAAATTGTGTTGTTATTGAAACTAAGACTAATCCCTATCCAAGGCATAACAATATATATGTATAATATAAGTATAATTTACAGTTCCGGTTGGGCTACGAGCAAGTTGATACACGCATGCCGTTCGTCGGCGCGGTAGCGCATAATAAAGGCGTAAAAAGTGAGAAGTGTAGAGAAAAAAAATAGGGCAGAGTAAAGTGAGAAGTGGGTGATAAAGGACAATAATAGGAAGCATGATTGAGGAGATGGATGAGGAGAAAAGTGGAGAAAAAGAGAAGGAGACTGATGAAGAGGTTAGGTGTGCGGACAAAAAGAGAGAGAAAAAACAAAAATCATAAACAAAACAAAAAACATGAAGAAAACGGAAACGGGGAGAGCCAGCAGTGCCGTAGTGGGGAACAGAACTGGATGGATACGGTCGGTACGGCAGAACAGGGTGTAGAAACAGAGAAAAGGAAGAGAAGCCTTAAGGTCAAATGCGATAAAAACAGAAACGTGAGAGAGTTTTTTGTAAAAGCGGTGACGAGTGTGGGAGTGGTGGCGGGGGGGGGGGGGGGGGGTACACTCGCCTCCGACGCCACCGAATGCAGTGGGAAGGAAATTGGAAGAAAAAAAGGGCAGAAAGATAGAGGAGATAGTGGAAGAAAAAACGGAAGAAGGAACGGAAGATGAGGGAGATAACAATGGTAACGGGAGTGAAATAAATGAACATGATACAAGGAATGAAAGCAAAGGGAAAAAACAAGAAAAGCAACAAGAAGCGGAAGTAGACTCGGAAGAAGAAGTTTTAAAGTCAACGGGGAGAAAAGCAAGCAATCAAAGGGTGAGGGAGTTGAGGGAAATGGAAGAGAGAATCATGAGCGGTATAATGGAGAGTCTACGGGGAGTAAAAGAAGAGAACAAAAACAAATTTCGCCGCTGCCGTGCAGATGCGAACAGATGGACAAGATAATAAATGGTCTGTTGGCGGAAGCGGAGCAGTGGAGATTCACGAGCTATAGAGAGGAAACACAGTGGAATGATGAGAGGCAAGACATTATACGAGAAGTGAATTATTGGAAAAACAAATGTGAAAAAGTCGCAAAGAAGACGGAAACTGAGGTGGTAGAGGAAAGGAATCACCCGAGCGGAGAGAACATAGAGACGGAGGAATTTGATCGAGACAATGAAAATGCCAATGTGGGTAGAAAGAAAAATGAACGGACAGAACGTCAAGAAACGGCGGAAATAAGAACGGAGAAAAGGACGCGAGAAGAAAAGGAGAAAGAAAACATAAGAAGAGGAGGAGAGCAGGAGTGGAAGGAGGTTGTGATGAGGTGGCCGTTGCCACTTATTGCAATATTAAAAATGACCAAATATAATCGTTTTCCCCCATTAATTCTTTTCTTTTCTTCTTTATTAATTAATATTTTTCCAGACCTGCGAACAAACAATGTTGTATGATATGAGTGAATGAGAGAAGGAATAAATGTAAATAGAATAATGAAGATAACCTGGAACTGTCAGTTTGGGAATGACAGATAATCGACAGTGAATGATTGGTCTCCTATGCAAATTCACTTTGGCAGCTCCGGATTGCCCTATTGCTATGGAATTGTGGATATATTTGGTTGACGTCCGGATGCCGTGGATAATTAGGTTAATAATGGACCGCCAATGTTGTCGAAGTATTCAAATAAACTGTGTGGATAATATGGCATTGACGAATAATGATACTACAGTCGCCATCTGTCAGAATTCTGGAATACTATTTTCCGGCATGTGCGCAAGGAAATGCGCAGACGTGGGAATTGCGTCGTAACATGCGGATGAATTGGCGGCTCGGCAACAGGCAGCGTGCAGCGTCTCTCGACTCCGGCAACCCAACCACCAATAAGAAATCGATTAATCGATAAAGATAGCGATAATTGGGGCTGTCAATCATCGAGAGCACGGAGGCTATATATGAGGAGGACTATCGACATAGGGAAATATGTAATCAACGCATCTGGAATAGTAGGGATAGATCATTTTCATTTATCTGCCGCTAGGGCGTCACTGTGTTCGCTAATGTCTGGTTAATGGCGTTTGTTTATTATTTTTCGTTGACAACACCACATGATCGTTAATTGTTTGAATAGTTTTTTTAAATTAATAAAAAGTGATAATAAGTAAAAAATGGTAAATAAATGTTTAGTCAATGACTGTGAAAGTGGTCGAACAAAAGATCGCAATAGAAATGCGAAGTTAAATCGCAGAAATACGTCTTTATTTACTGTGCCACAGGTAATGTAACCTCAATTAATTTTTATTAATAATAAAATTTAATTTTTTTTGTCGATCTTGATTTCGAAAAAATATTTCTATATTTATTTGAACATTTTTTTGTGATTTACATAATGATTTTATTTATTAAAAAGCGCCTTGATCTGTTAAAATTATGGAGCACTGCACTAAACCGAGAATTAATACCAAAAAAACAGTATATTTGTGAATTACACTTTAACGACGAAGACATTATTAAAAGTGATAAAATACAAACGGCTACTGGGATCGAAGAAATATTGAGGAAGTGATATTCACTCAAGCCAGATGCTATTCCCACGTTAAATCCTACCAAGTTGTGTGATAGTAGCAGTATTAATACAATTGCAACTCCAAATGTGCAATGTGATATACTGTCTGCAAATAAATGTATTAATAATTTTAATACCGATGGAAGTGTTCCACCACAAAATGAGGAACTGACAATTATTGGAGATTCTGCTAACAATTATGACTGCCCAGGAAATGTTGAAGTTTTAGTAAGTTCTGAAGAAATTAATAATCATGAGAGTGAAGTACAGGTAAAGAAAATTCGGAAAATTTTTATCATCGCGTATTACTGTTTAAAAATCAATAATTTATTTAATTAACATTAGTAAGGGCGAAAAAAATTTTTTTCTAATCGTCTATCAAACACATTTTAAGCCGAAAAATACAAAAAAAAACCGAAGCTCAAAAGTACGTATGCCTCAAATTATACGTTTTGTTAGCTTCAAGATTGAAAATATAAGAAATCTTAAAAATATCAAGAATATTTTCATTATTAAACCACAAATACGTATGATTATCTTTCCAATGTTCATTGAATCCAATTTTATGATAAAATAATTGCTCAACTACCAAATGAATCTTAATTGTAATTTGAAACACTCAAACGTTTTGAAGTTTTATTTTTTAATTTTTGAAAAAATTATTTCAATTTCTAAATATTTTAAATAGTATAAACTTATTTTAAATTAGAGAATTGACGGTTATAGACGCATTTAAAAGAATGCATTTTTTTAAAACCTTAATCACACAAACTATCTCTAGAAAGAGTGAAGAAAAACACATGGGTAATTTCCGAAAATTCTGAATAGAATTAAACAAAACAGAAAAAGGAGTTTTACCATTTTATAAATATTGTGGGAATAAAAAATTTTTCAGCATTGAATTTCGCTCTTAGCTATTTTGATTTAAACGCCAAAAAAATTTTTTTTTACACATTCTTGGCACAAAACTCTATTTAAGTGCTGTATATGGCCTCTTGGCACTTCAAAAACTGTTTATTATTACAGTTAACCGAATTTCTAAATTCAGACGTTGATATTGGAAAATTGTCTACATCAACCATTGTCAACGTATTAAAATTCAAAGCTCTGCCAGAAAATTGGAGCTGGACATTTGATTTGGTCAATCCAAATAGGCTCGTTCTATGTTATTTAGATAAAGTATCTATGAATTTGAAACTTCGTATTAAAATAAATGAACACTTCAAAATCTCAGTAAGAAATTTTCGTTTCAGTTACCTTTTTTTTATATCGTAATAACATATTTTTTTTGATTAGCTTACAAACATAAAAACACGAGTGGTGACGGAGTTGGATACCGATTTTCTGAATATGTCTGATTTTCGGAAGTGTCTAAAAGAATTGGAGGGCTGTGAGTTATGCGATGGAACTGGATTTGATGAAAATAAGTAATAATCATGTATCAATATTGTAAATTCACAACTTTTTTAAAAAACGACCAACTTATCATTATTTATAACACAAAAATTTTTTATTATATAGCTACGTCCGTGAAATTAAATCTTTTAGGAACAATGATTCTGAAGCTTTTATATAGAAATTTGAATCTCATAAGCATATAATGTTACCAAATATTACTTGATATATATTACTAATAATAATTTTGTTATTAATATGGAATCGAAATGAAATAATAATACTCATTTTCAATGATAGGTGTTCATTATCGTGCACTGGTCTGTCAGTGCCTCACGAAAAGTACAAGAAGCAAATGAATAGCTTCCGGTGTGTTTTTTGCCGAAAATTAAGACATAAACTGCTGAACCAGTCTTATAAAATCAAGCCCGATATCAAAAATCGCTATGATCATTTAAAGTACCAAGACAGCCTCAAAAATAAACGAATTGAGCGTCTCAAACGAAAAGTATGTATTGATTTGTTTATTAATTTTATTTTCCTCTCGAAATCATATACTATAATACAAACCGTAATAATTCTTATACCTTTTCAATCTAATTTACACATATATGATAAGATTACTTCACTTCTATATAGATGTGTTTCACTGAGATTTTTGCAAGCTCCAAAATTATTCTACTGTATGACAATGACTCATATTGAACTGTCTGAGATAATGCCTATAAAATTATTTCTAATCGAAACTTCTTACCTAGTGAAAATGATTGGGAAGAAAGTGAATGTTTTCGTGAAGATCAGCAACATGACCATGATTATGATGTTGTTTCTACCAGTGATAGTATAGTTGCATATATTGCTGGGTATGTTGCAAGAAAAGTTCAGCGATTAACTTCCTGCTGTGATTGCATTGAACCAGCACAATCTTCTAATCCCTCTGAACGTGATCGTGTCATTGAATTAATGAGCAATGGTGGACTAATTTTTCCGAGTGAGAATTTATTTAGACTAATTAAAAAATCGGAGCAAAGAGTTTTGACTGTAGTTGGTACTAAAAGTGTTAAAATTAATACTATGTATCAAGTGCTGGAGAAGATTGCAAAAACTGAAGGTTTACCGATTTTAGGATGCAATCAACACAAAAAGACGCTTATGGCTAAAATATTAAATAATTTTATAATTATGCGAGGAAATTTCTTAGCAAATCTTATTAATCGAACTCTTAATCAGCGAAAATTGATGGCAAAGAAACATCGTAAAAACTCTAAACTAGCTTGACTTACTAAACTCTCCAGCTCATTCTACCTCCAATTTAAACTTTTATATTGTAGTTCATTTATGAAAATGAACTATTTTCACTTCTGTAAAATATGGAAAATGCAGATAATAAATAATATTCAATGTATTACCTAATTTTATTATATTTTGAACTCTACTTCACTTTACTACGACCAGGTAAGGTAGAATGTGAATTAATATATTGCTACAACTTTCAGATGGTTAATAAAGAATAATATTACTTACACTACTTGACTATACTTATGATTATTATTATTATCATTAAAATAAATTTTTTGATTACTACAGCCTACCCAATTTTTATCGACGTTATCTTTGACTGATAATTTTTTTAATCACACTTTTTCGGCAAACATTTTATTTTGCTCTTTCTTTGGTGAATTTTGTTAAATTAACAATGAAAGTTATACAATGTAAATTCTGTAGGCTGGAGTAATCAAAAAATTTATTTAAATCGTACAATTACTAATCTTAAGTATAATAATGTCTCATAATGACGTCTAACTATTATTATTATTTATTTGTTTATTTATTTATATATATATATTGCAATGCCAAAATTAGGGGATTTATTTCGGACGCAAATGTCCTCTATTCTACAGGAATAGTAAGTCAGGGGTAAATTCGATAATTGTGATGCTAGTGTATTTTATTTTCAATTGACAAGGATATTATCATTCATACTTCCAATCATTCGCACAGCACGCGGTATAATGAATTTACGTTAATCGGCGACAATTCCCCTGTGTTGGCTCGCCCATAGAAGCGTGTTCCTACACGGGCTTCTATGCTCGCTTATCGCGAGTGGTCAAATAAGTCAGCACGAGGTAATCCAAAGATCGCTTACCCAATACGTCGGTGTGGCTGCTGGTACGGTCGCAGGTCCGCGTGGCTTCCTAGCAGGATGGCTCTTCCTCTGCCCGTTCTCAGGCCTACGGTCGATCCGCTTCTCGCCCAGTGTTGTCCACAGCAATCTCGTCGTGCACTCGACACTTTGCGTCGCTCGTCCCACTTGAGGGTGATATAGAATTTTGTATCTCGCGACTGTTCGCGTACTTTTCTCTGACTTGAGAATGTATCCTATCCAATTGCTTTGCGACTACTCGCTTTGGCGTCCTCCACAGGAATAATCATTTTTAAGATGCGACTGCTCGCTTTTGCGTCTCACTTGAGAATGTAATGCCTAATGTGTCTCTAAGTGCTATCCCCTCTCTCGCTCATAGGGCCGAACTATTGCCCCTAAGTGCCAATAGATGGGACGGCGGTGATCTAACGTCATTCAATTTACGCGTTAACGCATACTTAATGTGAATGCGTGCTGCGCGCATACCTCATTCATCCATCCAAACCATACAAAATGTGAATGATGGCGTATAGGCCGCATGTTGCCCACGCTCGCGATGTCCTCTTCTTTAGCTGATCTCGCGCCGTGGAATCAAATCACGTTCATAATTGATTCAAATCCGTATCGATACACGCTGGCGCGCGGTATCGACAGCTACCCGTCGTCGGTTACCGACCGTGCATTCATGATTCTCGCCTCCAGGCGTATTGGTCCCAAGTACATGAAAAATATCGAACGAGGCATTAGTGAACAGAAACGCGTGTCCACTATCAAATCTCGTGGAAGTTTCAGTGCCCTGGACCATAGTTATGCACTGCCTACGTGCGCGGTACGAGGTCGAGGATCGTGACCGTTTACCACGTCACAAATACCTCCTCCCAGACCGACGTACTATGCAGCGAACTTGGCTCACCTATGTGCTACTGTTCATTCGTGAAGTTAATGGTTCGTCCAGGCTACACTCTTCCACGAGCGATGATAGATTTCATTTCAACAATCTATTTATTTACAGTCAATTCATTAATTAAAATAATGTCTTACCTTTCATCTCAGGTACTTGAACTATCGCGCAATGCTGTGCTTATGGTTACCACCCATTCCACACTCATTCACGTCACATTCATACCCATTACGCTAATTTGAAAGGATGGTTTCTCGCCACAATAACTCAAATTTTAATCAATGGTACTTTTATTAACACGTCAATGCGTGAATTTCAAACATGTCAAGCGGGGTCATCAGCACGACCAACCGCGGTTACAAAAATTTGTGTCGTACTTAACGATAATCCGCCAACGGCGTGAACTAAAATATCAGTAGGAAACTCGCCAACGGGCGTGAACTATTTAATTTCAAAGACAAAATCTTCGCCAACGGCGTGAACTTTAAGAACATAATTACTAAACTCGCCAACGGGCGTGAACAACAAAAGAACAGAATAATCATCTCTAACGGTACATATCTCTCGCTATTTTTAGCGACGTCGTGGAGTTGGTACCACATTCACCAACCCGTACTTCTCTGGGTTGCAACGAGGACAATTGTCCAGTTGCATACCGGGCTCAGAGCACCGGCCACAGAACGTCCCACGCACGTACAGGCAATCCCTGGTGGCGTGGCCTCGTCCCCAGCAATTAAAACAACCCCCCTGTCGCTCTATGGGGTATCGAGGGTTGCGCCGTAGCGTCTCGGCGAGCTTCTTCGCCCTCTCATCACTTTCCGCGGTCGTGATCCGCGGCACTGCCTGATCCTTCTTGGGTTGCAAGAGTTGGCGGCGTGCCAGAGCCTCTTGCACCAATCTTTCGGCTCGGAGTCGTTGGGCATGGTCCAACGCACCTCCATGCGCCTGTGGCTCCAGTGTGGTATATCCACACGAAGGGCACGGTGCCCCTGCAACCACCACGGCAAAGCGTGGTTTTAGCACCTTTGGTGTTCGTGGAATTGCTCCACGCGGCACCCAATCGTGGTACTCAATGGCCAATGGCTTCGTTGGCCGTTCCACGTCGGAATCTCGCACTGCCTCGAGTACGAGTCGCCCTGCCAGGTTCTTCATGGCGGGATCATCCGCCAATCCCAACTGCTGGACTTCTTGCGCAAAAGCGCGCGCGCGTTCGCGCAACTCCTCCAATTTCTGCAAGCGAGACATCGTTTCCTTCAAAAAAAGCTGGATACCTAAAAAGATGTGTAAGCGTTAGAACACCGGCATTCCAATGAACGCAACAGTGCCCCGTGCTTAATTATTTGATGACTCGACCTTGCCAACACAAGGAAATTTCTTTGCACATCGCACAACATACTGATTCATCATCATTCGTTCTTTGGTTCCACACCAGCTTCATTTTCACTCTCTCTATCTCAATTGGCTCGTGACACATAATTTCTATATTATGTTCAACGAGGTTCGTAAACGTGCCCCTCCCCACCACCTGAGGTAGCTTACGCTCTAACAACTCGTCCAATTGTATTTGGTCATTGCTGGTAATTTCACAAATCTTTATTGCGCGCGTCATCGGTGAGAAATCGAGTGACTCTACTGGGAAACGTCCCTCAACCCCCTTTAACCACCACGACTCAGTTGTTCCGTCAATCACAATTCCAAAAATACGCCAAACATCTATACCTAATAATATTTCATGTCCCAATTTTGGGACCACGTAAAATTCTATATTGTTCGTAATATCTTTTATTGTTACCGGTAACACAACTTTTCCTTCCACGTGTGAAGTACTGCGTGTGGCCAGCGATACGCGTGATGCATGAGATGTGTCACACCTAGCCTGAAATTCGTCTACCCAATTCTGGTGCACCGCTCGAACGCACGAGCGCGTCGCCCCAGGATCAAAAAGCGCTTCCATATATAATGATCCTATTTGAATTGGTAGATAAATACGCACGAATAATGATCGGTCTACGCTGCACGCTGAAATATTTCCCGCATCATCAATTTCCGCGTCGTAATCCATAATATTCGGTGTTTCGATTATTATTTTATTTCGCTCACGAGTGGATATATCCTCTTTAACTGCGCTGTCGCGCGAGCTAGCACTCTCCGAGGAGCAACGAATAGCAGCAGAAAGAGAAGACGCAAAAGCGGGGAGTACCAACGTATCCCTACTCCGCGCCGACCTAGCCTCAGTCGCCTCTTTCCTCCTACTTTCCCTTCCAGTTGCCAGCGCAACGACGATAGCGTTCTCCGCTACGCAGCGGTTCTCCGTCTCCGGCGCGACAGAGCTACTTATTACTGCTTGTACATTTTCTCTCAACGCCAACGCATTGGGAACAGCTGTCTCGGCCAGTGTACTATGTTCAGTCGCCAGCACGACAAAGTCAGCCGCATTGGCTTTTACCGGGCGTGGAACGAGTATCGACTCTACCATCCCATCTCTCGCGAGCGAGACAGAGATAGAACCAATCCGAGTTCCTACCAGACTGAGAGAGCGCGATGAACTCGTTACTTCACCTCTCTCGTGGCGTTTCCCGACGCAGTCGTCGCGTTTGCCCTTTCTCCTATTTTATTCTGTTTCCCGCATCTCGCGCAATCCGGCGTTTTCACATCTTCCGCGCCACATTTGAAACAAAATAATTTTCTCGGCTTCGTACATCTTCGAAACCGATGACCCACCCCCCCGCAATTGAAACATTCAACAGCCGTGGTGGATGGTTCATTTGCGCCATCACGCCTCATCTCCGATACCTCGCTCACTCTACCGGGACTATCTCGTTTCGCCACCGGTAAATTTTGAGATGCGTCGGGTTTTCGTTTATTTCCCGTCGTCAAAAATTTTTCGCGAGTATCTATCATCATCGCCGCCGCCTCACTCGGCTTCGCGCGCGATTTTATATACCGTTGTGCATGGTACGCATACTCTGGTAATATTCACTCTGTAGCCGGCAGTGGTGCGCGTGGCTCGGGAATGCTTCTTCTTCTGTCATAATCCAGAACCAATGATTCTAACTCTTCAAATGAATTAAACGATTCACGAGGCCATTCTTGATGATATTCTGGCCTAAAATTTATATAAATTAAATCAAGTTTATCTTTCAGTGGCATTCCCGAGTTTGTGCGCTGCCACATATTTTGCACGCTCTCTATGTAGTCGATACCAAACTCGCGACTACCTTGTGTCCGCGCGATTACTTCCTGTAATAAGCGGCCTTGTACTGCTGGTAACGCAAATCTTTTTCTTATCGCCAATAAAAAATCGTTGTAATTTCTAAAGCTGTTTGATTTTAATGCCCGCCAGTTACCCGCAGCTCCTGTTAAAATTAACGGCATTATTCTTTTCAGGTCTTCATCATTGAAACCTGCCGACGTTCTACACTGCTCGAGCCTACGTATAAATGTTTCAACATTTTCATTCTCCATCCCTTTAAATTCCACCCCCCACGCTTTTATTTTCTCCATAACCCCGGGGTTATAACGCGCATTTAGGTGAAACATCGGAGAATTCGCATCATTTTGTGCGTAATTTTGCATTACCGGCGTCGATGTTCGAGCCGGCAATCTTATTGGGTTCCAGCCATGTGGAATTATAACCGATTGCTGTACCTGTGGATTATACGCATTCGCCGTATTCAATGGAATCCACGATCCTTGGTTTCTAAAATTTTCAACCGTTTCATTATGCACTGGCATTTGTCTAGGCTGTGGCATAAAATTTTCTGCAGCTAAAATTGATGGATCTAGATTGTCATCGTTACCCCAATTCGTGTTCATTGGGTCTTTTACCCGTCGCAACGCGCGATTTAATCTATTTTGTAATGTTTGAAGCGAACCGTATGGATTTGCCCCGAGTCCCCTCAACATCATTCTTATTTGATCAATATCTAAATTTGTGATCCATTCATTTTCCATACGCAGGTTTGCTGCGCCTGCCTGCGCATTATTTTCCGATGAATTGTTATCATCTTTATTTTTATTTATTTGGGTACGCGGAATCGCACCTCCCGGGTTATTCACCGGCGATTGTGTTACCCCTTTACCTCTACCCCTACCGCTATGTTGAAGTGCCATCTCAATTCTATTATTTTAATGATACTGTATATAGCAGTCTATTAAATTATCAATCCAATAATATTTCTAGGAATATTTTCTGTGCGCTCTCGCACGCGTTAGTCAGTATATCTATAGCGGTAGTCACGCGTTCGCCTATGTTCCTCAACACGCGCGCGCGTCTAGGTCTATTTTTTTTTTCTCCCTCTTCTTCGCTCGCCTCGATCCCAGGCCAATACAGCTGGGCAACGAATAGCTAAAGCAAAACAAAGCGAAGGAAAATTTCTTTGTGGGGTTTTATGACTTTGTATACCTCTCTCAAATGTCTTCGACAATTTCTTCGAAATTCGTCGTTACTATGTCGCTTGAATAATATTTTCTACAATATTGTGTATAGAACGAATTAATTTCTATATTCTAGAACATTCCAAACTTCTATACAATGGACAATAACACCGATCATAAATTCCTTCGTCAATTTTCGAATACCATTTTCTCCCCTAGCAACACAATTTTATAAACCGCGTTTGCGATAATTTCAATAAAATTTTTTAGACACTGATAGCGATTACCGAGTTAGGCGTCAATTTTGCCATACAAAATTTGAGACGCCAATAGCGGTTACCGAGTTGGGCGCCAATTTTGCAATGCCAAAATTAGGGGATTTATTTTGGACGCAAATGTCCTCTATTCTACAGGAATAGTAAGTCAGGGGTAAATTCGATAATTGTGATGCTAGTGTGTTTTATTTTCAATTGACAAGGATATTATCATTCATACTTCCAATCATTCGCACAGCACGCGGTATAATGAATTTACGTTAATCGGCGACAATTCCCCTGTGTTGGCTCGCCCATAGAAGCGTGTTCCTACACGGGCTTCTATGCTCGCTTATCGCGAGTGGTCAAATAAGTCAGCACGAGGTAATCCAAAGATCGCTTACCCAATACGTCGGTGTGGCTGCTGGTTCGGTCGCAGGTCCGCGTGGCTTCCTAGCAGGATGGCTCTTCCTCTGCCCGTTCTCAGGCCTACGGTCGATCCGCTTCTCGCCCAGTGTTGTCCACAGCAATCTCGTCGTGCACTCGACACTTCGCGTCGCTCGTCCCACTTGAGGGTGATATAGAATTTTGTATCTCGCGACTGTTCGCGTACTTTTCTCTGACTTGAGAATGTATCCTATCCAATTGCTTTGCGACTACTCGCTTTGGCGTCCTCCACAGGAATAATAATTTTTAAGATGCGACTGCTCGCTTTTGCGTCTCACTTGAGAATGTAATGCCTAATGTGTCTCTAAGTGCGTTCCGGGTCCTGAGTGACCTGTGCTATCCCCTCTCTCGCTCATAGGGCCGAACTATTGCCCCTAAGTGCCAATAGATGGGACGGCGGTGATCTAACGTCATTCAATTTACGCGTTAACGCATACTTAATGTGAATGCGTGCTGCGCGCATACCTCATTCATCCATCCAAACCATACAAAATGTGAATGATGGCGTATAGGCCGCATGTTGCCCACGCTCGCGATGTCCTCTTCTTTAGCTGATCTCGCGCCGTGGAATCAAATCACGTTCATAATTGATTCAAATCCATATCGATACACGCTGGCGCGCGGTATCGACAGCTACCCGTCGTCGGTTACCGACCGTGCGTTCATGATTCTCGCCTCCAGGCGTATTGGTCCCAAGTACATGAAAAATATCGAACGAGGCATTAGTGAACAGAAACGCGTGTCCACTATCAAATCTCGTGGAAGTTTCAGTGCCCTGGACCATAGTTATGCACTGCCTACGTGCGCGGTACGAGGTCGAGGATCGTGACCGTTTACCACGTCACAATATATATATATTTAGTTTAATTTAGAGACCCTACAGCCTAAGCTCGCTAAGGGCTTTGAGGTACAATAATTATTAAATGCAATTATTATTATTATTATTATTTGTCGATATTCAGTTAAAAAATTAATTTAATTACTTTCTTTCGATAAATGTGATTGTTAATTGTATTTCTGTGTCATTAATTTGAAAACCTGACATTAGCGACACTTACGCACTCTAGTGGTCGAAGATCTGTCCTCCAATTTTCGGACGCTTTTAATACATTGCGAGCGTCCTCCTTATATATAGCCTCATCGATCGAGAGTTTGCATAGGGACGTGATTGGATCCTATACCAGGAAGATGTCTAGGATTGGCCTAATTTATTCACAAAGGATATTAATATACGGAAGCGAATGCGCTGAGGCCGGTTATACTGAATGTGTGTGTTGTATGATCTTAAATTATAATAAAATTACCACGTTGTGTGGAAAGTCATCATTAAATGTGCCTTGTTTGTTTCAGATTAGTTATTTTGAGTTGTAATAGGTTACGGTAAATTCAGTTTGTGAGTGTGATCTACATTTGTCCGTAAGTGTTGAGCCACAAATTTTCATTGCCAATGTTAAATTGGAATAGCGTTCATTTTTATTCAAAGTAGTGATAACGAGTATTTGTTCGGTCGTATTTAAATTAATCGAAAGCATTGTTCGTTGTTTACCTGTCCATTCCGCGCATGTTTTATCCGGAAGATAAAACATTTGTATATTAAAATTGAGGAAAAAGGGACACATAGTTATTTTATAAATTATATTGAAGAATTAATCGGGAGAAAAATCTCCATTGTTGCGGGGTAGTGACAACAAAGGTGCGAGAGAGACATAGATCGACGCCGCCTTAAGAGTCATTATTGTAATAAGGGTCAAAATCGACCAGACTCTCGATCGCATCATTCTTAACCGCATTATTAGTTAAATTATTATCTTCTTCTTTAGCAAATACGGAAGTAAATGAGTTCCGAAAGTTTATTAATATTTTGTTTGATATTTGAATTATTTAATTATTGTATTCTTTTATATTACGGAATCTATTATATTCCGAATAATAATTTCAATCGTGTTCATTGTTTAAATATTCTTTTCTTTCTATTTATATTACGGATTATTATATCCATCTGTTTGATTATTCAAATAAATAATTAATTATTGATTGTAATAATTGATTGAAAAATACAATTTATTGATATTTGTTATTTTTCTAATAAGCAATTTATAAAAGTAATTGGGGACTCTGACCCTCAATTACTTCCCTATCTCTACTAGGAAAAGTCAGAGTGGTACCCGAAGCCTGACGGCCCCCTTTTGCCCCTAGAAAGGCGAATGAAAGGGTGTAGCGTCACAAGGTCCAACGGAAGAACAAACAGGGAAGAAAGGAAAGAGAAGGAGGTGCCAACAGAGGGTATCGAAACGAGAAAGCAGCAAGCAATAAGGCACAGGGCAAGGATGACAGGTGTAAAAATGGCGGCGGAGAAGAAAAAAGGAGGAATGCAGAGCAGAGAGCAGAGCAACCACCGAGACCCATCTCGGGAAGGGAGTTACGGGAAGAATTAAATAGAAGGGCAGAAAGGAGCAGACAGGTGTGTATCACAAATGTGGGAGAAGCAACCGGAAAATCAAAGAAGCAAATATTGGAAACAATACAGACAAAATGTCAAATAAAAATTGTGGGCAACATGGAAGAAGTGTATGAAAGCAACGGGCGAATCTTTGTGAGATTCAGGAGAACGAAGGACAAAAGGGAATTAATGAAAAAAAGAGGCGGCTTAAAAAGAACGGACATTTGGATAGACGAGAGTCTGACAAGGAGACAGAGAGAAATACAAAGATGGATGAGGGGACTCGCGGCAGTGGAAAGAAGCCGAGGACTCGAGGTGGAGATAAAGTACATGAGAGTAAGAATTGGTCAAGTGTGATGGAGATGGAACGAGGGCAAGGGGAACGTTGAGGCATTCCAAAGAGACGAAAGGAGGAAGAGGAGGAGAAGAAGAGGATCAACGAGGACGACGGAAGCATGTGCGAGGAAGGAGAGGAGAGGGATAATGAAAGTGAAGACATGGGAAAAGAAGTGGAGATTAAAATAATCACGTGGAATGTAGCAGGAATGTATAAAAGAGGAGAAATGTGGGAATGGTTGTTGCGATTTGATATAATAATTTCACAAGAAACCTGGGTAGAAGGAAAAAATGAAGGCAAAGCAAGAGAATATTTAAGCGGTGAGCACAAACGGTGTTTTAAGGCAGCAGAAAGAGAAGGGGAGGGGGGGGGGGGGGGGCAGATAGTTGGAATAAGAAAAAATATGAGCAAAAATTGGGGAATAGAGGAGTGGAGATATGGTCTATGCGTGAGTAAAAAAGAAAGAGGAAAAAGAACTGTGCTAATGACGGAAAAAACTTGAGAGGTTGTGAAAATGTCCGGTATAGCAGCCGAGAATAATTCGTTATTCTTGGCCATTCTATAAATTCCTATCCGTTCGGCACGCATCGCGGCTAGAAAATGCTAAACAAAACGCATCACTATGCGTCGACTTGACAAGGTGGGGGTCATTTTCGACATTTGCACCTTGACCGTAGTCAATGCGGGAGACTCGTACACTGCAACGTTGGACACGTTCTCGTCTAGGCATTTTTGTAAGAGACGTGTTCAGCTTGATAGGCCCTCAACTGCTCCAAGCTAGCTGCATCCCGTACTCGCCAATTAGTAGTGGTTCGGACGGTTATAAGACGTATCACGTACGACTAATCAGATAACTAGCTATTAAATTTTACGCGGGTCTGGAGAGGATTGCATTGCGAATGGTGTATGTGGCCATGCGAAAGAATTGAGAAATCACGGAAGTTTGCTGGTGTTGAAATAAAGGTACGATATTCACTTATACGCTGTGTGGCGCCCAAAAGCGGTTCGATCAACCGATAACAAGATCGTTCTGTCCTTCATACGTTGAAGGGGTATCTAATGAATAATAGATTGAAGACTAAAGGAAAAAAACTGTACGTCCCATTTATAGACTTTAGGGCCGCATTTGATAAGGTGAATAGATACAAATTGATGGGAAAATTGAAGAAAATTGGAGTGACGGGAAGAATGATGGAAATGTTTGAAAAAATTTATAGGAAAATATCAGCTGAAGTGTTAGTAAATGGAAAAGTGTCAAAAAAATTTGAGACAAGACAAGGAGTAAGACAAGGGTGCACACTGAGTTCTTTATTGTTCGACTTCTATGTTGACGATATGGAGGAAAGATGGGAGGGTAAAGGGGAGGGAGGATCAGTGATAGGAAGAGAAAAGATATACGCAATCAAATATGCTGACGATGTCGCATTAGTAGCAAAGGAGGGAAGTGGGTTAAAAAGTATGTTACAAGATTTAGAAAGATGGAGGAAAGAAAGCGAGATGGAAGTTAATGCCAAAAAAACAAAAATAATAGTATTCAGGAAAGGAGGAAGACTTAAGAAGGGTGAGGAATGGGAAATAAACGGAGAAAGTATTGAAATTGTAAGAGAGTTTAGGTATCTAGGGTATTGGTTCTCGACGCAAAACATGTTAAAGGAGCATGGAAGGAAAATGGCGGGTCGAGCGCAAAAGGCGATGAATGCAGTATGGGGAGTGTGGAAGAGAGCAGGAAGGGACATAATGGAAGAAAGATTGTATTTAATGGACACAATACTTAGGTCAGGAGTATTTTATGGTGTGGAGATATGGGGTTTTGATAACATCGGGCAATTTGTAAAAATACAAAATAAATATTGCAAAATGGCATTAGGAATTGATAGGAGAACGCCAAGATACGTATGGAGAACTGAGCTAGGGATACCAACTGTCTGAAAGTTACTGAAAAATACTGAAAGAGCAATGGCTGAAGTGATTATTATATTAGAGAATATAATGCGCAGGAATATACGGTGGAATTTTGGTGGCGGATAGAATTTTTGGATGCGTTTAACAAGCGTAATTTATTATTAAAAATAAACACGAGTTAAACAAAAATAAACACTGATTACCACGCGGTTGCACGATGCACGCTCGATGAGTCTAATGAACTGTATGAGACACTGAATTTAATGCCGATACACACACTTACTAACAACGTGGGCAATGAGTTGATCTGAATTATTGCGCTTCTGATGAAGATGCACTAGTTGCCGAAAAAACACAATTTTCTGAGCTGAACTGAAGATGAGTTGAACTTAATACTGAATAATAACTGAGCGTAGCTGAAAAAACACGTGTGCTTGCAATGATGCTCGTGGTCGAAGTGATGCCGGCAATTTCCTTTCCGGCCTCGTGTTGTTGAGCGGATGTGGTCTGATCATGACTGAATTTTCTGATTGGCCGCGCATCTCAGCATGCGCGTGCACATGGTCAGACCGGCTCAAAGTGGTTAGCGCACGCAACAGGTGCGCCTACGCATGATCAGTTCATCAAGAGTGAGTCGCGCGTGCGCTATGCAAGTTACTGCGCGACTCACTCATTCTCATTGTTTAGCGCACGAAACAGACGCGCCTACGCATGAGCAGTTCTTCAAGAATGAGTCGCGCGTGCGCTATGCAAGTTGCTGCGCGACTCACTCATCCTCCTCGATTGTTTAGCGCACGTAAAAGGTGCGCCTACGCATGAGCAGTTCTACACGAATGAGTCGCGCGTGCGCTATGCAAATTACTGCGCGACTCACTCATCCTCCTGGATAGTGCATAATTATGGTCACTCGACTGACTGCACGAGTGACCCAGGAGGTGCTGCCACCATGCTCGTGTGGCATTTGTATCAATTACTGAACACCAACCTTTGAATATAGAATAAGAGAAAGAGCGCTACGGTATATAAAAAATGTGTTGAAAATGGAAACAAAGAGATGGCCGCATATATGCTTAAAGGAGGAGATAAGGGGTATCATCAACAGAAATCCAACAAAGTGGAGAAGGGACGTCATTAAAGTGATAGGGGAGTTAGAAATAGAAGAAATGATAGATAGAATATGGGAAAGTGGAGAAATAGAGATAATAGAAAAACTAGTAGAAAAGGGCCTGAAGAATTTAAAAGAAAAAACCATGAAAAAAGAAAGTGCGCAAACACAAAAGTCATCATATAATAAATTATATAAGGAGGTATATAAAAATGAAGAGAAACCGTAGAAATATTGGGCAGAAAAGGATATTAGAGGGGAGGATGAAGAGATGTGGGCGAGAGTCCGATGTGGGAATATAGGGAGAGAGTGATTGGAAATGCAGGTTGTGTAAAAAAAAAAAAGAAACATTAGCTCATCTTGTACAGTGTGAAAAAAGAAGAGAGAAAATGTCAAATAAAGCCAAAGAGTAGTTAGGAAGCTGGAAGGGGGGGGGGGGGGGGGTAGAAGAGAAATTGATAAGAACGCTGAGAGGAGAAATAGATATAAGTTTGTGTAAATTTTTTGGAGAAATAGAGAGAGAATGTAAAAAGCAAGCGTTAGAAGTGGATGAGAGTGAAATTGTATGTGAGGAAAATCGAAATCAAGTGTAAAGGTTTAGATACATAAGTTAGACTTAAGTCATTTTGTAAAAAACCGAGAAGGTTATGCAAATAAAACTCCTTATATATAAGTATAATTTATGTATAATCACATATAATTTATATATATAAGTGAATAAATATATTCCTATTGTTCTTGTATATTATGCCCTTGCGGGTTTGTACGTGGCCATCCCATTTTCCACTTTCCCCCACTTTTCCAGTTCCATATTGTAGTGGACCAACATATTTTCAATTGATTTTTTTTTATAGTGAATATCACGTATTATACCATTATTATGTACAATTGAGGTAACTGCTAAAAAATTCTTACAAATCGTCGCACAATTTCTCAATCTTCTCCAAAACCAACTTTTTCTCCTCGTCAGCTCCACGACGACAACTATCCATTGCTGCCTCTTCGATAAAAGGTCAAATTTCTCCTTCGTATCGCTTATACGCTTTTTTAGAAAGGACTGGGATATTCAAATAAATCAAAAGTTTCCGGAGTGCAGTGTATCCCATTCCACTGTGCACGGTACCTGTAATACATCATGATTTAATTAGTTTTATCCAAAAAAATTGGGATTCAATTTTGTCTGTTCACATATCAGTACCCGAGAACAATTCTTGAGTTGAAGTTAGCATAAGTGAATCCATCGTCAGCAACGCGCACTTCTCATGTCCTTGATAGTGTCACTACGTTACATTCGACGCACCTAACGTGCAAAATTGAATTCAGTCCAACTATTTTTTCTTTCATGATGTTTTCCAACGATAAAGTGTCTTTACACTTGTCACACTTCAAGTTTTGCCCAAGTGTCGTAAGATCGTTAATACGGTTTCGGTTCGGTTTTCCAGATCTACAAGAACTTAAAAGGTTGAGATTGCTACTTGATTCGATGGTGATCTTTTTTTTTCGCCTCATTTATTACCGACATTGTATTTAACAGTCTATCGGTTTTTTTTTTGTTTAGGAATTCTCCTTTAATGGACTTTAGTTGTCCTGACATTATTAACAATTATAAAACAACATAATACGGCCACACACGAACAGCTGTAGAGTAGAACGAATTTACAGTGTTGTCAGATTGAAACTCACGCAGACAATAGACTAGTGTGCGCCTGTTAGTGAAAGTTTTTTAGGTGTAGATGTCGCCCAGAGCGTACAGTCTCAGCAAAAAAATTTCGTACGCTATGAGAATATGGACGCTTATTTGCATGACTGCGCGCGACGGAAGTTTTTCTTCTCCATAATTATTACACGTTCCTATTTGGCCATTAAAATCACCCATTAGCGCTTTTCAGTAGTTTATAACGATCTTGTGTTGAAAGTAGCTATGTATATACCTGAGGTGTGCTTGATTATCTTTGGAGGATTGTGGTCTTTTCCCCCACGAGGACCAGTCGGCCTGGGGGAGGGGATTTTGTTTCTCTTGTGTTATGGTTCTGTTTGTTATTTGGTTGTTGTTTCCGATTGCCGTTGTGTAATTGCTGTTGTTCCTTTGTAGCTGGGTTTCCAGAGTAAGATAGAAATCGACCTTTCATCATATCAAATGCGTTTATTCTTCTGTTTGTTGATGGATATAATATTTGCTGTTTCTTTGGTTGCGAATCAGCTTGTGGGGAGGTAGATATCTCTCTTTTTCTTTTATCCTCAATATTAGTGTCTTCCTTGACAATTAGTTGATCAAATTTTATGTAGGCAAAATTTCCTTTTTTCCTTTATTCCATAACCTGGGGTTGTAGGGCCTTTCTCTTATCTAAGGTTTCCTTTGAGTAGTCTTCTGTTATATATATCTCCTTTAGTTCCTTTTTATTCCTCATGATTTCGTTCTTTTTCCACCCACTAACTGAGGAAAGGAGTGTAGGCCTTGGTTTCCCATTTCTATTCGTGTCTCCAATACGGTATATTTTATTTACTTCCCAGTTATTTACATTTATCTCTAATTCTTGCAAAAAGTATTTCTTCACTTTTTTAAATAACTCTAATGTAGACTTTTCCTCCTCCTTCAACCCATGAATTATTATATTGTTGGCTTTTCTATCTCTTTCCAGGTACTCCACTTTTTTTTTCTAAGTTTTCCACTTTAATTTGCAACTTTTTGTTCTTTTATAGAACAGGTCTTAACATTCCATCTATTTTTTCCATAATTGTATTAGTTATTTCTACGTTTGCTTTTGCATTTCAATTTTCATTTTATCGAACAAAATTTGAAATTGGTCTTCCATATTTTGCGTGTAACGGAATGTGTGTATCAATGGGGAGTTTTAGTTTTCCTTTTTGGCAACACTTAAGTGATACTGACAGTTGATTTGACTTACGTATTGACAGTCTTCTGTGATATTGATGTTTGTCTATGAAGGAATGTAATTTCTAACCTCAATTTGTTCGTCGGTTTTGTGTCTTCTGAATTCTCGTGAAATCCAACAATATGCACTGTTCGTTATTAATAACGCTCAATTCTCGCTTTGTTTCTGTTCTGCCGTGATGTAATTGTGAACTGTGGCATTTTCCTATTTATTTGTAGTCGATTTTTCTGATCGTCGGCACTGTGATGCTTACGATATGACAACCGGAACTGGAATCGAATGACAATTAAACGTCAGGAAATCGATAATAATTCCTCAACATTATTTTTCCATCCCCAACATCGATTTGTGAAAAGAAGAACGGAATGGCTTTTTTCGTTGTTTTAGTAAATCTACCGCGTATTTACGAAATTGATGAGGACTAATGTTTCCAGAATTTTTCACAGCTCAATACCCCCAATAGCCCTGGGAATTTTCAAATCGATTCATCGGATCGTTTTTCCGGACCAACTGATCAAAACTTTAATTAGAGGAGCAAGGGTTTTGTTTCTAAACATTGTGTAAACTTCATCAAAATGAAAAAAGGGTTTTTTTCGATTTTTTCCGCAATTTTGCATTGGTTAATCGTTAAATTCGAAAACGCACCGAAAATTCGGAAAATGAAAAAAAAAATTTTTGTGATTCTTTTTTTCTCGCAATTATTTAAAAACATTAAAAAAACCACACAGACTCATATTTGGAGCGGTTCGGCCTTTTCGTACCTCAATTTTTCTCATCTTAAATTAATTGAATTAATTAAATGTTGATACCCCCAAGCTGTATTCACTACTCGATCTACGAATATTCGTGCAATTAATCCTCCATATTTTCAGCTGTGATAACAAATGTCAAAAAACAGTTTTTTCAAAACTATTATTTTTCTTTTCAATTTGGGTGAAAAGTTTCCAATTTTCTTCAATTCTTGATTATGCCTAGGGGGCATTTAGCCGCACCAAAAGTCGCTCAGCTAGTGATTCATGTCAGAGTGGAGCGTACGTATCGGGATGTCGGTGATAGACTGTGCGTTAGTTCATCAGTCGTGTTGCGTGCTGTATAAACGGCCGCAAAACATATCCATCCAAACAGTTGGTAGTGGTCTCGGTGAGGCTGAATCGCTAGCCAGAAATCCCGTCCTCGCGCGAACGTTGACGGCCAGACATTGCCGAGCTCGTCTAGCGTACGCTCGCCAACATTTGCACTGGAACATGAAACAATGCGGCAATGTTTTCTTCTCTGACGAGTTCCGGTTTTGTCTGTATGGAAACATCAGGAGGTCCCGAGTTTGGCGACGTGGGGGGGGGGGGGGGGGGGGGGGGGGCACAAATCTTCACTCGTCCCGTTCTTTAATAGAAGATCGGTGATGGTTTGGCACGGGATTTCGCGGTCATCTCGGCCCTCCTTCGATCATTTTCCACCAAAACCTCAACACTTAGAGCTACATTGACAAAATTTTGCGACCCATTGTGTTGCGTCGACGACATAATGCACGGAGATTTATTTTCATGTAAGAAAATGCTCGCCCTCACACAGCTAACATGACCCACCGATTTTTTTTAGAGAAATGACATAACGTTGTTGAGGCATCCAGCGATGAGCCCTGATCTCAACTCCATTGTGCACGTCTGGGACATCATAAGGCGTCGATTGTGCCGGGAATACCCCAATTCACGAAATTTGGCTGCGTTAGAGCGCGCATGAGTTCAAATTTGGCGAGATTCCGCAATCTATGATTTGACACTGCATTGACATGCATGAGAGGTTACAGACGGTGATTCGAGATAGAGACGGCGATATACACACACCCACGCACACAGGCACGCAACACACGTGCGCAATGCACAAGAAGTGTAAATCCGATCGTGTAACCTCCGCGTGGTACGCTGTGGATAACGCAAATGTTGGTGGTTGTCAATTAAGAATCGAAATCTTGTCAAAAATGAGTCAGTAATGTTTCTTCGATTTTTCTAATGCGCCAACACCTTGACTCCCTGGCGGAAAAAATTCTATGTGGAACTATGCGGTTTCTGGGGAAATTTATGACTTTCTACTATAGAGTATGCTATATTACACCTAGAACTTGCAGTAGATTGCCATAATATATCATAGAAATTTTTTATGCATATTCATGTCTTACTATATTTTTTTACTGTGTCTTTTACTTGGATCGATGGATCTCAAAAAAAAAACCATGTACGACCACTATATATAATTCTCTTTTAACTTTCAGCAGAATCATCGCGGTGGACAAGTATGTGCTGTACAGCTTAAATACGGGATATTTTATATTATGCAACTAATGGTAAAAGAAAAATGCTCATGAGGATCGAACGCTAATCGTTTCATTGTCGAGTAAGAGTTTTAACACCGCGGCTGTGTAGCCCGATAGATTTGAACACATTGAAATAATATTTAAGTTGTGAGCAGACCTATGGGTCAGGCTTACTTGTTGCATTGCATACGTATTTGGGGTATAGTACTGTTGGCCGCATACTTGGGTTTGACCAGGCATAAAAGCTCGGTTCACAGCTAATGGCCATCAGTGTCCTCTCGGAGACAGCTGGCAAGACAAAGAGGACAGTTCGAACACCTCTGCTCTAGACTGGTTTACATTTATTCATATTGTTTCCCGCACAAACTGAATATTAACTGTATTTTTCTAATTAATAAAACAAATAATTAAACAAAAATATGCGTAAGTTTTTCAATCAATCCCATAAACGATTATGAGGTAGATCCCAAATTGTCATTGATGTTTGAGTGTAATTAATAGCTGTTTTTATTAGCAATATATTGAGATAACAAATTACTGATCTCAGGAAATAATGACGCAAAAATCGAATGTCAGGGAAACCACGACCATGGACCATAATTTTATCAAGGATTTGACTGAGAAACTCCAAGATACAGGAGTGGTATTGTCACCGTGCCAAGAAAAATTAGCGGACTCTGAAAAATTTGTTGACCAGTGGGAGCAGAAATACGCCGACTTAGTGAATTCTGAAGATTTTCACTTGTCAGATAAAACTGGAAGGGAAATTCTAAACCTCTTGGAAAAATTATCCAGCCATCTAGTAAACGTGAAAAATAATCCATAATACTAGTATCTCAGTTTCTTTCTCTCTATCCCCATTGTTTCATGTCTTGCATGTTCCTTTAATATCATGTTCTAACTGAATTAATTTCGAACAAAATAGTTAAAACGTCTCTCTGCTACAAAATTCTTGAATTCTGGTTCTATGTGAATTATTGCATGAGTAATTCATGACTACACTCCAGAGGTGTTCGAACTGTCCTCTTTGTCTTCTGGTGGTTTCGGAGAGGACACTGATGGCCATCAGCAGTGAACCTAGCTTTTATACCTGGTCAAACTCAGGTACACGGCCAGCAGTACTATACCCCGAATACGTATGCAATGCAATAAGTAAGCCTTACCCACAGGTCTGCTTACAACTTAAATCTAATTTCAATGTATTCAAATCTATCGGGCTACACAGCCGCGGTGTTGAAAATCTTGCTCGACAATGAGACGATCAGCGTTCGATCCCCATGAGCATTTTTCTTTTTTCCATTAATCGTACAATATAAAATATTCCGTATTTAAGCTGTACAGCACATACTTGTCCACCGCGATGATTCTGTTGGAAGTTACAAAAAAATTATATATCGGTCGTACATGGTTTTTTTCTGTGAACCATTGATCCAAGTTAAAGATATTTCGGCAAAATCACTTGACCGAATCGAACCACATAGTCATGAAAAAAAATTGTGTTCAGAAATCGCCTCACCCGTTTTTCCAGGTCTATTCAGTGATATACAAACATGAAGTATAACTAATGATAAAATTCTAATAAAATGGGCCATATCAAATACGAGGTGAATCAATTATTACACACTATCATATTGTTTGAACTCTTCTTGCGACAAACATATACATCAACTTATAACATTCATTTGAAATCAAGTATAAATCATAAAGAGATGATTTTTCGATATTGATTAGATTATTGTGTGTTCTTTCAACAGTTTATTTGCCTACAATGCTCGTCATTTTCGTTTGTAACGTGTCTTTTTTTTTGTTACATATTCTTATTCATATGATGTATATCGATGAGATCATTATTCCCCGATTATATATTTTCATTCGTATGTACTCGAAATTTTAATGTTACATGTTTCTGTGATTTGTGAACGAATATTTGTGTACTTTGTCTGCCTTAATTCTATGGAATAAGAACACCCTTTCCGGTGGACTCGAATAAAAGAATATGCAACGGATTTTCTTGCGTTTTAAAATATACATTCACCCATGAGATATGTTAATATTTGATTCATATTATGCAGAAAATTATGTGGAAAAAAAAATTATTGTCCGGGGATTCGAATGCGGACTGTCAAATTGAAATTCAACAACTGTATCGTCGCGGCTGCGTAGTCCTTTTAACATAGATGCACAGAAATTATATTTAACTTGTGAGCACACTGGTGTTTTCCAGCTATTTGTCTATTACATATACTTATTTTCGGAGTATATATGTACTGACCCTCATAATCTCCGACCGTCATAAAACTCAATAGGAGTATCTTTATGTTATTGACTCGTGGACCAATGAGGAATTCGAAGAACATTTACGATTGAACCGACAAGCTGCGCTAAATCTTATCGGTGTGAAACAAGTTCTCTATATTAATGTACATATATATCTTACTATCGTTAACATCATGCATGTTATGTGAAATGTAAAAGATTTTTTTGTTACAGATGATCTTCAATTATCAAATTTTCCTCCATCACATCTGTTTAGAAAGAAACCAATTTCAGCCAAGTCTCCTGAGTTCTCCGACCGGTGATAGTTTGGCAGATGACAAAATTAGATACAGTGATCAAATGGCCACAACAGCATGAGATAGCCATCGTCACTGAAGGTTTTCGTATTGAGCAAGGGATTTCAAGCATCTTAGGGGCAATCGATGGGACACATTCTAATCGAAAAACCAGCGGAGTCAGTCCGAGATTATTGTAATCGAAAAAAATTCTTTTCAATAAGTTTACAAGTAGTGGTCGATGCAAATATGCAATTTACCAACATATACTGTGGTGAACCTGGTTCCCTTATGCAAATGGCATATGAGAGCGATTAACGAATGTAAGATTCGTTAGCCAGAAATTTGTGTATATAGTTGTATATCTATCAAAATATTTATATTGGATTCTATGAATTGTATAAAAATACAAAAATTGTGATAATTATCTTGTAATGAATATCGCAGACACTTTTTTATTAAACAAATAATCTTTTGTTTCATTCAACCTTCATCCATTAACGTACTCTGAATTTTTGTAATAGCAACATGTTCAAACTTGAGCCTTGCCCGTCAGCTGAGGCACTCATGCTCGCATGCCGACAGTCACGACTCGTGTCAGCACCTCACGGGTCAGTCGTGAGTGCAGCCGGCGAGTACACCTTTTGAATGCACACACCTATTGCAAGGACTGCGCGAGTTAGACCACTGCGTGAGTCGTTGCTCTCTCACCCTGCTTGACCATGCGGTAGTGGTCGCCATTGTATAACTCGCTCTCAACGCCGCATGTCGCACGTGGACTCGCAAATATTCGTTATCAGTGAATTACAGGGTAATCCTTCGTTTAGTAATTATTGTTGTGTTCAAATCAAATAGTGCATTAATACTGCAACTCATTTACCATATTATTTTGGTGAATTCTGTACTAATTTAGAGATATATTAACATTGAAAAACTCAACACGTGGAAACTCATCACCGCGTTTTTGCTGGACTCATTGTTCACATTGCAGAGCATAATTGTTTCTCGCAGGACTCGATTCATATACAGTACATTATTGGTGCAATCAATTCTCTGTGTTCACTTATTGACCCATTCTGTGTATTGTGACCATCTATGGTTCAATTCATTGTGCACGGCATATAGCTACACAGCAACGTGCACACATTTTGATAATACATTATTTTTGTGACACTTGTTAATTCACTCATTTATGATTCAAGTTATTGTCAACTCATTTAATTGTCCATTCAACTCAGTAGCACGCATTACGATTGCACTGCAATTAAATAACGAACGGCAAAGCTCTCATCGTTCTCAAATACAGTCCACTAAGATTATTATTATTTAAATGCATGAGGACTCGCCAGTTTTTTCCAGCTGTGATACATTATAATAAATTAATTGGTGTTATCTACTCCATTGCAAGTTGTGAAATCTTATTACCACCAATACCAATTCTCCCATTATTCAACACAACAGAATATATATTTATGTAATCTCTGACTTATAATCTATTATTTTTGGCAATAAGAAAATACTGTATAACAGGGGTGTTTGGATCAACGGATGACGGAGTGCACTGGGTGAGCAAGCATTCCTTCGGTTTCGAGTTTTATGACGTTCGGCGATTATAAGTTCAGCACATAGGTATCCTAAAAATAGGTATATGTAATGGACAAATAGCTTCATTACACCAATGTGCTCAGAACTTAAATATAACTTCTATGCATTTATATCCAAAGCACTACGTAGGTGTGATGACACGGTGTTCGCTCTAGTCTTAGATTGAGCGCGAGACTGTGAACACGTCTCATTCGAACAGACCATGGATACTATTCATATAAATCCAAAATTTCATATTGATAAAAAAAAACTAGATATTATAATTAACAAGTCATCACGAAACGTCTTAAATAACCCAGCGATACTAGACAAAATCTTCAAAGAAAGTGCTTCATCATCAAATATTAATTCACAACCAAATCTAATTCAAAAAATAAAAAGACCGGACAATTCTAGCCCTAACGGCAATGAAACTGTGAATAGTGACAATAACGATGCTAACTGGGAAATCCCACGTAAAACAAGAAAATCAAGAAAAATTAAAATAAACGACAATTTCCAACCACATTCATCTACGCAAAGTAATTCGTTTGAACTCCTCCCGGACCAAGACAATCTAGAGGACGACACATCAAACACGAAGGAACCATTTCATAATCAACACGTGGAAGACCCTACCACAAATAGAACCGCAAGTAACACCAAAACACAAAAAATACCGCCAATTCACGTAAGTGATGAAGATATTAATTATATAATTAATACGCTCACCAACGCGAAAATCAACAAGAGTCAATGTCACGTAGCAGAAGACAAATTAGGAGGCGTCGTTATCCACGCACACGACCTCGAAATATTCGAAATAATTGAATCGCTTCTTAAATTAAATAATACGCAATTTTATACATTCACGCCAATAACGAATAAATTTAAATCATATATCCTTAAAGGCATCAAAGGAAATTACAATAATACCGATATTGAACAGGAACTCAAAGATCTTAATCTCGCAAATATACAAATAAACAAAATAACATATAACAAAGACAACCCAAATAAATACTATTTCATTATACAAATCACCAACGATTCAAATCAAGACCAACTGCTCAAAATCAGGAGACTGGCATACCAAACGGTCACTTGGCACAATATTGTTAGAAACGGTCCCATACAGTGCAGGAAATGCCAAAGATATAACCATTTCAGCGTTAACTGCGAAATGTCGTACAGATGCGTCAAATGTGGACTTAGCCACGACATCGGGAAATGCCACATAACGGCATTATCAAATAAAAACGAACTTAAATATGCAAACTGTAAGAATAACGGACATCCAGCCAACAATAAAGGGTGTCCCTATTACTATTTGGCGGACCTAATCATAAAAAAAAAACAACAAACCGACATTAAGAAACAAATTAAAATAGATAATACATATAATACAATAACAAATAAATATACAGATTCAAAAGCCGTGAAACAACCACCACTCCCGCCTTTTAAAGCACAACATTTAAATACCCCAACAACCAATCAAATAAGCATATCACACGAAAACAGACCCAGCACCAGCGCCAATGTTGACAAAACATTCAACGATATTATGGCTAAACTTGAATCAAAAATTGATCATCTTGACTCTAAATGGAACACGACTCAACAGACCCTTATTAATTCAATAACACAATTTGATTCGTCACTCATAACACAAATTAATGACAATACAAATAAAATCGATAAAATACTGATACATTTAAATCTATAATGATATCGAATAAACAACTAAATAAAAATATAAATAATAAACATCACAGAATAAATTCACTCAAAATCGCCTCAATGAATGTAAACTCAATAATCTCCAACCCACGCAGATACGAGCTACTTGACTTCATAAAGAGAAACAAATACCCTGACATCATATTGTTAGGTCTTGAGCGACCTCTACGCTATACTTTTTCGCGTTACCGACGTCATTCATTCTCATTAACCGCGATCACACATGCTGACGCATAAAAAACGTTCATTAACCTTTTTCTTTCGCAATGGCTGCACGCGCAAGCGCGATCGCCAAACCGCGAACATTCAACTCGAATTCTCCACCTCTATGCTGCGTTGCGGAATATGACCATTAAACAATTAAGTTAATATTAAGAACTATTTTCATAAACTTTAGAACTGCCACTCAGCATGTAAGACTATATTGTTATAATATAATATTTCAAATTTATTTCACAATATCGAGCATTAATAACCAAATTTTGGAGTCAGTAACCTGTAACCGCCAACTCAGCTCTCAGCAATAAATTTTGTCAACTAAGAAGTCACCCACCATCGGACCTTCTGTCCAATGGCGGTCCATCAAAATCTCAATCAACAAATCAAAACATCAACGAATAATAAAAGCCAATCAAGACCTGTCCGCACGGACTAGGAACCACGAATATATAAACTCCCTCCGAATCGTTGACTTCACTCTAGATTTTCCTATGCTTCATTAAACACTTATGATACCACTCCGGTATATTGCTCGATGGCGCGATTACACAGTACTTTTTCTTAATACAAATACACTTCCCCATTAAGCAGTTATAATATCACTTCAGTGCCAACGCATATTGTTTACTCATCGAATAATCAAACTGAATAATTATGAATCATACAAATAATTACAAATCGAAGAAATCAAAAAACAAATCGACATAGATTTCAATAAATGTGATGTTTCTCGTTCTGCAATCATTATTTAACGACTTCAACTTTCCGATTTACCCTGATCACCAATCCTTCACTAAACGTCGCAGTGACAAGCAACGATCCCTCTACCTATTCGGACTTAATTCAAAATCTAATTTTTATATCTAACTGTTATATCCACCGGAGCGTGAGAATCTTCTTCATCAAGTGCAACCAACCTACAACTCTACAAATCAATTCTCACTAATTCCAATTCCTCACATTCGGTGCCCCTACCAAACCCAACGCTCTTAGGACGCAACCGGGTTTACAGCCAGGTCGTAACAATATTGAACGGCGAAACAAAACTCACACCAAGACACAAAATACAATACAAAAAATATGAAATAATCAAAACCGACAGACCCAATTCAACGCAAGGTGGTGGTACGGCTATCCTCATCAACCGGAACATAAACTTCGACCAAATAAATACTCCAAATTTAAATAATAACAAGCTGCTCGAACTTACCTTCATCTCAATTAAAATAAATGCTAATAATAAAATTTACATAATTAGTGCAATGCCACAAACAGTAACAACAAGCTTTTCATAGAGGAACTCACAACACTATTCAATAGCCTTGAATTATTCAAACCCAATATTTATTTTATCCTAGCCGGCGATCTTAATGCGAAGAATATTAACTGGGAAGACTCAACCAACAACCAACGTGGACTTTACCTGAGAAACTGGGAATTGAATTTAGCTGCTTTTTATAAGGCTAAAATTTACCTGCTCAATGAGCCAACATTCCAAGGTCAAATTCTTATTTAGACCTGAGTATAATTGATAGCAGACTAACTATCGACAATGACCAAAAACACACCATTTCCACAGCGGAGTACGATAGCGACCACAAAGCAATTATTTTCACGGCAACCATAAAAGACAATAAATTAAGCATTGACACAAATAAACATGGGTCAACAATCTACCTATACTGTTTCGTTATTGCTGAAATCATATAAACTACTGCCTGTAATGGATATAAAAGGTCACAGTGAGTAATTTGAATGTGAGTCTACATACAGAAAAATAGATGATTTTTATTTGGTCTCGTGGATGACCCGAATATAATACAAATGGGGTTAATGGATGAACTTCTACAATGAATCATCGGTATGAATTGTCTGTGTGGCTTCAATTGAATAATTGATCAAGGTGTATGTGATCACTAGCCACGCGGTGATGGTTACGCTAGAGTTGAATGGTTAAGTTTGATTGAATTACAATCATTTGAATCAAGAGTGAATGATGCTACTAATTAGTCAAATAGCATGTGATTTCAAATTACGTATAAATGATTTGAACAAGAATTATGTGAATGAACAAGATCAGACTGAAATAGAACGATGAATGAATGTACGCACAATGGCTGACGCCACGTGTTGAATTTGCACACTGCAATTAATTGGGCACAATTAATTGCTTGATCACACAACGATCTTGATTATTACACAAATCTATTTTCAATCGATACTCTCAATACATACAATGCACACTAGGCACTCACTACACAATATAACAATAACTGAACACGAATTCGTACTACACTTTTCGTTACGGGTCGAGAACACGTGCGGAAAAACAAGCAGTCAGGTGAACAATGAAGCACTAACTCAAGATCCTGAGCGTCGACGGAAACAGCATCAACACTTACGGTCACTTGTTGATTGGGCGCGCACGTGTTGGTTGCGCACGCGTATGATCAGGAGGACATAAAGGTGTCCACACTGATGATTATTGGGTGGTCGGGTAACTACGTGAAGTTACTGACCATCCAAATACTGAATCTAATTACCCCTTAGGTCAAGGTGGTAATTTGGTCCATGAGGTGCTGCCACCTCATGATTGCCATGTCACAACATATACAAATCAACAAATTGGCACAAATTTAAAATATGCCTCAACAAAACATCGATAGACAAAATTTCGTACAATAGAAATCTGAATAATGAAGAAGTCGATAATTATTTAACAATATTGAATATTAATATAATAAATACAATCCATAAAATAGTCCCCCACTGTAGTCCCCAAGATAGCGTACTGAAATATACGAACCCAAAAATACTAAAACTACAAAAAATTAAATCCAAACTTATAACGCATTTAAATTACCTAAAAAAAATCAAGCAATCAATTCAACCAACATATCATTAAAACCAAACGCATGATAAAAACGATTAAAGATATTCTACACAAGGAATTCAAAGCGTCAACTAACAATTACTGGGAAAAACAAATTAAAGAAATAACTCACAAAAAACACGAAATGTTTTTCCCCAAAATAAATAAAATATTACGAACTAAAAAAGATATATCAATACATAATCTCAATATAAATAACAACGATAACAACATAATAAACAATAGCAATATAGAATTAAAAAATCAATACATAAAAAATAATATAATAACTGTAACCAGTTTAACTGACAAATTAAACATAATGGGCGCATATTATGAAACAATCAATTCCCCAAGACCCACAAACATGAACAACATCATTAAAAACACTGTGGAAACGGCAACAAACAATTTCAAAAAACAGCTGAAAGCCCGATACATAAATACAATAACTATTGCACAATTCACGGAAACTAACCCATCACATCTTCCACTTAAAAATGAAGAATTAAAAACCCATTTTTGCAACACACAAGAATTTGAAACTATATTAAATAAATTACCAAACAAAACATCGACCGGATTGGATAATATTCCACCAATAATATTAAAGCATCTAACATAAATACATATACGCCTATACAATAATATTTAATAACGCTCTAAACAACTGCTACTTCCCTACCGCCTGGAAATGCGCCAAAACGCTCCCAATATTAAAACCTAACAAACTACCGCACTCCCCGTCCAGCTGCAGACCCATCAGTCTGACTACATCAATCAGCAAAGTCTTTGGGATAATTATCAACAAATTAATTTCCAAATTCTGCAAAAAACATAACATAATTCCCGAGAACCAATATGGGTTTCAAAATAACCTTTCAACAAATCACGCCGCACTTGAACTAATGGATGATATTAATAAAAACATTAAACGAAATTTCCTTGTGGGTGCTGTTCTCATTGACATTGAAAAAGCTTTCGACTCCGTATGGCTAGATGGCCTCCTATTTAAACTGTTAAAAGAAAATTTTCGAAACACCTCATCTCAATAATATGGGATATGATAACACATAAATCATTCGTCACATGGGATGGTAACAACATATCAACAATCCAATTTAAAATCATTGAAGGATTACAACAGGGAACTGTTAATTCTCCCATACTATGTAATATATACAATAGCGACATTCTGAATCTTTTCCAACTAAACACAAACAATAATACATACTCAATAGCATTCGCTGATGATTTAATTACATATGTAGCTGATCGAAGCCCTAAAATCATTCAAAATAAATTACAAAATTTAACAGATGACATAAATAAACATTATCAAATTTGGAATTTAAGAATTAACCCAGACAAGAGCGAAACCATATTATTCAGTAAACCAGTGGACTACCTATCCAAAATAAACAAAGAAGGAAAGAATAACTTCAAAATACAAACAACAAAACCAGATTCCAATATAATCATCACAATCCCCCATGAAGAAATAGTCAAATATCTAGGAATTAAAATTGACTACATGCTGAAAATGAATAACCACTGGGAGTCACAACTAAAAAAAGCCAATGATGCATTCAAAACAAATGCAAGAATTTTCTACAATAAACATTTAAACAAAAGAACAAAAATTATCTGCTATCTGCTACTAATACGCCCAATAATTACATATGCGGCACCATTGCTGTGGAATATCAGTGCATCGCTCATGGAAACTATCCGAATATTTGAACGTAAATGCATGAGAGCTTGTCTCTATATGTTGTTACGTCCTGAGTGTCGATGTTACTTATTCGGCTGAATTGCCAAATGTTACTCGGGAAATGATGAAAACAGTTATTTATTTTAATTGAATTTAGAGAATAGTCCGAATTGGTATTGGGATCGTTGCTTGCTATGCCGCGACCCGCGGTTGAAGCAAGAAGGATTTGGATTTATGATTTAATGATATGGAAGGTTCTTTCAGTTAAGATTATCACTCGTTTATTAATTATTCACTAAACATCACAATTATCGTTGTTTATTATCTCGCTCACAATAATTTATACACTTATTCACAATGTTGATTCGCAATTTAGAGATCTCGCAACCTTTGATTATTAGTTGTCGAGTTGAATTGATTCTTTGAGTGCGAACGCGTTAACTGTGGTTAGGTGATAATAGCCTTAGCGAACTGGAATTATACTGATCGCGTTGGCGAGTTTGAATTGATAAAATAACGTGAGCTTTACTTCTAGAGCAGTTCTCAAAAGATTGGAAAGATGATTGAAATGATTTTACTTGCAATGCTTGAAGCTGTTTTACGTCTGCTCGTTGGCATAGAAGTGAAATGGAAGAGCGAGAGCTCGGTATTTAAGGACTGCGGAAAATCCGCGTCAGCAATTTGGGTCCGTGCGGACTTATTCTAATTGAATGACTTATTCTAGCTGTTTTGATTCGCTGTTAATTATCTAACTGTCTATCATTGGACAGAGGGTCCAATGGTGGGGTGAATCTCAACTCTAGTCTAAAAAGCTGAATCGGCAATCTAGTTTTTCTCACGCAAATGTGAGTGAATCTGAGAGGTGTCTCATACGTGTCGCATTACATTTTATAAAAGATATGAAGTTATGGAGTCGCAATGATGTTTCTAGTTTCGACGGTTAAATTAGAGATAATAATAATTATTCTTATAGTTTAAACATTCCTTCTTTTTAAATGGTTGTCTCAGCGGGTTCATATTCTGCAACTTAATGGGATTTATTCATTGAGTTGTTTCCCACGATTGTTGCACTGCGCGTGAGCGTGACAACAGTAAAAAGAAAGAAGAAAAAAAATGATGCATCGCTAGCTTATGAGTGGGGAATCAAATATAGATAAAAAAAGTATAGTAATCTTGATTTGATGGAGGTGGGAATTATGAATAACACGAGGTCGCTCAGGACCTAACAATGTATAGATCCTCACAATCCACTTTCCATAAAATGTGTAGCAACAAAAAACTTTACAACGCAGCTGATATAAACCGCATCGACAATCATATTATTGACCTATGTAGAGGATTCTACTCCAAAATCAAAAACATAAATAACAATGATATAATACCAATACTAAATATAAACAAAATAGAAACTATAATGGATTTAAAATCAGGTTACCTATCACCACAAACGTTTATTTATATTGACCATATAGGACTAATTCAAAATGCAATAAATGTTCCAATCATATACCATTTTCCAAGGAATAGAGCTAACAAATCATTACCAGCAAATGTTAATGATCTCATTAATAAAAAGGTATACTCTAAAACCATTTCATACAAGGATTACGTCAACATATACAGGACCCATAAACAATGCTGGTGGTTAAATAATAATTCCAAATATATACATGAAATAAGAAAAAGGACAAAACATAAAAGTAGACTGAAAAGACTATACAATGTCGACGTCAAATAACAATAAATGGAGGCGACCTATACCCATTATAAATCCAACCAAATAATAGAAAATAAATCCATACTATTTACTATAGCACCGATCACATCCCAAAATCCCATGTAAATAAACCCTCTCCCTACTCCTGCCCCACAATTACAATGAAGAAAAATAAAGAAAACATACTTTTTTTATATATATTATTAATGTATATTTTTTTTCATGTTTTCTTATAAGCATCGATACAAATATTATAATATGAATTCTACAAACTTTAATTTAACACATTCAAACATGTTAATTTTATAACTATAAACATATAAATACGAGATACAATTTGTGTCTGAAAGATACTGAAAAACTGAGAGAGCAATGGCTGAAGTGATTATTATATCAGAGAATATAATGCGCAGGAATATACGGTGGAATTTTGGTGGCGGATAGAATTTTGGATGCGTTTCACAAGCGTATCTATTATTAATATAATAACAAGAATCACAGAAATGGTCACAAAATAATTGTTAAATGTAATTGTCACTGAGTCAAATTGTTATGAGTGTTCGAGTAGTCACTGAAACGTAGCTAATATTTGAACACTGATTACCACGCGGTTGCACGATGCACGCTCGATGAGTCTAATGAACTGTATGAGACACTGAATTTAATGTCGATACACACACTTGCTAACAACGTGGGCAATGAGTTGATCTGAATTATTGCGCTTCTGATGAAGATGCACTAACGGCTGAAGAAACACAATTTTCTGAGCTGAACTGAATACTGAATGATAACTGAGCGTAGCTGAAAAACACGTGTGCTTGCACTGATGCTCGTGGTCGAAGTGATGCCGGCAATTTTCTTTCCTGCCTCGTGTTGTTGAGCGGATGTGGTCTGACCATGACCGTGAATTTTCTGATTGGCCGCGCATCTCAGCATGCGCGTGCACATGGTCAGACCAGCTCAAAGTGTTTAGCGCACGCAACAGGTGCGCCTACGCATGAGCAGTTCTACACGAATAAGTCGCGCGTGCGCTATGCAAATTACTGCGCGACTCACTCATCCTCCTGGACAGTGCATAATTATGGCCACTCGACTGACTGCACGAGTGACCCAGGAGGTGCTGCCACCATGCTCGTGTGGCATCCGTATCAATTGCTGCACAATTTGCCTATGGCAAACCTAGTATTTAATAACCTAGACTTAAGGAAATAACTATAAAATTCTTTATCATTTATGTCTAAACCTAATAATGTTTGGTTTATGATCAATAAAGGAATTAAAAAACAAACAAAAAACACGGTGTTCGCTTCATATGTTACGTCCCCGTATCATCTTTATAGCTGTTCTACCAACTGATACCTACCTTACCATAAGTAGAAGTAAGGTGATAAAATAGATTCATGTACAACCTACCTCACACACATTTTTTCCATAAACTAATAAACTTATGTAGAAATGCGAAATATACACATATATAGATATACGCTACATCACAGAAACACTACAGAGACCAAATCAACAAACGAAAATATGAATTCAATTATATATGTCATCAACAGAAAATAAGAATGAGCACATATATAATTTACACGAACTAGTAAATAAATAACAACCATCATTAATATAGCAAAGACCCATTAAGTAATTAATACATAAGTAACAATTGTAATAAATTACCAATATTAGAAATCACCAATCAATGCCAACGTAATTAATTCATATGCAATTTATGCATAAATGGCATCACTAACCAATAATACGAATTACTCATTTATGCATAAATTACATCGACAAAATAATACAAATTAAGCATAGGTAATCTACACATGAACTGAAACGATAAGCAATAAACAATATACTATAACACAAGGGTGGAAATGAATCAACCCATGATAATAACGCAACCCATGCAGCTGAACCAATAAGTTCCCCTCGGAACGCATAGATTAATATAGGAAATAAGATAACAACACGCTTCTCGTGGGAATGTATAGATTAATATAGGAACTATGATAATAATAAATTCCTCAATAATGCATATTTTATTAGAGTAAATACGATAGCTAAGATTCTCAAGAGCCATCCTGAGAAACCGCGGACCCACAAACAAGATCACGCTATTTGCGATTGGAGACTCACGTCCAATCACGTCGCACCGATAAAAACTTGCGGGTCCAGCGCAAAGACGCCTGACTCAATCACCCCCTCTTCCTTAAAAAACACGCGTCAACGAATATTATAAAAAGTATCGCGCACAGGTAAACGCTCTCATTATTACTCATCCAATTCGTCAAGACGCACTAGTCATTCGACTCGACAAGATTCAGTCTCTCATTATCCTTATTTAATTTCGTAAAGACTTATTCAATTCGTCAAGTCTCACATTTCTTATTTAAATCGTCAAGACGCACTCTCATTTTTGTTCAGTCAATTCGTCAAAACTCTTATTCACTGCAAGAATTTCTCAAACTAACTAACTCAATCAAAGAACATCGGACTCGCGTTTCTTCCTAAGAACATTCAAACTCAAATCAAAACCTCCAGAAGAAACCAGTCATTAACACTAAAAACGTAATCGCTCCTGAGAATTCGAGGCATAAGCCTATAATATAAAAGCAGTGTATAAACTAAGTGTAACATCAGTGTAAAACTAGTAACACTAATAAATATATTAATTATAAACTACAACATTGACTGTGAGAATCTTCTTCAAATTCACCCGCGCATAGCGGGCTTGATCATCCGAACATATACCTATATATGTTAGAGTTGCAAGGGACAGTCGGTAAGTGAAGAGAGTGACCAACTAAGACTCGCACCGACCAGTGGCATCCTGGTCAACATCGCCTTTACATTCACTTCCAACTTGGAAAATATCTACGACCTGTCCCCGGGACGTAACACATAACTCGACGACTCAGGTTCGAATCCCCGGACGATTAATATATATTGTGACGGTCGCCTTTTCTAGGACGGCAGTCAGCGGGTCGGGATGCTACCTTATTTGTATTTACCTTAAAACAAGAAAAACAGGAGAATTCGGAAAGTTATTGGGGGAGAAAATAAAGGGGATGACGCGGTGAATTTATTTGTAATAATGTCTCTCAAGTTATTCAAGCCAAAACCTGAGCATAGCAAATGATTAGATAATTTATAATTTATCGTTCGTTGTTCGATGAACCGTTGTTGCGCTATGAAGCAGCAATGTTCATTTATTTCGGTAGTAATTAGCTAGCAATAATATAATATGCGTGTTTTAGGTTCGGGAAAATATAACAGAGAATAATAAAAATAATAGAGAATGCTATAAATATGAGACTAGATGATAGTGAATATAATATTATAACTGAGGCGATCGATAATAGAAATAACAATATAATATCAAAGTAAATTAGATGCGACTATAATAGAATAAAGGAAATAATATAATTGGGGACAATAGGGGTGAAGCGCGGGGGGACAATAGCGCGCGATCGAACAATAGAAATTCTATCGTTCGCGCTGTACAGAAATACGTACTTCGGTACGCGTGCAATTGTTGTGCTTACGGGGACGCTATGATTGTTCGGGAAAATTCGATGGCGTTGCCAGCCAAAAAACGTGGGTAGGGACCGGGTATACATGGTTCAGATTGGATTAAATAATATGAAATACGATTAGCCGTTGTTGCTGCCGCACTGCTGTTCGGTAAAATTATGATAAATGAAATAATGCTTGACTACGTCGCAAAATGTGTGACCACGCGATCCGCATGCACATACGAAACGATGAGCTACTTACATCGATCTGATGTGGCACATTATCACACACACCTATAACTCGCACAATATTTTATACTTCCGACTAGCTAAATGCACTTTCTGAATTCACAATCCGTAACTACAGTAGCCTAGTCGTCACAATTCAATATTCACGTTCGATAGCTCAGTTCAGTCTCCGTTTAATACAATTCCAATTATAATATATGCACACACGTCCTTGCGGATCAATTGCCATAGGCGAAGTGCCGGAAAATGGCCGTTTCTTTCCCTTCACCCGTCTGCTGTCACCTCTCTCCTATGTCATCTCCATCTCTTCCGGGTTCACTGGCCGATAGCGCCGTCGGTGTCATCAATCCATATCGATTGCACTTATCGACCGCTTCCCGTATGGTAATCTCGCTCGATTACCGGCGATTCATTACCGCGCTCACCACTGGGTGACGGTTGAGGTTACATCGCCCATGGTCGCGGTGAGGTTCGGTATTGTTGTGCACGAGGCTTCGATGAATTCGGTATCCGGTATTTGTATGGTTCTGTGTTTTCGTTAGTGGTATTTATTCAACATGTTGATTGTTCGGTTGTTACACGCCGTTTTCCATTTCACTTCATTGCTAATTTGTTCGGGAAGCGTCGGTGTTGGTGTTTGTCAATGGTACGTGGAGGACATCTCAATGTTGCGAGGGTGACTTCGGGATCTTCTTGTCGATTCGATACTTGGGTGCCAGGTAGGCCATCACATTCCTTCTTTCATTCATACAATCATTCATGCACTCTTCATTTACTCTTCTTATATCCATTTTGTAGGCGGCAGCGGCTATTAAATATACGTAATCTGAAAAGGGTAAATTTATACCCCAATTGGTGCTGAGCCCACGATTGCTCGTGGCTATTCTAACGTGGGTCGCCACCACGTTACAATATATATTTTTTTTTTCGCGAAATTTTCCGCATGAAATAAATAAAATATTAACATATCTGATGAGTGAATACATGGAGAAACAAAAATTCTCAAAATCTATCATTAAGTATTTATGGAGGTCAACTATTAATTCAGTTCCGCTTGTGCATAGTTCTTACTAGCGAGTTAAAAAATCGAGTCGGAAATGATGTATACTTGATTTTGAATGAATTTTTCAAGTTGTATACGTTTGCCACGAGATGAATACAACTCGAATTTGATACTGCCTATATTATCGATATATTATTATTTGTTGTACTTTAACGCTTGTACATCACCTAATAGACGTGAAAAAAATGATGAGGGGTTTTTTAAACATACATTTATTTATGTATTGTGACGTGGTAAACGGTCACGATCCTCGACCTCGTACCGCGCACGTAGGCAGTGCATAAATATGGTCCAGGGCACTGAAACTTCCACGAGATTTGATAGTGGACACGCGTTTCTGTTCACTAATGCCTCGTTCGATATTTTTCATGTACTTGGGACCAATACGCCTGGAGGCGAGAATCATGAACGCACCGTCGGTAATCGACGACGGGTAGCTATCGATACCGCGCGCCAGCGTGTATCGATACGGATTTTAATCAATTATGAACGTGACTTGATTCCACGGCGCGAGATCATCTAAAGAAGAGGACATCACGAGCGTGGGCAACATGCGGCCTATACGCCATCATTCACATTTTGTATGGTTTGGATGGATGAATGAGGTATGCGCGCAGCACGCATTCACATTAAGTATGCGTTAACGCGTAAATTGAATGACGTTAGATCACCGCCGTCCCATCTATTGGCACTTAGGGGCAATAGTTCGGCCCTATGAGCGAGAGAGGGGATAGCACGGGTCACTCAGGACCCGGAACGCACTTAGAGACACATTAGGCATTACATTCTCAAGTGAGACGAATAAGCGAGCAGTCGCATCTTAAAAATCATTATTCTCGAGTGAGACGCTAAAGCGAGTAGTCGCAAAGTAATTAGACAACAAATTATTCCTGTGTGAGATACAAGAGCGAACAGTCGCCAACAATTAATATTCTCGAGTGAGAAAGTACGCGAACAGTCGCGAGATATAAAGTACAGCGCTTTTGAAGCGAGACGATCGACGCCAAGTGTCGAGTGTGGGACAAAGCCAACTGGAAGACCAGAGGCGAGGAGACGCATCGACCTTGGGCTGAGAACTAGACGAGGAAGCCACGCGGACCTGCGACCAAACCAGCAGCAAGGATCCGAGTACTTTTGTTTAGCGAAGTTGAATTACCCCGTGCTTATTTATTTGACGCCTCGCAATAAGCGAGCATAGAAGCCCGTATAGGAACACGCTTCTATGGGCGAGCCAACACAGGGAAATTGTCGCCGATTAACGTAGATTCATTATACCGCGTGCTGTGCGAATGAATGGAAGTATGAATGATAATATCCTTGTCAATTGAAAATAAAGTCCAGTAGCATCACAAGTGTCGAATTCACCACTGACTTACTATTCCTGTAGAATAGAGGACATTTGCGTCCAAAATAAATCCCCTAATTTTGGCATTGCAGTATATGATATTTGATTCGTTCAAGTGATTCCCCCCAAGTATTTTTGATTCGTGGAGTACAGTTTTGTTAAATGATAGACTCACGCATACGAAAATACGAAATATTCCATATCATACAATTGAAGAAAAAAAAAACATTCTTACGGGAATTGAACGCTGATCGTTAAATTGGCATGCAAAAGTCCTGATACCACGGCTGTGTAGTCCGATAGATTATATTGCATTAAAGATATATTTAAGTTGTGAGCAGATTTTGGCTTAACCCAGGTATACCGTCAACTTTATGGCAGTGAGCACATTATATTTCCTTGGTGCTGCCTAGAGCGCAAACAGCTGAGTTTTCCCACTCGTGCTGTATAACGATAGATAAACTATTCTAATCTGTCAGAATCAGATGTTACGTGAGAATTCCAATTTTCTTCGTCTGCTACTAATTTCTTCAATTATTTATATTTCATTCCTTCTATTGGAACAAGTTCCGAGTGACGATTCTTTTTTCTTTCAACTTTTCCATTGCAATTTCTTTTTTTTGGTTCCGATTCAACTTCTGTCAAGTCAAGTTGTTTTTTTTTCAACTTTGCAGCTTCTTTTTCAATCTCATAAAGAGCCGCATATCGCTGATCTTTGATACGATCACGCTCATCTTTTTTTTTGTAAATTCAGCAGCCACTGTTTCTCCAATTCGATTTTCGTCGCTGCAATTTTAGAACCAGGTTCCATGCAACGGACGTTTCCTAGGAGCTGATATTGATGGACTGCTCGAAAGTGAAGACCCAATGTGCATATTTTTGCCCACAATACACGGAGAGAAAAAAAGGCTAAAAATTACAGAGAAATTTTGCGAAAAAGTACCGTTCAGCATGGTAATCGAGTTGTATTTTGACAGAAGAAGAAAAAATACTAGCTGACTGGTTAATTTTGAGAAGCACGCAATATTTTCTATAAGATTATTTCAGTAAAAGGTGACGTTCAATCAGCTAAAAATTAACGTGGAAACAGTTTAATGTTCCCCGCCGGCATCGGAAAAATGACTCTGCTAGAACCGTAAAAATGACCATGCTTCTTCCTTACCGACCTTATCGTAGCTCGCTACCTTACCATTACCAGCCTCACATTCTGCTACGGTTAATTTTTTCAAAAAGAAAAAAAGGAAATTAATAGTAAAAAAATCAAGAACTTGTATTAACTATTTATTTGATACCATTTTTTTACAATATATTTGCCTTTTGGTATGCGCACCATATTGGTCATGCAACACCCCCATAAATCGTTCTTATTGAGCGTTTGCCACGAATATTCGCTAACGCAAATTTCAAACGATCTCGTGTGCTCATCTAAAAAAACATAACGAAGTTTTTTAACAATAAAAACAAAGTTATCATTCTTATCGGGTAATACAATGTGCTTTGAATAATAAAATATTGGACCATCAGAATCTGGTATCATTATTATACTGCCTTGTCTCAAACCAGAGTTATTGAGTTTTATTTTTTCTAATGTTGCAACTGTTGAGCGCAAAGATTCATTGTCAATATGGATCGATTTTTGGACGTCGAAAATCCCATTTGAATGTAACAATTCTGTTTCTATGATCGAGTTTTTATCATACTCGAATTGTGACGAGAGTTTTCTCTGTAAAAATCGAAAATTAAGTCGTAATTGATGCTTTATAGATATAGTCTTGCATACATTTACACGACTTATTGATGCGCCAGAAATAATTTTTCCTTCTCTGTGTTTTGCTCCACAACATATAGTCGAAATTTTCCAAGGAGGCCCGCAAAGAAACAATATTCGTGCATAATGCACGAAAAAATGATGCTTGGGTTTAACGAGCCAGGAAAAAGAGCGTTTAAAAGTTTCAAGTAATCACTTACTTTGATGTCGAGTACTTGGTGAATACCAAAAGCCAGGTCATAGCTTGTTATGAGATGAATAAGATCTCGCAGCTCTATTTATAATTCCCAGACTTTGTCATCAACAGGGATAAGATGACCAATAATCAAGGGCAAGTACTGCGCAAATGTGAGCATTTCAGAAGTAGACATAATTATCTGTTTTTTTCGTAATTGGCACAATAAAATTTCTGTTGGCTTATTTTTAATGAAGCCATAGTTGAAGCTTGTTGACGCAAGCGCCACAACGGCTAGCTAAGTAGACAAGCAATTACCGACACTGAACACGACGCCTCAATATATTGGCTTCGTCTTGAAAAAGACGAAAAAAGACACCTCGCTTTTCAGGAAATTTAGCCGTACTACTATTTCGCGAAAGTCATAGTTTTTGCCCCATATCTCATCTTACTTTATATATAATCAAAGAAAATAAGGACAGCCACTGCCAGCACGAGTACGACCTCAATTGGGACCCCGCACTACAGTTGCTAGTGCCGGCCTGGTGGGTCCCTCCCATGCTCCACAAGTTTTTAAGGTACCTGGGTCTAGGGCACCCTGCTAGCGGACCGTGGGGACACGGAGACTTGTCCCCTGGTTATGACGAACCTCTGCTACGTAGCTGGGCTGAATGTCGTGGGGTTGCTTATTTCCCCAGAGCTCTTGAGCCCTCTTGCGACACTTTTGTAATTGAGGGATGGTGATAATGATGGTGATGAGGTGAAGGATAAATAAATAAATAAATAAATAAATAAATAAATAAATAAATAAATAAATAAATAAATAAATAAATAAATAAATAAATAAATAAATAAATAAATAAATAAATAAATAAATAAATAAATAAATAAATAAATAAATAAATAAATAAATAAATAAATAAATAAATAAATAAATAAATAAATAAATAAATAAATAAATAAATAAATAAATAAATAAATAAATAAATAAATAAATAAATAAATAAATAAATAAATAAATAAATAAATAAATAAATAAATAAATAAATAAATAAATAAATAAATAAATAAATAAATAAATAAATAAATAAATAAATAAATAAATAAATAAATAAATAAATAAATAAATAAATAAATAAATAAATAAATAAATAAATAAATAAATAAATAAATAAATAAATAAATAAATAAATAAATAAATAAATAAATAAATAAATAAATAAATAAATAAATAAATAAATAAATAAATAAATAAATAAATAAATAAATAAATAAAGCTGTGCCTAAGTCGCGATGTCTTCTACAGTTGCGGTTTGTCCGCGAATATTACGGGGCCGCAACCTGTTACCAGTGCTCCGACACATCTGATATGGAAACCCTTAATTACGTGGTGTGTTTTCATTCTACTTCAAAACTTTCTGCCTGTTTTATGAACATGACAGATTCGCAAAATTCGGCAAACACTTGATAGTTATCCTTATTTTTGACCAGCTCTTTCGCTATTCCTGGCCAAGTCTCATCTACTACTTTTATCGCCACCATTGACGTTCTTTGGGCTTCAAACTTCTCGCAATCTATAAGTGTGTGTATCGCATTATTCTCGGTCCCGCACATTTCACATAGTGGGCTTTCGGTGAAGCCGAAAAGCGCCCGGCGCTCTCTATTATGGACAACAAGCAAATTGGCCGATACGATTTGGCATCGGCCGCATCTTTCTCACCACCTTTCATAAGCATTCGCACTGTTCCTTCCTTCCATACCGTAGGGAACACCCCCACTTGGAGACAGCTATTAAAAACCTGCACAAATGTGTCAGGAACGAGAGCAAAAGCTCTTTTCAGAACAATAACTTCTACTAGGTCAGGTCCGGGGGCTTTGTTATTTTTGGAACTTTGAAGTGCGTTAGAGATTTCACCTTGTGTAAATGATTCAATGTCTTGGTTGTCTGGTGGGGTTTGTGCGCTATGTCTTATGTAATTCTGTTCTGGGGTATCTAAGTCTGGGTCGTCATCTGGTACATGTACGTTTAATAGGTGTCTGGCTGTATCTTGTAGGTCTTTTGTGAAGTCAGTGCCGTTATTTGTATGTAATGAATTTAAGACTTTTTCGACTCTAAATTTGTCAGCGCTCAATTTGTAGACAGGTTCCCAAGGGTATTTGTTTCCCTCTTTCGTGACAAATTTATTAAAGCTATTCTTTTTAGCCTTCCTAATTTTATGGGAGTATGTTCGCATCGCCGTTTTATATTCTAGCGCTTTCACTCTGACACTTTCACAGTTTATACTTCCACACTTTTTCCTTTCAGACTGACAGCATTTACGCACTTTGTAAAACTCTCGCTTTTGTTTAGTGAGTTCCCTAGTCCACCATGGGTTGGACTTTCTGAAGATCTTTTTACGTGGCATACATTCTACACATACATCTATAATAAGTTCGCCAATTGCAGAAGCATATGATTCAATGTTCTCCACTGAGTCCAACGGTAAGTCTCCCAGCCGTGTAACCGATAAGGTCGGAAAAGTGTCATCGAATCGCTCCCAGTCGGCTTTCTTGGTGTTAAACCTCCTGGTCGCGATTGGATGAGGCTCCTCAGCGGCGGAGGTTCCCAGTCGAATCTCGTAGCGAAATGATCATTACTTTGCACCCACTCTCTCCGTATACACCATCCAGACACTAAATCGCACAATCTATCTGAAGTTAGAGTCACGTCAATATGTGAAGATCCTTGAAGTGAGTCGTACGTTGGCCCTAGTTCTGGACGATTCTCAACATTCATCCTATACGCCGCAATGAAGTCAGCGAGTTTTTCCCCTTTATCGTCCTCAGTGGGGCCCCACATCGTTGACTTGGCGTTTGCATCCATACCAATGAGTACTCTTTCACCTCTCAGCTGTTCAAGTACTTTTTCGAGGTAGCGAAGATGCACCTCTATATTGTCCCTGAGCTGGAAGTAATGGGAGATGACATAAAAAGAAAAATTTTTCCCTACTATGTGAGCACATGCGCAGTGTGCATTACTTAAGTGTGAGAAATATATATCATCTTTAGTGACGGATTAACGAGGACAACTGCAGCCATTGGCCTCTGGTTGGTCGTAGCTGCCACTTGAGTACATAAGCCTAACCCTGTTAAAGTGTATCCTGCTTCCTTATTACGGTAGCTGTGTGGCTCCTGCAATAGCAGGACATCCAGCTTATGTTGGGCAGCAAGCGAATACACTTCCGCGGACGCATTCTTTGCATTCTTCATATTACACTGTAGGATTTTGAAGCCCGTCTTCAAGGCAATGGCTTGAGCAGGCGTCTGTAGAGGTGTTGCACCCGTATCACTGGTGCAACATCTTGGGAGAATTATACGCACTTCTTTCGTAACAGCACTCTGACCATTCTGTCTAGCATTCACACTGTCATTCACCTTTTTCACGCTACTCATTCTTTCATCGCATCTCTTTATGTTTATCCTGATGTCCCTATTCGCATCAAGACACACGTTTGACGCCGCAGTTCTTTTTTGTTCGCATTCTACTATTATGTTTGCACTTACGCATGTGCTGACTAATTTTCCCAGAGATCGAGTGACCGATCTCGTGGCCGCTCCTAAACCCGAGATCGCGCGTGCCACGATTCCTTTCTTATTTCGACGTTTGGAAATGTAAGTTACATTGTTATTATTATTATCATCAATTTCATTATTCCCATTATTATTGTTATTATTGTTATTATGAACCTTTGATACCTTTGATACCTTGTTTGCTTGTGTTATGTCCTTTCCTCCAGCCTTATTTTTTTATGATGATGGTGGTGTCGCTCCATGATCATTGTCCTCCTGATTCATTCTCCGCGAATTTAACGCCCAGTAAGGTTCCCCGCCAGAAATCCGAGTGGGGAACAGTTTAACCTCTGGCAAAATTTTCTTTTTAGGCCTCAACTCCATGTTAAATGTGTTGGTTGGTTCTGCAGATTGAGAGAATGGAAGAATGAAAATGGTAGAGTGTTATAGTCGATACCATTGACAAAAGCATGTCCTCGATATGATGAAGAAGAGTTCGTATGAAACATGTATGTTGTGAAGGCGGGAACTTCCCCGCTCGATGCAGTAACCATTGTGCAGGAAGGCCTTCGAAGACAATGTCTACTTGACGCTACCAATGTACTGCGGGCATTTCTTCCCCTTGGGGCGTTCAAAGTGAAATATCACGAGTCCTAATTCCGAGGCTTCACTGACCTGCTAGGAGATGAGGGAATCGTAGATATCTTGTTACGGTCGAACTTACACATCTCGCTTAGCGTTCAAGATCACGTTTTATGCAGATAACGTAACGAGCATGATTCAATCACGAGGTTTATCAAATATACTCTCAGATGAAGAAAAATGCCCAAATAGACATGGGCCGGTTATTCTATACCAAGGTATTGAACAACCGACCCGTATGTCACAAAAAAATATAATCGATTTGCATTTCTCGCGTGGCTTTCAAAATCACGTTCAACGCAGGGTAACGCAAATATAATCAATGTATAATCAATGTATAATCAATGTATAACACTAAGCGAAGCCGGACCATGGTAGAAATCCGCATTGCGGCTCTCGGTGCAGAAAATGCGAAGTTATATGCGTATATTGATATATTGATATATTGAGAAGTTGCAGAGGATTTACATAGCAAACTGTCCCGAAAACTTCGTCAAAAATTTTCTGGGAGTGGTTCCCACGGATTCCGCTACTGTACATCACTTTGAGTCCCCACCCGAGATCAGTACAGTAGTTTACAACTTCTCAATATCTCTCTTCACTTTCCACAACTCTTCACGCGAAAGTCCGGGAACACAACCAATTCAACAACATGCGTGGGGACTCAATATAATCAATATCAATATATAAATAATCAACTATATCGATGCATGCATTGCCTTAGTCGCGCTCCCAGATCTTTCACGTTCAATTTCTTGCACATTCGGTCAGTCACATAGACTCGTCGAAAGGTGAGCGAGAAGAGGAAAGCGATAGAGGTAGAGTGGTGGATACCGATGCCTAGCATCATGATCAATGATCCACACCACTGGGTACGCATGATACTTATAATTTAATCAACGTATCTAGATGTACCTCGTTCAAGGGCGTCGGTGTTTCTAACGCCCGCCGTCAATTTCATTATTTCGGTTTCGATCAATATTTATATCATTATTTATTTAGTTAAATAACTAATTTATAATATTATGGGAGCCACTACCATTCTCTCATTATTGCTACCCAACTTAGCAAAGATAATACTAATAATAACTGATATTATATATACATACATATATGTATATATAATATCAGTTATTATATACATATATGTATGTATATACATAAACATAAACATAAACACATATAACTCAGTTTGAAATGATCTCAGAGGTCAGGTGCTCCTCAGTACTCCCCTGTGCATTAGTGACAAGTAGTGTAGGAGGCCTCTATAGGAATGCTGCCCTCACATTCATATCCCGCTATTTGCGTTCACGTGGGCTCGAGCTCTATGGCTCCACAGACCTTGTCGGAGTCGTCGCCCACAACTCGGGTGCTGCAGGGTCGTCGGACCTGTACCGGACTCCTTTGAATCGGCCCCTACAGGATCAACACGACGCCTAGCAATCGGGCACAAAACTAAAGTAACACTCACTCAAACGCTGCCTGGCAACCGGGCACACAACTTAATCAACTTTTACTCAAGCGCCGCCTGGCAATCGGGCACACAACTTACTCAACATTCACTGAAGCGCCGCCTGGCAATCGGGCATACAACTTACTCAACATTCACTCAAGCGCCGCCTGGCAATCGGGTAAACAACCAAGTTTGAAATTGGCCAATCAGCAGCGTCGCTGACGCTGTCTTGTCGCCGGCGGCTATCGACCACGCTATCGACCGGAACGGCAGTCATTATCGAATCAACACTCACAACGCGTGCACACTCGGACCGTTGTTAGTATAGTATTCCGTTAAATTTTCCACCACCAGTGAAATTAGAAGGTAATTGGGAAGTGAAAAGTGAACTGGAAAATTCAGTGAAATTAATTCAGTGATTATTTTTTGTGACACTCAATTAATTTAGATACAATTGTACACACATGGCTTGCGGCCTCGTGCACGTACATAGCTTTATTATTTTCATTCAACACTCACATCAATCTTTTCTACACTCAATTCCAATCTACACTCATACACTCAGTAATCAGCTCACAATAAACTATTTTTTGAACACTCATTGCGAACACCTATTGCTGTACAAGTGCCTTACAACCACTTGCTGGTCGAGCGAGGTTATATCTCACACACTCAATCACTCACACTCGCCTATCATTAGGATAATTTTAGGCTACACTCGATACACATACAACGATCACGCTGAATATCAATTAATTCATTATCATTCAATTGCATTGTTAATTATCATCATCATCTTACATTTGAATACAAATATTTTTTGTTACCTAAACAATTGTGCCATCAAGACCTTCCCAAGATCCAGGCAATAATTAATAATAACTAACTTTGAGCTCTCACGCTACAAAGCCCTTAACGCGAAAATTTAATAGCTCAAGAGTAAGGTATTTTTTCTCTTCAATGAAGTAATGAAGTATAAGGGCAAAATCGTATCTACATGCGCCTTCTAGTACGTCATGAACGACGTCTAGATACAAATTTATTAAAGGGTGAAATCCACCTGCACCGTAAAAGTGACATTCTCCAGCAATACCGAGAGTTTCTCTTTCAATTTTTTTCTAATCAAATTCATAATTGCTTTCCGATCACAATTCACATTCACGCTCATTGAAAATCGAATTTATCTCATGTTTGTTGATGAGGCAAAATCTAAAAAATTTTGTTTGGTTGAAGTATTCGCGAAAGCCTTACATTGCATGAAGACCGAGATTATCTCCCGTGATCAGTGCTAACTAGAAAGAAATTCTCTGCTCACCTTGCGGAAGGCTGATAGTGATACCTTCTTTTTCTAAAAATGTTAATTCATCTTTGATTTTTGAGAGTATAACTTTGTCTTCAAAATAATGACGATCAGGAGAATTAAACGAAGTGAATGGAAAAATATTTTCCAATTTCGATGCCAAATGTACTGGTAAAGATAATATCCTGGCGTAGATTGCGCTACATTTGGAAACACCCCGGTGACTGCCCAAAACGTTATTGTTTTCATACTCATCGAAATAAATTTCGAGAGGTAGAATAGTTTTATTTTCATCAGAACTGCTAAGTTTTTTCCATAATTCTCCTTGCAAAAAGTTTGATATTATTGTTGAGTCGTTCCTGAGGCTTTCGATATAACTGATTATTTCATTGAAAACGTTGGGAATCTGGAAAAAAATTTTGTAACACTAAATGCAGTTATATGAATTAAGCATTCACCGGTCGCATTTGCAATTGTTGTGTATTTTTTCGGAGCACAAAATCGTCCCTTTCGCTTAGTAAATATGATTCAGGAGGAACATAAGTACCGCACTTTTGAAATGTTTGACGACTGTTATGTTCGGTTTTCATTTTTTTTAAGGGATTTTCGTGATTTGCAAAAATATTTTGAACCTTTTTCATAATTTCAGAATTATTGTTTTCGTTACTAATAACTCTTAATACGTCGTTTTTGATTTTGTCAATCACAGTGTTTACAATATTCGCAGTGGCATTAATTATTTGATTCGTTGTAATCTGGGGGACGTCAGGGTAATCATACAATTTTGCGGCGAAAAGTATGGCTGGATTAATGTCATTGGACTGTGCAGTTGGTTCCACTCGATTGATTTCTTCATTTGGCACGTTTGACGGATTGGCCCGTACTTCTTCATCTACTTTACTGCGGGTATTGTTCTTTACGTTTTGTCTTTCATTTTCGGACTCAGCAGTGTAATTTTGTTGCACGCTGGCCTTCTTTTCTACGGCACTAGCTTCGATTTTTTTTATTGCAACTTTCTTGCAGTCATTGCGATGTTTCGAATAAATATGGCTTTTTAATGATCCAATTGAACTATATGTACGGTAGCAAGAATTCGCCCCACATGAAAACTTCTTCAATGCAGAATGGACAAGGTCTAAATGTTTAATGTACTCGTTGGGCTGTAATGTATTCAAATTGCATGACGAACAAACAAACATTTTGAAATCTAAGAAATCGCAAAATTCTACACATGAAAATAAGAGTAAATAAATCTAATTGAGTGCTAGGTTTTCCTCAGATCTTAGCCAAGTCTCGACTTGGCCAAAAGCACGTTCGTGGGCCTACTAAACTTGTCACCAGGAAAGTGTAGTTTGTAAAAACCTCGTTGAATAAATATCCATACGTCGCATGCTCGCACAGGATATGCACAATTCAAAGCGACAAAGATCTTGAATGTCAAATCAGAGGCATGAAGTGCAGTGTCCACCGTATAAATCGTTGGACGTTCGATTGAATTGTACACGTACACTGTGATGAGGTGGCCGTTGCCACTCATTGCAATTCAATAAATATATTCAATCGTTTTCCCCGATTAATTCTTCTATTTATTGTAGTCATACTTTCCGAATCTGCAAATAGAATATATGAAATTAATGAATGAATGGAATAAAGTTGTATGAATAATAACAGTAGATATATACAGCCGGTTCTAACCCAGTACTGTTTTACCGACTGATTCTGATGGTAAGTGGTTTATATTTAAACTAGTTTATCGACGGTTGGGGGTGGGATGATCTGTTTTGTCGAACTATAGTATGACGATTTATCGACAATTGGGGATAGGTTGTTGAACTATGGTATGATAATTACTTACTGATAGATGGTTTAATGATTTTATCGAACTGTGATATGTTGGTATCTTGCCGATGGTTAGGGAGGGTTTGCTCTATTATCACCTAGTTGAACTATAGTACGTCGATTTTTTTGTTCTTCACTGTAGTTTTTTTATGTGATTGTATGCAATTGTTCTTGTTCAAACATCACATATTACCCAATGCGATTTGATTCTACCATACTTCCAATGTTTTGCACCCATACATTTATGACGTCATTCTCAAGACAAAGAATCATGATGGGGAGGGGATTTTTGAACATGCAAGTTCATTCTTATTCAGTAACAGTTCAGACTTGCTAGTGAAAGTGTGAGTTCAATAAAAGAGGGAAAAAATGGAAATGATATTAGATGTGCAGGGTTTCAAGTGTCCAGTGAATCAATTTATTGTGAAAGAACTTGCAATGATTCTCATCAATGATAGAACAGAAGATGTACATGGATTGACGCGCATGCTATTCCAACCACCATTCAAATGGGAAAGTTTATCGAAACAATATCAAACAATGAATTCATGGGTGATGCGGAATTACGATGGAATATTGTGGGATGCTGGAGATATACCATATGATCGTCTGAATGATGTTCTTGACATAATCTTGAAAGATGTCACTTACATTTATGTGAAAGGTACAGAGAAGAAACTGTGGCTTTCAAACCTCATTGGGCGATCCAAAACTATCATTAATCTTGAAAATTTTGGATGCCCATCATTGAGAGATATCAAGGTGAGAAATTGTAGTTATCATGAATGTAGGAAATCTGGACTTACATATCACTGTGCCATAGAAAATGTTCAACAATTAAAATGTTGGATAGAACAAACACAGATTCATAATCCATCGATTGGTAGATCATTCGAATTGTATTATCAACTGGATGAAAGAATTGGAGATATGAAACCCGAGGACATTGCGCGTTTTCCAAAAGAATTCATTTTAAAGTTCGCAGCAAAGAAAATTGATGAAATTTGGAACAAATTACCAGCACAATTGCAGAGAGATGAGGATATATTGTCTCACCGTAGATGTCAGAGACATTATAATTCAAGTGCTGCTGATCATAATGAATTTGATGGAGTCATTCCAATAATTAAAAATTGTCTTGAGTGTAAAAATGAAAAAGAGACAAATGATTACATTGACACGAAGATTGGATGTATACATATATAATGAACAAAAAATAATAAATATATTTTAAAAATTACAATTCACCTTCTGTCATTATTAACTATTACCATCCACCCAATATATAATAATTTCTACGTAAGCTTCATAATGTAATGGTTCCTTTGTAGAATTAATATTTCCTATCGTTAAATAAAATCTCATTGTGAATTTATGATAATGAGATCCCATTCATCAATTAAACCAGTAATTGTTTACGTTACATCATTAAGGCACCCATTTTACTATTCAAACTTATGAATGAGTGATAGTATACACACATATACACACACACACACACACACACACAACCACCACGCGGTCTAGTGTGGAGAGCGCCATTCAAAATGATATATGATACACACAATCACCACGAGGTGTTATAGTGCACGCCATTTTTGTTTTTCTAGAATACATGAATGAAGGTTAGAGTAAACGTATGGAGCGCACCCACACGGGAATCTATGGAAACTATTTGAATTTCCCCACGCGCGAAGCTGAGGTGATCGGGGATGTTCATGTGTGCGCTTTTTTTTTTTTTTTCTTTTTTTTCTCCTCATTTCAAATGTAACAAAAATATGGTCTATAATATATATATATATTTTTTTTTTATTTTCTTCCGATACTACACTTAATAAGTGAAAGAGTGGGAGGCCTGTCCAATTAAATACATCCTTTTTTTTTTTTTTTGATTATCAAATGGAATATATATATATATATATATATATATATATATATTATGTTTCAACAAGTAGAAACTATGAAAGAATTCTAATGTAATATTGGTCAGGAAAAAAAGAGAGGAATAAACAATTAATAAATGAAAAGATATGCAAATAGAAATAGGATTCATAAAATAGAATAAAAAGTAGCTATATATTTTCCAAGCAAAATGAACAATAAATATATTCACGTAATTTAACATCTCTTTTTTTTGTACATTCTGTCTGTACATCTGAATGACGTCACCAATATTACATTAGAATTCTTTCAAAACAGTTGATACTGTACGTTGAAGGACTATTTTTTTGTACTGGCGCCTGTGTACTGTCTGCGTAGGGAGTACAAACAGTACGGCGCTAAGGTGGTTATATTTTTTTTTTTAATTCACATACAAAAAGTATTGGGGATCTATGAATGGTGGGGGGGAAGTAGGCGTCACATACTGTTGTTTATGAATATATTTTGAATATGTCGGAAAAATATAAGGGTTTTCTGGGTGAAATTTTACCTATGAATACTCTTCGATGATCAGTTTGCATCCAGTGACGGAAGAGATAAGGAGAACCACAGAAAATAAAATGTAAGTATTGTAACAATATATCTTTTCTTATTTTTTTGTCCACTACAAAGTCATATGATTGATTATTTATCATACACTGTTTGAACATTCGAATGTTTCAACAATGTATTTTAGATAACAAAAGATATAACAAGTTTCATTTTTTTTTTTTTTGAATAACACTTAATTTCACCATATTCATGATGTGTGTCACACATATTATATATATATATATATATATTTTTTTTTTAAAATTTTTTTTTGTTATAGAATGGTAGAAAACGTTGAATATGTACTACACATACCGATAGAGTGGTGTGCGGGACATGATCCCAACGATAATACGTGGTTGTGGGAAATTGTACAGATGATCGCATTATACAAAGCCGACAATCAAACGGTAGACGGTCTAGTCATAACGATGAACAATATAAATGCACACGTTATAATCAATGATAAACAAAAATTTTGGTGGCGCCGACGCATCAGGATTGAGGATGATTTACGGGGTGAACGTGAGGGGTATATCCCCTCATTTTCACCAGAAATCGAGAATGAGGAGCCAAATTTTGCTATGGAAATGGAAATGGATAACAATGAAATTAGAAATCGCATATTGTATGGTATGAATGCGAATCTCCAACAATGGCAAGAAGGAGTTGATCTACTGGCGCGGATTCAGCGTTCGATAGATCCTGATAGTGGATATGAAAGCGTGGGGAAGCAGTTGTGGTGAGCATAGATTTGTTTTTTTTTGTTTTTTTTTAGTATATATATATATGTATTACATTTTTTTTTTATTAATGGAAAATATTTTTTTTGTTTGTTTCAGATTCCAGAATAAAAAAACGTTATTTATAATAATAATAATGTGATATTATACTGTTTTTTTATTTTTCATTCCTAAAGTTCTTATAATAAAAACAATGTATATATATGTATATGTGTATACCTGTTCTCTTTATTCATATTGATATTTTCCAAGTTTCATTCATATTTTGATAATATTCTTTAAGTTTCATTCGTATTAATAATATTCACTAAATACTTTAATAAAAAACACAAAACATATATACCTTTTCTCTTTATTTTTTTTTTATTAATATTCTCCAAGTTTCATTCATATTTGATAATATTCTTTAAGTTTCATTCGTATTTATAATATTCACTAAATACTTTAATAAAAAAAACACAAAACGATATATATATATATATATATATATATATATATATATATATATATATATACTTTTTCTCTTTTATTCACTGATATTCTTTTAAGCTTCATTCATATTTGATAATATTCATCCAATACATTAATATTCATTTTTCTTCACATGAAAACTGACATGATCCATAGTTCCCTCCAATGTAATGCATGATAAGTTTTCCATTGATGGTAGCTTCATCCATTCGTTTGAATTGCTGCTGTTGATTATTCAATAGAAATTTAACGATTCTCCCAGGCAAGAATGTTGTAAATTCATCACCTAATGTTACAACGATGCTCTCTCCATATTTAGTTTTTACAATTTTCATAGCAGTCACTATGTATTGAGATCCAGCTTGCAGTTCACTCCACGGCTTTGTTGGTAGAAAATTCTCCAAACGGCTGACTTCATTCAATTCAGTGAAGTCCATTTCTCTCTTACGATGATTATGATGATGATGATGATGATGATGATGAGAAACGAAGGGCTTCCAATTATCAATCTTTTTTATATGATGAGCTCGTTCTCACCTTATTTTTTTCTCTTCTAATAGAGAGAAAAATTTTTTCCCACGATGCGTGAATTCCTTTTCAATACATTGATGTTTCACTGATTGATAAAATTTTTCTACCATGCTAGAAATTCTTCTCGAAACGTTGATGTTTCACTGACTGTTAATACAGATAGAATGAGTAGACCTAAAACATTTCTTCTTCAGTTTCTTACAGCTCATACCCCCACCACATTCATGTTAAAAAAGATAAAGAAATTTAAAAATAGAACCATGATTCATTGATAGTGATGTCATATTTACAGAATGACTCAATGCATAACAACATACAAAAAGCTTGCTTACAATCCCTTGAGTTCTTGGAGAGATAAAAACAACACCAGGTTTTTTGTTTTCCATCTAAGAATAGTGACCAAAAACCGTTACAACTTCTTTGTTCGGTCATATCCTAACGTCTTATTGGTTGAAGCTTTTTTCTCCGCCCAGAAAAAGTGACCAAAAACCGTTACAACTTCTTTGTTCAATCATATCCAGACTCATCATTGGTCGAAGCTTTTTTCTTCTTCCAGGAAAAGTGACCAAAAACCGTTACAACATCTTTGTTCAATCATATCCAGACTCATCATTGGTCGAAGCTTTTTTCTTCTTCCAGGAAAAGTGATCAAAAACCGTTACAACTTCTTTGTTCTTTCAGATGCTCTATTATCATTTGGATGTCTTAGCATTATTATTTATTTTTCATTCCCCTCTTTCAAATTTCCATCCATATAAATAGCGAGTGTTCTTGAACATGATATACTCATTCTTAACCAGAATTTCAAAGTAGAAAAACGTGTGTTCTATTATAAAATAGTGTGTGAAAAATGGCCAGCGAACAGAAATTATATGCTGACTTAATTGAAACAATCGAAGAGGCATATAAACTATGTTCAACGCTGAATAGTGATACAGCATGTGATACCCATGTTGCGAAGTGGCAGCGAATAACTGATAGCAACATCAAGTGGTTGAATAAACTCTTGAGGAATAATCAATTGCGACGGAGTGGAAAAGTGCGATTGCTTACTACAGTATCCCATCTTCAAACATTGAGTGGTAAGTTCCAACAACAACAACAACAACAAAATCGTGGACGTGTGGAACCCAATCGAGATATTGTAGGCGGCAACATCAACAATCGAGTAAATCAAGGTGGTGATTACATTAAATGGAATAATTTATCATCAGTGTTCGAAAGTCGCATACGTACTGGACAAGTTTCGAATTTGCGTCATATTGACTTGAATTCATTCTTGTTAGACGCGAAACGAATAATTATCAGCAAGATAGAGGAAGCACTACAAAATGATGGTAATGTCAAAGTGAATGTTGATTCAGCGTGCAAGTTTGAGAATATGAAAGATGGAATTGTAGTTGAAGAAACTAAATATTTCAATACGCGGAATACACCAATTCTTCCATCAACTAAAACAAGTGATTGGTATGAAGACAATGTACGTGAAAAATTACTGAAAAAGGTGGAAGAATTTCAACAGCGTGATTCAGGATGGACACTGATAGGAATAGAAAATTTGCTCTTGAATGTGAATAGATATATTCCATTAGAAGGAGGAGAAGATTCATCAACATGGGTAGCTTTACCCAAAGACATTCAACAGAGAAGGGCTGTTGTTAATATTATCAATAACGATGAATTCTGTTTTCTATGGTGCATCACAGCAGCCATCACAGCGAAGAGTCATCCAGTCAAACTACACCGTGATCGGAAATCATCATATCCACATTTCAGCGAGGTAAATCTAAAGTATGAGGGCTTCACATTCCCCATGAGATTGCACGACATTGCAGCATTTGAAGATGTTAATAATCTTAGGATAAATGTCTATGGGGTCGAGATGGAAAAGCGTCAGGATAAAAGCATCATCGTCCCATATTATGTGAGTAAGAAAGATTTAATTGATGATGATCAATCAACAATTAATTTACTAATGATAGAGACTGATATTGATATGGATGTCGATGGTGATAATGAATGTCGTAACTCCATCGATATACATAAATGTAAAAAAATTTACCATTACACTTGGATCAAAAATCTTTCGCATTTGTTATCTAGTCAAATATCTAAACATAGTCACGAACTTGTTATTTGTGATAGATGCTTATGTCATTTTCATTCAAATGACTCTTATATGAATCATAGAATGGATTGCATCAATATAAATAAAATGCTTAGAATGGAGTTACCAAATGATGATGATAATGATGAAAAAAAGAAAGTGTCATTCAGAAAGTATCAGTACAAAGAATTAGTCCCATTTGCTATTTATGCTGATCTTGAATGCATTTTGGCATCAAATCCTGATGGAACCCAGAAGCATATACCACATAGCATAGCATATTATTTACATTGTGCGTATGATGACACATTATCAGAATTCGAATTAATTCGCGATCCTACTTGTATCGAATCATTCATTGAAAAATTGCATGAAATCGCGGAAAGAATCAATGAAATTTATTCAGATAAAATACCTATGCAACCATTGTCAAATAAACAAAAAGATGAATTTCTAAATGCTAATTCTTGTCATATTTGTGAGAAGCCTTTCAAGCCACTTGACATGAAACATCGCGATCATTGTCACCTAACCGGCAAATATCGTGGTGCTGCACATGAGCAATGTAATCTCAAATATCAAATGCCCAATTACATTCCAGTGGTTTTCCATAACTTATCCGGCTATGATTCACACTTCATAATAAAATCTTTAGCGAAAGGTTCTAAGAGTTCAGTTTCACTTCTACCTATAAATAAAGAAAAAAATATATAGCATTTAGTAAACAAATACCTAATACAAAAATAACTCTTCGTTTCATTGATTCTTTACGATTCATGGCAAGTAGTCTAGATAAATTAGCCAGCTATTCGAATGAGGATGTAAAAACAATTACAAGAAATGTGTACAAAGATAATGATCAGTTTAATTTAGTAACGAGAAAAGGTGTTTTCCCCTATGAATATATTGATAGTTGGGAAAAACTCGATGAGAAACAGCTCCCGTCAAAGGATGATTTTTACTCTAGGTTAAATGATGCAAACATTTCCGAAAGTGATCATCAACATGCTGAAAAAGTTTGGAATACATTCAAATTAAAAACATTAGGTGAATATTCAGATCTCTATCTGAAAACAGATGTATTACTCCTAGCAGATGTATTTGAAAACTTTAGACGTGGCTGTTTCTCTACGTATGATCTCGATCCATTACATTGTTATACAGCCTCCGGTTTAGCTATTGACGCGATGCTGAAATATACAAAAACTGAATTAGATCTTTTCACCGACCCCGAGATGTTATTATTTATTGAGAAAGGTGTGCGAGGCGGTGTAGCGCAATGTGCTAATCGTTATGCTAAGGCAAATAACCGGGATATGGGTGAAAAATATAATCTAAACGATGTAGAATCATACCTCATGTATTTTGATGTAAATAATTTGTATGGTGCGGCAATGAGCGAATATTTACCATTTGGTGGATTCGCATGGGAGGAGAACCTCATGATTAATGTAGATATGATACATGGAATTCCTGATGATTCACCAATCCGTTATATTTTTGAAGTGGATTTAGAATATCCGAAAGAATTGCATGAGTTGCATCGTGATCTTCCATTATGTCCAGAACATTTTACACCACCGTCGGGGAAGACTTCAAAATTAGCTACAACACTCTTCCCCAAGGAGAGATATGTTATACATTATAAAAATTTGAAACAATGCTTAAGTTTGGGTTTAAAGCTACGAAAAGTCCACAGAACGATGAAATTCAATCAATCACCATGGTTGAAAAAATACATTGACTTGAATATAGATTTTCGGAAAAAATCCAAAAATGAGTTTGAAAAGAATTTCTTCAAGTTAATGAACAATGCTATGTTCGGCAAGACAATGGAAAACATGAGAAAGAAGAAAGATGTTAAAATCATATCGGAATGGAGAGCTAAATTACATTCATTCAAGACATTAGATGATGAGAATTGTAAAAAAGCGAAGGGTATCAAAAATTCATCATTAAAGACAATAACCTTCGATGATTATAAAGAATGTCTTTTCAATCACAATAATCTCATGGTAGATCAATATTTAATCAGAAGTAAAAAGCATGAAGGAATACCATTCCACAACGAAAGCTTGCTTTAAGTTGGATGGATGATAAAAGAGTACTTTCCCATGATACAACTGACACGCTACCATGGAGTTATTGTAATATATCTTGTAATATATCTTGTAATATATCTTGTAATGATACGTAAAAATTTGTGCAATATTAATGTAAAATATGTATAATATTAATGTACAATATGAATGATATATTTTCTTGTGATATTATTGGTTAATACAAATCGAATGTAAAAAAACTTATATTTTGTTCACATGTCTTTTTTATTTATCCAACTGTTATGCGAGTTATCAAAACCCAACCATTTTACATAAAATTTATTCCCTCGTTTTCGTAATATTTTTTCTATTAAATAAGTATCAGTATATTTCACTTTCGCCAGCTCTTCTTCATAGAAGCACCCATCAATTCGATGATCCTGATAATCTTTTAGTTTATATGTCGCTGGAATAGTATTCATTACTTCATCAATGGTGAATATTCCCGTTGTCCAATTTGGTGTGTATCCCTTCTCAAATACATGTTTATACTTGCTCACCCGAACTTTATCGCCCATTCCAAATTTCCGTCTTGATCTTTCAGCTACTACTCGATGATTCTTATACACAGTTCGCAGTAAATTCTTTTCATTTGCAGATGTGACATCTTTAGGCTTCATTTTGATTGTGCGATGTTTGGAATTGTTATATTCTATCATCAAGTCTGACAATATATCAATCCATTTATATTTTCCACGGAGACTGAATTTTTTCCACATTTTATTTTTCAATGTACGATTGAATCGCTCACATATTGACGCTTTCATATTACTGAATGTTGAATATAATTGAATATTGTGTTGTTTCATGAGTGCCTTGAATTCTTTATTATAGAATTCTTTACCTCGATCAACATGTAATTTTTGTGGTCGACGTCCAGTATCCAAGATAGTTTTCATTGCATTCATAACATCCTTACTTGCTTTCGACTTTATTGGTACACTCCAAGCGAACTTAGAGAAAATGTCAATTACAGTTAGCATGTACTTACAACCATTATTTTTACTTGCATAGGCTATCATGTCAACAAGATCTGCTTGCCAAGTTTCATCTAATCCACGCATCTGAACTTGACGTCGTGTATAATTTATGCGAGTGGGTTAGTGTAATTCATTCACCAATACTACCTTTCCATCCATTTTTTTTCTATGTTTTATCTGTTCTATTTTTATTATTGTCACGTATTGCGTTCAGTTGGACTACCGCACGTTGAATGATTTGAAATTGTTCTGCCAATTCCTTTTGAAAGTTTTCATGTTTTTTCTTAATGATTTCACGGAATTTCTTCGCTTGTGCTTTATCTTCCTGACGTAATGATGTAAGCTCTTGACGTAACGATGTTAGCTCTCGACGTAATGTTGTTACATTCAGATCAATATTTTCATGTTTAGAATTCATAATATTCATCATGGCACTAAGAGGTACAGCATCATCAGCATCTACAGGAGTCGCAACATTACATAGTCTTTTTCCATCCATGTCACAGTGCCCATCCATAGTGACTTTGAATCCATAGCCAGGAAGACTTCGACTATTACCACTGATTTCACCATTTTTCCTTAATTTCCGTCCAAATATATCTACACTCATCTTAGTACTTTCCAGACAGTCGATATGTGAATGAATGAATGAATAATCCTAGAGATGCGGATTAATAAATGATTTCAGCTTCACGTAGTTCTTCTATAATGGAGATTATTTCATTGGTATGACTGGGGTTACCTGCGGCTTGGGATGCTAAGAGCAATCGTAAACGATCAACCAGTTCATTTGCATCATCCCAATATACATAATCTAATGTTTGATTCTTGTTTCGTGCAATTTTATAGTGAGGTAATGCTTTCCCCGATCGTCTCCTATTTTTTGTCATACTTCTCAGTGATGATACGTATCTTGCAACATAATTTTGATACTTGAAACTTTTATCTTGCATCAAGCTATCATTCGGATCATATTTTTTGTATAAAGTGTTAGTTGACTTCAAGATTTTTTCATAATTATTCTCATCACCACTACTTATCAATGATTCCTTAGGTGTTCTATTAAATAGTAATTCTAGTAATCCTGGAGTTTGTTGATAACGTTCATTAGCTATAAATATATAATTATCAGGGAATTCAATAGGTGAATCTCCCATCAGTAAAAGATTATTCTTCATTCGAACACCAAATCTATCTTTTTTATTCGGATTCACATGCGTTTTTATGTATGATGCAACCAAGTCATTCCTCGGTTGTTTCATGGGTGAACTCGCAGATTGCATTTCATCATGCTTGAAATTCTTGATTGTTTTATTCAAATCAAATACATTGAAATTACTTGTGTTTTTTTCCTTCTCCTCTTCTCCATCACCGTCAGATTCATAAGCTGTTGCAAATAATTGGTTATCTTCTTCTTTTTTCTTCACGCGTATATCCGCCAATTCATCTTTTATTTCTTGCTTCAACTCTTTAGATGATGTCACCAATTTCTCGAGAGGTGCTATTATAGGTTTAAAAACTTCATTCATTGCACGTTCTGATGTATCTCTGCCTGACTTGATCATCTTATGCTTTTGTCGTATCACATCACTCACTCTCACTATTTCCCTCAAGATATTTGGTTCATCATCCTGCAATTTATTCACCATGTTGACACATTAGAGTTCACAGTGAAACTGTGGATACCCACTCATTCATTCTTGATTTATAGTAATAAAACAATCGAACCCCTTTCGATATCTCCCCAAATTGATTTCACTGTCTTTGTCAACTACCATGAAACCATATTTATCATCATTCCAGCATGATAAACACATTCCTCGGAACTGTGCATATGTCATATCAGTATTGACATGGTCATCATAAATATGCTTGGGATTCATTTCATCTTGTCGAAATAGAACCATCAAATTGGCATTATCGCGTACTAAATGTTTAGGAATACGTGTGTATGTTTGACAAAGGTAAAATGAGTCAACATCTCTATGACGCCCCATACAGAAAAAAGCTCTGATATTGTCTTGTTTTTCACATGCTACATCATCGAATATCATGATAGAGTTTGGTTGAGCATCTTCTGGTTTCACCACTTTCTCATGTGCGTTAGATGGAAAATATCCAATACCCTCGGCATGTTTCAGTATATTTTCCAGGTATTTATATTTCGGTGGATTTAGTGATTTGGAATATACATAAATATTCTCGAATCTTAGTCCATTAGGATGAGTGATGAGCGCTAAAAGTGCATTTGTCTTACCGCGATTTGATGGCCCACAAATGATACCCCTCATGCTATTTGGTAATAATTCACCATGACGCTTCCTCTTCTTGTCATGCTGTTGTGGAATTATTTCATCAAAATTCATGATTGGTAATGACACCTTCTGCTTTTCGAATTTCATCGAGGATGGTTGTTTCTCACATTTCATTTTGACTATGACTAAATATATTTGGATAGCTACAGTTATTTTTATATCTAAGAGTATGCGTACGAAATATTTCATCATTCGATGGTTGGCTGTCATAGCATACACACATGTTTCAACAGCGTAATCACACTGTTCACGGTGCAGGTCTCATCAACAGCATTATCAATAAATTACCTTTTGAAGCACACATCCCGGGGTATCAATATTGTGGTCCTGGCACGAAGTTATCGAAAAGATTGGCGCGGGGTGACCCTGGAATCAATCCTCTCGATTCTGCATGCAAAGATCACGATATTGCTTATGCAAAGTATCCCGATAACATTTCGGAGAGGAATAAAGCGGATAAAGTGCTCGCTGAAAGAGCTTGGGAACGTGTTCACGCTAAAGACGCGAGTTTAGGAGAAAAAGCAGTAGCGTGGGGTGTAACTAATATAATGAAAGCCAAATCTAAGATGGGTGCTGGTATGAATGGAAGAAGACGCATGATCATGAAAAATAAGAAGATGAAAAAAAAACCCAAGATACCTAAAACTTCATTCAATCAAATTATGAAAGAAGCCAAAGACTCGATGCACTCTGGACAAGACATTTTCAAATCAACATTGAATGGTGCACGAGCTGCTGTCAAGAAAGCTGGTGGTAGAAATAATGTAGTTACCATCACGCACATTACCAGTACCAACGAAAATTGGTGGAATACTACCATTCCTCATATCTATTTTCGCTGGTCTGAGTGCTGTTGGTAGTTTAGCTGGTGGTGCTGGTATCGTGAAAGCTGTGAAAAGTGCAAGTGCAGCAAAACATTAATTGGAGGAGAATAAACGATTAAATGAGAAAATGGGAAACATCGCGCTGGGTAAAGGATTATATATGAAACCATCTAAGAAAGGCATGGGTCTCTATATGAAACCGGCAAAAAACTCATAAGCCTACCACATCGAGCATTGACTGACATGGATATCATCAAATATGCGAAGATAATAGAAATTCCACATTTTCGCGGTGTCTTTATGAGGAATGATTTACCAAAAAATGGCCCACGGAAATATGAAACCGGGATTATTAATCTCGATGATAGAGATGGACCAGGGACCCACTGGGTTGCATATAAGAAGAAAAATGATCAGGTCAAATATTTCGAAAGTTTCGGTGATTTACAACCTCCTCATGATCTAATGAAATATCTCGATGTTGGTAGGGTAAAATATAATCATGAATGATATCAAGACTATGACACAGTGATATGCGGACATTTATGTCTGAAATTTCTAATGGATCAACTATAAAGTGGGTTTAATATGATAATTTGACACAGTCATGTGTGAGTCGTTGACGTAAACAGCGTCGGGGGGATCCTCTATACTTGAGGCCCAATACTTTCCACCGACTCAACTCTCACCGAATAAATCATATGTATTAGGACTCATTGAATTGTTGACCTTCAAATCGATTCCCAATATTGATGAGAGCAACAATAAGTTTTACCTACTTGGAGAAAACGGTGATGAAATAATAGTCATACCCACAGGAAGTTATGAAATTGAAGATATCGAGAGTTTCCTAAAAAAGTCATTGCCAAACATTTCTTTGTCTCTAAAACCCGATAACAATGAATTGTGTTGTGAAATAAAGTGTAATGTCCATATAAATTTCATTCCTGAAGATTCGATTGGAAGATTACTGGTATTCCAACCGCGTATACTTGAGCCAGGCATTACGCATAAATCAGACTTACCAGTGTCAATACTTAAAGTAAATGCACTTCGAGTAGAGTGTAACATAACAACGGGGGCGTACATAAATGGACAGCGAGTACATACAATTCATGAATTTTTCCCAATCGTACCACCAGGATATAAGATCATCGAAGTGCCATCACACGCCATTTACATGCCAGTCACTGTACAAGCAATACATCATTTGCAGCTGAAAATAGTTGATCAAGACGGTGATTTAGTTCATTTCCGTGGTGAAGTCATAACGATGAGATTACACTTAAAATCAATGAAGTGATGGGGATGTCATCATCATCATCATCATCATCATCATCATCATCATCATCATCATCATCATCATCATCATCATCATCATCATCATCATCATCATCATCATCATGGTGCATATAAAAACAGTGAAACATGTCGAAAACCTGTCAGTCGTCATTCATCGCGTTGGCAGCTACCACATCAGAACATTCAACTGCTGAAGAGTCTCGGTCTGAAACTACGTGGAAAACTGTAAAAATTTTTTGGTGCTTTTGTTTTGTATGTTTGCTACCATGGCGAAAATTTTAGCAATACAACAAGCTATTACATTCGATGAATCTATTGCACATAATGAAATACATGGACATCAACCGTTTGCATCATCAACCTTCAACAACAATGATGAAATCCGTATCGCTGTGCAACATCAGGATTTATGTTTATTGCCAAGCAAGAGTTTATTACATATCTGTGGAAGATTAACAAAAGATGATGCCGCTCGCAGAGCAGCAAACACAACATCTCTAGTGAATATGGCTATATGTCATCTATTCGAGGAAATACGTTATGAATTGAATGCAGTTGAAATCGATCGAGCTAAAAATGTGGGAATAACATCACTCATGAAATCGCATAGTTGAATACAACCCCATATGCGGTACTGTACGAAAATTGGTCTGATCAGAAATGCCAGTTCAATTCAATTCTGCACAGCAAATCCATATAATGTATGCATGGGATTATGCATAGAGAAATGCTCGTCGGGGGCCATGGGAAGAAGCAGCTCGTGATCGTGAACGATTTCAACGGAAAATTATGCAAATGAATGAAATCATTGGACCTATACTATGTATGAAATATAATCAATATGTGGAACAAAACAAAATGCAATAAATAGTATATATATATATATATATATATATTTATAAAATTGTGACTTTTTTTTAAACCCTCCGCCTCTCTCGATTTATTACAAAATTGTTTCAATTGTTCTACCATCATACATTGACATACTATAGTTCAACTAGGTGATAATAGAGCAAACCCTCCCTAACCATCGGCAAGATACCAACATATCACAGTTCGATGAAATCATTAAACCATCTATCAGTAAGTAATTATCATACCATAGTTCAACAACCTATCCCCAACTGTCGATAAATCGTCATACTATAGTTCGACAAAACAGATCATCCCACCCCCCAACCGTCGATAAACTAGTTTAAATATAAACCACTTACCATCAGAATCAGTCGGTAAAACAGTACTGGGTTAGAACCGGCTGTATATATCTACTAATAACCATAACCTGCATCTGTTAAATTGGAAGATGACAGAGAGCCGATGATGAATGGTTGGGTTCCTATGCAAATTCACCTTGACAGTTCCGAATTGCAACTGTCGCTGTGGAATTGTTGGTACAGTTGATTGTGGTCTGGATGTCGTGAATGTCTATTTCAATTGTGGACCGCCAATGTCGTTTGGGAATTTGAATGGACTGTTTTGGTGGTATGGTACTACCGTTCTATGAATAACGAGTAATGGTACCAAAGTCGCCATCTGTCCGAATTCATTGGTATTATTTTCCGGCATGTGCGCGATGATATGCGCAGACGTGGGAGATACGTCTTAATGTGCGGATAAATTGGCAGCACTGCAACAGGCAGCGTGCGGCACCTCTCGACTCCGGTAGCCTGACTCCCAATGGAAAATCGATTAATCGATGAAGATAGCGATGATTGGGGCTATCAATCATCGAGAATTTGCATAGGGTTGTGATTGGATCCTAGACCAGGAAGACGTCTAGGATTGGCCTAATTATTCACAAAGGACGATATACGGAAGCGAAGGCCTCCTAGGCTTCACTCCCACTAGGATCGCGGAGCATAACGGTTGATTGAATGTGTGTAAAAAAATATTGTATAATTTTACCGGCATTGTACGTGATTGAGTGAGAGTCAGTAGTTAATTGAATAGTTTGTTTGTTTCAGTTAGCGAGTTCGAGTTATATTGTAATAGATACGGATATTAAATTCAGTTTGTGTGTGTTTGATCAGCGCTGAATTGTAAGTCTTTATCATTAATTCTTTTCGCCAAATTGTTGGCACGTCGCCATTTTTATTCATAATCAGTGATAACTAGTAGTCAATCGGTCATATTGAAGAAGTCTAGAATCAGTTATTTGTTGTATACCTATCCATCCCGCGCATATTTTATTCAGAAAATAAAACATTTGTATATATTGTAATTCGGAAAATAGGGACATTGAGTTACATTATTGTTAATGAAGGATTAATCGGAAGAATCATCTCCATTGTTGCGGAGAATATAACGCAAGTGCGAGAGAGATAGAGATTGACGCCGCCGCAAGGGTCAAAATTGCGATAAGGGTCAAAATTGACCAAGGCGTACTCTCTCATAATTAGTGTGTATGAATTGTTAAAAGAGCGAATTCTAAAGCTAATAGCCGTATTATTATTTGATTTATCACTTATTATTTTGCGAATAAGGAATTAGTTAAATTCCGAATAATTATTTCTATCTTGTTTATTGTTCAAATTATTTGAATTATCATTTTTCTTTTGTGAAACGGAATTAAATTATATTCCGGGTAATTATATCCAATTGACTCATTTCATAAATAAATAATTAATTATTGATTATAATAATTAATTAAAATACAAAATTATCGAACTGTTCATTTCCTTTAGCAATTAAAAGGAATAATTGAGGTCACGGACTCTCAATTACTTTCCCCTTTTCAATAAAATCAGTCAGAGTGGCATCCCGTAGCCTGACGGCCCTTTTAGCCTTTGGAAATGCATAAATAAATAGGTGCAGCGTCACAACACGTAAACTGCATCCAAATTATCCAGAGAACCAACTAAAACTGGTATCGGTTGCAACGTCAAATTCGATGCGCCCAGAAGTTCTCGTTGACGTTGTAAGGACGGAATTTCAGGTGCAGTCTGCACAGAAAAAAAATTACCACTAAAATAACAAATTCGTAAGGATTTCACTGCCATACATGTATTGTGATTGTTATTAATTAAAATTATTGATATTATGATTTCTTATCTTTGATGATTGCAGAATGTCACCATTAACTTTTGGGTACATTCTCGACAAAATAAAGCCGGCATGAATGCGTGCAAAGCCTGGGTATCGTATGATATCTCCAGAAAAGCAGCTCTTAATAGCGATTTGGAAGATGTCAACGCCAGATTCGTATCGGTATGTACTTGAATAAGTGACTTTTTATGAAAGTACCTTGCGATTGAATAAAAACATTGATCAGAATATGTAAAACTGTTACAGTTCCATTTGTGAAAAATTTGATGTCAGCCGTGAAACAGCTTTATTGTCTGTGCGAAGAGTAATTGAAGCTTTAGAGAAATTGACAGATTTTTAATATGACCGTAAATTGACCAGAACACTCACGCAGCCCTACCTCGCCAGACAAGCGTCTGTGAGCATTTCAATTTTGTGATTCCGGGGGCCATGCAAACGCTTATGGGCGCTGTAAGCGACAAGTCGAACGACAAAAAATGCTTAAAGCCCTTGAAGCGTGCTTCCCCGAACGCACCCTATGAGCACACACAATAACGAAGTTGAAACACTCTGAGATTTGAATTTAACTGATGAGCTGGACGAGCGGATCGAGTACAACATGTGCGCTTGGTTCGGTGTTCAGAACAAAGATGGTTGAGTTGCACGCGGAGAAGATGGTCATGATACCAACGGAAGAGCGGCGACACTTATGCTGCACTTCGGCGCAAGCGCAGGCGCAGGTTGTGCGCAAGCGCATGCTCATAAGTGCCCATAAGTCCAAAAGTGATTGATTGGTTTATCGTGACACTACTTGACACGACAGAATGCCCAATTGATTGATTTGATCCACCTTGTGAGTCAAGTTGGTTGAGTGCTTGAGAGGTGCTACCACCTCACACCATGAGTGACCAGACAGTTAGCAATTCATTTTTTTCGTAGAAATTATTATTTTTTCGAGTTTAAACCAACAAAAAATTCGCTAGAAATTCTGATAAAATTCGAATGGATTTACATTGTTTAGTTAAAAAAGTTTTCTCTTTTGACATTGTAAACCAAGCTCCATGATACTGAAGTTAGGTTGGCTTGGCCACTGGAACTGTCTGCGATTATACCAAAAATGATGAAAAAAGAAATCTTGGAAAAAAAATCTGATAAAATTCTGATTAATTGTACATGATGTCATGTAATTTTTTTTCCTCTGTAACGACTGAATGGGCTGTTGCTTCTATTTGTTTAACATTGTTTTTTCGAAAAGTTCACGGGTCAAATTGAAGAGGTGGCGGGTCAGACCTAGGTCGATTCAGCATGGAATGCCTCATATATAATATGAGCACATCAATGTGGAAGGATTAAAATATTTCATCACGACTTCAACAATGCAATTACATATATCAGACATTTTCCGCAATAAGAACGTTTGCAATGGTAAGGAAATAAATATTGTATTTGAGAATTGAAACATGTGCACGGATGCCCGGATGAGATCTTTCATCATTCTTTACTCTTTATTACAGTTTTTGCAAACAGTTCCATCGTTACTGAAAACTTTTCTTAGTAAATTTCTTAGTCTTACCTGCTCTTCCAATCTGTACATTGGCATATCAGCTTCAGTCGGCAAACGCCCAAGCAGATTAAAGAAATCTCGAATAAACTTCGTTCTTTTTCTGCTTATGGTGCGTTCACATTTATAGACTTTGGATGCCTCAACCCCGTCCATGGTTAAGAGAGTTCGTTCCTTCTTTAGAGAGTACTCTGCTGAACAAAACACATTACAGTATTAGATTTATACAAACAAATAAGTATCATAGTATTATTATTTCAAATATTCCCAATTAATCATCGAACGTATCGCTTTCAATTTCATCAGCTAGCCTTGGAATACATTTTTTTCACGCCACAAAGCTTCTACAGTTATTAATGATTTGCAAGTTCAGTCTCTGATATCCTCGGCCTGACACTTTCGATGCTCTCACAACGGTGCTAATCTTAAGATAATGCCTAAATTACTGAAAATCATTCAGCCGTGCCGATACATTTATTCCACGTCGTACCATAAACTGCTTCGAATATTAACATTTTCTGCTAGAAATAGTAGCTGATACGACCGCAAAGTTACAACCGATGGACATCATTTCACTGAACATGAACATTTAACATTGGCAGAACCGAAATCGACTTTCAGTCAGTTTGCGTCCGTCACGTCCATAGAACCATTGAAATTTTTGTTTAAACAAAAATTTTATTCGACAGCTTTGTGACGGGGATTTATGTACTGCTTGTACCGCCTTTTGTACACCATGTTTGGTATACATAATGTACATAATTTACTACCGAATTGCATTACGTATATTTGAGTACAGTTGTTGCAATTGCTAGAAACAATATTGTAAGACGGTCGAAATACGAAATCTGATGTATTAAAAGTCAAAGGTATAATTACTAAGAAATGAACTTACTCAAGCCTTCGTGTCATGCGGTAAATTTTTTCTCACCCCGTTCGTGATCTCACGACGCAGTCACACCACCATAGCCGTTTTGAAAAACGTATCGACGTCATTATAGTTGCAACGCCGGTATGTAATTAACGTTGCGAATATGTTTCAAAAATCAGTCTGGATCGCAGTTTTTTCCTGTGATTCGAAATGCATGGTCAAATATGGTACGTAAAAGTAAAATTCAACAATCATGAACCAAACGCCATAGCTGACAAGCGGGTGGCAGAGATTTTGCAACCCCGAAAGCGTCGAGTTAACTGATAGTATTGTTTGAATAAAACGGCGATCCGTTAATTGTGCAATCTTGGGAAAGCTTAAGAAGGAATAAAAAAAGTAGCAAATGAATGATATGACTGTGTACAATCGATTGTACGCTTGTACCTCGAAATGGTTCGGGATGTGATGAAGAAAAAATCCTTGTACAACTCTGGCTAAGTATATTAAAATACGTATTAACCTGCACCCCACAGCAGTTGCATTTTTAAATGCAAACTAGACGTATCTTCAGCCCATGCGAATATAAAATTTTCCAAATGGGTATAAATGTTCAAAAACAAATATTCGACAGTTAATGTTGGGTTTTCGATGAACAAAAACTGAGATTTACAGGATTTTGTTTTCATTAGTTCACTTATGCTTACCATAATTGAACTGGCATTGTTTAGGAACATTATTGCCAAGTCGTGTGGACATTCATTATAGCATGGCCGATATCCATTTTGCAAAAAAAATTCGTAGACCCTTTTTTATGTTAAATTCAATGAAGTACATTAACGCTGTGTTGTAAATTTTTCGAAATTTGTGTATTTTGTGAGTAATTTTCAAACTATTCAAGAAAAAAAAATATATCGATGTACTTTGCCGTAAAAATGGCGTATGTTTCCCAGCAAATTTCCGTTATGAAAAATGTATGAACATTTTTTTTTTGTAAGGACATAAATTCCCTCAAAAACTGTTAGACATACATTTTTTGTAAAAAAAAACTCTTATAAACTATTTTGATGTAAACGTGATGTGACATTAAATTATGGACGTGTTGGTATATTTGTAATTATGAATTGAAATTTTGTGTTAGAGAAACTCTCAAAAATGTTTTTGAATTATTACAGAGGCACCTGGAAAACATTAAGAAAGCTGTGAGCAATGCATCAATTACAAAGTTAGTTTTTTGTGCTGCAGAAGTACCACCGGTATGTCCCTATTGCTATTGCTGTAATCATCTTCACCATCATTATTGTTGTTGGTGTTGTTGTTCTTATTTTTATTGTCTATCGCTGTCGGTTTACCGGTCGTGGTCCTATTTTATTACTTTGAACTACATTATTGATAAATTAAACAGAAATTTTGTACATTGTAAATACATTTCAGAACCGTGAGGAAAAACATTGGAATTAATTTTTCTTTTGACAAAGCAGGATATGCGTGATATTTGTTAAGTAGGTTTTTAAACGAAAATTTGCCAAACTGTCCGAAGAAAAAATTAAATTTCATGGTATAGATGCTGAACAGGTCGAAACCAACGTTTCAAGTCTCATTTTTCAATTCTCACTATGATGAAGGGATAAATGAAGAAAATGGATATTTTTTTTGGGAGAAATTTCGAATATGTCCGATCGAAAACTATTTTTCATTTTTTTGTAAGCGTCGATGGTACGGGAAATACCGTCCGATTAACCCTGGACTCCCACACTGGGGTAATTAATTATCTCAGATTTTATCGCAATAATTTTCATATTTTTTCAGAAATTCTCTTCCTTTTGTAGAATTTTTTCATTGAATCTTCACCGGAAGCAATTTAATCATATATTATTGCCCTTGGTATCGAAAAACAATGGGAATCATGTAAATTAAAGCTTGCAATGTAATGTAAATGTAAATTTGTAATTACGTGTTGTAATTCGTGTTACGTATTTATAACTACGTGTGCCCCTTCAACCGGTATGTGAGTACAAAGGTAACAGTCGTAATGTCGACAAAGAGAGAAGCGAAGAAGACAGAACGGAGAGACAGGAGAGAGACAGGAGCGAAGGAGACGAAGGGAGGAATGAAGGGAGCGTCGATAACATATAGATGAATATAAATTTTCAAGTGTAATGTAACATCAATTTCTACATTTTTGTATTCACATGTTAGTAACAGTGTGGAGTCCTCGAGGTGACTACAACAAACAAACAATCGATAGTGGTGCGGCGTGACCAAAACATTGGAGGAGTTGTGAGCCGCAACCATGCGGAACGAATTGAAAAAATAGCAGAGTTGAAAGTGCAGGAGAAAAACACGATGGTAATTTCTCGTTGTAAATAAGTTATGTTTAGGTATGGGCCGGATGCGAGTCTGCTGTAATGCGGAATTACAAATGACCCAGAATCGGCAATCGATTTGAATTGTTGTGATTAATGAAGCAATTTAAACTCAATAGCTGCAAGAAAGTCCGAAACGCCGGGATGCGTCAGTCACCAAGACCATGTTCGTCAAGAGGAGAAAGAACGTAGTAGAAAAGTTTTCAACTGAAAGCGTTATCGGGAAAGAATTGTGAGCGATGAACTTCATCAAATACTTCTTATATTTGAAAAAAATTATAGCTCTATGACAGAATAACAAGTGAACGTAATAATGATGAAAAAGAGGAAGCGGCTTTAGGTCGGAGCAGACGGCAGAAAAAAAAAGACGCGGTAATGACTGTGAAAGCCAACGAACAAAACATAACTATGCAACTTACGTGGAAAAGATTGCATAATTACAAACAAACAAAAATTACAGATGAAGGAAATTCGCAAGAAAACCGTCGAATTAAACGCAAAGGTCAGAAAATTGGAACAAATGCTGGAGGTGGACAGCAGCGAAGATTCTGAAGTTGACATGCTCGAGATACCATCGCAGGACATCAACGACGTCGAGATTGTTCATGGTTGGCGTATTAGCCAGGAAACGCTAATAGCAGCAGCATCAGCGTCATCGATGAACAAAAGACTGGCTGTATTGATGACAGCTTTGTGGAGCAAGGAGGAACGAGCAAAGCACGTCGTTCGCAAAATAAAAAAAGCAAATGATGATACGCGGGAAATTTCTCCGGAAGAAATCAAACAATTGATGCGTGAGTTATTAATAACTGTCTGCTTTCTCATATAGAATGCTTTATGAAGGTGAAACCACTTTTGTGCAGTTATTAATGTCGACGTGATGAAAATGTTCCAAAACTCCGCAAAATCATATTTCGAAAAATAAAGTTCTTCCAAAATTTAGCGGCGTAGCCGAAACCGTTGTCGATTTATAATCGTTTCAATCTACAGTGCCACAATGCACACTGATACACACACACATCCGGACATTTTTACTACAAACCGTTTTTCGAAGTTTTTGTACATTGTTACACGTTAACATTTCAAACTGAGAATAAAAATTTTGCATTGTCATACGCTTTATCTAGAAAGAAACGAAATGAAACTTTCGACCCTCGTGAAAACGCTCCTTCGCGAAATAAAATCTTCACTTCTATTTTAATGTTCGACAAACAGGTGGATGCATCAGGATGCAGTCGATGAAGACTCTTCCGGTAGAAGGTGTCGATACCACGGAAAGAATCAAAGTAATGATATCGAATAAACTAAAAAATGATCGATACAACAACAATCTCCGTGGACGACAAAATGCAAAGAAAAAACCACGACAAAACGAAAAAGAACAAAATGAAGACAGCGACCTCATGATATCGACGACAATGACAATGACAACGACACCGACAACAACGCAATGACAAGTTAACAAGGCAGGGGGAGATCGTCTAGTCCCATCAGAATTAAGTCATGTAGTGTTACGTCATTAGTTATGTACTACACAGTTGAATATACGGATACCATGAATAGGAATTAAGTAATAGTGTAAAAACAAAAACAATTAAAAATCATTTAGCCTGATCATTATTCAGTATTTAGCCAAAATATATACCATAAGTTATATATGCGCGATAAGTTATCATCGCGAATGATAATCTACAAACTACGTTTTACATATTCGTTAACCCCTACCCCTCTCTTTCCGCCCCAGAAGTTATTAATTCTTGAAACGACCAGCCAGCGAAGATGAGAAAAAATCGACCCGAAAAAAACGGGTCGAAACGACCAGCTAGCGGGGCTGGAAAATAATCGAGCCAACAAGTCTGATCGAAACGACTGGCCAGTTGAGTACTGAAAATAAAATCGACCCGACGATTCGAGTCGAAACGACCAAACTGTGGACCCAAAATACGGGGCCTTACTGTGGTAAACACGACCAAAAATAGCTAGTCGTTTCTACCAAATATGATCTACGACCGTAAAAGTACGGTAGAAGAGACTCCATCTACGACCGAAAAATTTACGACCAGAAAAGTATGTTGGGAAAAGGTTATGGGCCTCTCCCTGTCTGTTCAGTGCAGTACAGTGAAAATTTAAAGTAAACTAGTTGATTTTGATCAGAAATACGTATAACCTAAATATTACTCACGCGGTCGCCGAAGTTTTCCATATTTCTTGATAAAATGTCATCAAACGGATCTTTGATACAGATTGAAAAACTTACTGGCCGAGATAATTGGACAAGCTGGAGTTTCGCAGTGCGAGCATACCTGGAACTTGATAATTTATGGGAATGTGTCCAAGGAACAAATACTGATCCACAGAAAGAAAAAAAGGCAAAATCAAAACTAATATTATTAGTCGATCCAATAAATTTTATACATATACAAGATGCGACGACGTCAGAACAGATGTGGGAAAATTTATCAAAAGCATTTCAAGACTCTGGTCTACTAAGAAAAGTTGGTTTATTGCGAGACTTGATTAACACTAATTTAGAAACAAGCACCAGTGTAGAAGATTATGTCAACAAAATCATGAGCTCAGCTCATAAGCTCAGAAATATTGGATTCAGTGTTGATGATGAATGGCTCGGAACCTTGATGCTAGCAGGTTTACCTGATGAATACAAACCTACGATAATGGGTATTGAAAGCTCTGGAGTAAAAATAAGTGCAGATCTGATTAGAACGAAACTTTTGCAAGAAATAAAAGCTACACCAAGTAATTCAGCTCTGTACACAAGTAATAAAAATACTCAAGCTAAGTTCAAAAACACTCAGCATCAGCCAAAGTCAAAAGGTCCAAGATGTTTTAATTGTAACAAATATGGACACCTTGGTAAAAATTATTGGTTTCTGAAAAATAAATCACAAAGTAAAGAAAATAATAAAGGTTTTGTGGCAGCTTTCTCGGCCATGCAGCTGAATGATTGTATAAACTGGTATATAGATTCAGGTGCTTCGATGCATATGATAATGCATAAAGATTTATTAGAGAATGAAACAATACCACCAATATCCACAATCAAAATTGCAGACAATAAAACTTTACATGTCGAAAGCTGTGGTGATGTGATACTGCACATACCTAATAAAGATGGCAGCAGCAATGAAATATTAGTAAAGAATGTTTTATATGTGCCAAAGTTGTCTACAAATTTATTATCAGTTAGTAAAATAATAAAATCTGGCTGTACAGTGGTGTTTGGTCACTCATGAGGTGAGGTGGCAGCACCTCTCAACCACTCAACCAACTTGACTCACAAGTTGGTTCAGAGCAATTAATTGGGCTGTCTATCGTGTCAAGTAGTGTCACGATAGACCAATCAATCACTCTTGGACACTTATGGGCACTTATGAGCATGCGCTTGCGCACATCCTGCGCCTGCGCTTGCGCTGAAGTGCAGCATAAGTGTCGCCGCTCTTCCGTCGGCATCATGACCATCTTCACCGCGTGCTACTCATCCATATTGGATCTAGCCATTGAATCAAGCGCACGTGAAAGTACTCTCTCCGCTCGTACGACTCATTCGCAAAATTCATCAAGTTTCGTATTGTGTTCAACTCAGTTCTCACTCGTAACTATTGCTCAACTCAACGTGATCAACTCAAGTGTAGTGAACATCTCAACAGTGTGAATAAGGAAATCAATTGATTGCAATTGATTTCCGGTGTGTATCACCACGTGGCGTCGAACCAGTGGTTGATAATTGTGTGACTCGTATGCTATTGTATTGTATGCATTGTATGATTCAGGTTAATTGAATACTCATTATATTGTTGCTCATTGTGTTCACTCGATTATTATACATCTCGATTGCTCAATTGTTTCATCGATATTGCTCGACATGCGGTCAGTTCTCACATACATTTTGGTAGCTCATTCGAGACCGCGTGGACTCTAGTTCAACTCAACATAATTGCATTCAAATTCTATATTCAACATATGCACTCATTCATGCCACATTGTTCATCCATTCACGCATTGTACAAATCAATATTCAGTCAGTAATCATTCAGTCATTATTGTTCATTATTCATTCATCAATTGAATCAATATATTTCTATGTTTTACATTACTCAATCGCATTTATAATTTGTACTTGAATAACCAATTATTTCCACGGCAGCTATTTGGTTGGCAACATCCCCAACAAGTGGAATTTGATAAAACTGGCTGCTCAGTATATAATTCAAATAATCAAAAAGTAGCCACAGCAAATCTAATAAATGATACATATAAACTGAACATAAATTACAGTAAAATATTCGCCATGTCAGCAAAAGCAGAGTCAATTACACATCTATGGCAATAACGTTTGGGCCATCTAAATTATAATGATGTTCACAAGTTACCTAACTGCACAACTGGTGGACAACTATCATCACAGAAAGAAAAGTATATATGTATAAGCTGCCTAGAGGGTAAACAAACACGGCAATCATTTCCAAGCAATGGCTCCAGGGCAAACGGGTTGCTAGAGCTAGTCCACACTGATGTATGTGGCCCGATACAAGTTGCTTCGATTGGCGGTGCCAGGTACTTTACAACCTTTATTGATGATTTCTCAAGAAAAGTCTATGTATACATAATTGAAAGCAAAACAGAAGTGTTTGAAAAATTTATTGAATACAAAAATCGAGTAGAAAACGAGTTAAATAAAAAGATTAAAATTTTACGCAGCGATAATGGATTGGAGTATAATAATAAAAACTTTGCTAATTATTTAAAGTAAAATGGAATATTACATCAGACTTCCAATCCATACACGCCACAACAGAACGGTCTGAGCGAGAGAATGAACCGAATATTAGTTGAACGAGCAAAATGCATGATGCTTAATGCTGATTTATCGAAGAATTATTGGGCTGAAGCTGTAACAACTGCTGCATATATAATCAACCGCTCGCCCACACATGCTTTATCAGATATTACACCTCATGAAGTATGGACCGGACAAAAGCCAGACTTGAGCAATATCAGAATATTTGGTTGTCCTGCTATGGTGCACATACCCAAAGAAAAGCGCCAAAAATTAGATGTGAAATCTCGTCAGCTAATCTTTATTGGGTACAGTGAATGCACAAAAGGCTACCGTTTTATAGACCCGAAAACTAATAAAGCAATTATCAGTCGGGATGTGAATTTTCGGGAAGAAAACATTAAAAGTAAAATAGTAGAATCAACTTCTTTTTCAGCACCTGAAACAACAATAAATAATATTAATCAAGAAGTATACGAAATACAACAATTAAAAGATAAAAATAATAATGAAAAGAATAATAATAAAGAACAAAAATTAACACAAATATACTTACCATTGAATGAACTAATTACACAAGATGATGAAAATACAGATGAGGAAGAGCAGTCTTCTTCAAATAATCCGAGTAATAGTATCACAGATACTTCAAGTAACACAGATTATGAAGATCCACTAGATGATACATACTTACCAAGTCAGAGTGTTGACATCTCGCCTTCAAATGGAACAGGTATTAAAGCCCGTCGGCAAAGAAAGTTGCAAACAAATAATGAAAGTTCATCTTTATACATTTGCATGAATGGTGAGTCTACATCAAGCCTTCTTAACAATGATCCCCAGAGCTTGGAAGAAGCTCTTCAAAGTAATGAATCTGAAGAATGGAAACAGGCAATGAAAGAAGAGTATGAGTCCCTCATTCACAATAATACTTGGTCTTTAGTAGATTTACCTGGTGGGAAGAAGGCTATTCCATGCAAATGGGTTTTCAAACGAAAATTTGATCATACTGGAGAAATCACTCGTTATAAGGCTAGACTTGTAATTAAGGGTTACAAGCAGAAAAAAGGAATAGATTACAATGAGATATACGCACCTGTTGTACGATACACGTCGATTAGATATCTCATAGGTATAACTGCAAAATACAATCTAGAAATTCATCAAATGGATGCCATTACAGCATTTCTGCAAGGGGATGTTGATGAAGATATTTACATGTCTCAACCACCCACTTTTGATCGAGGAGAGAAAGTATGCCATTCAAATAAAGCTATATATGGTCTTAAGCAAGCCAGTAGACAGTGGAACAAAAAGCTGAACTCCGTTTTGTTAGAAATTGGCATGAAACGATCAAAACTTGATCCTTGCATTTATTTTCGTATATTGAGCAAAAATGATATTTTATTTATCTCTGTTTATGTCGACGATCTACTTTTATTTTATAATCGTTCTGAAACTGGCGAAGAAACAAAAAAAACTCAAAGATAACTTTAGTATGAAAGACATGGGAAAAGCAAAACAATGTATTGGATTCAGAATAGAACATGGAGATCAAAATAAAATATCACTGAATCAATCAATGTATATTAAAAAGATTCTTACTCGTTTTGGTATGGACGATTGCAAGCCAGTCTGGACTCCATGTAATCCAAACATTCAATTAAAGAGAGTCGAAAGTGAGGAAGAAATATTGAGAAACATACCTTATCAAGAAGCTATTGGGTACTTATTATATTTGTCACAAGGGACAAGACCTGACATAACATATATTGTAAACTCATTAAGTCGGTACAATGGGCAACCCACTGCAGAGCATTGGACTACACTGAAGAGAGATTTGAGATATTTAAAAGCCACCATTGATTATAAATTGACATATGATGGAAACTCAGAAGGCAACATTACAGGCTATTGTGATGCTGATTGGGCCAGTCATTCTGAAGACCGTAGATCCTGCACTGGATACGTTTTTATTCTTCAGGGTGCTGCCATAAGTTGGTGCTCTAAAAAACAACTAACTATAGCCCTGTCAAGTAGGGAGGCTGAATACATGTCTCTGGCGTGCAAGAAGCGATTTGGCTGAAACAATTAGATGAAGACTTTTGGCCTGAATCATCAGCTATCCCTATCGTTGTTTACTGTGATAATCAAAGTGCCATTCGCATTTCAGGAAATGAAAGTTATCATCAACGCAGCAAACACATCGATGTTCGCTATCACTTTATCAGAGAGAGGATTGCTGCCAAACAAATCCTAGTAAAATACCGAAGGAGTCAAGACATGACTGCGGACATTTTGACCATAGGACTGCATAGACCAAAACATGAAACTTTCAGCAGAGCGATGGGTCTGCGTTCAGGAGAGAATGTTGGGAGAAACGCAGACATGCGCAGCGCCTAGTACAATTCAATAGCAATACACATATACGTATACCTGCGCGTTAACTACCATAGGTGCTGGTCTTCTACAATTGATAATTTCATAGAGCAACGTCATTGTTAATTAAGTTAAAAAATAAATAATTCTTATAGTTTAAACAGTCTTGATCTTTGCTTATTCCTTCAAAGTATGGTCGTAAAATCCGCTAGGGCTGTGAATATTGGATACAACATTATGAATCTTGTATCCAATCAAATCAATATCATATCTATTATTCGATCGATTGACATTTCGTTGCCATTCGAATGCGGTCTCAACCAAATCTCATTATGTGTGTCATCCCTATTCAATTTCATTGTATTTATTCGATATTTTTCACTGAATATAATGTTAGGTCCTGAGCGACCTCTTTGTTCATTTACAATAATTCCCCTTTCACCAAATCAAAATTATCATAGTTTTTATTACGTCCAATCGATTTCCCACTCATAATTTAGTCAAATATCATTTTTCTAATTCTCTTCACCGCTACCGCGCTCATGCATACTTGCAACAGTCGTGAGAAACGAGCTAACAAATAAATACCATACGGTTGCAGAATATGAACCCATTGAGATAATCATTTAAGGATAAGAAATGTTTTAAACAATAAGAATAAATATTATATCTTGAATTCAACCGTTAAAATTAGAAATGCGATTGTGCCGTCATTATTTAATATTTTTTTATAGTATGCGATATCACACGTACGAGACGCTTCTGAAAGTCACTCATCCTAGCGTGAGAAATCCTAAAATCGCTAATTCAGCTTTTCAAGAATAAAATCGGAGATTACTCAGAAATCAACCCCACTACCTGGACCCTCTGTCCAGATATGCTCTTTTAACTTCACTTCTATGCCATCGAGCAGCCCAGCAACTTCATTGCAAACCAGCACTTCTATGCCGACTATAAACTTTTTCCACGCATAAATAGATACAATGAACATTCAAGAACATTTTATTCAAAAGCTGCTCTAGAAGTCAGTTAACAAAATAAAATCGATCTCGAAGAGTATCTTATACGTGTTAACGTGATTAACTTCATCATATTATCATTCACACATATAAACAATATAATTCGATAAGCGATCGGAATAATCACCGTTCGCTATAGTTATTATCAAGTGATCGCAGTGAACGCATTCATTATCAATAAATCAAATCAATCCTCGATAATCAACTGATCATTATTAACGTTGCAACCTCAGCGCTTTGGGTGTACTGCAACTGAACAAAAATAATCGACAGTGTTAATGAAAACAAATAGTTATAAGTGAACATTGTGAATTGTGTAATAACGTTAATTGTTATTATTTGAGTGAACTGTTTAATAAATCATTCACGTATTTTAACCATCAACACTCGAGCTTGTTAACATCATCCATTTTATTCCTTCATATTTCAAAGGGTCGCGGCATAGCAAGCAACGATCCCAATACCTTTTCGGACAATACTTGAAATTCAATTGATATAATTAACTGTTTTCATCTTTTCTTCTGTTTATCTATGAATCTACACTCAGGACGTAACAATACCCACATCGAGAAAAACTATCGTCGAAACTATTGGTAATACCAATGGTTGTGTCAAAAGTTTTTTTTGTATTAGGGGTGATTGATGATTATTTCCTATATTTATCACGAATAATTAATCACAACACGAAAAATATTATGTACACAATATATTTACCTTATGAGAGTACATTGATTGAAAAAAAATGTCACGTCCTGGATTTGATCTTACACATGTAATGATCATCCATCGAAAAAAGTACTGACTGGGATGGATGCTACTTAGCTCCGGCTTTACCGTTAGTTTTATTAATAGTTTTTTTCGATATGGATATATGGAGTGAAAAATATCGCATAAATGCAATAAAATGACTTCTATAGCATATGAAAATCAATTTCCCCATATTCTATATCTTGATCTGGAATAACATCTGAATGAAGTTAATTTAATGAAATTGATGTAGGAATTGACATAAAAGGATCATGTTAACAAAATGTTCAAAACATGTGATTCTGTTAAATTCTTTTCACAATTGAATAAAATACCAATAGACGCAATTGGAGCTAATAATTCCTTCCATCGTAATTGTTGAATCGATAACTCTACTAATAACTTCATATTGAATAGTGTTTTCCGATGTGAGTTCTACTTACGTTGGGACCCCAGTCAATTGTAGAGAATTTATGGTATCTATTATCACAATAATTTAATTGAGTGGCAAATATATTTTGTATATATAATTAATATTGAATTGAACGGTATGTAAATTCGAAATTGTAAATATGATTACTAACAATAAAATAAGTATCAAATACGCAATCGATCGGAGACACACTTTCATACGATGGATTTATATTTAATATCAGAAAATGAACGTATATATATGAAATTATCTATGTATGCTCATATTGATATATATATATTAATGATTTATGTGTTTGTTCACGCTTATGTCTATGTCTTGTTTAGACAGAAAGGTGTGACTTATCTGTGATTGTTTGATGAGCCCCCTGTCCTTATCAATGGATAGCACGTGGTGTTGGATGTTCCAGTTTTGATTTCTACATCAATTTAATGGTATTCTCCTGAGTCGTAATACGATGTCGTCAATAGTAATGATTGGGTGTGTTTAGACTAACTCAACGTTGAGCAAACGTTGAGCGGTGTTGCTCAACGTTGAGTAGCGTTTAGTCTGGACACGCTTGCGGCGCATGTGTTTGCGTTGACTAGTGTCGGGTGGCGTTGAGTCGCCACGCCATATTGGTACAATATTTGAAAATTGAAGTTGAAACTAGAAAGTGATTTAAAATTAAAAATTTTTAGTTTTAAATTTAAACAAAAGTGATTTTCACGTAAGACGTTATACAATAATATGGAAGAAAATCAGGTTGTGGAGTATAATTGGCTTGGAAAAATGTTTTAATTAAAAACGTTTTTATCCATCGGATTCATCACTTCATCGAGTCAAATGTTTATAATTATTTCCATTTTTTGACGTTACCTCTACACGTCCTGCACACTCCGCACAAACAAAACTGAGGTTAGATTTCCCTTGCGTTGACTAAACGTGTCCAAGCCTGAAACCATGGAGACTAGAGTAGCGCTCAACACTCAACGCTAATTTCCCCCACCACACCCACCAAACTATGTTCACCGGCCGCCATTTGTGATGCTCAACGTTGCTCAACGTTGAGTTAGCCTAAACACACCCATTGAGGGACCATCCCAGACCATGTTCACAGGACAAGTGAAATCTCATTCGTTTTGAGAAGAATGATCAGGTACTTATCATAACGCCTCAAGCGTTGAATGATCGAAATAATTCCACCTCTCTCTGTCTTCATGCGCGAGTCTTGATTTTCCATCCCTTCCTCTATGTACACATTTATTTATATATATTATATATATTAGGGCGAACCAAAAAAAACTTTTAATTTTTTTTTCTTTTGTCACCATGAAAATATCGTCCAAGATGACGAAAAAAGAATTCCGGTAAAGTTTGGGCTCTTAATATTAATATTTAGAGGTCGCTCATCGTGATTTTTGGTTTCCCATTTAAATAACACAGGAAAATTATTTTTTTTTATTTAGAATTTTATTGCGCTCGAACGAATTATCGGCCAGTGAAATTGAACACATATACTTGTAGGGAATTGATCGATCTTCAAAAAAGATCTGATATGATTTTTTGCTTACTCGACTCGTTTAAAAGTTATTCGAGGGTAAAGTTCAACCTCAAATTGTAAATGATGACTTCTACAATTTGTTATACTCTATCAAAAAATAATAACTCAAAAACATAAAATTTCATATTTACCGTGACTTTTCTCGCTTTTACTCGACTAATTCATAGGAAAAAAAACATGTCTATTCAATTATCTCGGAGTATAGGAAAGTATACTGTTTGAGTTTCTCACTTCAAAGTCTTTAATTGTTAAATCTTTTCGCTAATACTATTATTGATATTTCGTACAAATTTTATTGTTTTACCGAAAAACACTCGATAGACTTCACGGTAAATATGATATTTTATGTTTTTGAGTTATTATTTTTCGATGAGGTATAACAAATTGTAAAAGTCATCATTTACAATTTGAGGTTGAACTTTACCCTCGAATAACTTTTAAACGAGCCGAGTAAGCAAAAATATGTGCTCAATTCCACTGGCCGATAATTCGTTCGAGCGCAATAAAATTCCAAATAAAAAAAAATAATTTTTCTGTGTTATTTAAATGGGAAACCAAAAATCACGATGAGCGACCTCTGAATATTAATATTAAGAGCTCAAACTTTACCAGAATTCTTTTTTCGTCAGCTTGGACGATATTTTCATGGTATCAAAAGAAATAAAACTTAAAAGTTTTTTTTGGCCCACCCCAATATATATATATAGAATAATATTGTAAATAAGCGCCTCGACACCCGCAGATGCATACGCATATATCACATAGAATCTATCTTGATGTACTCATAGATATATCATTTCACTTTCACACCGTCACACATACATATGTCCATTGGACCTCGAACCATGTTTCTCATATTAATAGAAGTCATACAATTATCTAGGCTTATTAATATAACATTGATTTCTATTCCTCGAACAATAGTGGAACAGGATACTTTACTGATTTTGAATTTATATAATTAACGCAAACACAATGGGTAATGTCCATATGTAAATTTTATACGCACACGATCAATATCATTCATAACCCGTCACAACAAGAAATAATGTATTAAATTTCCTTATTTTCAAAGGATTGAGTGTTACGATATTACTGAATAATAATGGGAATTCGAGATAACTTATTGATAACTCATAATCAGTATTACAATAAAATTGACAAAAAGAAAAATAGAACAGATTTCATAACATGAGGGCGAGAACGTGAACCAAGACTTGATACTTTCATATATGTATATGCATATATAAATATATGATATGTATATAGATACCTATGATACATTTGTTTACACCGTAAGATGGACGGCGGAGATGAAACTAAATTAAAAGTGACTAATGTGAGCTTGTATATGGTCATATAAAAAAGTCAGATTAGTCATATATATATATATATATATCTATATATATATATATATGTATAGCGCATAGTTCCAACTAATATGTTGTTTACTCTTATCTTATCACTTGAATGCTCGGGAACTCTGCACAATTCGAAATTTCATTTATATGTCATTATTTGCGGAACTATTCTACTTCATGTATATTATACATACATTGGGAATGGGTGTCAAATCATGCTATCGATATATGCAATTTCGAAGTATGCAATGATCAAAAATAATGTCCAAAGTATAGTTTGATGCCAATCTTCGAAGCATGCGATAGTCAAAAACAATGACCAAATCATAGTGTGAAGCCGATCTTCAAAGTGTGCGATAATCAAAAACTGTGCCAAATGTACAGTTTGAAGCCAATCCTCCCCCCATGCAATAATTGTAACGAAAGATCAAGGTATAGTTTGAACTTACGCCTCAAATCATGGCATAATCAAAACCTATAGTTTGTGACCAATCTTTGCATTATGCGCTAATCATAACAAAAGAATAAAGTATGGTGTGCGGACACTCCTCGTTGTGATATCATAATCAATGGCGATGAACAATGCAGTATGAGATATCCCAATGTATAAGATGTCAGAGTCAGAATTATTTTGGGGCACGTCCCAAAGTATGCGATGGTTAATGAAGACAGCATAGTTTGAGATCTCATGATGAACCATCATTATCGATCTCGACCTTGTGGGAATTACTTATGTATTGGCTTAAATAATCTTCGACAAATTTGTGCCCGCTGTACATTTTCCCTACATCGGTCGCATAAATGTGAATAATAATCATCATTGGTTATAATCTCGCACTTTCATTTTCATGCGCCTAGTATCGATAACGTGTTGCTCTAGATACATGATTTTGAACTCTTGCGTCTCAAGTATAATATTGACACATACAATTAGCTATTTCCAAACATCATTTTACAACAATCAAAATCGAAAAACAATCTATGTCGATAAACAATGCAGTTCGAGACGACATCCCGATGTATTAGATGGTAGAGTCACAATGATTTTGAGGCACATCCGAAAGTATGCGGTGGTAAATGGAGACAGCATAGTTTGAGACCTTGTGGAAATCAATTATGTATTGGTTTAGGTGATTTTTGACACATTTAATACCCTACTCAACATTTTCGATGCATCGGTTGCATAAATGTGAACTATACTTTTCATTGTTCATAATGTCGAATGTTCATTTTCATGCATCTAGTCTTGACAACGAGTTGATTCAGATGCATGTGATTGATTTTAAACTCTTATGTCTTTAGTCAAATATTGACACATACAATTAGCTACTTCAAAACGTCATCTCACAACAATCAAAACAAAAAAGCAAACTATAGTGTGCAGCGTTTGCATGAATGTCAATAATTATTATTGTTAATCATGTGATAAACAATGCAGTTGGAGATGATATCCCAATGTATTAGATGTTAGAGTCTGAAAGATTTTGAGGCACGTCCCAAAGTATGCGATGGTTACTGGAGATAGCATAGTTTGAGACCTCGTGAAATCAATTATGTATTGTCTTAGGTGATGCTCGACCAATTCAATGCCCTGCTGAAGATTTCTGAAGCATCCGGCGCATAAATGTTGATAATGATTATCATTGCTTATTATGTTGTATATTCATTTTCATGCATGTGAAATTGATTGAAATCATGTGATTGATTCTAAACTCTTGTGTTTTAGTCAAATACTGACACATACAATAAGCTACTTCAAAACGTCATCTCACAACAATCAAATCAAGGTATAGTGTGCATCGTTTGCATTAATGTCAATAATTATTATTGTTAGTCATCTACAATATGGATTTCACGGCATTTCGTGATTGATATTGATCTCTCAAGCCTCCAGCCAAATATCGACACTAAACACAATGGACTGTGTCCAAACATTTTTTATTGTTCTCTATCACATCTGAATTCAAAAATTATGTATATCCAGCTAATCATACGAACGACATTTATGATTGATTTATGCATGTATTTATTTCAATAATACATATACTCATAATATAATGTATTATAAACATTTTTCTCAATCTAATTACTGAATTTGAAAACATTCAGAGGAACATGTCGAATAATTTTTTTCATCAATGGGTTATGCATGTCATCACATATATATTAAGATGATTTCCGGAACATGAAATATCATTCTTTATATGAAATTCCATGGTTGAAACGCTAGATCTATTTTTTGTTGTGCAATTTCGACAGACGGTATACTTTGTTTCTTTCATCTGCTTTGATCTCGTTATTGATGTACGCCCTCAATTGTTGTCCGGTCCGTGCGTGGAGCTCTTCGTGCTCAAAAATGATTTCATCACATTCGGGTATGCCCGGCATTTTTGTAAGCGATTTCAAATCTCCAAACACATTTTTAACCACTGATTTCTCTTTGACGGTCTATCGTATGCGTTTTATTTTGGATCTTGGTGATGCTATAATGAAGAAATGGACACATTAATTTCTCAGGACACAAGAAAGTTATATAGAGATTGGAATTACTCAGTACTTACAGTGACAATCATCATCAGACTCGCTGATTGGGCATCTCCGTTTTTTTGCATGCATCTGCAGCATACGAGGCTGAAATTCATCGTCACTCGATGCAATGACCCCAGTACCCTCAATAACTCGATGTTGATCAGTTTGACATATTTGAATTTCTTGTACCGTAGAGCTGCCTTGGTGGCCCGAAGTTGAAGGTTGCGGCTGATTATCAAGGTGATGTGTAATATCAACAGTTTTACCTTTTGTTTTTCTCGTTTTGCACATATTTTTTAGCGGTTCACCTTCATTTTCCGACTCGCTCTCACTCCCACTATCTCTCATCGCTGCAACCAATAACCGTGACACTTCTGTTATGTCTTTGAGGCCAATGGGAACACGATAAATATTTTTATGCATGGCATCTGCATGTCCCATGAAATTTACCAAGTCCGACACTTGGGTGTCTTCAATACCCAACATGGCGGTATGGGTGGCAACGTGCTTGCGGAGAGTTTTACCTCGTAGTGTATTCGGCAACGTTGCCTCGCATTTATCAGCGAATTTTCGCATAAGGGGACACGCTCTCAAATAATTTTTTTTATTCACTTTCGAATTCGGGGCAGCGAATAAATATTTATGTATGAGTACCGGAACTGCTCTCCTCAATTTTCCACTAATAACAACTCAAATAAATTCCGAAGCGTGTTTTTTTGCAACTTCAGACAGATTGCGATACATATCCGAGTTTAGTGATTTTTCAACTGTCTCTGCCACGCTTCCGTCTGAAACTTTTTATCAAGAATTTTCATGGCCTGCTCACAATTTTTTTTCAAATATTTATATAATTTACTTACGTCTTCTTATGATGGCAAACTTTGATTCTCCTGTTTATCTAGACGGAATTTATGCATACCAGAGTCACTTCGTTTACTCATTGTCGGATAATCTTCAAGAAATAACGACATGAACTCTTTTCTCTCAAGATTTCTTTGCTTGTCGTTTTCCCTGGTGCAGTGGGCTTTGAGTGTTTTGCTGCATTTTTTCAAATGTATCCCAAGTGTTGTGGCATTATACGGAACTTGGAACATTTTTTTCCTCGCATCGTACTTGGCCACAATTTTGACAGCCTTGATACAATCATCGTAAAATTTTGGGTGGAAAGTAGATGCAAAATCAGTAATGTTATTGTTCAGTTCCCGCATAGTAATTGTATAACGACTGAGTAACCTGAGGTAATTTCTTTTCATATCATCCAGATGATCTTCGGTATGAACATCACATAACTTGTTTCCATATAATATTAAGAGGAGATCATTCTTTATAAATCGCGAAACATCGTCACCATTGAAACTTTTATACAATTCCTTCATTTCTGGTGTTGCTTTGTGATGAATATCGTCTCTCAAGCCTCTATCCACAGCAGTTTGACCTTTTTCACCTTTTCGATGCATTGGATTGCACTTTATGTGATGAATTCGTAAAGTGTTTTTTGAGAAAAATCCTAAACAGGTCGAGCCACCTAGAAAGTCTTCAGGTGTACTACCAAACTTTCTTTGAGGACGACGGCAAGTGATTATCGTTCCGGTGTTGTATTCGAGATGCGTGTTATGGATACAATCGCCTTGATTTCGTATTTCACTGATGAGTTTCAATCGTCTAGGATCTCTAGGTTTATAAATGAGAACTTTTTTCACTTCATCAACGTTTCTATGTACGGTGATGATATGATCCCCAAACTTACTCCTCAACTTATGACAAAATTTACAAAAATGTTTTTTTATGATTTTCTCCCCATTTGGTATGCTCGAAGGAATGACACGCAAATTTTGGCTATCAATGCGTTTACCTTTATTCCGTATGGAGCTGTTATGGCTGTATTTTTTTGGTGATTAATGTAATACATTCACTGACATTCCAGTTGCATCAGCACTAGGTAAGTAATCCGAGTCTTTCTCCTTCATCACATCGTCGTCAGCTGTTTCATTGATAGCCTCAATATCATTATCCATTTTGGCTGGGGGCGTTTGTTCGAGTAATACCTGATTAACAATGCAAGAATTAAATTCAATTGACTTTTCTGCAACTATTGGATCCTCGACAGCCGAAGGTACTTCAATATCGCATATTTCAGTGTCCGATTCGGGCTAATTTTCGCCAATCATCGCACCAACACTTTCCAATATTTCCGTCGCTCCACTGGGTGCGCTGCTCTCTATCGTCAACTCTTTATTCACAACGTGATCTTGATCTTTGGTGGGTGTTGAGCATGCAATGCCTCCCGAAAATGGAATGTCCTGACTGTCATTGAACGATGGTAACGTGTAATCTATACCACTTGACTCTTGTGCAGAATGCACGTTAGTTTTTTCTTCCAAATCCTTCCGTGAATCTGAAAAACATAATTTAATCAATGTCTCGCATTTTACGAATTTGTTATACGCATGCAAATATTGCTGCAATTCTCTTTAACGGTACATGACATTCATATGCACATATAATGTAAGATACGATAGAGGCCCAAAGTATGCGATGGTCAATGAAGATAGCATAGTTTGAGACCTCGTGGAATTAATTATGTATTGGCTCAGATGATCTTCGACAAATTCAATGCTCTGCTGAAGATTTTTGATGCATCGGTTGCATAAATGTTAATAATGATTATCATCGCTTATTATGTCGTATATTAATTTTTATACATCTAGTATCGACAACGTGTTGCCTCAGATGCATGTGTTTGATTTAAATCAAACAAAAGAAATGCTAATTATATGAAAAGTGTCGAAAATGTTGAAAACAAAAGTTCCGACTAAGAATGTTCATTCGAACGAGGGAATATGATCTAATATAAGTACAAGTAAGAATTTATCAAGACCCACCATTTTTCTTCGTATGTATTGGAGATCCAATCTCATTTGTCACATGAGAATCGTTTTTACTGTTTGAACAATCAATCTCATCTGTCACGTCATAATAATTCTTATTTTCATTGAATGGTGTCACTATGTCATTTTCGGAATTTGGTTTTCGTGCAGGGAGCACACCAATTTTTTTTTCTAAATCCACACGTGAATCTGAAAAAAATTAAATACACAATATACGTTTTAACCTGGAAAATTGTCCTCGTTGCACACTTGTTAACTCGAAGGTACATAAAAGGGGCTCAAAGTATGCCTTTTTCAAAATAAATGCATTTAATTTCAATATTCGAAGAAAAAACGAAACAAATGTATAAAATCTTTCCATGTTCAATTACTATCACCTCTCACTCGAACTGTACAATTCATGAATACAGCGATTGTGGAGGAAACAAGGCATGAATTCAAATATTCATTGAGTTCGAAATTTTTCAGCTAATGATGAAAATAGACTACACAGTAAATGGTTTAGCCTGGAAAATTATCTTCGCTGCACACTTGTTCACTCGAAGGTACATGAAAGGGGCTCAAAGTATGCCTTATCCAAACTAATTGCATATAAATTTACTAATCGAAAGAAAACGAAACAAATGTATAAAATCTTCTCGAGTCCAATCATTACCACCTCTCACTCGAACTATACAATTCATGAATACAGCGATTGTGGAGGAAACAAGACATGAATTCAAATGTCTATTGATTCCGAAATTTTTCAGCTAAACATGAAAATAGACTACACAGTAAATAGTTTAGCCTGGAAAATTATCATCGCTGCACACTTGTTAACTTGAAAGTACATAAAAGGGGCTTAAGACAGCATGATTACTGCATGGGAGCATATGCGGATGCCTCCCACTGCAGTCCCATGTCCTACTCCTTGAAGTGGCCCTCGTAGTATGTGCGTTGGAATCTATTCCGAAATTGGGCGCCACTCCTCCTTTCATTTACCTACTTGGCCCTATGTAGTGAGTTGGAGAAACACCACATAGGCCTAGGCTTTGCCACAGCTCCTCATGAGCATCCTGTGACTATCTCACGGCGTGCGTCCCGAGGGACTCATCCGCAGAAGCCTTCGTTAATATTTTAGGTTCAAAGGTGACACGAATTTATGAGGCGCGAATCCAAAGTAGAGATAATAATATTCGGTGATCGATTTGCCCTTCGGCAAGCAGTCGTTGTTGGATCTGGGATCCGGAGTCAATAGTTTAATAGTTATAAAATAAAAATGAAATAAATATCTATGTCGAGATATTGATAATTAATTCCGTCGTGGATTCCAATAGGGATCCCTCTTCGCGAGTCCTATCCTGCGGTGATCAGTCGAAGGGTTGGGCTCTAAGCCGGAAATATCTCGTACCGTTATCATTGGTATTGTTAATGGAAACATGCTATAATAAACCCTAGCTACCCAATACAAGCTTATGCGGAGCAAGAAGCGTGAAAATAAATTTACTCGTGGTGTATTAATACTCACGAGTATGAAGAGCAAGCAATAGAATGCCACATACTCCATGGTCCTATGAGCTTCGTGGTGTCCTCGAAGTTCCCTCAGGTCCGATGTCTCCTCGTGGTCCTAGCGGTGCTGAGATGAAGAAGCAAGCCAAGCAGAAAAGAGAAAGCAGCTAGGAGTAGGCGGTGCACAGGTGAAAGAAGATAGCGGCACTCACACAAGCAGTTTTACTCAACAAAACACTTAGCAATTTATTTAACAGTTTGTTCAATGTGAAATAATTAACAAATTAAGATTTGGTATTTTATAAGCTCACGGCGAAAAATGAAATAGATATAAATTTCTAAAAGAAGTTGAAGCGAGTCTTATTTTGTTTGACTTAGATAGGTGGATATCACAGATCCTTGTTATATTTGGCCACGGGGTACTTATTCGCTTGTACCACACTATTATGATTTGGAAATACGTCTATACCGTCCTTCATATAGAAAACGCAACCGATGTGGGTTTCTGTTATACTCGTCGCTTTGACTAGCCCAGAATAACGTCTCCGGCCAATTGCCCGTTGACCGCGAGAGCAACTAGTGGCTCGAGCAAACTTGGTGATTTTGGTCCGGTGTGGCAAAGATTCGGCTCCGCCGAATATCGTAGCGAAACTCCCGTTTAAATATGCCTGCGAGGTGTCCCGAACCGAACGTCCTCGCTAGTAATTTCCGTCGTAGTTGTTTTCAATTCACGAGTGCCATAAGGCTCAATACCCCCGAGTTTTGGAAACTTCCACTCGAAAACTACTTATTGGTATCTCCCGACCGATGTTTGAGAGACTATCTCCGAATGCGTAGATCGATAAGCTCTACGGAGTGGTGTGTTCACGACTCGAAGTCTATCGAATGAATTGTCGAGAGTTGATGATTCTCCGTGAGAATCTGATTTACTGTGTCTCTAAGTGAGTATGATTCTCCGTGAGAATCAAATATTGAGTGCCAGTGTCGTTCGAATCTCCCTCTTATATCCGTTCGCTTCATTGCGGCGGCGCCGGGTACCTGTAACGATAGATGTCACTCGGGCGCGTGCCCGGGAATTAATAATAGTTCAAATATTTTATTAATTCTTTCAAGACATCCTAGACCAACGAAGAACTTCATTGGGATAACCAAATTGTACCCAATTATTGATTCTTCGTGGACAGTGGCTGGTCCATACTGTCACAGGCTCAAAGTATGCCTTATTCAAACTAATTGCATTTAAATTCAATATTGAAAGAAGAAACAAAACAAATGTATAAAATATTTCAATTTCCAATTATTCAAGGGAATATGAAAGGGGCTCAAAGTATGCCTTTTTCAAATTGTTCGCGAATAAATTCATCAATTGCTCCAATTACTGAAAATAACTTACCGTTTGTGTCGACGAGATGTCCACCGTAGGATGCTCCTCTAAACTTTATATGGCACGATCTCCCTTGAATAATCTTCACTGTTCTCGACTTCACTACACAATGTTCTTGGTTCGAAAATTTCACTAAAGAGAACATTTTTATTTTTTCGCGATGCGGCGTCTACGACTATTGTCGCAGCTCTGACCGATCTCGATGTAGAGCATGTTTCCGAACACCCGAAAAAAGGCTGTTTGTTTACAATCGACAACGAACTCTTGCTGTTCGCAGAAACCCAACGGACTTCTTTCGTTTATGCTTTGTATCTTCATTACACACAACTTTTTTTTGTTTTGTTATGAAGAAAAAGTTGCTGTTGCAAAATACTCTCACTATTCATCGAAAGATTATATACAAAGCACACATCGAATTCCATGTGATTTCAATCATTTACATATATACATTGATTCGGAGAAAAAGAATTATAACTCTCAAGTACTATGAGAAAGTTTAAAGTTTTCGTTGATCATTCCAGATAAATTAACTTAAACATAAACTCTCGTCCGATTGTAATGCATGTTCGCACGTCCACATATCATTAATATGAATCGCCAGCACTCAGTCATTCCAACATCCATATAGGAGGCGAGTAATGATCATTCGTGTAATTACCATGAAATTCATGTGAATTTATATGGGAACATCGGAAAATTACTTGAGAAATTTTTTAGAGTTATATACTGCCATAAAATTGAATAGTACTTCGTACTTTGCATGTTACCCATGCTTCGGCGCCTCCATAAAAGCTTATAGGGAAATATCAGGATAGTGTTTGAAAAATTTTACTGGACTCAATTAGTGGCATTAAAATAAGTTGTATTTTTTGTTTTGTATCTTACGCATGTTTCGACGCCTTTATATAAAATTATATAAAATTATATAAATTTATATAATTTTATATCATAGGTCAAACTATGCCGCTAATAAATTAGAAAATTTGGCAGAATGCATGTTTCAAGGCTGGTTTTATATCCATTTATCATGTTTATAACGCTTATATACCGATATGTATATATTGATAGTGGCGCCGCCTATATCCAAGGTTCGAAACGTTACAGGCGTCAAAGAATGCTGACGTCAGAAAACCAAAAAACACCCCAAACCATACGAAAAACCTAAAAAAATTTCGAGCCCCCAGCCCAAAGTATCGAAATTTCCTCAAAGTATGCGAACCCCGTAAAAAGTCTCCCGAAACCATGCACTATACACATATATATGTATATATATATATGACATATATAGATCTTCACTTTGATACACTTCAATCACCTACGATACTTACGTAAACTTATTTGATTATATGTTCCCTTTATTTTATTCATGTCATGTTCATATGAAAGTACAAAGGAATTATGACCATTTGATCGTTTGATAACGTAAGGGCCCTCAAACAGATGAAAACATTTGTGAGTAACTCTATTAGTATTACTTGATTGATGAGGTACCCTCAATAATACTAAATCACCAATCTCAAACACTACAATAGATATCATTCTCTGCCACTTTTCCTAGCTTCAAATGTCTGAATTATGCTCTCTTTTGCCAGCCTGATTTCGACATCACGTGGTATTGATTCGGATAATGGGAAATTGATAATTTTTTGTAATTGGTCAGTAGGAATTTTACCAAAATGTAACTGGTGTGAAATGCATTCGGTGCTACCATGGGTGGTATTGTATAGTAATAATTCGATCTTGTGAATGAATTCCGCCTCTTTTGTATGTTGGTCTGCACAATAGGTTCTAAAGAATCTACCTAATTCTCGCATGACGCGTTTCGTTGGATTCGATTGTGGGTGACGTATCGATGAATAAAGAACTTTGATATTTTCTTGTTTCAGAGAAGTCCTCCAGATAGGGGAAGTAAATTGAGTTCCGGTGTCTGATAATATGTGCCGGGGTTTAACGTATGTGGGTATATAATGATCCAATATTTTTTTCAGAGAAATGCGAACCGTGGCCTTTTTGACCGTATGCAACGTTACTATTTAGAAAACGCATCAATTACAACGAACATATATTGTACGCCGCCTATCGAACGTGGCAAGGCGCCATAATAATCAACTGTAATTAAATCTCCTGGACAATCTGCCTCCTCCATACAATATTCATCCTCGGCTGCACGGGATAAATGCTTCACCCGTTGACACAAATCACACTTTGATGCGTTTCACATCTTTATCGACTTCCACCAAAAATATCGTCTTAAATGACACAACGTTTTATATATCCCCATATGGCCCATCCTCATCATGTTCTGATTTGAACTAGAAGTTCAACTAATGATTGTGGTATAATTACACGCCAATTTCCGTCGTGCGACGTTCGGTAGAACCATATGTTATTATGTTGTTGATCATTTTCATGATTATCCTTCAAGTTATTGACACGATCTTGTATAGCCTTATCATTTAGTTGAGAATCATGGTAATTCTTCAATTCATGCCGCAACGTCTCGTCTAACCCCAATTGGCAGATCATAACCAGAGCTTCACAAAAATAACTATCCGACTGTATCCCTCCGTATGATTGAAGCGCAAGAATGATTATTTGACCTGGCATTTCATCATAAAATTTATCGTCTGGGTTTCGGCTGAAAAAATCCGCGGAAACATTATCGCGTTCTCGACAGTATACGACATTGAACATACACTCTTGCAGAATAAGACTCCAATGACATAGACGAGCAGTTTGAAATGCGGTTTTATTTAAAAATGTTAGAGTCTGATGATCGATGTGTATTTCGAATACCCTTACCTATTAAACACATTTGAAATTTTTATACTGCATGAATTATTGCCAACAATTCTATTTCTGTTGTTGTGTAATTTTTTTCAGCCGGTATAAACAACGACTAACAATAGATATAATTTCTCGTTAATTATTGTTATTAATTTGATAAATAATACCACAAATATCTCGATCAGATGCATCGGTTTGGACTATGAATAATTGATTCGTATTATAGTGATGAAGTTGAACTATTTTACAAAAATTGGTTTTTAGTGCCTCAAACGCTTGCGAATGTTCAGTCCACATCCACGAAACATCCTTCTTTAGTAATTCTTTGAGAGGATCGAGATATTGTGCATGATTCATACCGAACGCTCGATAGTAGTTACAGGCACCCAAGAACTTTTGTAATTGTACTTTACATTCCGAATCCGCAAAGCTTCGAATAATTTTTAATTTATCTGGATCGGGCTCAATTCCCGTAGGGGTTTTTATATATCCTAAAAACTTCACCGATGATTAAAATAGAAGCGCTTTCTCTAAACGGAGTGTAAAACCATGTTGTAATAATCTGCTGAAAACTACATCCAAATGCGTTAGATGTTCGTCAAATGTTGTCGACGTGATAAGTAAATCATCTACGTAATATGTTAGGCAGTCCGATATATCGTTACCAATGGCCAAACTTCATGCCCGCATAAGCCCGCACCCAACCGTCTCCAACCTGAATGGTACACGTGTAAATTGATAGAGTTTGGAATCATGTACAAATGCTGTATAAGGCCGGGATGATTCTTCGAGAGGGATTTCCCAATATCATTGTGTTCGATCAATTATTGACATATATGTCTTTCCACGATACTTCTGCATGATTTCATTTATGCAAGGCGGCGATTCATTGTCACCATCGATAGCATCGTTGAGATATCGTGCATCTAAACAGAGACGAATGTTCCCATCTTTTTTTTTACAATTCTCAATGGATTACAGTACGAACTCGTTGACCTTTCTATGATTTTATCTGTCAACATTTTCTTGATCTCGGCAGCTACCTGAGAGCGAAGTGCAATGGGCACCGGATATGAGTGGCGGATAAAGGGTTTATTATTACTAAGTTTTATTTTGTGCTTATATATGTTTGTACAATATCACTGTTTCGATATCACTATTTGATTGTAGGTTATCCTTTATTTGGATTATGTTATTCACTTCATTTGATTCTCCATTCCCTGTATCAACGTGTGAAAAACAATTGTCATCAACATATTCTGTTACCCTTAACGTATCGACTTCTGGTTCATTTGATGACATATCGACATTATTCGACATATTGAGAGGCAGAATATTATCAGTCATCTTATCCTGATTAATGATCGTGTTTGATTTTTCGGTAACGGTTTTACAAAATGACACATGATCAGAATGAACGTGTGAGCCATTAATAGTGTGACAGTATGAACAAGTCACTGTCCATTCAGATGAATAAATTGGGTACAATTTGGTTATCCCAATGGAGTTCTTCGTTGGCCTAGATTGTCTTGTGAAAAGATACCACTACTTTTGAATGGCCATTAATTCCCAGGCATGCGCCCGAGCGACATCTACTGTTGCAGGAACCCCAGCGCCGCCGCAGTCGACGAAGAACCAAATATAAGGGGGAAAATTCGGATGATCGGGGGAATTGAATTCATTCATTCAGAGTGTCGCAATTGAGACATTCGACTCATTCGAGTACAGGCATTCAGACTCGGGGGGATTGAGCCTTGAGCACTCGTGATCCATTTGTCGAGTATTCCGGAACTAGCATTTGGGCATTCGTGAACCATTAGTGGCATTTGATTCATTCACTCGACAGCCACCCTGGAGCCTATCACTCGGTATATTATATCACGGTACATTGAATTTTGCCTTGCTACAAGGAGACGAAGGACGTATAGTTCGGGACACCTCGTCAGTGCACTACACGGGAGTTTTGCTATTATATTCGGGGAACCGAATTTGCCAATTTTCCGAACGAAAATCAAGTTCGCTCGTGCCACTAGTTGCTCTCACCGGTCAACAGGCAAGTTGGCCACGGAGATTCTATTCTGCGCTAGGAAACTGCGACGACAGCGAACAGAAAACCTCACTGGTGAAGTTTCTCCTCGACGGTTGAATTAAAATCTTCACTCTTACATTATAGTGTTGGTCCCAGCGAATAATTACCTCGTGGCACTATAAATCACGGATCTGTAATCTCCAATAATAAACTTCGACGCTCATAAGACTCGCATATAACTTCATTTGGAAAACTATTTTTGTTTCATTTTCCGCGAGCACGTAAAATACTAAATCTTGAATTGTTAACTCTTTTTCTCCAACTGTGACTGTTAAATAAATCTTTAAGTGTTTTGTTATTATAACTGCTTGTGTGCGTGCAACTTCGCTTATTTCACCTGTGCATCGCCTACTCCCAGCTGCATCCTTTTCTCTCGCTTGGCTTGCTTTTTCATCTCAGCACCTGCTCGGACCACGAAGAGACTTCAGATCTGAGGAACCTCGAGGAAGCCAGGAAAACAACCGGACCATGGAGTATCTCGTTTTTACTTCCTACTCTTCGTGCTTGTGAGTACTAATACACCACGAGTAAATTTCTTTTCAAGCTTTTTGCTTCGCTTAAGCTTTAATTGGGTAGCTAGGGTTAATTATAGCATGTTCTATTTAATAAAACAACTAAGATCCGTTCGAGATATTTCCAACTTCGAGCCCATGCCTTCGCCTGATCACCGTAGGATAGGACTCGCTAGGAAGGGTCATCTCTTGAACCCACGATGGAATTAAACATCTAAATCTCGACGTAAACTTTTATCTTATTTATTTAAATTTTATTATCGACTCTGGACAACGGATCCTATCACGACTGCTTGCCGAAGGGCAATCGTTATAAGTATTTTCTATTTCTACCAAGGACGCGTAACTCACATATTGCCCCACCTTTGATATTAAAATATCAACTAAGGCTTCTGCGGATGAGTCTCTCGGGACACACGCCGTGAGATAGTCGCGGATGCTCATGAGGAGCTGTGGCAAACCCCAGGGATATGTGGTGTTCCTTCACCTCACCACATAGGGCCAGAACGGCATAAAAAGGAGGAGTGGCGCCCAATTTGGATGGTATTCCACCACGACGGTAATAGCGGGGTCACTTCAAGGAGTAGGACACGGGACTGCATTGGGAGACATCCGCACTTGCTCCCATGCAGTAATCGTGCTGTCTTAATAGTAATATTTTCGCTCTTATAATTAATAATTACATTATTTTTGTGTAAGAAAACATTATGATAAATGGGAGACAATCTGAAATATGTGTTGTAAAGTGATATCATGAATATTAAATTTTATGAATATCTGTTGTTTCACCGCTATTCGTCTTTCTACAGCGGGTGTTATTTGCACAATGCTAATTCGTAATGTATGAAATAAACAATGACTGGACATGATTTTATGAAAGTTTGCGGATATGCACGTTATCTGGCTACCCGTGTCAATCAAAGAGTTTGTATCATTCCCCGCAATATTAATTTTCAAATAAGGTTGCGATTCAACGGATATACGAGGCTGATTAGGCTATGTTGAATCTCCATCAATATCTTTATGAAGGTCCTCAACTATATCAATGAAACCCGCGTACGATAGCGGACCTTCTCACCTATCGTACCAACATTCAGCTTAAAGCATTTGCGTTTGAATTGTGATGACGATTAATATTGGTACGATTTGATGGTGGTGGGTATCTTGTATCTTACAATTGAGAGTAATTTACGTGAGTCGACAGAATACGATTTGGCTGAGAACCCCCGTTTTGATGATTAGTTCGAAAATTGTTTGTTTGTGTAGTGTCAACAGGCATTACATTGTTATACCTTCATGAACGAATTTTCTGTCATTATCATTTTTTAAACTATCTTATTGTAATAATGTCTGTGCTATTGAGTTTGTATCGGCGATGTCGATCGTCAACAATGATATACGAATATGCGCGGGATGTTATGGTGCAATAGAGTAGTTCATTTTGTATTCGCAAAGTTTCGGTCCAAAGTATTGTGCTTTACGTACTTGATTGTCAAAATATAATCACATGCTATCACCAACATATTTGTGATGGCGTACAAGCCATTTGTTCCCAAATTTAACGATTATTAGAACTGAATATCCTATTTTCCATTTTTTAATTTGCTACCACACCTTCAATCTACCTTCAAGAATACTATCAATAACGATCATCTGATGTTTATCCTGTACATTTTTTAATTAGATGACCCGTTCCAACTACTCAAAGAACTCTGTTGAACTTCTGTTTTCCGAAATTTTTAGAGTGTATGCTTACGTTTGAATATTGCAAGTGGTTGACAAGTACGGTGACAATGTTATTATCCGCGGTATTATTTTGTTGTCTAATTATTTGTCTGGCTTGCATATTGGTCAAGCGTTGGAAATCAGCTTTTTCTCATTCTTATTACTCACGTTCTGCTCTCAATTGCTCCTTCTCCTCCAATAGCTGCTCTCTCGCTATTAATTATAGTAATAATAAAATAATTAAGCCTTCTTCATTTTCGTATCTTTCCTAATTTTACATTTCAAATTTTGTTAGTAGTATTAGTGACTTCTCTTAAAGACTAGTTTTCGTTAGTATAGTTACTTATAAACTTTCAGTGGTATGAATCTCGCTTTGAGTAAAGGCCTCCTCCAGGTGCTTCCATAGTTCTTTATCTTCGCTTTTATTCATCCAGTCTTTTCCTGCATTCTTTATTAAGTCATCGGCCCACCTTTTATTTGGCCTTCCTACTTTCCTTTTACCAAGTATTGGTCCCCGCCAAAAAGTACATTGTTTAGTCCATATGTTGTCTGTGTAACGTGACATGTGTCCTGCCCCATTTCCACTTCAACCATAGAGTTTGCGTGGGCGCATAGGTAATTTTAGTTATTTATCTTATTATGACATTCCTGATCTTCTGATTTTTATTGATCTTTAAGACGTTTCATTCCATGGCTCTCTGTGTTACATTTATTTTCTGTTTTACTCTGTTTGTATAAGTCCATGTTTGGCAGCCGTATAGTAAACTAGGTAAGAGACAGGTATCCATAACGGTTTTCTTTAAAGTCATACTGTATTTTCCTTTTAAAATTTATTTTAGCGACCAAAACTTCTTACATGTAATATTTTTTCTTCTGTCTGCTTCATCATCGTTGTTGGCTTTTGCGAATGATATTTGTTTACCCAAGTAGATGTATCGATTCACATATTCTATGTTGTTTCCTTTTATGTTGATAGGTATGGTGTGGCAGTTGATCATTATCTTAATCTTACTTACGTTCATTTCCAAGCCTACTTTAGAGCTTTCTTGATCTAGTGAGTAGAATATATTCTTGAGTTCTTTAGCTGTTTCAGCAAATATGGCTATGTCATCTGCAAACCTGAGATGATTCAAACGGTGCCCATCGATATTAATGCCGTAATTTGTCCATTTTAGATTTTTCAATATATTTTCCAAAACAGCAATAAAAAGTTTTGGTTACAAGGGGTCGCTTTGCCGGACTCCTCTTGTTATTTTAATTGGATCTCCCCTCCGTTCAAGTTTAACGGTGCTTATAAAATTTAAGTAGATGTATTTTATGAATATTTATGTATTTATCTTCTACATTCGAAGCTCCCAATGCTTCCCAGATTGCATTGCGGCTAATACTGTCAAATGCTTTGCTGTGATTGGCAAAGGCAATATATAGAGGTTTATTGAATTCATTATACTTTTCTACTAGTTGTTCTTCTGTGTGAATGTGGTCAGTTGTGCTGAATCCTGAGCGAAAGCCTGCCTGTTCTACTGGCTGAGACTTATCAATATTACCAGCAATTCAGTTTAGTATGATAGACGTAAAAAGTTTATGTAGGCTGGCCAGTAGACTGATGGGTCTGTATGGCCTATGTCTAATGGGTTCCCTTTTCTATAAAGTAGTATTATATCAGATGTACACCATTGCTTTGGTACCATTTCGATGTTTAATACCATATTAAAAAGGTGTGTCAAGTAGTTGACTAAGATGGGGGCACCTAATTTTATGGCTTTGTTCGTTAACCCATATGGCCCGGGACTTTTTTCATTTTAAGTGTCCATGTGTGTGTATACTTTTTCTTCTCGTATTGGTTCAACTGTATTTACTTTTGGTTGATTGTAGATGTGCTCATCTAGTACAATATTATCATCTACTCTCTTTCTGTATAGTTCTTTGTAGAATTTGGTAGCATGGCTACTGAGTTGTTTCCCAAATTTTGTATCCATTTCTTGTGGTGTGACAGTTCCTTGTAGGCTCTTTTATTGCTGCTAAAGTTATTTAAATTTCTTGATATCACTTGTTCATGGTGTTTACTATAGTCAGATTTGATTGACTTGTTGGTTAGTTTAAAAAGTTTTGTAAGTTTATTTTTCATTTCTGTACTTTTATTGTTTGTATTCATTAGTTCTGTTCGTTTTTTTATTGGATGTTTAGTATGTTTGCTAAGTATTGAATGTTGTTTGTCTGGAATATCATTGTTATTTTTCAGACTGAATTATATGTTTTCTTCAAGTAAATCAAAGTAGATTTGAATACTCTCAGGTATGGTATTTATGTTATTTTCAATGTAAAGTTTCAGACAATTGGTGTAATTTTTAATTTCGACATCAGTTTTTTGATTTTTTAATGTTATTTTAAAGTTTTTCCTGCTTTTCTTTGGTTGATTTAAGTGGAATGTTGCCCGTATTAATCTGTGATCTGAGGCGAATTTGACTCGGTTTAGGACTTCGATGTTGCTTACCATGTGTTTATTTGTTATTATGTAATCAATTTCATTTTTTATTTTCTGATTAGGTGATATCCAAGTCCATCTTCTTTTGGCTTTTTTCTTAAAGAAAGTGTTCATAATTGACAATTTATGTTCCAGAGCGTAGTCTATTAGTCTTTCGCCCCTTTTATTGCGTTCTCCATAACCGTAACTACTCATGCACAAGCTTTCTTCTCTCGTGGGCCATCCTACTTTTGCGTTGAAGTCCCCATAACTATTAGTTTATCATCAGCTTGAGAGTGTGTTTCTTCGATATCCTTGTAAAAAGTCTGGATGTCATATTCTTTCGACGCCTCTGTTGGTGCATATGCCTGAGTTATAGATATGTTACATTCTTCAATTTCTAGTTGTAGAAGGGCAACTCTTTCAGAGATTCCTGTAAAATTAGGTATTTTGTTTTTATATATTTTTCTCACTAGGAATCCTACCCCATGTAAGCCTTTTGTTTGCCCAATATAGCATAGAACATATTCTTGATGTTCTTCGATATTGCAGCTGTTATTGCTATTTTCGACAATATTGAATAATTTCGGCCCGAGCTTTCGCCTTCAGACCAGGATCGCTGAGTAAATGGGATGATTAGGTTCCTTTTTAAGATGATATCAAATTATGTAGCGTTTCATTACAATTGAGATATTGATTTAAAAATGCAACGTAATTTTAACAATGTATATTTCAAACGAAAATTGGGTTGTGAATACAGGGTAATTGAAGCGAAATTTGGTTTTGAAATACAAAAATAAATTTTAACAATGTTAAATACAGGTTGTCGGTTGGAAATCGGGTTAGCAACGATGAAATATAAAAGCAAATACCTGTTTTACAATAATCGATGATCTCGGAACTTGTTCTGGTGAGAAATTGGTTTTCTGCTTCCTATTTTCAACTAACCGTCTTACAAAATTGAACTACACTGACTCTAACTGCGAAAATGAACTTATAGGAATTCTATGAGAATACTAGTAAGTAAGTGTGAGAACACTTGTAGGAAAGTGTGTGAGAGCACTTGTATACTGCTGTGAGATCAGTGTAAGACTGACTCAAAATTTCCAAACTCGACCTTTTTCTTGGGTTGACTCTAGGCTGGGCATTGTTTCTTTTGGGGGAAACTACATCCAATCGGAAGTCTAGTTTTCCGGGGCCTCCCCCTTCCCTGTGGTCTGCCACGGGAAAATGGCAAGGGCCCTAATGCTGGCCTATGTGCGTGCGCACTCACGCCTACGCTAACATTCACCAATTTTAATAATTATTTGTTTATCTAATAATTGCAAATGTCTACAGGTTTTCTAACCTAATGAGTTAATTTTAGGTCTAATGATTTTAAAATTTTGAATGATTACATGCTAACCTTTTATTTAGTTATTTGATTACATTCTCAATTTAATCGTCTGTTTGGAATTTTGATTTAATTATTTTAATTTTCAACTAGCTAAAAATGCTGCTTTTGCAATAGTTTATTTTAAATGTTTAGATAATTAAATGTTAAATTTTAAATCAGTTGTCTATGTTAAAATTCCTTGTTTATTTTAAGGAATATCTTATTTTTAACAAATAATGGTTTTCATGGTCACATAGGGATAGACCATTTATTTAAACCCGATGTATCTTTTCTTTCTAGTTATCTATCAAGACATTTAGTTTATTGCTTCGTAGAAAACCCAAAAAAAAAAATACATTTGGTTCGTCTTTGGGCCTCACTCAGAGTCGGCAGATGTCGTTAAAATTACATTTTATTATTTGCCCTAGCCTTACTTTAATGCCAGAACAAACCAAGATTTTCGATATTCGACAAATACCTAAGATTATAAATTTATCTTTATGAAGGGTCTGGGAATTTCCAGAGGTTTGTGAAAATAGAATTTTATTGTCGTCAAAAACAAATTTCGTGAAGGAAAAATAAAATAAGATAAAAAAAAAATGCTTGACATAACACCGCCAATTTTCCTTACTTCGGATAATTCCAATATATCTAAGTCGATTTCTCTTAGTGCATAGGTTAGTTGTAGGTATCTTTCAGTTGATGAAAGGGATCTTACATTAAACGTCCCTATTTTCAAAGTAGTATTTTTTTCGTTTTTTTTTCTTCTGTGATACTGTTAAAGTTCTTGTTATAATTAGTTTTCAGAGGAGGTTGGTGGTCTAATTTCCCATGGGGACCACCCGGCTCGGGAAATGTTGCATCGTTTCTGTTTTTTAGTTTTTCATTTGTTTTCTTTGTTGTGTTCCGGTGGCTGGTGTTTTAATGTCATTGTTTCAGTTTGTTAATAGGCTTTGATAGAGGGGCAAGAGAGGTAAGGAAGTTGCTTCTTCCTCTCATTGAGTCGAAAGCGTTTGTTCCATTTATTTTTGATAATGTACACTGTTTCCGAGATTGTTGGGTTTCTCATAGCTTAGTGTCTTTTCTTTAAAGATTAATTCATCATAATTTATTACAGTGTTACGTCCCCGCATCGTCTTTACAGCTGTTCTACCAACTGATGATAAAATAGATTCATGTACAACCTACCTCATACACATTTTTTCCATAAACCAACAAACTTATGTAGAAATACGAAATATACATATATATAGATATACGCTACATCTCAGAAACACTACAAAGACCAAATCAACAAACGAAAATATGAATTCAATTATATATGTAATCGACAGAAAATAAGAATGCGTACATATATAATTAACACGAACTAGTAAATAAATAACAACCATCATTAATATAGTAAAGATCCATTAAGTAATTAATACATAAGTAACAATTGTAATAAATTATCAATATTATAAATCACCGATCAATGCCAACGTAATTAATCCATAGGCAATTTATGCATAAATTACATCAACAAAATAATACAAATTGAACATAGGTAATCTACACATAAACTAAAACGATAAGCAATAAACAATAGACTATAACACAAGGGTGGGAATGACTCAACCCATGATAATAACGCAACCCATGCAGCTGAATCAATAAGTTTCCCTCGGAACGCATAGATTAATATAGGAAATAAGATAACAATACGCTTCTCGTAGGAATGTATAGATTAATATAGAAACTTAGATAACAATAAGTTCTTCGGGAATGAATGTTTTATTAAAGAAAATAAGATAGCCAAGATTCCCAAGAGCCATTATCTAATCCTGAGAAACCGCGGACCCACAAACAAGATCACGCTATTTGCGATTGAGGACTCACGTCCAATCGCGTAGCACCGATAAAAACTAGCGGGTCCAGCGCAAAGACGCCTGACTCAATCACCCCCTCTTCCTTAAAAAACACACGTCAACGAACACTATAAAAAGTATCGCGCACAGGTAAACGCTCTCATTGTTGCTCATTCAATTCGGCAAGACTCTTATTCAGTCTCATTGTAATTCGTTCGAACTCTCAGTCTTATTCACTGCAAGAATTTCTCAAACCAACTAACTCAATCAAAGAACATCGGACTCGCGTTTCTTCCTAAGAACATCCAAACTTAAATCAGAACCTCCAGAAGAAACCAGTCATTAACACTTCAAACGTAATCGCTCTTGAGAATTCGAGGCATAAGCCTATAATATAAAAGCAGTGTATAAACTAAGTGTAACATCAGTGTAAAACCAGTAACACTAATAAATATATTAATTATAAACTACAACATCGACTCTGAGAATCTTCCTCAAATTCACCCGCGCATAGCGGGCTTGATCATCCGAACATATACCTATATATGTTAGAGTTGCGAGGGACAGTCGGTAAGTGAAGAGAGTGACCAACTAAGACTCGCACCGACCAGTGGCATCCTGGTCAACATCGCCTCTACATTCACTTCCAACTTGGAAAATATCTACGACCTGTCCCCGGGACGTAACAACAGCATATTCTCTCTTCTTCCTTTCCTCTATTAATTCTCCTGTTGGTTCTCTCCTTATATCTTGGACTTCTTTAGGATAATCTCCAAAAGCATATATGTTTTTTGTTATTTGGCATTATATCACCTTTTTTGTTGTCATTTCTATAAGTTCTAACACAATTTGTTCGGTTTCTCGCAGCCCGTATATAACGATGTTATTGTTTCTCCTACTTCTTTCTATTGTTGTTATCTTTTTCTTCAGTTCCTGGTTCTCCAGCCTCAATTCTTCTGCTTCGAGTTTAAGAGGGTCAAGCTTTTCATCTATTTTCGAAAATATCTCCAGTGTTTGTTTTGACATTTCAATTTTCATTTGTTCGAGAAAAATTTCTAGGTTATCCATTGTTGAGGTTCGTAGAGCGAATAGTATGTCAATGAAATTTATTGAACGTGGAATGGGACGTAAAGTTGTTCGTGTATGTGATGTTGTCAGCACTGGTTTTCAATTACGTCCAACTTCATTGCGCATCCTTGTCAATGGCCATATGACACAAACATAGCTTTTCATCAATAGTCTGTTCAAGATGAATTGGATTTAATCGATGTTTTATTGGGTTTTATTAGTTATTAATGCACTTCACCACTTTTCCTACTAGGATCCATCACTCTTATTTGGTTGGAACGATATTTCGAATTTATTTTAGAGGTAAGTCGAGAGCACAATGACACTACTTCTTACTTTGTTGACACCGGAACCGGAATCCTCTGGTTATTAGAATATCTTCATTCCGATTGTTATTCTTGTCTCACTTTCCTGATCGTCATGCAGTAACTTTTTTTCAACTTTTCTCTTCATTTTTCTACTGTTATTCATTGACGGAGTGGAAAGAGAAATCGGATCCGAGTTATTCATAATTTGTCTCGAACGCGAACGTGTTGTAATTGAGAATCACTGCTTATTTGAATTTGTATGCATTGGAAATGGAATTTCTAGGTCGCGTTCGGCCTATTGTTGGGCGCCAAATGGAATGGTCCAATATATTATTATCACAAATGAATTATATGGCCGGGAGATATATGAAATTAATATGAAATGTGAGATTATCCTCGGTGATTCTGATTATTCTCCTGCTAGCCTAGTCGACAAATAGGTGGGATACAAGGACAGTGCTAAAAACATAATCCCTGGTAACACTTATCTGTGGAATATTTCGATATCGTTTATTAAATAGGATTTGTCTCTCGCAACTGCGAGTTGAATACTCGACGTATTGAAAGCGCAATGCGCGTTAACAATGGGTGTGTTTGGCCGAACTAAGTCCTGAGCAACGAAAGTAAGTTACTAAGAATATCTAACTAAGTTTTCGGCCGGGACACTCTGTAGATACTAAGCCACTCAGCTGTGACGCCATCTTAATTTCTGCAATATACCTACCGTAACCTGCATTCAATTCAAACAAAGGAGATTAACAGTTCTATAAAATATAACAAAATTACGTATCATTCATAATTGTACAATGGAAGAGGCCGAAGCCGAAGACAGCATAAGTATCCAGTACATGTATAATAACCTAGTATACAACGTTAGTGTCAGCAAAGATTTTCATCTGAAAATTGGAAACGGTGAGTGACGAAGTTTGCGACTGTGTCAGTCAGTAAGTGTGTCCAGACCGAAACAGGCTGAACTCAGCCGCATAGAGGAAAAATTTGTTTCGACTGAGTGACTAACTTAGTATACTCAGGACTTAGTTCGGCCAAACACACCCAATGTATCGATAATTCGAATTTCAATACAAAATAGTAATTGATCACGCGATCTTGAAGAACGATACGCGGATCCATCAAACTCTCTATTATTTTCTTCAGACAATTAACAATTGTTGTAGACTGTCGCTGGTGCTTTGTAGAGGATCCATGCCGATTCACTCGCGTTGTCAACGGTGGTTGTTTCTCCTCTTCGATGCTTTCCGCCATTTGTACTGTTCTCGTGGCAACCCAGACGATTTGCAATACGTGCAGGTGGCTGTTCACACAACACTCGTAGATTATTCTTCGCACAGTCGCAATATTTACTATTATTTTTGGGCAGTCAATTTCAAACTGCCCCGCACGCCTACAAGTTGCACGGGACCAAGGGGCTCGCTAGCAGCCGATAAACAAAACGAAAGAAAATCCCACGATGCCCCTCGATGCAATTAATCTACATCCATTAAGGCGATCCTTAAACACAATTTTTTTTCGTGACGATGTGGTTTGATTCCTCCAAGTGATTTCGCCAAAATATCTTTAACTTTCAGCAATATATTGGCTTCATGTTGAAGAGACGAAATGACACCTCGCTTTTCAGTAAATTCAGCCGTACTACTATATCACGAAAGTCATGGATTTGATACCATATTTCGCCTTACTTTATATATAATTGAAGAAAGTACGGACAGCCACTACCAGCACGAATCCGACCTCAACTGGGACCCCGCACTACAGTTGCTAATGCCGCGCTGGTGGGTCCCTCCCATGCTCCCGAAACTTTTCAGGTACCTAGGTCGTGCACCCTGCTTGCGGACCGCGGGGAGACGCAGAATTGTCCCCTGGTTATGACGAAACTCCGCTACGTAGCCAGGACGCATGTCGTGGGGTTGCTTGTTTCCCCAGACCTCTTGAGCCCTCTTGCGACACTATTATACTTGAGTGATGGTGATGATGATGGCGGTTATTAAGATGATGATGTACGAAGAGGAAAGAGGGAAGAAAAGAAAGGAGGGAGACGAAAAAAAAATAATGAGAAAAAAAATAATTAACGAGAGGTGTCGTAGGACACCCGGTAGGAACGAAGTTCCTTACGCTATATGAAAAATAAAATAAATAAAGGAATAGTATAGAATTTGTAATTAATCATTTTTTTTTAATGTTTTGAAAATAAATATTTTATCATTAAATATTATGGAAATATAAACGTTCTGCTTATATATTTTATATATATTATATATATATGCTGGGGGGCCGTTATTTGGGCTTTGGCGAAAAAAATTCGATCACCCCAAAAACATAATCAAGGTGTATCAAAAAAAATCTGTATAAAGTTTGGAGGCGCTCGGAGAATTGGTACACGGAACACCGAGCGATTGAAATTTCAAATGTAAAATACATGTATTTATCCCACACATCAATGATTTTTTTTTTCCGAGTATAATATTAAAGAGAAACATTTGAAACTTCGTACACTTATTGTGCATAGTATACAATACCAAATTTTTTCAATTTTTTTCATCCATAATTTTGTTGATGACGAGCTCTGTAGAGATGCCCATATTTCGATTTTCCGAATATTAGTTTTCAAATAAATTTTAAATAATTTTACTTGACTGTGCAGTTAATACGTAACGAAAAATTTGATTTGTATCAAACTGAATATATATATTATATATACTGTTATGCCGTGTGAGGTTGATGAATTTTTGAATAAATCATGAACAATTCGAAATTAACAAAAAGGAATGACTTTATTTTATATTATTGAATTTAACACTATTGAACGATTAAAATTAGTTATTATATTATTTCTGTTCGATATTCTTGTTTATTCCGGTTTTCAGTTCCGTTCCGAACTGTCCTGCGGTTCCTTTCTGACTGCCTTTAACATGCACATTTGTCCAGCGCATCAAAAATGATGCGCTTGACAAAAAATGATCTTTCTGTTGGAACGAGGCAGTCGCATGGTGCGCCTCGGCTACATGATTTTCGTGAGATCGTCATTTGGAAAGCCAAGCATCTGACATGGCTGTATTTCAATCGGAATATCCATTTGATTCCGTGAAATCGGAATTTAGAAATGAAAATGGGGTGCCAGCATAACAATATATATATATAGAATATTTTTTATATAAAATTAATTCTAAAAAATTACCAACGACTATATATTCACATTTTTCTTTTTGTTTATAATCTGCAATAACTTGCAAAATAAATTGCTTTTCATCCTCGACGTGTCAGTCTGTCGTTATCATCGATTATCAGCTTTCAATTCCCTTTTCCACGACGTCATTAACAACGGTTATTTTTTTTAAACTTGTAAACCGCGTTGATAACTTTTTTTCAATTTCCACTCAGACACATCGTTAACGAGGAAGCTGAGGTCGATTTGGAATCTGTCGAAAAAGGGTATCGATCCAGGGTTTATGAAGAAATCGATGTTGTCATCGAGCAAAAAAGCAATATTCATTTGCGGTACAATACCGTTTGTCATTTTCTGTTTCTTCCTCACTCTGAGAGTGCTCGCTTTTAATTTTTTCACCGTTTTTCTCTTGACCTCTGCGGAAACGGTTTCATCGAAAAAGGCCATGGCGGCATTTTCGACAGACTGACTCACGACGAGGATCAAAAGCAATTTATTTTGCAAGTTGTTGCAGATAATCAGCGGAATTATCCCAATGCGAACAAAGAAACCCTACTTCGACCGCTGAAACAAAAATGAAAATGTGAATTAGTCGTTGGTAATTTTTTGGATTTAATTTTAAATTTAAAATATTCGATATATATATTGTTATGCCGGCACCTCATTTTTATTTTTAAATTCCGATCTCACGGGAATCAAATAGATATTCCGATCAAAATACAGCCAAGTCAGATGCTTTGCTTTCAAAATGACGATTTCATGAAAATCATGTAGCCGAGGCGCATCTTGCGACCGCCTCGTTCCCACAATAAGATCATTTTTTGTCAAGCGCATCATTTTTGATGCGCTGGACAAATGTGCATTTGACGGCAGAAAGAAACCGCAGAACAGTTCGGAACGGAACCGAAGGTCTGACCAAGAATATTGAACAGAAATATCATAGTAATTAATTCTTACTCATTCAATCAATTTAAATAGTGTGAAATTCAATAATATAAAATAAAGTTACTTCTTTGTGTTAACTTCGAATTGTCCATAATTTATTCGAAAATTCACCAATCTCACACGGCATAACAATATATATATTGTTAGGTCCTGAGCGACCTCTTGTTATTCATAATAATTCCCACCTCCATCAAATCAAGATTACTATACTTTTTTATCTATATTTGATTCCCCACTCATAAGCTAGCCATGCATCATTTTTTTTCTCTTTCTTTTCACTGTTGCCGCGCTCACGCGCAGTGCAACAATAGTGGGAAACAACTCAATGAATAAATACCATTAAGTTGCAGAATATGAACCCGCTGAGACAACCATTTAAAAGGAAGGAATGTTTAAACTATAAGAATAATTATTATTATCTCTAATTTAACCGTCGGAACTAGAAACATCATTGCGACTCCATAACTTCATATCTTTTATAAAATGTAATACGACACGTATGAGACACCTCTTAGATTCACTCACATTTGCGTGAGAAAAACTAGATTGCTGATTCAGCTTTTTAGACTAGAGTTGAGATTCACCCCACCATTGGACCTTCTGTCCAATGATGGACAGTTAGATAATTAACAGCGAATCAAAACAGCTAGAATAAGTCATCCAATTAGAATAAGTCCGCACGGACCTAAATTGCTGACGCGGATTTTCTGCAGTTCTTAAATACCGAGCTCACGCTCTTACTACTTCACTTCTATGCCGACGAGCAGACTATGAACGTCTTCCATGCATAAATCTACATAAACTATTCAAAGCATTTTTCTTTTTAAAGCTGCTCTAGAAGTCAGTTAATAACGACTAAAATCTATATCAAACACTCTCGTACGCGTTGAGCGCGAGTTGAAATATTAGTTGCCATAATCTTCGAGTGATCTTCGACGAATATTATAAAACCATTAACCTATCAATGTGAAACCATTAACCAATCTTTGTGAAACAGTGCCATAAATAATTACATGGTGATTCAGCCGAATAAGTAACATCGACACTCAGGACGTAACAATATATACATATATTCACGGTTTGATACAAATCAAATTTTTCGTAACATATTAAGTCCCCGGTCAAGTTAAAATTTATTAGAAATTTATTAGAAAACAAATATTCAAAACAACGAAATATGGGCATCTCTACAAAGCTTGTCATTAACAAAATTATAAATGAAAAAAATTGAAAAAATTTGGTTCTGTACACTATACACTGCACAATAAGTGTACCCAGTTTCAAATTTTCCTCATTAATATTATACTCGGAAAAAAAAAATCATTGATGCATGGGATGAATGCATGTATTTTACATTCAAAATTTCAATCGCTCGGTGGCACGTGTTCCAACGTTCCGAGCGCCTCCAAGCTTTTGTTTACCCTAATATATATATAAAAAAAATGCACTGTTTTTTACTGAAAATAGTGAAGAGAACCTAAATGAGTGCGCGGCGCACTGCTACAGTCCTATGCATGGATTCTCCCACTACCTGAATCTTTCAATATCTCTCCCTATCTGTCCCTCCTTCGCTCCTTCCACTTCTCTCCCTCACGCCACTCTCTCTTTCTCTCTCTCGTTTTCTCCTTCCAACCTCACTGAAACGCGCTGCTATAGAACTAGAGCCATGTATGTCTTATACACAGGCATAGATGTAACGTACTATAGCAAAAGTTTCGGAAAGTTCTTACGCTCTGTCAACGAAGATAGACTCCTATATAAGTGCACGGCCTGTAGACGATTTGAGGCGAAAAGTTGGGGTGATTTGGCCATAGTAATCACCCCAACGGAAAGGTGGCACTAGCATCGCCCTTTCCTTGTGTGCTCTCACCAACAAGCACACACGCATGTGACTGCGTCGGTGAGTTTAGCTCCGCCTCAACGGCCAATCAGAAACTGGGGTGATCGAGTTGCTCTCTCGTGCTCACTTGAAACGGTCATGGTGCGTTCTCTCTCGCACCCGATCGACGATACACCAAAGTGGGGATTTCGCTGAGGTGAATACTGTCTCTCTCGCACTCGCTGGAGTTAATGCTATGTTCTCTCTCGCAACGCTCCTAGCACATAATTCACACATGGCTCACAAACAGCGCTCTACACATACAAATATTTGTATGTGTAAGTCGCTACAGCAGCCAATCACGAATTGGGGTGATCGTGTTCCTCGCTCGTACTCACTCGAAACGATGGTGCGTGCTCTTTCGCACCCGAATGACAATAGACCCAAGTGGAGATTTAATATTATTTTTTGTGTGTTATATATAAAGTAAATAAGCACATTATAGATATGATACAATATATAATAGCAGAACACGAGTTGTTTTACTATGAAAATTACGTTTTGCCTGTTATGTTTAAAAATATAGTTAATTACATAAAATGAGAAGAATAAAGCGATAAACTAACCGAATAAGCCGGCAAGCTTGATCAAACCCCAAACGCGGCAATTACTTAAATATTAGAAAACTACTTTTATCTTTAAATATTTTCGTGGTCAAATGGATAGGGCGTCCGGCTTGTATTTTGTAGGAACCGAGTTCGATCCTTGGTGCTTGCATTTTTTTTTTTTTTTAATATCACGTTATGCACTTATTATTCGTACGCATTTCTGTTTTTCTATCCAAATATAAATAATAATGAAAAACATGTACATGCAATAGGCAGGGCCACTACAAGATTTTCTTTTTCACGAATGACGTCTGTAAGCGGTCACGCTCGCCAGCAACGCTCACATATATCTATATTTGTGTGGAAGTCGGGGCAGCAACCACTCGCGAAGCGGGGTGATCATATGTAATGTCTTTTGTTTATTTCTCCTCGCGCCAAACAATCCGCGTCTCTCTCACACTCATGATAGTATTCTCTCACAATCATACAGCCATATAGCACGAGCCGGGAGTGGGAAGCTTGTCGAGCACACTTGCCGCCAAACATCTTCTTGGTGACACGTGCTTTTAAGCTCTCTGATTACTTAACTGTAATATTTGTGGTACAATTGACGGTTCCTTCAATTATCCCATCCTCCCATAAAAATAATAGGGTGATAATTCTTGATAGTGAGTGTATGTTTGAAATTTGTCGCGATTAATTGGTGTCATACCTCCTTTTTTTCATTACATTGTTGTGATTGAGTGATAGGACTTTTAAATAGGTGCTTTCCTTTAAATTATTGTTATGCCTGCAACTAACGTGTGTGCCTTCGGAGGCTGTCGAAGCGTGAAAAGAGAGGACTCGAGTGTCACTTTTCATCGCTTCCCAAAGGACGAAGACACGTAAGTATTTATTTTATTGGGACATTCCGGGATAAAACTTTTTTTTTTGCGAGATGAATTTCAGATCGAGTTCAATTCGATACGATAATGAACATTTTACGCACGAAGCGCGTAAAATGTTTATTCCTAGAAAATAACTTTATTACATTTGGCTTGTAATCTTTGAACAATTGAAAGGGAAAATACAGAAATTATAAAAGATTCAAATCCGATAAATGCAATATTTCGTTCACAGGAGCTTCTAGAGTGTTGGTAGCATACAAGACTACCGACACGAGGGTCGTCGGTTCGAATCCCCTCGGCGGTAACTTTTTTTTTTTTTTTTTCCCTCGTTTTTCTTTCATTGTTGTACTATCTATATTGTGAATCACAATATGATAGTGGGTAAAAATTTGACATTGAAGAAAAGTAGTAAGACCAAATAAAAAAAAAGGGAAGAAGCGAAAAAAAATATGCTCGCAGTGGGACTCGAACCGGCAACTTAGCGAGCACCACTGTGGAGCGTTACCGGCTACTTTACAGTCTGATATCGAATTCAACACATGTTCATTCAGTTTGAACCGCTTGAAATTCAGGAAATATTTTTTGAAAATATTGAAAGTCGTTACTTTGTCGTTTCATAAACGGAATCTTTTGAATTTGCAATAAGAAAAAATCCATGTACTACGTTAGCATAACGACAAATCGTATTTAAAGTGATGTTTAACCTTTTCTATCTGCAGAAATAAATGCATTCGCGAAAATATACAACATCGACCGATGTTTTATGTTTTGAGCTGTTGGTATCTCCAAAAAAGGTTAAGTATTGTACAAGTATGTATTGCAAAATTCAGCATGGTTTATAATTATCTCTAATGATAAAGATTAAACTTTTGAATAATCCTTGCACTGTATCCTGTATAGTTATTGCGATATTAATAACTATATTAAATAATATAATTATTAATAATATTTTGCATCTATTGCAACAATAATATAATGCATTTATATATATATAAGCTCTTCTCTATTTCAATCTGATATTTTTCAGAGCATGTTGAGTGCATTGATATGACATGTATACACATTTAGTGAGGTCATATCGTGGGGCATGCCATGAGGTTCATTGGACTCTTTGCACTGCACTGTCTTTTCAAACTTTGCATTCTATTATTGAAATGTGGAGACGAAATGGTAGTGCAAAAGCTGTATTTACACTACTTTTTTCCATTAAAAAATGCATGAGGTTTTCAAAGATCCTGAATGATTTCCTCTAATAACAAAAAGCACTTGCATAGTCAGCTTTTGCACTGAAATAATGTCTTCAATACTTATTTAACAGACCGAAAATGTATTGAAAACGATTTGTATCGAAACCAATCCATTTTCAGTTTGCTTGATTGTTTTTAATAACAGCTTAAATGTGATGGCATAATAGCGAGCATGTTTCCTGACTTGTTGGAATGTTTTTTATGGCCATTCACAGACGGCGTAGATGGGTTGAACGGTGCAACAATAAGAAATTGGAGAGTTTGTCATCTAGGCAGCTCGATTACCACGGCTTTGCAGCAAGCATTTTTCTGAAAATGATTTTATCAAATACGGTTGTCAAGGTAAGCGGAAAATAAATTCAACGTCATTCCCAGTTGCAAGCTCCAATATTAGTTCTCCGACTTTTAACTTCACGGTTCCCCTGCGAAAACCCAACTTGGCCCACGCGTCCTCTTGTTCTGGTTCGGTCGTCGGTGATCCCGCGGTGGCAGTCGAATCTCCCTCATTGAATCCGGATGTTCTGCCTTCAGCTGACTGCCCCCCCATTGATAGTTCTGATAGGATTCCTGGTTTCAAGACAGTGCCCCGGTATGGAGCTCGTCAAGCTCGTTTAATTAAGTCACTCAGACGAGAGATCAAAAAATACAAACAAAAAGTTGAACGACTTCAAGCAGCAGCTAAAAAGAATTCAAGTCTCTTAAATTTTGCAAAATCCGCCAATTCATTGAACGAAAATCAGCAGGCTTTTTTGAAAATGCAAGTTAGACATAAAAAACTTTCGCCCTGGTCCGAGGAAGAACAAGATTTTGCATTGTCTCTGTTCTATATTTCACCCAAGGCATACGTCTATCTCAGAGACAAAAAGCAGTTTGCTTTGCCGTGCACTACTTTAATAAGGCGGTGGATCAATCAATTAAATTTAACTCCCGGCATAAGCTCCGGAATTTTTAACAGACTGGCGACGAAGACAAAGACGATGACAGACAACGAACGACAGTGCGTTCTCATGTGGGACGAAATGAGCATAAAACGGCTGTTAGAGTACAACCCCAAAGCCGATGTGGTGGAGGGTTTTCAAGATCTTGGCGACCTTGGCCGAACCAATGGCGTAGCCAACTTTGCTCTTGTGTTCATGCTAAGAGGCCTGACGTACTCTTGGAAGCAGCCGATAGCTTTTGTCACATCACGGGGGAACGTATGTAACGAAAATTTAAAGTTGCTTATCGGAAGCGTAATTGACAAAGTGCACGAAATTGGGTTAGTAGTTAGAGCAGCTGTCTGTGACCAGGGATCTGCAAATCGGGCGGTAGTAGCTGCACTGGGCGTTTCCGTCGAAAAACCCTTCTTTCATCGCGGGGAACGTACAATATTCTTTATTTTCGATATTCCTCACTTGATAAAGAGCATTAGGAATAATTTGCTAGCTCGAGATTTAGTTATAAAAAATCTGAGGATATCGTGGGAGGTTTTTGCCGAGTTATTAGAAGCCATGCGAAATAGTAGTAGCAAAGCAGCCCCAAAGTTGACCGATCGGCATGTTGCACCGAATAATTTCCAACGAATGACAGTCAGCCTCGCGACGCAAGTCTTCAGTGCGTCTGTCTCTGCTGCGTTGCATACGGGACTCATTATCGGCGAACTAAAACATCCTTCTTGCGCCGCGACAGCGAATTTTTGTAGTAGAATAAATGATCTCTTTGATTGTTTAAATAGCCGCGGACCGAGCGATCCGAACCCTTTAAAACGCGCTTTATCGTTAGAACAGCCACAGGTAGAAGAATATTTAAGATCTAGCCTCTTGTGGATCGACCAGTGGACCATTCCCGCTGCCAAATCGATGCCACCTTGCATTGATAGATTAAAGATGTCGATCAACGGTACCCTCCAACTGTGGGAGGACATGCGTAGTTCAGGATCCCATTACCTTATAACGTCGAGATTAAATCAGGACCCAATAGAAACTTTGTTCGCAATCTTGAGAAGTCGCGGAGGAGACAACACCAAACCTTCTGCAATGACCTTCCGTAGGAATTTGCAATACGCTATGACCGCGAATTTGATGAAACCCTCGTCGGGTACGAATTGCGAGGCTGACGATTCGACAGCCCTTCTTACGGTTTCGGAAGCCAGCAGTCAAGCTCAAGATCCTTTCACGGATGAGATGACTGACGTGGTCAAAGAAATCAACGCATGGGTCAATCAGGATCAAGAACCAATGGTTGACAGCTCGATTGGCAAGGTTGTTGAAGATAATCGGATCGAGGAAGAATTTAACGTAGAGTCAATTCCCGATAGTTTGATAACTCTTGAAAAATGTTCAATGAAGTATGTGGCTGGGTATCTTGCTAACAAGTGCCTCAAAAAATTCGATTGTTCCGAGTGTAAAATCAGTTTAACAAAAGATAATCAAAATCACGAAAAAACCGACGAGCTTTTAATATTTTGGAAGGCTTATAAATGTGCAAATAATAACGAGCTCGGTAACTTGAAAGTCCCTTCAACAGAATTTTCTAACGTAACAACTACCATGTACGAAGTTTTTTCTTCAGTTTTTCCGGCCCAGGCACACAAAGTTTCTTTAAAAAATCGCCTCGAAACCTGTATCAACAACGCCTTGTCGAAAAAGCACGCTGACTATTGGCTGATCGAGGGACCGTGTCGTGAACATAGAAATTATATTGTCCAACTTTTCACACGAACACACATCTTCAATAAACTGAAGTGGATGTCTCGTGAAATCAGAGATCGGTGCAACATAAGAAAGAGACCCCGTGAAAATTTCTCAAGTGCTAATAAGCCACATCAAAAATTGATGAGAGTGACTCACCAATAGGTGTATTTGTATAGAATCATCCCCATTCTTGTCCTGCGACATTAATTTTTCTTCAATTTCTTTTATCGTAAAATCAACCCCAATAAATAGTTATTGTATATAGAAGCGAAGTATATCTAGGTGAATGCGTGTATATATGTTGTATTATATTTCTTGACTAGGTTAGATTTTCCCCCTTCAATTTACCCTTCCATTCCTTTCCCATCCTCATCCTTCCCGGGGACAGTGCTTTGATTCTTTGATAATTACTTTTAATTAGACTTTTAGAAATCAGCATTGTCCCCATCCCGATGAAAGAGACCCACCACCTTCACGTGGTTTTCATCGAGTAATCTCAGTTCACAGTTCTCAATTTTCTTCCATTATAAATAGCATTTTTTTGCATGTTAAAGCTTGTAATAATAAAAACTTCCTGTTTGTCATTGATAATATCTGCACCCTTTGTGCACAGTCTGTTACATTAATATAAACTGAGATTAGCTAAGAGTGGGCATTTGTGTGTATTTCTCTATGTTAATTCCAAAATGGTAATAAATAAATGTGCATATCCTAGATTCGAATACTTATTTTTGATTTTATACTTTATGAATCAATTATTTACAATAAAACATGTATTTTGGAAAATAAATAGGTCAACGGACATTTTTTTATTACTCCATTACTAATCCTTAATACCTAATAATTATTTTTCAGGATTTTACAGGGTTCAACAAATAAGAGGAGGCTAGAGTAATTAGTTCTTCATTATTTTTACCATTTTTTGTATTTGACGTTCGTTGCGTGTCTCCAATGAACAATAAATACGTGACGAGATACATAAGAAAATTAGAAAAAAAAAATGCAAGCATCCAGTATCGAACGCGGCTCCTTCGTTCCCCCGTCGGGTGCCTTACCCACTCGGCCACGGAAACATTGTAGTATATATGTAGTTTTCTAATATTTAAGCAATGGCTGCATTTGATATTCAATTATAGGCTTGTCATTCATTTTATTTTTTCGCTCTATTCGTTTCATCTTAATTCGATGTATCGATCACTTCAAGACCAATCAAAAGATCATCAATTTTTTTTAAATTGAGAACCATTTATTTCCCTTCATTATTTCGAACAACAGTTACTTGATTAATTATAACCACCCCTAAACTGATGGATCCAGTTTCATTTTATTTTCTTTATATGCTATTTTTTAAATCAATTCCATTCAAGCGTGCCTTCGTAGCGAGCGGCGAAAGGAGAGGCAACAAAGTAGGAGAGGTGACGCAACAGTTAGGCTCCCCACCACGAACGTGTTGTCGACCGCAGTCGAGAACACGCCAAGAGCGGGAGGCTAGTAGGCGGAGCTACTTGATCGGTCGACAGTGCCGCCGTCACGCGGCTATCTACATCGCTGAGAGCTTTGCCTCAAATCTCCCTATAGCCGTGTACTTCTATATGAATCTATCTTCGTTGGCTCTGTTCAGTCTAGCTCTTATCCGCCAAGCGAGTAACGCCACGTAAGGAACTTCGTTCCAAAAAAAATTATAATTAAGATTTCTATATGCCTAACTCGCAGAGTCCTCCATGTTGCGGTTTATCCGCGAAGGTAACGGGACCGCAATCTATTACCAGTGCTCCGACACATCTGATATGGAAGACTCTTTATTACGCAGTATGCTTTATTCCTACTCCAAAACTTTTCGCGTGATTCACGAACATGACAGATTTGCAAAAATCGGCTAACACTTGACAGTTTTCCTCACTTCTAACCAGCTCTTTTGCTATTCCTGGCCAAGTTTCATCTAGTAGTTTTATCGCCATCATTTACGTCCTCTGGGCTTCAAACTCCTCACAATCTATAAGTGTGTATCGCATTATCTTTGGTTCCGCACGATCCACACAGTTGGTTTTCGGTGAAACCGAAAAGCACCCGACGTTCTTTGAACACACCGTGACTTGTAATTGCACCCAGCGGTCAGGACGAACCAATTTCGCATCTAGACGTTCTGCTATGCTCGGAAAGAATACAACTGCGACACAGCCGCGGTCCGAAGTGGTCCAGTGGGTCTGCCATCTCACTGCTACCTGGCTCCTGAGTTCCGCGTACACGCCTTTGTCACTTATTGTATATCTAGTCTACTCTACTTTAGCTTCGCCCCTAGTGCGAAGCTCGTATCTGGCTTTACGTTCGCCCAACATAAGATCAATGGGCGCTGCACCCGCCAGCACACAGAGCGCGTCATACGATGCCGTTCTGTAGGCTGATATTGATGATATGAGCGCTCGCCTCTGCAGGGCTTTCAAAGATCCTCATCTCTCTCCCGCCTAACAGGTCCAACCATCCTGCAGCAGCATATGACAACAGGTAGGAAGAAACCCTTGTAAATCGTTGAGCGAGCATTAAGTCTTTGCCCCCAAGTCCCTTTCGCCAGATGCCCGAGTCGCGCAAACATAGTCGCACTTTCTTCTCCCATCCGCAATATGGGTATTTATTTCAAGCTCTCTGTCGAAATATACTTCTAAGTACCTTACCGTATTCTTAAACGAAATCACTTTGCCATTTATAACAATTCTAGGTGGTTGACTAATAAATAATAATGAACCTAACAATTTTATGCTGCCTGGACCAATTGGTCTTTTACGTTGCCATTCGCACTTCAAAATAATGGCTTCTCTCTTGCTTTCTGGCAGTTTTAATTTAGCCGAGTCACACCATTCCTTAATCACATTTGCAATATGTTGTCCTCACTTTTTAATCTCATTACGTGAGTTGCCTGAAGTCAGATCTAGAAGATCGTCTGCATAAGCAACAAACTGATTCCCAATTCTACCATCTCTCTCGATTGTTCTCAACAAATCGTCGAACATCAAATTCCAACAAGCTGGACTGAAGACCGACCCTTGCGGGCATCCTACCGTAGCTTGTTTTGAGACACTATCCCAACCCCATGAAAGTCCAACCTTTCTGTTACTAAAGTAACTTTTGAAGACATTAAATAAGTTATTTGGACAGTCGCGTTCCTTTATACCAGCAAGAATCAATGGCCACCATACAATATCAAATGTACCAGAAATATCGACGAAAAATGCAACAACCGTCTTCTCAGATGCTAATGAGTCGCCTCATCTCAAAAATTGGTCAGATACCATATCCTGGGGCATTACTGTAGTGCATAAGTTTTATTAACAGTTTTTCTACAAGCTTCCCAATTACCGACAACAAGCAAATTGGCCGATATGATTTTGCATCGGCCGCATGTTTCTTACCACCTTTCATAAGCATTCGTACTGTTCCTTCCTACCATACAGTAGGAAACACCCCCTCTTGGAGACAGCTATTAAAACCCTGCACGAATGTGTCAGGAACGAGAGCAAAAGCTCTTTTGAGGAAAATGACTTCTACTAGGTCAGGTCCTAGAGCTTTGTTATTCTTAAAACTGTGAAGTGCGACAGAGACTTCACCTTAAACAAAACGTAAATGGTTCAACGTCTTGGTTGTCTGGTTTGGGCGCTGTGTCTTATGTCATTTTGTTCTGGGGTATCTAAGTCTGGGTCGTCGTCTGGTACATGCACGTTTGATAGGTGTCTGGCCGTATCTTGTAGGTCTTCTGTGAAATCAGTACCGTTATTTGTATGGACCGAATTCAAAATTCTTTCGACTCTAAATTTGTCAGCACATAATTCATGAACGGGTCTCCAACAGTATCGGTCCCCTCTTTCGATACAAACTTATAGAAACTACTCTTTTTAACCTTCCTAACCCACTAGCACTCTCACAGTTTGCACTTCCACACTTTTTCCTCTCAAACTGATAGCATTTACGTCAGTGTCCTTTCGGAGACCGCTGAGAAGAAAAAAACAAAAGAGGACAGTCCGAACACTTCTGATATAGACCATGGGTAGTCTTGCCGTGATTTGTCTACCCTTAGCTCTGTAGTCCTTTCCTCAGAATACGTGTCCGCAATTGTTGATTGGCCTTGTGTGCACATATTCTGTATTCACTGCTCTTATTGTGGCGTCAATTCGCTAAAAGAGTAAATTGCTATTATATCCGGTTATGTTTAGATAGGTGACTAATTTCCAAGCAGCGTGAGTGAGACGCACTTGATGCATTGGTTCGTAGTACAGGCCTGTATTGACTCCAAGTATCCGAGATTGATAGTAAAGATTAGGATTGCTGGCGGAGGTCGTAGCACATTCATAAGTGGTAGGATGGAAAGATGTACAAGGCTCCCCATTGTGAACAGCTAGGCAATAGAAGGGGAAAAGTTGGACTTGGCTACACACCTTCTCGCTTTCACGCTCTTTTTTCTCCTGTTCGAGGTTCATTTCGAATCAATTATCGTCGGATGATACGTCATCATTATAGGAATCTTCAAACCAGATAGGAGTGATTGGAGACCAATCAGTAGGAGTACCATGGCGTTCGAATTGATTAATACCTTGCTAATGATAAGCGTTTTTGATGCGTTAAAAATGTTTATACCATATGGTCTGCTTGAAGGACTGTAATATTTTACATTCATTATGAGAGGTGGAGAAAATGAGAGACCAGTTAAAAATTTGGCTGATTCTAATGACCAATAATGATTTAAATGAGGTTTTAGACTAGCAATATATACTAGGACTGTTAGAGGGCGATGGGGATGTAAGTGTAGAGGTAGGGGTTTTGAATGCTCTTGGCGTGAAATGGATTTTCCAATGTGTGGGATTCATAATTACCAATTCCGAAAGGCGAGTCATTTCAATTAACTGTTTTTCAATGAAGACACACTAGAGTGATATTGTTGTTAGTCCAGAAGAGTATTCAAACATTGTTTAAGTTTGGATCAGTGTTTTGACCCATTGAGGTTGGTGGTGGCTTTGGTTGATGAGGTTATGCAGGCAAACAGAAGGTGTCGCTTTCTTCGATAAGGAAGACCCCCCCTTCCCTCCTATTGGGGCTAGGAATGCGGGCTGTATTCCCATAAATGAGTTCGAATGGTGCAAACTTGGTGGATTCATGGATTATTATATGGAATTAGTATTATACTAAAACATGGTGAAGGGAAACAATTTATCCCAATTTTCATATTTGTTAACATAATGCTTGATGAATTCAATACTATGTGAGTTCCTCTCCAGAGAACCATTTGATCGTGGACGGTAACCCGCGGTGGTTACTTGTTTAATCTTGAAAATTTTGCCTAAATAATGTAGTATTTTTCTAAGAAATTATTTATGTCGGCGACTGAGAATAATGGGAGGCATCCCGAACTGAATAATAACATTGCGAGCAAGGGCGTCAGCGATGGTTTCTGTCTTCAAATCGGGAATAGGAACTGCTACACAATATTTTGTGAGATTATCTTGGGCTGTGAGTACCTGTCTGTTATCCGAGGGGTTCTATTGAAAGGTTCTATGTCTACTGTGTCTATGCCATAGACTCGATGGAGATTTAATCGAAAGGTTCTGTCGGTGTGTCTGTTTTTATCATGGGTTCTCCTGTTTTTATTCGAACAAGCTCTTGTTCTTGACAACTTTTACAGAAACGTATATATTGGGCCACATCGTCTTCCAAATTTGACTAATATAGTCGTTCACGAATTCGTCGGTATGTTTTCGTTATACCTTTATGCCCGCCAGATTAGCGTGAAATTCGCTAATATTTATTCGCGTCTGACGTCTTCAGCTGGAATAGTTACGTTACCTCGGCAGATAGTAATGGTACATTCACATTAATTGAGGCATTCATGTAAGATTTCAGTGATAGTTGAATTGATCTAGTTGGTCGCCGAATTTGGATATTCTCAATGTTTTGATTTCATGTTTGTTAATGATATTTTTAACTGTCAATCTAGATACTATTGACGTCCGTTCACAATCAGCTGATATGAAATGAAGGTAATTATCTCGATCATAGATTAAAATATCGTTAATTATATGTATTTCCAAACAGGAACTGTGGTTTTCCATATCAAGGTAGTATGATTCTAGAGGTAACGTTTCCGAAACTAACCGGTGTTGCTTTCATCTTACTACTGGAGGTTCTGCTTCTACTTTCATTTAGAAGTTACGTACCGAATGGTTTGTACGCAATACTCGACCCTTTGTCGGTTGACACCCCGTCTGGCGATTAGAGTAGTAAATAATTGTCAGAAAATGAGCAGGTAGGTTTATTCCACATGGAAACCTTGAGAGATTTTGTATTCCTCCTAGAAAAATGAATTGGAGGTGTACAGGAATAGATTTTATGCGTGTATTCAAAACAGTTTGAGATATGTTACAATGCTTTACATAGATTGCTTACCAATTACGATGTTTGAACGGATGTCGTTGTTTCTTGATGTTGACACTTCACGTTTGCGTTAAATAGCAGGTTATTACTCTACACTCTCCCATAGTAAACCTGAGTGCGTTATATGTGTGTGTTTAATGTTGATGATGCAATTTCAACGTATCTGACTCCATTAACACTAGATTTATACCAGCTATTTAAATATACCTATTTCTACCAAAACCAATCAAAATGACTGGAGTATAAGAAAAAATGCTTATTGTGGCTTCCAGTCTTCATTCACTCTTAAAAAATGACAAAAAAAGTTAAACAATATTAATTGTAATAGATAAATGGATTTATAGACATTGTCAAAAAACAAAACACCTAATTGTTTATAGTTTGTCGGTCACAATTTCTACATATGTAGATATTGCTGTGTGTACACTTTCCGCATACACTTTTTTTGCATGTGTTGCAAATATTTGTAGTCTTATTGTTATTGTTATATCCTATTTGCCACCATTTGCGTACCGAAACCGTGCCACTTGTAGTTGGTATATCAGCTTCGTGTGATTTTTGCCATGAAGTTTGATATTCTGAAACTAGTGCATCTGTTAATCGAAACAGAAAGTCTTTCCATGAGATATTTCCTCCTGCTGTGTTTTTGTACAATATCCAGCTATTTATTCCGGCTAAATCTAAAATATTGAAAAACACTTTAAGTGGCCACCTTCTGGAACCTGATTTCACCGTATATGTTCGTGCCATTCGATCAGTGACATCGACGCCAAATTTAGTTTGATTATAAAACGATACAGATTCAGGTAATTTGTTATCAGCTTTATTCATTTTGATATTGATATGTTTTGTACTTTTGTTTAATAAGTACAATTTTATTTGGTTTGCTCTTATAAAAGATGAGTGTGCATCCATTAGATTGGTACAACAACGTTGAGAAACATGCCATGCTGTCTTTTTTCAGTTTGCAAGTTTTCAGTAGTTCCCTCTTGTTTGCGCGTATTGTTCCAAGCCACGAAGTATTTTTAGAGCTTAATTTCAACACCGAAGGAATACTTGTGAAAAAATTATCAGTTGTTACAGTTCTACCCTTCATGATATACGGTTCAAGAAGTTCCGTTACGACAAATTCGCTCAGGGGGGTTGATGCATTTCGAGCCTCGTCTTTTCCTAAATACGGAAAGCCATTTACCACATATTTCGTCTCTACATCAAACGCCAGCCAAAATTTTATGCCAAATTTAAGGGGTTTGTTTGGCATATTCTGGGTAAATTTGCATCTGGCCTACGTTGAGAAAGTTGCTCATCCACGGTAATATAAGCTCCCGGTTTGCAGCAATTTTGACTGTTTTCAATAAATCATTACGCAGTAGTAAATGAAATAGGTGTCTTTTCAGGGCGCTTGTAGTTAAGTAGCACGAAATTAGCAGCCCGTGCGTAGTTCCCCAAACTACTCGACAGGAAAGGCTTTCTGCAAGAGAAATCTTTATTTGCCTCTAATTGATTTATTCCAACTGGACCGGTCTTGAGGCTTGAAAAGTTCAGAAACGAGATTACGTCCTGGGGGGAACATGGGACATGGTCTTCCCTGCCCTCAGTTTATTGTGCGCTAGGTTGGACAATATCGGCACCGCTACTTGCCACGACCGAAGGTACAGACGCCCAGTTCTGAGGGCTGAGGTTGTAACGAGTAAGTTGGCTCATTTAATGGACTATGGTGGGGACCCTCGACCCAAACCCGAGTTGGTTATGGGATGGCCTCTGATTGGGTCTAAGACAAGCTCTAATATCATTAGCAAATTAGATTGATTGATCCAAATGTAATTCTGTCTAGTTCGGTCGCATATTCTATAATGCTCATACCACCTGTCTTATTAGGTTTTGACAGCAGCTGGAGTATATGAAACGCATAGTTTACGTCACCAAACTTGACTCGACCCAAAGATCAACAATATTGTCGATCTTTTATTCATTAAATAGCTACGTAGAAAGGCCAACGATTACATGTGGCGATTTCTAAGGTATTTCCCTACTTTTAGATAAAAAGACCTTTGCGGATAGATCCCATACGGGATCCACTACCGCTGAGGAGTCTATGTAAACCAAGAACTAGTATGGCGGCCTGAATGTACCGGGTGTTCCTCCATCTCATCCTGAGTGGATCATCGAAGGGTTTGAAATAACCTAAAGGAGGAGTGGCGCCCATATTTATTGGCATCGTCACAGATCACGTTTAAATTAGGCCCACTCGGAGTGGCTCACGGGACTGCATGGGAGCATCCGCACCTTTGTGCTCCATGCGGTAATCGTGCTGTTTCCAGTTGCAGACACTTACGGGCTCATTATCGAGCCAGACATAGAAAAGCCAACCAATCAAGGATCTACAAGAGCTGCTCACGAAATTTTGGATTCAAGGAGAGGTACAACCATCAACAGAACATCATCTCACACTAGAAGATCAGGCATGTGGGAATCATTTCAGGAGATGAACTCAAGAGTTGAACAAGGGAAATATATAGTGTGAATCCCACTCAAATCAGTAACATCCGCACTTGGATCATCGCAATTAACAGCAGACCGATGTCCACAACACATACTCAGAATACTCTCAACTAATACCTCTTATTATCAGCTATACTCAGCATTTATGAAAGAATATGAGAAGTTGGGGTAAATGCAACAGTCCCACTCAGAAATCAGAAACAGGCTCATCAGATAAGTGAACCTGCTTCTTTGAACTGTGAAGCCAAGATAACCTTGGCACATGATGTTTCGGCATCAGGAGGGTTCAGGATTTTGGCTAATCAGGAATTAGAGTAACTCCACAGGCACCCTCATACTATCTTTCTCGTCATGGAGTTCGCAGAGAAGATATGAGAATAACAAAGTTGAGAGTAGTGTTCAAAGGATCCAGCCCTAGATCATCAGGCACGTCAGTGAACGATATTCAGCATGTAGGAGCAAAAGTTCAGAAGGACATAGCAGATGTCCTCCTATGGATCCGTGAGCACAAATTCATTTTCGCTACAAATATCACAAAAATGTACCGCCAAGTAAAAAACCACCATGATGACTGGGATTTGCAAAGAATCATGTGGATTGGTGATCAAGGGAGCGTGGTACCGTATCAGCTCAAGACAGTCACGTACGGTACAAGATAAGATTCATTTCTCGCTATCCGAACACTTCTACAATTCGTAGAGGATGAAGGTCATCGTTTTCCACGAGCAATAGTACCGCTGATAAATGGCCGATATGTTGACGACATATTTGGCGAATGAGACAGTCCAAGAACTAATTGACACGTCAGACGAGGTCGCTCGGCTCTGCAAGGCGGGCGGGTTCCTCCACCGGAATGACACAGCAGCTGTGCAGAGTTCGGACAACATTTAGCAGCAGGCTCTCCAGAAATTCAGCCATTCATTCGAGGAAAGCAGCACCAAGTTGCTTGGTCTAGTATGGATACCATACAGATGTGTTCAAGCTCAGAGCAAATCCACCAACATCTGGCCCTACACTCACCAAACGAATAATTCTGTCTAAAACAGCGCAGCTCTGGGATCCATTGGGATTTTTATCTCCAGCCATCATCAGCGCCAAGTCATTATTGCAGGAGTGGCTTTTGTATGTTTACAAGCTGCACTAGGATGCACCAGTATCAGGTAGAATCAGGACAAATTGGGACATCTTCAAACTAGAACTGGCTCACATCTGAGACATTGCAATCCCGCAATGGGCACAGAGAACTCATTCATCGTGTGTGGAATTGCATGGTGTGTGGAACGGCAGCTGCAATCTATCTTAGAACGAAAGATCTACGGCAGCAACCAAGGATAATGCTGTTTGTGCAAGATCAAAAGTAAGCGCCACTTAATCGACTGTCCATACCTCGATTAGAACTCTCAGCAGCAGTGATCCTAGGATAACTCGTCAAGTACACACAGTCAGTATTCAACCTTAGCAGTGTACCAACGTTTCTTTGGACAGACTTAAAAATGACCTTACCTGGATACAATCACATCCTTCAAGGTGAAAAGACAGCATATGGAGGTTCGTTCCCAGCAAGGTCAATCCAGCAGACTGCGCTTCACGGGGAATAACACCCGTATTCATAGTCAGTTGAAATCTTAAGGGCGGAGGAATCCTCCATGGAGGGTTACTCAAATCCCCAAGGCTGCCTCAATTCATATTCTTAAGTTGAACGCTACCTTGAAAGGAAGACGTATACTAGGAACTTTTAGTGACGTCCGAAAGCAGCATCGTAAATTACTAAATTTATGCAGTCTCGGAGTACTTCACACTTCTTACTGTCAGGTTGTTTTTATGTTTTTAAAAATTTCGAATCGTAAGCGTACATCGTACTATATCTTGTGTTTTTGTGAGGTTAAAGTTAAATTATGGATGCCGAAAAAGAAACATATTATACTGAGCGTGAGAAATTACTTTTAGCTCAGTTGGTGTTCCGAGAGGAAGACATTGAAAGTGAAATATCTGGGACGACAGATCTCAATCAAAAAACTGAGGCCCGGGAACACGTCGCAAGAAAATATGTGAGCGCAGGCTGCTCACTTCGCACAACGAAACAACTTAAGAAGTGCTGAGATAACATGAACAATGGTAAAACAGAAATTGCCTCGGTGTTTACTCGATTTATGTTAGTTTTGGTGTGATTGAAATTAAAATATTCTTATGACAATTCCAATAATTGTCGAAACTTTTAAAAACAATATGTTGATGATTTCAGAAAACAAAAAATCAACTTTTTAGACATCAGTATCGATATGAGCAACAATAATGAATTCATAATGGAAGAGTATCTCTGTGACGAGTTTCGAGCAGTTGATTCCATTCGATTAAAATCACATGCAAAGAACATTATAAAAAGACCATAAAGAAAAAAACGAGAAAACATTGCATCGATGTCTCATCATCGATTATCCCCAAATGAAGCATGCATTATTGTTGTTGTTGGCACTCATTTATATAGCAATTACTGCTAGAACTCGTAACTAGCTTTGCCGGTTTGTTCGTAATAAATACATAAATAGAGGCTTTACATACAAATTTCTTACTTAAACGAAGTGTCTCAAAATAAGAACAAAATTGGCAACGATACGCGTCTCCGCAAGGGGAGGGGGTCGTCGAATCAATTCTACTGATCGCTGCCGTGGCGCTAGTTGTATCAAAAAACGCAACGAGACATCCTCGAGGAACCTCGAGAGCTCCATAGAGATAAGGAAGCGAATGAGGTTCCTTTTTTGGTCGATGGGGTGTATCAAAAGACGAATAAGGAATAAGCGACCCTTATTTCTCAAGGAACGTCTAGAATACGGGTGTCTCCCCGTTTTCACACTTTTGATGTCTTCAGTGACCAAACTACATGGCCTGATCAGTCAACTAAGAACGCCTCATAAGTACACACAGAAGAAAAGCCCGGCATCTCACTCGTCATAGAGTCAATACCACAGTACTCATGGGAGATGATCTACAAGTACTCACCCATCACCAGATTGCTCAGATTAACTGCAATTCGTTCTCGAGTTTTTCAAATAGCTAAACGACTACCACGAACAACACTTGCAAATCCACTCACGCCACAAGAAATAAATCAGTCGCGACTGTTCTGGATTAAAGCACCTCAGGCAACATATTTCTCACAAGAGCTCAAATGGATCACATCACGCCCCATCTACCAAAGAGCCATCCCTTCAATAGATTAACAGCTTACATTGACACTGAAGGTGTCATTCGAGTTGAAGGAAGATTAGCACAGTCAGACTTAGAACCATTCAGCAATTTTCCCAATACATTCACACTTTACTCAGTTAGTAATTGCAGATGCCCATCAAAAAACACTACATAATGGCCAGTCAACTCTCTATGAACTATATCAGGAAATTGTACTGGATTGTTGGTGGTATAGCTCCAGTATATAAGAAAATATATAACGAAATGTGAGCAGCAATATATGATGAAAGTTTTCGGCTCAATTTTATCAAGGTATCTGAAAAATACTGCATCTATTGTTGTTCCATTTCTAGTTTCGATTGCCGCGGATCGTTATCAATAGTTTGTTGAAATACTCCTTGGAGGTATTTAATTAACTGAATTCATCCGTTGCGAAATTTACATTAAAGTCACCTGCTGAAATTTGGAAGTTGGTATGAATTTCTTTGTAAGATTCTAGAAGCACTATGACTGTAGGGAAGTAATTGCTGATGGAAAAACGAAATAATATCTTCGACTCTTCGATTATGTGAAATATACCAACAGCCATAAATAATTCTCGTCCATCGTTCATTATAATTTGAGAAGCGCACATCGCCGATAGCTGTTTGAATAACATTGATGTCTGTTGCATTTCTCACTGATAAATTAAAATTTTTTGTAGAAATGTACGGCATTCTTTTATTATGATAGTTGACAACGCTAACATTTTTTCGTTTGAATTGAACAATACAATTAGGTGACCGAACGTCTTCTTCACCAGCAAGCCATGTTTCAGACAACAATAAAAAGTAAGTTTTTACACAAACAGAATTTTATACATCTGGAGCATGATTTTTGATACTTTGATAGTTTAATAAATATTGTCAATCCCTGTCTTGATGTGATAAACTCAGTTATATCTCCTTGTGATGTAGTAAGTCTATTTGAGGGTAGTCTTTGAAATTGTTTCTGCATATATAAAACTGATGGGTCAATTCTCCTTCCGTGATATAATCTTGAAATCTTTGCAGGTACATATGAATAAACTTTCAGTACTGATCACTCGTGATAGGGCTACCACATAGAGTAATTGAGTTGAAACAGATTTGTTTCTGTATCGTTCTCGATATCTTCAATCACATTCTTATCTGTGGATATACTTGTCCACTCTGAATTTATATGTATATGAACGAAAAGTTAAAAATATTATTTCATGTCGATGGAAATAATTATCTTACTGATTGGTGGTGTTATGTCAAAGTGTGAGAATTTCAATGGAAATTTAAACACTCACAAAGGAACATCGATTGGATTCCAGTTTCAGTTCCCCCATTTTTGTTCTAATCTTACGGTTTATAGACAGGGATGAGGACTTATGGGTGATACTCTTGGAAAAAAAAATGAAAGAAAAAAATAGAAATATGATTCTGACCAATCGATATATTTATAATAAAACTAGACAGTTAACCGGAAATTTACTCAGACCAAATTTCCCACAAATAAGTTGTGATTGAAAAACTCGAAAAACTAACTGGATTGCCCATTTCACGACTGATTAATATTCCTGTTACAACTAGTTTTATATCTTAGATAGTGGGCGTTACTGTTATCTTAAAAGCAGCGAAATTCAACTCCAATAACTCAGTCATGGCCTCGATTTTCCCTGACTTCACTTAGGACCTACATTAGGATTTCTAAGACCACGCCGTCCCTTCCACATAGAATCCCAATTTTAGCGGCTCGGGAGGAGATTTTCCTGACCTTCACCAATAACTTCGTTCCTGGAATAATATTACGTCTCCCACATCGTTTTTGTTATCTTTCTTTCGTCCTTATTCTATGGTTACTGCTATTTATTTCCTCAAGTATTACAATTATTTGAATTTGAATTAATATTATTTGAATGCTATTTAATATTTCTTGACTCTATTCGACGGTATTTAGTCATTGTTTATCATTCAAACTTTATTCGACATTATTTGAACGTCATTTAATGTCATTTGAATTCTTCCAATTCTGTTCAGTTCTCCGCGTTTTCGCCCTCTTTTCATTATCACTTATGGTCTTACGAAAATTTCCGGTCGCAGTTTTGGAAGATATTCTGTTTCGTTATCTCTTGTTTCCAGTTCCCCTAAAATTAGTCGTCCGAGTTTACACCTGCTCGGTTCTTTTTTGACCAATGACCGTGACTAGAAAATATTGTGCCGCCCTCACGATACCCGACTCGCTAGTTCCTAAGAAATTTGTGTAATGTCCGTCTTCAGACAACCGCTTAACTAGAAACAAGTAATTTCAAATACATCCAAATATACAGAAAAAGTTCAACACTTCATTTAAAAAAAAATACCTTCACTCTTTGCATGTGAGAAGTTCGCGAGCGTGTCATTTCGGAATAACCACATCGCTACGATCAGGTGGCTTCCTCATCACGAAGTCTATAACTTTTTTTTCATTTTTGATTGAGAAGAAGAAAAAATAAAAGAGTACTCGGATGTAACACTCCCTGAATTAAATGGAAGTATGAGAGAATCAGAGACGAATGAAGACGACGTACCAACCGTACGTGAAACCGTACAGCAAAAAGTAATCAGAAGGATATCTGAAAGCTATCACGTTCGAAAGTCCGATATCATAAAGGAGATCCCAAATGTTATCTTAAATATATCGATATGTTCTCTTATGCGTTATTTTTGAATATTTGTACGATATCTTTCGGGATATCTAAAGGTTATCGAAATCAGTTAACTTTTAGAGATCGATTTAAGGGACAAAATAGATATCATGAATATGATGTCTTTTTGATATCTTGAAACAGATATCTTCTAGAGACCTTTCGGACGATTTTTATTCACGCTTTTTTTTACAATTAAATGAAAGGTTAACAGAAAATAAAGCTTTATTATTTATTTTTATTATGTTTAGGTTTCTTTTTCCTTCTATACAACAAGAAACAAACTTAAAAATCTTATTTAAACTCTGAAAAACTAAAATATTTTTGAAACATTTTTGATTTTTGGAAAGATTTTTGAAAAAGAAAAATGCTCGGATGAGCGGGTAAGCTCTGAATCTCTTCGATGCTTCAAGTAGATTCAAGTTCTTTCAAAAGCGCTCCCGTTCCTTGGAGAGTGATGTTGTACTCATATATCCATGCTGCAAGTCGCTTTTGCAAATTATGGGTCTTCCCCATAGAGTGAGATTCTTGAAGGGATGCACCAAATTCATCTTCGTCACTTTCTTCGTAACCGTTTTTCTCCGAGATTTTTTCGCACACACACTTTCACTTGTCAAATTTAGGTTCTTTGATATTTTATTGACGCGACGACGTTTTTCAGATGCCGAAAACTCAATAAACCGCTTTTTCTCGGCATACTTTTGAAGCTGTGTTAATTTGGCCGGACGCTTTGTGATATTGCTTTTGAGGTTATGTACCTCACTATGGCAAACTGTAATGTATTACTCATAATGTGGGTATACTGTTATGAGTACACCACAAATTAAACTCCATGAATGAATTAACGAAACACAATATATTATTTATTAAAAGTAAAAGAACGATTATTATAATGAACACACAAAAAAGACGCGACGCCAAAGCCGAAGCGGTTGGGTAACCAGTCTATGTATTTATATATATATATCTTTTAGATCTAGTTATGTTTGTGGCGTTGTCGTAAAACTGAGGAATAAGTTCCTCAAATGTCTTGAAGAGGTGTTGTGATCGTGACGAGGTCGCCACAATAATGGTAGAAGTGGCGCCTTCTATATAGCTTCTATAAAATATCACGAATAATATATCATTCTGAGATCTTTTAAACGATATTTTAAATAATTCTCAAAAAAGATATCTGTTTGATCTCTTCAAATAGACATCGTAAAGTAGTTCTCTGAACGATCTCTTTTTGATCTCTTCTAATTCAGTATCTTGTAATAGTCGTCCAAAAGATCATTTTGCAGAGCTCTAAATGTCAGCAGAAAAAAGACAACTCTCAGATATCTTTTAGAGACTGATGCTGTACGGGAAATATCGAAACCATTACATCAGAGGTGTCCAAAATGTCCTCTTTATCTTCTCAGTGTCCTCACAAAGGGCGCAAACCGAGGTATGTGGCCAGAAGTACTGTATTCCAAATACGTATGCTACCCAATTATGAGCTTTACCCACAGATCTGCTCACGACTTAAATATAACTTCAATGCATTGAAATCTATCGGACTACACAGCCGCAGTGCCAAAACTGCTGCTTGTCAATGAGACGATCAGCGTTCGATCCCGATGCGCATTTTTTTCCGTCAATTGTATAATATAAAATATTTCATATTTTTATATGTATGAATCTATCATTTAAACGAACTATACAGCATATACTTTTGTTCATTATATCCTTATCCACGGCAATAATTCTACTGGAATTTGGAAAAATACTATATACAGTGGTCGTGCATGGATTTTTTTTTTGGAACCATCGATCCGAGTTGGATATTTCGACAAAATCACTTGAACAAATCAAGCCACATAGTCACGAGAAAAAAAAGGTGTTTGAAAATCATCAGTTTTTTTAGGTCTACTCTGTGATGTACAAACGTTGAAATACAACAAATTATAAAATTTCGATGACATGAGCCAAAGTCCTGCTGTATTATTATATAGATTTATTTTATTATTACCCACCATTATATGATTTGAACTTATCTTGTAACAAATAATAAACTTATAACATCCATTCGAAATCAAGTATAAACCATAAAGAGATGATTTTGCGATATTTATTAGACTATTGTGTGTTTGTTCAACAGATTATTTGCCTACGATGTTCATCATTTGAAAATGCAAGTCCATTTTATAACTCGCTAGTAAGGCCATGCATGGTCGTAACTGAATCAATAAGTTCCATAAATATTCAGTCTAAATTTCCAGAATTTTCGTTCCTCCATGATTAAGGCTGGGTTTTATGAAATATTGGTTCACAAACGGAAGGAAAATTCGGCCGGCAAATCATTCGAATGGTTATTGATATCTACGCCCGACGAGCATATTGAATAACCGATCGGATAAAATGTGTTGCTCAAACGTGAATGTCATGATAGGGAGGCTCCTCTCCTAATTCGTTTGTAAAGTTTTACTTGAATCCAATGATAGACAAATGAACCAATTGAACGAGATTATTATCAATAGGAAAATAAAAACAAAAATCTATGAACAGAGTAGTGACTGTCATGACAAAGCAACGTCGAACTGAGTGCAATCAATATATTTTTGTTACTTTCCCAATTCGTTCGTAGTTTTCAAATCTAATAACTAACAAATTGACCAATAGAATGTATTCATTGGTGAGAAAATGAATGAATGTATGGTATGTTACGACAGGAAGGCGTCGAGCAGAGGGACAATAAATGTGTCCGTGCTCTGCACACGATTTTTTCTTGGCACTCACTTGAATTCTATGAAACGAAGTTAACCTATTATACGTATTTCTTATGGAAAATGGATGGATAGTGATTTGAATGTAATGATGATGATACATCAAACAAAAGTACAGTGAATCTAGCTTTGCTCCTACCTCAATTCCCACGAGAACTTCAACTTCAATTTTTTCAAGTAAAGCATCATCCAGAGAATGAAGCACGTTTCAACAGATAAAAATAAACAAACGAGAGGTGTCGTAGGACGTCCGGTAGGAACGGAGTTCCTTACGCTATATAAAAAATAAAATAAGTGGAGAAATGGTAATAAAATTGTAATTAATCACTTTTTTTTAAGTTTTGAAAATAAACATTCGATTATTAATTATTATAAAAATCTAAAAGAATTATACACTTAATCAGTACATTCAATCTGAGTAATGATTGGTTTGTGGTAACTAAAGTAGGAAATATATGTTTGCCGATTCAGTTTCATGTAAGTGTCTCGAAAAAACTACATCGATGGTGGTATTGTATCTTGTTGTAGATTCAGCTGGAACATTGTTCATTCTTAAATCAAATTCATCCAAAAGGAATTGTAACAATGGCTCTGATTTTTTCTCATCAGAAAAGTTGTTATTGACATCACCAGCCAAAATAAGTGGAAGTTCGTGAAAATTTTTGATGTATCTACTAAGCATTTGAGATACACTTTTAGAATACTGTAACAGTGCTATATGAATGAATGAGGGCTATTGAATGTTTATGATTACCTCCATGTTCGATGCTACAAGATTAGCCGTATCACTTCCATTTTGATATATCGCAACTCCACCCGACCGAACAGAATTACGTTCAAAGTGAGCAATACAATTAAAATTTGGTATATCACATTCCTCTTTATTGTCCAATCACGTCTCGGAGAGTAACAATCTTTGCCTATAGATATGTCCCGACCTTCTACTGAATCACTGAAAATTCCATTTTTTGGTAATTTCACTTTCCGACGATATTCTTTACATCTTTGCGTATTGGATTTTTCTTCTGATATTATCTCAGTAATCGATGCTTTAGTTGATTCACTATCCTCAACTTCCACTAGATCTCTTTGACAATTCATTGTTTATAATAATAAGAGTTTAAAAATAGTGACGCGAGGTTATGAGTATTATAAGTGCACGGCGCACTGCTACAGTCCTATGCATGTATTCTGCCACAAACTGAATCTTGTCCCACTCTGTCTCTCCGCTCCTTCCACTTTTTTCTCACGCTGCTCATTCTCTCTCTCTCTCTCTCTCTCTACCTCACACCTCACTGACGCGCGCTGATACAGTATTGGAACCATGTATATCGTATACACAGGTATAGGTGTAACGAACTATAGCAGAAGTGTAGGGGAAAGACAAACTGTAGCAAAAGTGTCGGAAAGTTCTTACACTTTTCTCGGTCTAGCTCTCATCCGCCAAGCGTGTAAAGAACTTCGTACCAAAAAATGTTTCAAGTATAAAATGGGTGAACGCACAAGCTGGTGAATGCCATAGCTGCAAGGCGTTGAGCACACGTACAAGGAGTGTATTTTTGCTCTTGCCTCCATTTTTTTCCTGACCACACTAATTGCACGAAGAAATTCTTGATCGATTAAAAAAATTTATCAATGGGAAATGAATGAATTAATCAATAGTCAACGTTTTGTCAGCGACACGCCCAGCACAGGTGGAATGAATGTATTTTCCCTCTTTTCTGTATTTTCTCTTTGTAGTTTAACGCAAATCGAATGGAAAAGACGTTTACCAATTGAATGTATATGTTTATGTCAAACATGGATGGATGAAGTAGGGAAAGCCATGGCGAGGTACCAAACAAAGGCACAATGAATGTGTCTATGCTCTTTATCTAATTTCCTGTTAAAGAAATGACAATAGTTGATATTGTAATTTGCGACAAGAAAGAAACAAAAGAATTCATATTAAACAATCGAAGTCAATATACGGCGATATCAATAATTCAACTGTTTATTCACGGTCAGTGCTACTCAGTACGTGAGACCTCGTATTCAATCGAGTTACATTTAGCTATCCGTGTGTTATTGCGTCATTAACAATATTAAATATAAAAAAATTGGTAATTCGTAATCGCATACCTAATTGATCCCTACATGTATATGCTGATGTGCTATGAGCGATGGGACGGAGTAGTGAGGGATACGAAGAATATATTGTTGTACCGAACAAAAACTGTCTGAGATTTTCTGAAAATGAGAAAGCAGTGACTGAAAATAAATGTTATATTGTTAAATATAATTCGCCGGAGGCTAAGATGGAATTTTGGTGACGGTTCAAGTTTGAGTGCGTTTAACAAATCTATTTATTATGAATTCAAAACAAGAAAGATCACAGATATGTTCACAAAATTATTACTGCTATTAATTGCACTGAGTTAAATTTTTATAATGTCTGAACAAAAGCACTGATAATAGTTTAATATTCTATTTATTATACACTCAATTATATGCTACGAAGATGCACTGAGAACTTGGAAGAACGCATATAACTGAATTTAATACTGATGACCACGCTATGACTGGTTGCACGCCCAATGAATCTATGAGTTGGGCGTGCAACGAATGACTTGAGTTGTACTGAATTGCTGATATGATACTGAGATGGTCACTGAAAACACGTGTGGATGCACTGACTCGCTGAGTATTACTGATACTGATGCCGGCAATTTTCTTCCCGACCTCGTGGTGTTTGAGCGGATGTGGTCCGACCCTGCCCGTGAATTTTCTGATTGGCCGCGCATCTCAGCATGCGCGTGCACATGGTCAGACTTGCTAAAAGTGGTTAGCGCAGGCAACAGGTGCGCCTACGCATGAGTCGCGCTCAAAGGCGTCGCGCTTGCGCTATGCAATTTACTGCGCGACTCAATCTCTCTCCTGGGCCGTGCATAAATTTAGGCACTCGACTGACTGCACGATTGGCCCAGGAGGTGCGCCTACGCATGAGTCGTTGCGCTCAAAGGCGTCGCGCTTGCGCTATACAATTTACTGCGCGACTCAATCTCTCTCCTGGGCCGTGCACAAATATAGGCACTCGACTGACTGCACGATTGGCCCAGGAGGTGCTCCCACTGTGCACAGGTGGCTTTTAATAACCAAATACTGAACAGGATCCCATTGGAAATTTTTCACAATAATTTTCAATAACAGTGTCATGGTAATTTACAAGTCCCCAATATTACTCCTTCAGATTTTTATCTCTGGGGCTACATGGATGGCGAAGTTTATTCTGATAGAGTGATTGGAATGACAGAGAATGCGATTACCCAGAATTCATTCACCGGTGGCCAACATTGACCTGTTACCTTTTGGGAAGGTCCGCAATAACTTGCTGACACGCACCCAAACGTGTATCGACGCACGTGGCGGACCATTCCAACATCTACTTTAGTTGCTACGCAAATACGCTGTGTCATCAATTGTTTCAAGTTAAATGGTTGAAATGTTGCATTTTCTATTTCTGCCATTGTGAACATTGCAGTCACTTTTAAAACGCTTATAAGTGTCCTAAAAATGACCACAACGTTTGGAATGTCAAAGATAAGGATTGTAACATTTTAACGTTATAACTTCGACTTTCTTGAAAACGTCTTTATTAATATACTCATTCGTTCTAAATATTCCGAATTTTTTCTTTGATCAATTCATTCAATTGGTCCATTTCGTTCCCATTGCATTCAAGTAAAACCTTACAAACAAATTGGGGGGGTAGCAGGAATACATACATTGTATCGGTGCCTAAAGCCTCGCTGTCATGACATTCATACCTACTTCACTCATTTTTACTGTGCATAAATGTATTCAATTCGCGAGAATGCCAAAAGGAAATCTGGGGAAGAGCATAGACACAAATATTGGACCTGTACTTATAATATCTGAACGTAATACATAGAGTAGTGCAAAAATTTCTAGGGCAAACTAAACTACGTACTTACACTATGCATGCGAATTTATAATCCGTATAAATACATCTTAGACTGTGATACGTTGATGGAATTTGATTTCACTCCGGTGTGGCCCAGATTTTTCCATGCCGGGAGACTTTCTCAGACCTGAGGGAACCCGAAGGAACTGTGCCCTGAGCGGCTAGAATTCTTGCGTTTTCATTTCCTCAAGTCTCCAGCTCGAGGCTATACTCGATCGAAAGCATTGTTATGTTGCACGTGTTGTATATCGTATTACGAATCAAAACTGGTATCAATCAAAAGACAGCTACGCTGTAAAAAAGTTGGCTATGTACGCGCTGATAGTAATTTGTAGCATTACGAATCTCCAAAAACGATTAATATCGTTTATTATCGTCAACTATAATCATGATGGCTCATATGATTTTCTCAGCTGCGTCACGCAAACAATTTACATGTAATATTCTCAGTATACTGATCCCACTACACAATAGGATGGAGGAAAAATGCAACCACGAAAATTTTTCGTTTTATCGTCTCTCTATGAACTTTATACATATTGGTTTATTTATATTATGTGTCACATTACAGCGATCACTAACTATGATGATGAGGAAAATTTGCGATGGTTTAATTTCCGACGATATACTATGAGATTCATTGATACATACAGTTACGGTGTTGACGTAAAATCGGCATAAAAGGGTTTGTATTTTCTATTATATCCCATACATATCATTCTGATGAAATGTATCAGTGGAACTCATAGCCAAGCGTCACACATTCAAATCTGCGGCGAATTTCCAGAGATAATATTATAACTAGTGCAAAATATGGCACTGTCTCATTTAGATCAATGTACTTTTTTTTTTAATGCTGTCAGCACGTACTGGAGCACTTTTTCACGACGTAGTTCATTCATCCTGTTCATTCAACATAGACACGCACCCGGAAAATATTTTTATACATGATTGTTACTGCATCAACCATCGGTTAGATATGTATGAATTAAAAAATGGTTTCAAAATATACACAGAATCATTCAATTACCAGAGCGAGTATCTAGAAGAAGCAATGAGAACACCACCCGTACAGTATCAGTATCTGAAAGATATCTGAAAGTTGTCTTTTCTCCGTTGACATTTAGAGCTCTGCAAAATTATATCTTTTTGACGACTATTACAAGATACTGAATTAGAAGAGATCATTCAGAGAACTACTTTAAGATATCTATTTGAAGAGATCGAAAAGATATCTCTTCCGAAAACTCTTTAAGATGACTATTTAAAGGGATCAAAAAGATATTTCTTGGGAATTATTTGAAATATCATTTAAAAGATCTCAAAATGACATATTATTCGTGATATTTTATAAAAGCTATAGATGGCGCCACTCCCGCCATTATGAGTAACACACCAGAGTTTGCCACAATGATGCACATAACCTCAAAAGCAGAATCACAAACCGTCCGGCCATGTTAACACAGCTCCACAAGTATGCCGAAAAAAAGCGTTTTATTGAGCTTTCGGCGTCTCAAAAACGTCGTCGCGTCAATAAAATATCAAAGAACCTAAATTTGACAAATGAAAGTATGTGTGCGAATGTAGTGAGTGAAAAAAAAGAAGTAAATAAAAGGCAGTCGAGCATGTAGCTGTCAATGAAAGTGATCGGGAGGAAAGCGGCAGCAGCAGCGGTGACCGTGGAGCAAACGCTCCTGAAAACAATAAAAAAGAAAAAATCTCTGAGAAAAACGATCACGAAGAACGTGACGAAGATGAGTTTGGTGCATCGCTTCAAGGAATCCACTCCATGGAGAAGACCCATAATTTGCAAAAGCAACTTGCAGCATGGGTATATAAGTACAACTTGACTCTCCAAGCAACGGGAGCTGTTTTGAAAGAACTTAAATCTAAAATAAGATTTTTGAGTTTGATTCTTGTTGTATAGAAGGAAAAATAAAACTAAATTTTTATTATGTTTACATAATAAAAATAAATAGTAAAGCTTTATCTTCCGTTAACCTTTCATTTATTTGTAAAGAAAGCGTGGATAGAAGCGTCCGAAAGGTCTCTAATAGATATCTGTTTCAAGATATCAAAGAGAATCGTATTCATGATATCTATTGTCTCTTAAATCGATCTCTTAAAGTCAACTGATTTCGATAACCTTTAGATATCTCAAAAGATATCGTAGATATTCAAAAATGACGCATGAGAACATATCGATATATTTAAGATAACTTTTGGGATCTTCTTTAAGATATCGGACTTTCGAACGTGATAGCTTTCAGGTATCTTTCGGATAACTTTTTGATGTACAGGCATCAAGAGCTTGTTTGACTTGCGAAAAGCATAAAACACTCAAATAATGAATTCGAAAAACGAGGGCTAATGAGCAGCATGAGAATCATGATGATGTTTCGTACCTACGCCAATACATCGTCATCCCGTTAAAGCTGAAGTGGCAATGGCGGAGTGTAATAATTAGGCGAGAAAGTGGTTAAAAACATTGACGTAGCACAAGTAATTACACAAATGAATTCTGATCATATAAAAGTATTTGAACGTGTAACTGCTACCTTGAAATCGAACTATGAACTGTCGGGACCTTGTGATTGGAGAAGGTGGAACAGGGAAAACTTTTTTTATCGACGTATTCCAACCTGAATAAAAGAAGATCAACAAGGAGACAGTAACTGTCCTTGCAGGAATTGCAACATGGATCTGTATAACCTATTTGTCGCATGTTTTGTTAGCTTGTTGAACAGGTAACTTCTGTATATAACGTACTGTCAGGCGGCGCCCACCAAATATTATGGGATCAGTTGAGGGATATGACATTAATTATCGAAAGAATTTCCGGCGATTCCAATGTCATTTTGGTGTATGTACATCCCTGTTGGGACTTCCAAGGAATGTGATGCAGGTCTGATGATCCTGCAGTACCCGGGTTGACGGTGGCCACTCGGATGAGATTAGTGTCGCTTCAGATCTTGCTAAGCAAATACCTAATCATCAAGTTTATTTTGGAGGAAAATATCGACAACCGAATGGGACCTAACCCAAGTAAGAATAATTCACATGGACCAAGCTGGAATAGTCCTCTATCCGAAACAGATTCCCATTCATCTTCATTGCACAATTTCACGTGTCTCACAATGGAATCCTTCAAATGATTCATACCATTGATTGCAATCATCTCCAGCATACGTCAAGGTTCCAGCATCTTCGCATATGACCGTGGAGCCCCGAGAATAAACATGTGTACTTTCTGTTTGAATAAAATTCCCGACTGTAACATCCCTCCGCCTAATCCAATAACAACCAAAGTCAGTATACAACTCCACTGAACTGCAGAGTATACAACTTCGTCGAACTGCAGAGTATTCGATGATTTCAACAGTATCTAATGGCGATATAGGTATCTCATAGAGGTCTCACTATTAACCCATTGAAGTGTAAAAATATCCATGACAAATACTTTTGGACTCAACGAACGTTTTAATAACGCAATCAATCGAAATTCCTCAACATCAAGATCAATGCAATTCGCAGAAAAAATAGATAGTCAAGGGATAAACAAAAGTTGTAAGAGAGGCTCATATACAGAACGTGATGGAGCTTGTTGGGACGTAGTATAGACCAAATTTTCTCTGCCCTTCCGGAATATCATGCATATGTAAAATAGAGTCGAAATATTTAATTGTTGGATCTGGCACAAGATGCCGTTAACAATAGAAAAGTCAAGTCAACAAGCCACAGCTGTAACTGCAAAATACATACTAATTATTTAAATGATTAATATCATTAATGTGTGTCTGCTGTCAAATAAATCAAAGAATATTTTATATGTGATCCACTAATTTCATTATTTATATATAGTGTAGTGAACCCAAATACGCCACTATTGGTGACCTCAACGTGGTAATTATGGATCAACCGCTCCCGCGCAAAAACGTTCCGGGGACAAACCATCTGGTCTCATCAATAAAATACGACAAGCCAAAATAAAAACGGAAAGATAAGAGCCATATATTGTTTATTATTGACCTGTTTGGTTTTTTTACAAACCTTAATTCAACTTTCGTGAATCAACAACATAAAGTTCGATCGGTTGACGGGCAACACCCAGGGAAAACCGTCTGCAAAAAAGAACAACGAGAGACACTCATTTTCACTTCGACTGCATCCATCGGCATAAATGATAAGAACCACAGCAGAAAATTCTCCGGGTATGAAAAACCTACTTAATTATAACCAATTACTGGCACTCAAAAACATGCGGCGTGACAATAATCATTCGATAAACCAACCCAAACTACTGGCATTGACTAAAACTCGCTCAGATCTCCGGTTTATGCTGGCTGAATTTACTACCTCCAGGATCGTCGATGACAAAATGAAACCCCTCACGACTAACTGATTCCAGACTAAACCAAGTGAAGAAACTCTTACGAAAAACAACACTGGTAAACAAAACAGCTTATCATCTGTGGCGACAGACGCAAAAGATAGCTGATGTTTCAGCCGATGACCATACTGCATCAACTTGAGCTAGAGCAAAATCCCAGCGCTGATCGAACCGCCCTGGATTATCGCAAGCAAACCTCCACTGGATGCTATGCCACGTTTGCTGACCGTTTCTGCGAACTTATGCAAAACAATCAGCTAAATAACCGGGTTATGGCTTCTGCACGTCAGTTATCATCGCAGGTTCCTTAGAATTCTAGAATTCAACTCTTCAGACAATTGAAATATCTATTGCTAGGTGTCAACAGCAGCAACAAGTAGAGGACGAACCGCATTCTCCTGGGCTTCGGTCCTCTGTCGACTTCCTCTGCTTCGGCTCGCGATCTTCGAGCAAGCAGAATGAAAAGCAGCAAACCAGAAATTTACTGGGAAGGTTGATGCCAGGAAGATATAGAGATGTACAACACAGCCGTTTTGTTTGTCACGAACACTGTCCTTTATATGAGTAACTAATTTCCAATTAATGAAGCGCGTCTTTGGGCGATCAGGGGAATTTTCGGGATACTAGCCTCTATAATCCCCCTAATACTATTGAAGATAATATTGCAAAAAGTAACGACGTAGATTACGCCAGTCTATCGATCTTTGAGTAGTTCACGTTTGAGTAAGCACCTGAATAGAATTTTTTCCACGACTCTCCTAAAGAGAAAATACCATAAAAACTTTCAAATTTACGCCTTGATGCAACCTAACATTAGAAGTAGGCGATGTACTATGTACTCATATGAATATATGGTACATAGCCTATTGCGCTCTCTCTTCACATTCCTAGTTTTACAACTTTTGTACAAAAAGCTTGGGTTAATTCTGTCGTAGGAATAGGAGATGCACCATGGTGAATAACAATGACCTATCACGTACTTTCTATACGCTACTAAACCGAAATTTATGTCACCTATTAATAAAACTGCCGTTCCATCCCCTCTTTCGTATGATTGAACAGTGTCTATAAAGTTTCATGTCCAAAATTCAGTTGAAACCGTTCAGGTCCGTAGGATCATCGACTCGAGAACTTCGTTGAAGCCAGTAAGCCTAGCTCCGCTAATAATATCAGTACGTTAATGTGCACTCGTAGTATCACATTGGCCACGAGTTAGTCAACACTAGATTCACCAGACCAGTCATTTTGACTTGTTGTGCAGTTTCAATTCAAAATTCCTGCCACATATTTGCTTTCCGAAATGATGTTATGACTTCTGTAGCTATAAGTGGAGAATATTATTTTTATGAACTTAATGTTACTTTATATATATTAGTAACAAATATATTTTTTGTTATTGACATTTATACCAGTACCAGTCAAAATGACTGGTGCATGTTTCTATGAAGAAATGTATGATTTCGGGAGAATCATGAGACCGATACAATACATATAGCGCCCATGCGTCTTTCGTTCGTTCCAATATCGGCGTTGAGCCGATTCGTCCAGTTCAACACACGAAATAAAATCTTGGTCCAAGCGATCTCCAAGCGTAATCAATGATTACTAATCATTCATCTTTATCCGCACAGTGACATAGGTAAGAAACATTTATGTGGGTATCGAAATATTCAAAAATATATCATTCAGTAAGAAGCCTGAATACGAAGAAAGTCTTAGTTTCAAATTATTTTCATAGCGATCGTCAGCCCCTGAAAATGTCAAAACGAATAAAAGTTTTCACGAATTGAGAAAATGCAACCAGCCGAAGTCTGGAATGTTCAGATGTAGGAAGTGAATTATATGATAGCGACGGTGAATTTATAGATAGACAAATTGATCTACAAGGCAGTGATGATAACAGTGCTATTATCGAGAGTAGTGATGAAAAAATTCCTGATGAAGACAATATAGATCAGTCAAATGACAGTGATTGCGAAAATATTCCAAACAAACGTACGAGACGATGCATGCCCTTCCAGCTCTGAAGACGAAGGTGGAAGTAACGTACCAAATCGGCAAACTGAAATTGCTTCAGACGGAACTATTAGGACAAGAATTGAAGAAGGAGATGTTGTTGGTAGATTACCAGTTCACAGTGCATTCAGAGATGTATACGGGCCAACAGCACATGCTAAGAAAAACATTATGAACGGGAATCTAAGTAGTGCATTCCTATTACTGATTGACAACCATATTTTGGAACATATACGAATTTGTACAGAGTTAGAAGCCTCTCGAGTTTTGGGGAAAAACTGGACAATTACGCAAGCAAAATTGAAGGCATTTCTTGCAATATTGTACGCACGTGGGGCGTACGAAGGAAATACTTTGAAGCTTCAATATTTGTGGAATAACAAGTGGGGACCATCATTTTTCTCCAGCACTATGAGTAGATGTGACTTTACTGAGATTCTGTAATACATTCGTTTCGACAAAAGAAATCAGAGGAGTCAACGTTTGCAGATCAATTCGCTTTAATCTCAGTAGTTTGGGACAAATTGATTGAAAACAGATAAATTCATCCTAAACTAGATAGAGCTATAGGCGGCAAGCAGCAGCAAGAAGCAAGGCCGGGCAGAATTACACAAGGACAACACGGCAAATTTACGCTTAGCAAAAACTTTATTTCTGGTCCATAATAGTAAGAACATATACAACAAATTAGAACTAAGAAACCCGTGTACGCGTTTCTCAGTGAGGGAATTTAATCGCTCGCTATTAAAGGTTGAAACTGGAGCTCTACACGTGTTCACTCATTATTCAGATTTTCCAAAACAGTTATCCTGAACCCGAAGGTTACATCAGTTGACGCTGTATATGAAAATAAACAGATAAGCTCGTGTGAATCTAAACCCATGAATTTATTCAAATTCCTTCAATTCACTAATAGAGAGCTTCAATATATTATCAAATACTCGTCGATACAATAACACGTGTAATAATAATGAGAGATTTTTTCCTCCTTGTTACACCTCAATTTATCCTGTTTGAATTGTTTCCCTTTTGTTTAGAGCATTTTCCATGAGCGATGCGCGAGATTCTGAAACAAGATGGCTGCGACGGGCAAAAACCAGCGAATGAGTAAAATATACAAACAAGGCTAGTGACCAAAGTGATAGCTCCACTTCCACAGTCGACTGCCTCAATGCGAATTCAAATTGAAACCTTTGCAATAGTTGGCGTGTCATACTGTCACAACCTATGATGACATCTTTTGATCTGGGTATGTAGAACTCTGGATCTGTCAATGGCAGTACTGACAAGCGAGGCCAGTGTTGTAGCTGACAATGTGTTAATGGTAATGTACTGATTCTGAGTTTGTGAGAATACGAGCATTAATAGTGATACATGCTGATGAGTCAACTGACTGTAATGTGATGGATGTGTAACACCTTTGGTTTGAATTGAATGATACTCCCCAATAACTGGAACCGACACTGAAGAATTTTCTCTATTGAGGCCAAATTCCTTGACAACTTTGTTGGAGATGAATGTAGGTTGAGAACCTGGATCGAATAGTAGTAATCTGACTGAAAGAGTGCTGCACGATGGGTCTAATCTGACTTGACACGTCGCTAGAAGAACTGATGATCCACTAGTTGAGTTGCCTAGTTGAAATGACACTGTATCACTTCATTTCTTAGAAGATGTTGAATTGGATGCTGATGGGTGACTGGCTGCTGTGAGCAATGGCCAGCTTAACGTGCTCGTGCATATGATGGCTTGTGAATGAGTGTGTGGTGTTTGCCACTGCATGATTTCCATGTCCTTGTTGAATTACATATGGAGATGATATGGTGGCCCCAGCAGTTGAAGCAGAGCCGTTTTACTATTACCATAGAGTGTCGCTCTGCTTGAATCGTCTTCTGAAATTTGTCTCAACCTGTCAGATAGAGACTGCCTTCGCATGTGTCGCATGAATACTGAGATGATGCTGCTGAAGTAGTGGTCTGAGGCTGCGTCACTGCTGCAGTGTTTACTACTTTTTGATTCAAACGCTGCTGCACTGAACTTCGAGCCTTGACTGAAGTAACTGCCTTGAATGCTCGTGCTCTTGTTTGAAGAAAGCATCCTTGAGAACTTCGAAATTCGAACCCCGATGCCATTCTAGGCACAGAGGTCTACCGAATAAATGGAATGGAGATATTTGATTGATTATTTATTCGTTGAATAATTTAATTTGTACATTATTTGTACTTGAAGAAGAGGGATCCTCATATTCCGGTCGACATAACAATTTAATTTTTAATGATTGTTCGAATAGGTAGAGAGATCGTTGCATGCCACTGCGACTTGTAGCTGAGGCGATCAGTAAGGGATTCGTGATCGGGATGAATTCGATAGTTAATTTATTGGAAAATGTTCATTGAATAAACAAATAAACAAAAGACATTTAACTGAGATCGATTTATAAACGAATTCTCCGCTGATATAATTCATTTTATTGATTTATTATATTGATAGTTTAATTGATTCACTTGAATGTTCGTTGCGTCGAGAACTTTTGCGGGTTATGTATTCGTTCAAGTGGACTTCTGGTGTCTTTGATCTTGAGTTGATAGTGTCTTATAGATGTTGTAGATAAAGTGGTCTGCGATCAGTCTTCGATGCTTCCCATGAATTGTAGAGGAAATTGGTGATTTTGAAAGGGTTTATATATTATTGGTTCCCAGTCCGTGCGGACTGGTTTTGAATGGTTCGGATTGGTTGTTAATGTTCTGATTTGTTGATTGAAAGTTTTATGGCCCGTCATTGGACAGAAGGCCCGATGGTGGGTGACTTTTTGGAAGAACAAAATTATTGGTGAGAGCTGACGATTACGGTTTTTGACGCCGGAAAATGGTTCTCGAACGTTCGATATTGCAAGTGTGAGTAAAATTTTATATTGTAAAGATATATTCTTACATGCTGAGTGGTTATCCTAAAAGTTTATAAATGTTCCTGAGCATTAATTCAATTATTTAAATTTTCGTATTCCGCAACGCAGCATAACGCCGAAGAATTGTATTGAATGTTCGCGTATGGCAAATGCGTGTGCGCGTGTAGCTATTATGAAAGAGCGAGGTAGATGAACGCATTTAATACGTCATCATGTGCAATCGTAATTGATGAGAATGGGTGACGTCGGTGACGCCAAAAAATAAAGTGAAGAGGACGCTCGAGACCTAACAATACCAAGAACTCGGTAGTTCCATGACTGATGGAAGTGAGTATTGGTAGATGGTTTTCACTCTGTCAGGATTCGTATGAAATCCTTCAATGTTGATCTGGTACCCGAGAACTGATACCTGCTTCTGTCCAAAAGTACATTTATTGATATTGATGGATGACGGATAGTTTATGGTCGGCCAGTCATTGGAATACTTGCTGAAGATGGTCTCTATGTTGTATATCGTCTACTGACATTACAATAATGTCATCTATGTACGCGAAGACGAAATCCAGGCCACTAAAGATGTAGTATTAAATGTATATTTGGAAAGTTTAAGTTGCATTTTTCAATCCAATTGTCATTCCAATGCATCATATAAACCCCAAAGTGATGTAATTGAGGATTTTTGGATGCTGTCTTTGTTGACTGGTATGTGATTGTACGGTCGTTCAAAGTCGATTATGGAGAAAATCTTTTTCCCATGGATGACCAAGAAGAGACTTTGGATCATTGGTGATGAGGATTTGTCCGAAATGGTGATGCTATTGAGTTTTCGGTAATCGTCACAAAGGCGGTATGTGTTATCCTTTTCCTTGGTAAGATGCATCGGACTTGCCCATGGAGTGTTACATGGTTGTATCACTCAGTGATCCAAGAGTCGTTGGATTTCTGCGTCGGCTGTTGCTGCTTTTCCATCAAACTATTTGAGTGAACGTGCAGTCACAGGTGGTCCAGAAGTGACGACTGTAGAACTGAATGCGCTTTTTGAATTTGGTGTGAAATAATTTGGCTTTGTGATGGCGATGATTTTATACAATAGATCAGCGTATGACATGGTTGGGCTGATCGTAAAAACACTGTGAAGCTCAGTCTTGATGATTTTCCCTTTGTTTGTCCAACCAGTTATGGAGTTGATCAATTGTTTGTTTCTCATATCGATCAGAAGATCACTCTGTATGAGAAAATCTGCCCTAAGAGTGGATTCTGGTACGTCAGAATGTTGAATGACCAACGAAATTTACGGCCCAGTCCTAAGTCCATGTCGCCTATATGTAAACCGTATGTGGATATTGGTGTGGAGTTTGCTGCGAACAGAGTTAAGTTAGTATTAGTATTTCTAGAACGTGTTTTAAATAGGCGTGCCGGCAGTAGTGAGCCGGCTTATCCAGAGTCAATAAGATATCTTTGTTTTGTTTTTCGATCATGTAGGCACAGTCTGGTGTCCGCGGAATTGATTGCAATACAGGATAAGCGTAGCCTTTGTTTACCCCATGAACATGTGGCAGCGAGACTAGTTTTTCCTGGTTGACGGTAATATTGAATGTGCAAGGTGTTGTGCAATGCTTTGCATTTGCATCGTACTTACGATGGTAGAAGCACTCTGTACTCGGTGATGAAGAGGTTCCTCTGGTGTGTGAGCATTGGTGGCTTCGACCACGTTGATGCTCATGTGAATAGCTGCGACTTAGTTTTCGTGACAATCTCTCTGTTTGGGTCACAAGCTCATGCATGGTGTGTTTCATGGCAGACGTCCTTCGCGAGGTTTTTTAGGACTGTGTCAGTGAACCGATAGTTTGGTGACACAACGCGCTGTTTGATGGATGTGTTGCCATGATGAATGGACCGAAATGATGTTCCAACAGTTCGTCAGCCAGTTGACCTTGCTCATTGAGTGATGCTGCTCGAAGAATCTTCAGGCCTTCCCAACGGCTAGTGGTAGCAAAAGCCAGCCATTTGATGCAGAGCACATCCTCTGATGTTCGGTTACCGGCCAGGGACTTCAATTATCATAATAACTGCCTGGGCTTCTTATCCCCTAATCTTTCAGCGAGTGCGCTGTGCAATTGTTGATCTGCGGAATCAGAGAACCGTTTGATTATTTCTGTTTTAGTTGCACATACCTTTTGTTCACCGTTCTTCCTCTGGTGGGTTTCGCAGTATGTCTGCAACTTCCATCATAGCCGCAGCGTCCAATGAACTGATGATGAGGTTATATTTTGTTGCGTCGTTAGAAATACGGTTTATTTGGAACATTGAATCCACTTGTATAAACCATAAGCTCAGATTGTTTTCTAGAATGGTGGAATCATGATGTTGGCTACGGCTTTCACGGAGACGAATACTGCAGGGATGTCTGCCATTGGTAAATTTTAAGTCGTGGGCGGATCTCATTGTGGCGTCAGTTGGATTTGTAGCAGTTGATTGCGATGTTTCAGTTGCCTGTGATGGTTGATGATCAAAAAATTTCTTGGGCGAATGTTGTAAGGACATATCGTGGGCAAGTGTTTAAATGATGGACGCGTTGAGTACGGAAACACGTGGTTTTTAATGCTGCGCGCGCGATAAAGTAATTCACCCCAATCACGTCGGGGTCACCAATTATAGCGTTTGTTATATTCAAATAAGTTCGTGAACGAGGTGAATTAAATTCAAAATGAATATATTGATTTATCAAATAATCATTGCTTGAAAACGTTACGCAGACTTTACAATAAAAAATATGGCAAAATTCAAATAATGTATAATCTATGTGTCTACAGCTGCAGCGTGTGTGCGTGTGAATGGTCGGAGATGATCTGCCTATTGTGAACGCAGCATTGCATGTGATCTTCAATAGATATCTTCAGTTATATCAAGAAATGATCTTTCCTTATTTCACCTTTTTGATATTAGCCAAACAATGCGACAAGCGTAATTTTTTCGACAACTGTCTTTAATTTTTACTCAGTTTTCTAGTTTTATAATCGGAAAATTGTTTATTCCTTTTGATCTTTCTAAATAATTTCACATTTTTTTTTGTTATGGTGAGAGTCAAAATGAATGTTGAAGCAGTGAGGCTGACCCTGAACAAGAAGTTGAGAAGAAGATAGGACTGGTGCTCCCAATGCTGTAGTCATAGATAGATATGATAGTCAATCCGAACTAGAAGATGATATATTATAATACGACTGTTCAATTCTTGTTAGTTATGGGGCACATCTAATAAGAATACACACCTATTCATTCACTTGGGCTAGCGCGGGACCATTGCTTTGGTATATTACAGAAAATAATTAAAGTTAAGTTTAATAACAAATAATTAACTTAAAAAAATGAAATACTCATATCAAATATATCATTTTTAAATTGTTAAAAGGGTATGTGTTTAAAATTTTCATATCTGCATACACATTATTTATTAATTATAATTTTTTTAAGTTATTTTACGTGGGTCAGTGTCAATTTTTCAAAATTCTCTGCCAAAATTCTCACTCATAGAAAATTAATTAATTTTCGATATATATGTACATATTGTGACGTGGTAAATGGTCACTATCCTCGACCTCGTACCGCGCATATAGGCAGTGCCGATATGAAGTCCAGGGCGCTGAAATTCCACGAGATATGATAGTGAACACGAATTTTCTGTTCACTAATTCCTCTTTCAAAATATTTCATGTATGGGACTGATGAGCCTGGAGGCGGGAACTGGGAACGCACCGTCGGTAACCAACGACGGGTAGCTGTCGATAACGCGTGCCAGCGTGTATCGATATTGATTTTAAATGCATTATGAATTGTGCATCGATTCCACGGAGTAAGGTCATCTGAATGAAGAGGACATCGCGAGCGTGGGCAACATGCGGCCTATACGCCATCGTTCAAATTATGTATGGTACGGATGGATGAATGAGGTACGCGCGCAGCACGCATCCAAATTATTCATGCGTTAAAGCGACATTGAGTGACACTAGGGCCGCGGTCCGAATTGCGCTCACAGTGCTTACAACGTACAAACTGCTAAGGTGCGGTCCGATTCAATGAGCGCGCTAACGGCTGTTCGCAGTACCCATAATTCGGACCACTCGTGTGCTCGTGCGCTCCCAGTGCTGACCGTCCGATCCGTGAGCACCGTGAGCGTCTGAGTGTGATGTCACTTCTGACATCATAACGTTTGCAGCGCAAACGGTGAGCGTTGAAAGCACGAATCGGACCGCACATTGGTATGCTATGAACGCTGTGAGCGCAATTCGGACCGCGGCCTAGATAATCGGCGTCCCATCTATTGGCACTTATGGGCAATAGGACGGCCCTATGAGTGTGAGAGGGGATAGCGAGTGTCGCACAGGACCCGAAACGCAGGGGTCAAGATTCCTGTGTGAGATACGACAGTGAGAAGTCACAATTGCAAATATAATTCTCGAGTGAGACACGTATGCGAGAAGTCGCAGAAAGAACACTCATATTGAGACGCAACAGCGAACGGGGCCAACTGCAATTAAGATTCCCGTCTGAGACACGACAGTGAGAAGTCACTCATAAAATCCTCAAGTGAGACACCAAAGCGAGCAGTCGCAAAATTACGAGGACAGCTTCACGAGCGCGCAGCCAAAATAAGGATCCAAGTGTGAGACTATAAGCGAGCGGTCGCATCTACGTTTGGCCTGGTGAACTGACGAGAAGACGCCCGCGATATATCGGAAAAGCTGCGCTGATCTGCGAAGTCAACCAGCAGCGGTGACTGGAATACTGGGTAAACGAATCTTGAGTTATCCCGTGCCTAATTATATGACGCTTCGCAACAACGCGAGAATAGAAGACCGTGTAGAAACACGCTCCTACGGGCGAGCCGACACAAGGGAATCGTCGTCATCTGACGATAAATACATGATAACGCGTGCTGTGCTGGATGAATGTGTGGATGTACGACACGTAGTCCTTAGGAGAGTAGCGCATTTCTCATATGCAGACTGATTAAGAATTATCAAAAGAATGACGACTCATTGCTTTGAGCAATGAGATCATAATTGTTTCGTGGATCGAGAACCACGTCATTCGGTTATTATACATTATAACTTGTTATTACGCTCGAAGCGAGGTCGTGCCACGAATAATGCATGGACACTTACGCTTCACGTAAAGTATATTTTGTTATCGATAACAAATATCTCGTCAATAATAAAATAAAGAAAATATTAGCAACATAATTGTTCGAATCACTCCTGAATTATTTATTTATGTAAAATAAAAGAATAGAACTTTGCGGCGAAGAATATTCTCCGGTCCGCGTCGCAATATAAACAATTGATATACAAGAAATAATAAAAATAAATTATTTACTTATTTATTTATTAAATATGATTATTTATTATCTGATTGATTATTATTTGTATCTAATTAGTTGTTAAATAATAAAGTAATAATTTATAAATAATGTAAACAAATAGAACATACCTCAGTTAATCGCAATGATACAAAAAAATACTTCCAAAAAGTTATAAAAACGTCTTTTATTACTAATATTCACAAATAATTAATAATTTTTAGGATGGGTATCCTAAGTTATTTGATATCAATCACCATCGTATGTAATAATTAGAAAAACAAATAGTTTTTATTTGTATCGATATAAAACACGTGTTGTGTATGTCAGGTCTTCAGTGACCTCTTTGTTATTTATAATGAATCCTTCTTTTGCCAAATCCGTATTATCGTATTCCTATTTTTCGGCCAATCTATTACAAACTCTAATTGATCCGTGTATTATTTTTCCAACTCTTCCACTATCGCTGCGCACTTGCGCATTTGCTAGAACCGTAGGAAACAATTAAAAGATGAAATACCATCGGAATTGCAGAATATGAACCACTTGAAATAATCATTTAAGGATAAGAAATGTTTGAACAATAGCACTGTGCAGCGCTGCATAACACTACACAGCTAAAATCCTACACAGCTACACTCGTTGCTTTTGCATCAACATGTGCTACAAAAGCAGCGAGCGCTGCGCAGCGCTGCGTTTTCCTGGACACACCCGAAGGACCTGAAGACATACCGAAGGACCGTGGACCTTCACGAGTTTGCAATCGACTGCTCCAACGACGCATGGCATTGCAGCTTTTGTGAAAAATTTGGCTTGGGCCAAACGAATTCCTCAGGTGTTGATGGAAATCTTATGATTTCTGGACGCAAACTAGCTATGATAGAAGATACTCGATGAACTATACCCCAAACCGTTCGTTTACTGAGGCCCAGAAAATCTCCAATCACAATCAGAAAAGAGCCAGTAGCATGTAGTCGCAAAACTACGAGTAGCTGCACCGACGGAGGAACAGCCCAGTATCTAAATAATTATTTACAACACTATGATAATGATATCCTTTGAAAACAATTATTTATGAATATTCACCTGTCACCAAGATGTTCAGTTAAATGTCTTATTTGGTTCAAGAAAAAGCGGAAACCTTTTTTGTTGAATCTGAATCTTGCTCGAAATTGTTTCTCATCACATTCTCGGTAATAATTAATGCGAGGTAAAAACTGGTGTCGCCTTGGCTGCCGTTCTTCATCTTCGTCATCACTGTCAGTGTCTCCATTAAAATGACTGAAAAATCGTTTCATTTTATGCACAATTAAATTCACTATTAGTAAATTAGTTCTATATTATACTTCGAGAAAGTTGGTTCACTGGAAAATTATTATTATTCACTTGATACAGTTTTTTTTTTAGTAAACTGTTTACAACGTGTTTTGCAACACATACAGTGCCTGAAATAAATATGGCTGCCCGAATGAAAAAATTCCAGCGTTCTCCGTTGAACGGTAAATGGCGCGCGCTGCTAAATTCCGAGGCTATATTAACCCGAGTGACAACTCTCGGATTACGTTAGTCCTCGAATGAAAAACTCAGCCAGATAATTGAAATTAATATCGAACGTTCTCGTACGCTTTGAGCGTGATTCAACTATCATTGTATTATCATTCATTCAATACCCAGTATAATTGCTTAAATAACCGATATCCACATTAGTTATTATAAATATCAAGTGATCTCAATGAACATATAAAAGTCAATAAATCAATTCAACTAGTCAAATGATCATAATTCGCGTTGCAACGCCAGCAATCCGGGGCGTAGTGTAACCATCGAAATAGTAAACAGTGGTAGTGAAAATTATAATTTTAAACCTCAATGATTTTTAAATCATTGTGGACTTGTGTGATCAACGGCATATTGTTATTTATATGAGTGAACAAAGTAATAAATCAATCACGTGTTTAACCGTCAACTTGTGATTTCGTCAACATAATTAGACCAACTCCTTCCTACTTCATCCGCGGGTCGCGGCATAGCAGGCAATGATCCTAATACCTTTCCGGACAATACTCTAAATTCAATTGATATTGTAATGATTTGTGCTATGGTGGAGATGCTATGATGGATTGGGTTGAATTATCTCAAAATATGTTAAGACAAAGTTGAATCTATTCGTTGGTAGTTACAATAAATTTCTAATTATAATAACATGTATAAAAATATTAACTACTAAAGTAATCAGGTGAACTCAACAATACTTTGGGTGAATTGATATGAATGCAAAATGGACTGTAATAACGTAAGATGTTGTGAGCCGTCCGTCACTCAATTGCAGTTCACCGTGAAGCGGTGTACTAATGATGACTGAGCTCAGCAAATGATATCTAACTGAATCTAAGAATTAAACTGAGTTCAACAACAACTGATGAAGTGTGATTGCTAAACTTAATTGTTACATCAATGAGTGAATACCGGCGGTGTATCTACATGGATATTTACTTTGACTTATTAACTGCACTTACTGAGTGCAGGTTAATGTTCTCTATATAAAATTATCACTATCTCGTATGAGTTCAACAAATTGTAATTTATGATAATGAGATGTGATGAGTGCGTCACAATATAGATGAACGAATGGATGGGTGAATGCAACGTGAGAGAGAGCGCGGTTCTCATGAGAGTCCACTAATATCTGAGTACAACAAATATAATACCACTTTACTGAATGCTTCACAAATAATAATGTAAACGTAATCACAACAGAACTGTGAGTTGAATGCCACAATGTACGTTGAATTTGCACCGGTGATTGCTTCACAATCGAAAAATATAACTTAACCGAGTGTCCACGTGCGAATACTATGGCATAGCAGGTTGCATAATAATGACGTCAGATCGCCAGGTCGATGCCGTGGCCGAAGTGACCAGCGCCGTGCGCGTCCAATATTTAGTCCATGGTAGCGTTGGGCAACCTGAATCGTTACATTCTTCCCATTCTGTTTTGAATGTGGACTGCTTGATGGGCGAGTGCAGTAATGCGCGGCAAGTGCAGGAGCGTATTGCAAGATAGCTATTCCTTTGACTTCAGCGAATCAGTGCTACCACGCTCAACCATTGAACAGATATAATCAACTGTTTTCATCTTTTCTCGGGTAACATTTGGTACCTCAAACGAATCTACACTCAGGACGTGACAGTTATATTATTATTAATTTGGTGGCAGCGGTGGGATCGCTTCCTTGAAGTTTGAAGTGATAAAAGTGTAAAGTAGATATTTTGTGATATCCGTGCAGACACATTGAGAAATAGCGAGCTATTAATACGTTATTAGCCGAAAAGACTGGTGTCCAACAATCCAGCCATACAGAATGTCCTTCCACAACATAAAATCGATCAAATACCAGACGTATCGATCTGATAAAAAAAAAAAAAAACCAAGAACATCAACAGAGTGCCACTACGCACTCAATTAATCATCAATGACCATCGTCAACGGAGTTTTCTCGAAGAATATGTATTAAGAAACAGGACAGAATCACCTGATAGGATACACAACCACACAAGACGCCCACAATCCCTCCCACACGTACGACACACTCACAGACAGGACAACCGATTTCAACTAGGACTAAGTACTCACATCAGAGGTGTCTAACTCGACGAGACGAGTAGATATTCAGAGAGCTGGCGTTTTTTGGGTATGGGATTTCATGACGGTCGGGGATTATAAGGGTCAGCACATACGTACCCCAAAAATAAGAATATGTAATGGACGAATAGGTCGGAAATACCAATGTGATCACAACTTAAATATACTTTCTGTGTTTCTATGTTGAAAGGACTACGCAGCCGCGACGATACAGTGGTTCAATTTCAATCCGCCGGTCCGTGTTCAAATCTCCGAACAACAATTTTTTTTTTCACATAATTTTCGTCATGATATAAATCAAATATTAAAATATTTCATGAGTAAATATATATTTTAAGACGCAAAGAAATCTGTTGCTTATTTTTCTGCCAAATTTTCCTTCTATTTGTGAACGAATATTTCATAAAATACATACTTTCAAACATGGATGATCGAAAATTCTCAAAATTTATTACTGAGTATTTAGGAAGCTCAATCATTAATTCAGTTACGATAGTACATGGTCTTACTAGCGCGTTACAAAATCGACTCGAGAATGATTAGCATTATAGGCAAATGAACTGTTGAACGAACATATAATAATCCAATGAATATCAAAAAATCGTCTTTATATGATTTATACTTGATTTCTAATGAATGTTATAAGTTGATGTATATGTTTGTCGCAAGATAAGTTCAAACAATATAATAGTGGGTAATAATTGATTCACCTCGTATTCGATATTGTTCATTTTATTAGAATTTTATCATCAGTTGTACTTCAATATTTGTACATCACTGAATAGACATGAAAATACATGAATAGACAGGAAAAAAGAGCATGCTCTTGTCAATCCTGATTATCACTTTTCAATTTATACATATGTGATTTGAAGAATTTAAATAACTCATTATGCTGATTCAATGAGGCGTCCATTTCACCAACGATGCGCCTGGCATTGGACGAATTAAGGTTATTATAGCCGCAACGTGCATCCACACGATTGATGTCCTCACCACTCATGAAATAGATTTGTAAAAATTTATGGGTTTCGTTTGGCATTGGCGGCAATGAACCTACCTTGTGGTACACCTGACCGTTGATTCTGAATGTTGAGTTGAATTGATGACCATTTGCCGCAGTATTATGAACTATCTCTGTTGCTCCGAACGGTCATTTGGAAGCATGAATTGAATGTGCGAATGGACTTCAGGAACAGTTTTGAATCTGGATCCGTGCCGATGAGCAAACCGTTCAATGGTTCTGGTGGTGTCTCAATTTCCGGTAGTTGCACTTTTCCTAATGCACAACACATCCCGGCTGACTCATGTTTGAATTTGAGCATATGACAATTGACACATTCTTTGTCCATAGCACCAACCATTACTTTCGGATGAGCGTAATATTCAATATCTCACTCATACTCGAATGCGAGACGAAAGAACGAAGCGGGTGTAAATGCTCGATGTTTTTGTTGGCGTTGCCGGTAATTTTCCCTGCGTGTGTCAACTACGAACCGGCGCGCTTGTTTCTGTTCCAATTGTAGTTATTGATTTCGTTCAACTTGTGCCTTTTGTGATTGAAATGCACGCAATGGCAACATGCCTACACGCACATTTTCATTATCTTGTTGGATTTGTTCGACTGTTCTCTCTGTTCTACTATTTCGCATATTTCTTGCTTTATTCGTTCGAACACCCAAATTAGCCCTCTTGCGTCTTGCTGGTATTATTAACTTTAATACACACACACAAATAAACAAGATTGTTATACTTAGTTATGAAAAACGGTATACTGATAATATATTTTTTCTTTTAGTATTTTACCCACCTTTTCACAATTATAAAACACGTATATATTTCTTATAAATTGACAAAATAAATTATACAATATTCTGCATGCGATGCGTTATGACAAATAACAAAAGCAGAATGAAATGTCAAAATTTAGGGTTATAGATATTTTTCAATACCAAATAAATACAAAACAAAGAAATTTTTGTCAAAAAAATAAAAAAAAATTTCTTGAGGACACCCAGCGGTATGAAATATAATTCACAACCTATTCTCATACCTACCTAATATATATAAAAAATTTCATTAAAATCAGTCGAGTCGTTTCGAAGTAGTGCGACCACAAACACCGTGACACGAGATTTTTATACATAAGGTTTAACTGATAAAAACGATAAGAAACCTACGTGGTCAAGTAAAGAACACGTTCTAATGAACAGAATAAAATAATCATTTGTTACATTGATGGATATAGTTTTGAACACAATGTGAAATCATATTGAAATGAGAACCATTGCATAAATCGAGAACCAGCGAGAGGAACGGTCATCGCAGAAAAAAAAGTGGGGGCATTCGTGCGACAACACAGTCAAACCATATTCATCGCCTTGCAGGTGAAGTCCTATATATAATTCTACATAAATCGTTCAACTTATGAGAAGTTAAAGTGAGTGAGGTGTGCGTCACGATACAGCCGGATGGAATATCGAGTCGAAAGACATAAGAACATCGACTGGATGCAGGAGTTGAGAAAAAACAGACTGGAGTACTAGAGTTTGTCAAAGATGAAGGACGAGCTATAACGCGGAAAAGTATTCAGTCCAATACAGTTGTGGAGCAGTATTGTATAGCGTTACTGATAACATCAAAGTGTACTTATTCCATCGGGTAATGGTTATAATTTCATTTGATCACAAAATCTTATTTGTAAGTCTTTATTAAAACGAATGATTTATTGATTTTCATTTTTTCGAAGCAACGAGATCCGAAAATGAAAATGGAGTACAACACTCCGTTTTTACTGCTAAGATGGCCGCGATAACCACCTTAGTAGAATTGTCTAACCGAACTTTGTGCATCTGAGAAAAAGTTGATTTATTAATTCATTATAATTATTTCATGTATCATAATAGGTGTTTCATTCTCTTGGTGACGCGGTACATAATTAAACACACCCTACCGTGATTGAGTACAAGCAGAGGGCTCTTGCATTCTTCTCTTTTTTTGGAATAAGTATCACATTACTGTATTTTCTTATCAAGATTGAATATTGATGTAAAAGTACTCTCTTTCTTCTTCAATCTTGTGTTTAATGTTGCTATTTTCGAGTAATTTCCATGTTATATAAACTTAATGGATTAATGTGTAGATAGTAGTGCTTTCAGGAATCGTACCAAAGCTTCTTTTCAACATTTGCTTTTTAACAAATGTTCCATTCATTTTCCACGTTTCAAATTAAATAGAGTGAGAAGTTGTCTGCAATATTTTTTTCTTTTTGAGTAGTTTTTGTGAATATGTCTTAATTAGTGAAGTACCGTGCAGCCAAACTCACGATTTTGCACTCGATTGACACTAAGTAGCACTGAGTGGTTATCGGTAAGCAATTACTACTCAGCTTTACCAATGCAGTAGCCGGTGCATAATGCTTCGTTGTCGAAAATACACCCATCTAGTATGCATAGTCCTTTAAAGTCCATATACAGGCGTAACCTACAAGAGGCGGAAAATAGTGGGAATCAAAATATATTTTGATTTTTCTACATAATGCCAATTTCAATGAATCGTCAAATGAGTTCTGGTTTAGGTACACTTATTAATTGATCATATACCCTATCACAAGTTTTTATATTATCAACAATCTGAAACTTTTTGACAATATATACACACTACATTCATTCAGGTGATTATAATTTAGAGCACAGGCATTTATTCAATTCAAACATGCCTTATTTGTTCTTTGATGCAATAATCTACTTTTCCTTACAGGTTTTTCATCTACATAGCTTGCGATGACTTCCATATCTTGTTATATCAAGAATAACCACGACTTCGTTCGATTGACCATAACGTCATTTTTCTACGTCAGTCTATATTTTTTGCATCAATTAGACTTGAGTCGCTGGGATAACCATGTCTCAAATACAACATACCCAACATGCAAGATACAGAGGTAAGCCATAGAACGTTTACAAATACATAAAACGAATTTTCGTCATATTTTCAACCTGCAAGTCGCATCAAAATGACATATTATTAGAACGCGTACCACACCTTTCTTTTTACTGTAAAATTAAGCAAGATGAATTTTTCAAAATATTTTCCTGGTAACATATTACTGCTTTTTCATTTCATTTCACAACAAGTTTACCCTACGGAACATTACCGCGAAAAATAATTGACAAAGTTGAGGTAGCTAAATGTCGAGTCAAAGGGTTAATCGGTAGAACACAGTGAAACTGATAGTTCGTGGGCAATTATATTATTTGATTGAATATTTTTGTATTCAATCAAATTATTTTCATAGTATCGAAAATAAAGCATGGTTACAAAAATGAGCTTAAATACAAACATCCTGTGCACTCAAATACACTCATACAAGCTCTTATTATTAATTATTTCGTAAAACTGATCATATTCTCAACATGCACATGACTATACTTTAGCATACACAAATATATCCAACAAAGAGACGATTTTGTTTTACATTTTTTTAAATAAATACTAATTTGAAGATTTTAGTTTGATACTTGATACAAACCTTCGAGAGTAGGTTCGTCTATTGACGACAATGTAAAAATCGTTGTTACCGACTGTAAGAGTAGATTTCGCGTTCATACAAGTGATGAGACGAACAAATACTTTTTTCACTAACACTTACAATTCTCATTTTGAAAAAAACATTCCTGCATATTCGTATCTCGTGATGCTTTTTAATTTATCTTTGCTATTGTTACGTCCTGATGAAATGTTTGATTGCAGATATTCAAGTTGCAACTTGAATCTGGTTATTGACGAAGTTGGTTGAGTAGACGCGAATACTGAAGTTCGTTTCGAATGGTTATTCTTCATGGTTGTTCGATGATTCCAACGGGGACGTTTTCAGAAATAATTTAATTCAGATTTTTGTTCCAAAAATGGTAAGGGATCGTGCGCTTGCCACTGCTATGCGCAGGTGAATGTTTTGGACGCTGATGATGTGTTTGGTTTGGTTTGATAGCGTAGGTGGTTTATTTCACAACTGACATTTACGTGTTTATTATATTATAGATGTTACAAGGTATGGTAGTGTACACTAGCTATCCGATTTGCTGCTTCTAGATATTCTGATTGAACTGAATGTTGCGAGTCACTCTCTTCGTCTTGCGAATGACTGAGGACCTGTGATTGCTCTGATTTCTCTCTGACATCATGTCTGTGACTTGACTGAGGTTTATATATTGTTGTGTGTTCTTGTCATCACAGGTGGGCTGTTCCTCATTGGTTGATTTGGTATGGTTCGATTAGTTTTGCAATGGGTCAATGCCTTTGCATTCGGCCAGAAAGCCCAACGTTGCATTTTCCGTGCATTGCCCTCAGCTCCGGTTTGCAGTGGCACCTTCTGTCCCGAGGAATGTGCTGAGGCTCTAGGCTTCAGCTGGTGTTCAAGTTCAGTGTCTTATAAACTGTTTGCTGATGCAGAGGATCGAATGGAATGTATGAAGATCTGGTTTGCGAAATGTTAATTAATCCAAGGTTAATGACTTATAAACTAATGAATGTTTATTTGGCATGATCTTGAATCAAAGTGTTAATTGATATTATTTTGATAATTTAAATAGTGTGTGGGTGTATGTGTATATTTGGGGTTGAAGGTTAACTATGACGTAACAATATTAATTAAAAAAAATTGATAATTAATATTTAATAACATCATACAAGGCAAGATAACAATGGTAAGAAAAACGTGTAAATATTGTTATATACGGAAAAGTGTTTACAAATTGAATGATCGTATCTTTTTCGCATGAGAATAAAATTTTCACAAATCCACTTAATAATTTTTTACACTCAACTTTTTTTTGCACAATTTACAATTACAAATCTTTACAATTCTGTCAGTAATATATGAGAAATAATGTAAAAGAAAAAAAATAATTTGTAAATTTTATGATTCACAATTCCAATATATAAATAAAAATAACGTGCGAGGTTATGACAATGATTGTGTTATTTGTTAAATCAAATGATTAAAATTTGTTTGTCAACTTCACAGTATGTTTGACCGCTATAATGTTTTTCTAGGAATCCTTCTCTTCAATGCTACCGGCAGCGGAGGTACCTCTTTATACTGCGGTTGCAGCGGTCAGAGAGTTTATCGAAAATTTTCGACAGGACAATCTCCCTCCATGGTCCAGCAATGTTTGGAAACAAATCTCCGAATCCCTCAAGGAAGCAGGGTTTGACTGGATCGCTCAATGTGTTCACACAAATGTTAAGTGCGACCTTCGAAATGCGTAAATGAAATCAGACAAGAAGCCATAGTAGTGGAACGTCAGGAACATCACGAAGACTTGAACTTGGGGTCGGACTATGAATCCGAATGTCATGAATCTGACATTGATGACGCTGAAAAGAGCAAAAGACCTGATTTTCTAAAGAGTCTAGAGAACAAAAATGTTTCAATGAAACAAATGGGCCCGGTTTTATGAAGGATAATCCCGATTAGCTAATCCTGACAAGCAATGGCGGCTGAAATTAAGTTCTCCCACCTTGAGTCCCTTCTCCTATCGCCCCTGGTGCTCCTAGCTGCGCGTTGGACGATTTTGGGCACTTCTGTTTATAATACTCAATAATGGGAATTAACATATTCGAGGTTAGGATAATCTCGCAGCACTTGAAGAGGCTTCAAACTGTAGTGGCGAAGAACGCCACTGCGCGGCGCTTCAGTTTCAGACTTCGGTGGGGGAACTTAATCTCGGCCGCCATTGCTTGTTAGGATTAGCTAATCGGGATTATCCTTTATAAAACCGGGCCATGGTCTCGTCCGAAGGGGAATGGGGACAGATAAAACCGCAAAGCACAGACGATAAATTAACGTTGAAACCGAAAGTGTGGACAAATGTTGTATCTGCTGCATTGTGGTTTCAATATCGTATGCCTTGTGCATTTTTGTTCAAACGTTGTAAAGTCAGAAAATTCCATGATCAATTGCACTACAACTTTATTATTATTATTACATTACTTTTTTTCGGAAAGTAAAAGTAAGCAATGTGGGAACAGCATTAATGGAGGAAGCAAACAAGAAAATCGAAGGTGAATGCGGCATTACATTTTTATTCAAATGAGAGATACTCGCGAAGACCAACACGAGATAGTGAAGCGTCTGTTTAATGGAAAATCGAAGACAAGACGCCTACAACAATTCATACATATGGTATGTCCCTGAAAATATGTCGAAAAAGTGAATCAACGAGCAGTCAAAGATTTTTACTTACGCTACATTACGTTAATGGTGGAATGCCGAACGAAGATTTCAAAGTAATTTTTACATTGACTTGCGCTGTGGCTCTCCAATCTTACGAAGACTCCTCTATCGATTTGGAGGAAGCTCAAACACTGAAAGGCGCCAGGAAAAAATTAGAAAATTTGATCTCAATGGGAAACACCGAGGATTTGGCAACATATGAGAAAGAAAACAAACGTGATACTCCGTTCTGTCAACAATTCCTCGAGAAGGAAAGGGACCCCAATGGAGAGCCAGATATCGACGCAGATATCAAAGAGCAGAATTCACAGATAGGAGAGTGGATTAAAGGCTTGATGGCGGAAGCGCAAAAAGTCGGCTCAGCGGCAAGGACCTGAATCCGTTTTACTTGCCAGATTTGATGAAGCGATTTGCCGGGGTTGCTAAAGAATTCCCATTTTGGACAGTCGTTGGGATGCCTTCAAACACAAAACCAGCATCGTCGAGCTTTGTTGAGGAGTTTCTTAGAGATATAAAAAAAAGTATGCTAAAACAGTATACACGACCAATCGCAGTTAATTAATTTATAATGGAACAAGCCGGAGCCATCAATGGGTCCAACTGCGTTATTTCTGGAAAAATGGTGCAATACAATGATGAGCGTTTTCATAAAAACCAGCTCGATGCCCAAACCAGAGTCGCCGTTTTAAAAAGTGTCGTGTGTCCGGTGAAAGTCGATTCCGACTTGTTCGCAACTGAAGATTGGCGAGGCAAAGGAGACCAATTAAAGAGTGATAATTATGTAGACTCCGCAAATGATAGCCAGTTGCATTTTGACCATACATACTCCAAATTGGATAGCAAGGAAGAGCTGCTACAGCGAATTTCAATCAGATCTGAATGGACGGATTGGCTTTACGTCAACATGCTTTGACTGCATGGTTAGAACCACAGCAGATATACCGTTTGAAAAATCACCTGTGAAAGTTTCGAAATATTTTAAGCCATGTCCCGGAATCCATGAACAAAACGATCACGTTTTCAAAAAAACAAGCAAACCGAAAAACGCTGAACTTTGAAAAAATAGCTTCTGTTACGTCCTGATGGAATATGAGAATTTAAGTTAGGATTGGGTGGTTGGTCTTGAAATTGTTTGATAATTCCAATGTAGACGTATTCAGAAATAATTTAATTTTGATTTATGTTCCAAAAATGGTGAGGGATTGTGTGCTTGCCACTGCTATGCACAGGTCAATGATTCGGACACTGGATGATGTGTTGATTTAGTTTAGTAACGTAGATGGTTTATTTTGTACTTGACACTTGCACGTTCTATTATGCTATGGAATTTATAGTTAATTTATATATAATAATATATATAGTGGAATTTATAGTCGAAACCAAAAAAAAAAAAATGATTAATTACAATTTTATTACTATTCCTTCATTTATTTTATTTTTCATATAGCGTAAGGAACTTCGTTCCTACCGGGTGTCCTACGACACCTCTCGTTAATTTTTATTTCTTAATGTAGAAGGTTAAAGAAATGTATGATGTTGCAGAATTGGTTGGCTAAATATTGCTCAATCCAAGGTTAATGACATAAACTAATGAATGTTCATTTGGCATGATCTGGAATCAAATGATTAATTGACATTATTTTGACAGAGTTATTGGTGTGGGTGTGTATGTGTATATATGTGTGAATTTTGGGATTAATGGTTGGCTATGACGTAACACTTCCTCTGCTCTACAGTGAAAATGTACAAACGCGAGTACAATGTCCAAAATACTTGCGCTTTCGATTCGATCGTTCATTCGATCGTACATAATTTCATCACGAAAGGCATATCGGACGAATTGATAGTCGACAGAGCCAAAATTCGTGCCAAAATTTTCACGCCGACACCTCGTGTGACAATCGGGAATAAAATAATTTCCTATATAATTAATGCAGAGACTACCGTCACCAATCTGGCGAACATTATGTTTTCGTCAACGCCCAGCGTTTATGACGTCGAGGTATGTTGAGTGTGCACCAAACGAACTATTCCGCGCGTAACGATAGCGCCAAACCATAATACAATCACTGAAAAAGGCTTTGAAGCACTTCGAGAGGCTTTGGCATTTCGAACACCACTATACGACGTATCATGTCGAAGCGGTTGTCCAGAGCAAATATATCTGCACCAGAAAATCAGGCGAACATGTATTTATAGAGCTGGATATATGTCATGCGAAAGATTTAGGAAAGTCATAGAAACGTTTGCTCACAGATTTTCCACTTAAAATGGAGTTGGGACCAACAAATCGGGCAGCATGTTTTCAATACAGGTAAAACTTGGAAAATATATTTTTAATATTTTGTCGAATACAGACAAAGAGAACATTTTGTTTTTAAATACGAATAAAATGAGGTTTATGTTATATTATGTGTCATACAAGATGTTATGTGAAACACCAATAGCAAGATCTTTAACGTTAATAATTGCTTTTTCTTGTTTTTAAGGCACTGGATATTTTGATTAAAAATTTAATTTCGTTTGCTATACGAAATAAATCACAAAAACTGAATTAGCTTTTTTGAAAAATGTCAACTATTTTAGAGAAAAAAAAAACGCGAATTGTTACCACAGCCGACCTAGTTTTGTGTATTATATAAATTTAACTATGATTCAAATAGTGTTTCGACCTGGTGATCATGAGGTGGCAGCACCTCATGGACCAAATTGCCACCTTGATCTTAGAGGTAATTCGATTCACGATTGAGATGGTCAGTAAATTCACTTAGTGAATTGACCATCCAATCATCATCATTTTGAACACTTCTATGTCCTTATGATCATGTGCCTGCGCATCCAACACGTGCACGCTCAATCATTAATCAAGATGTGACCATAAGTGTTGTAATTATTCCCACTGACGCTCAGGATCATCCATTAGTGCTTCACTCTGGACGGGAGTAATACTAGCCGCACGTGTTCTCAACCCGTATCAAGAAGTTGTGTTTGCATCAAAGTTCTTCATAAATTCAGTGTCACAGTTGTGTGTATTGAGTATGTGTATAACTCATAAGTGTGATTGTTCAGTAATTGATAATTAAGGCCACCTGTGTACAGTGGCAACACCTCTTGGGCCAATCGTGCAGTCAGTCGAGTGGCTATATTTGTGCACGGCCCAGGATGAGAATTGTATAGCGCAAGCGCGACGCCTTTGAGAACAACTGCTCATGCGTAGGCGCACCTGTTGCCTGCGCTAACCATTTTGAGCAAGTCTGACCATGTGCACGCGCATGCTGAGATGCGCGGCCAATCAGAAAATTCACGGTCAGGGTCAGACCACATCCGCTCAAACACCATGAGGCCGGAAAGAAAATTGCCGGCATGACTTCTGCTCAGAGCATCAGTGTACACACACGTGTTTTTCAGTGACTCTCAGTTTTTGTATCAGCATTCAGTACAACTCAAATTCAGATCAGCTCAGACAATTGCGTTTTTCAGAACCTCAGTGCATCTTCATTAACTCGGAAACTCATCACCCACGTTATTGGCAATTGTGTGCACCGGCAAACTACGTCAGTGTCTCACAAGGTCAAGTCAGATTCATTGGGCGTGCAATCAGCCATAGCGTGGTATTCAGTGATTAAATTCAGTTATATGTATTCAGCCAAACTGTAAGTGCAGCTTCGTATCATATAATTGAGTGTATTAATCGGACCCGTTGAAGTTATAATCACAATTTTCTTGCTGCGCTGCCACTGGCTATAGAGGAAGAAGCTCTAGTTCAGCAACGTGTCTGGTAACAACGTCACGTGGCGGCTTGCGGGCATCTCGAAAATCCGGCCAATGCCGTAGCTCCTTCTAAAATCTACAACCGTCCTTGAGACAAGCGGTACTCACAGATTTTCATTTTGTTACCGAATCTGGCTCAGGAGGCGCGAAATTTGGGTTACGAGCGGGGATGCCCACATTCATTACATAATGCAAAAGAGTCAAAAATACTAAAGGACATCCGGCAATCGATTCAAGGTAAATTTCCAGAGTTCTTGTTTCCTATCGTTTTTTTGCTTTCGTAACGCTTTCGTAACATCGATTGTAATCTAGATTGAAAATTTAAGAGACAATTAACGTTTATTATTCATTTGCAAATTATGTATATGTCCCGTCGTTATTTTTTTCAGCAATGAGCGAGAGTTGGAAATACGAAAGCACCTGCAATCGTGGATAAAGAATAAGATGCTTAGCCGCGGCACCTTTCCTGTTGCAGATACGATAAAAAAAGCATTGACGTGGGGAATTGCTACGAAGAGAGAAAAATGTCAGAATCATCAAACATTACTAAGCAAATCTGTCGGTCGAGAAACACAAAAGCCTTATTTACGATTATTGTTTCACTCATTTTGTAATTCTTCTTTTTATATTTAATTGTCATCGAATATTGAAGTTTTATTGTAAGTAATTTTGTAATTGTAAGTAATATTGAATAATTCGTAGAGAAAGAGAGAGATTTATCGGTCTGAAAGGATTTGAGACAGAGTTTATGAAGAAAGATTATTCCCATTGATCTGAAATCGCTGCAAGGTTGAAAGATCTACCAGTGGGCCAAACATCACCGTCTCGATTCTCCGAAGGAAACAGCTGCTCTGCTACGCAATGAAAATCTCGTGAAGGGATGCTGCTTCGAAACGTTGATAAGCTTTTGAAACACTCTTTTCAAGCGCGCCGGAAGTTTGGCATTTGCTGGTGGGCTCAAATATTTTTGATATTTCTAAAAATGCTCGATACGAAAGTTAAAATATCATAATGAAAATTTGCAATTGCTTTATTGCAAATCATTAATTAAAACTGAAGAAAAAAAAAAAGTAAACAAATATATATTTTTTTCGATACAGTTTCGAGTATTTGGGCAAATATTCATAGACAAATCACAAGTGGACTCTTCTCTCAATGTCCTCGTTCTCCTCGTATCTGATTGGCTCGGAGATGTGGAGTTTGACGATTTTAAAGGGGTCCGTGGGGAGGATCGAAACAGGTGAAATCCTCGATCATGGCGACTTTGATGTCGTTCTGTTCTCTCGGCAGCTCTTTCAGTTCCTTTGACACTGTCCTCGTCAGCCATGTTTCAGAAAAACATTTTACGACTTTCCTGCCCCAACGTTCTTTGCCGGGAGACGTGCGCCCGCCTCGTTATCATGATAATCAAATTCTAGGGGCTCATCGTCGACTTTAGACGCTTTATCTGACGTTCGATCTCGTCCTTGACCAAGAAACCTTGCGCAACAGATTGCTCGGGGCTCCTCAGCGTCTTGGGGACGAGCCTTCCGTCAACGAGTCAGACTCGGTTTCCAGTCGGACCCTCTCCATCGTTCTTGGACCACTATCGAAGCTCTTCCGTCGAAGCTCCACGTCGGTCTTCCCGATCTCCTCCATTTTGAAGGCTTTCGCGGCTTCCGATTCGAGACTATTTTCTTCTTGATCGCAAGCGGACTCCGCTGGAACGCTCGATTCTTCGATCATCACCTCTTCTGAACTCTTTCGATGCGCTTTCTCGACCGATTTTTCGGGACAGGAAAAGCCTATCCAGATCTGGAAAACCAGTCACAGATTCAGCCAAAACTGTTTAATTTCCTTTGGAGCGAGACTCACCTGTCAACCCTAATCCTTAACCTCTCTCACTACACAACAATCTCGAATCATGAAAAAAACGGAGAGTGGCCTGTCACGAGTTCGTTCGTAACATCAGTGCAACATGAACGCTCGTGGTAATATTTCTAACTATATATTTAGCGTATAGTCGGTCACAAAAGTTTACTGTTATGGAAAATTTCGACAACCACCTACTCGCGGTCATTTTTCGGCCACACAACTTTTGTGGAAAATTTGCTTTTTGGAGAAGTAAAGATCAAATAAACGAGGAGATTGATTTATCTGACACCTACAAACGTTTATGGGGCCAACCAACCCGTGACCCGGACCATTTTTTATTTTGTTGAGAACTTTTTACTTTTTGTACCTACTGAAAGTTATCTTTCGAAATTTTTTTTAGATTTTTGTCTGAACCCGTTCAAGCACAAAAAATTTTTCAAAATTCTACACGTTTTTTTGTTTAAATTTCGATTTTTTTCGTATTTTTTTTACGCAACTTTAACTCGAAACGAAAAAAAAGGTCGAGTACTTTATTTCGATATCTTCATTTTTGAAAAAGCTACGCGTATTTGAAAAAGAATTTGTAGAATTTTGATAATTTTTTTGTGCTTGTACGGGTTTGAGATCAAAATCTAAAAAAATTTCGAAAAATAGCTTTCAGTAGGTACAAAAAAGTAAAAAATTTTCAACAAATAAAAGATGGTCCGGGTCACGGGTTGGTTGGATTCGCATGGAATGCTCCTTATACATCGATAAGGCTCCTTATTGAGGGGGAAAACCGCACAAAGGATAATTTTACCAGCCACGGAAGCTCGACCATTTTTCGACTTCCCGGATTCAGTGGGAAATTTATCGGATACGGTTTTTAGTTTTTTTAAAGAAATGATCATCAAACCAACGCCGGAATTGATTCATTTGGCACCTACAAACGATTTCAGATCGATTGATCTCCCATTGAACGATCTCTAATTCCAACGTGTATAAAAAAAGTTCCGGCCAAGTTCACATTCAAAATTTTTTTCCAAATTTCAAAAAACGGTGAATCAAACAAACGTTTTTTTTCTTTCAAACAAACATACAAACGACGAACAAACGTTTGAGACAAAAAAAAATCCGATCCGTTGAAATCGCCCGGCAAAGTTCACATAGCTCTATAAGTGGTGCATACGAAGAAATAAATATCTAATACAATAGAATTCCGAAAACAATATTCGGTTTGGTGCGCGGGGGGACAATAGCGCGAGACTGAAAATGTGCGGCCTCATGCAGTCGCTCGTTTGCAGCGACAAATCTGGTCACGTGACCCTATTTTGAATTTCTCGCGACTCAAAAAAGTAGCGACAAGTTGCTGCGTCGAATAGCAGCGTCAACATGGCTGCTTGCAGGAATGATCTCGAAAGCTAATTTTCTAACCTCTTTTAGTAGCAGTCGTGGTAGTGATACAAGTGAAAGGAATCGGAGTGAATGAAAATATAATAGTGTTTTTTTGGAAATTGACGAGATGTCGTTTGTTTACAAGTATCAAAAGTAGGTTGATCAGTGTCAACAGATTGCTCACAGAGCACGGATTCAGAAAATTCGGCGAAGAAGAGTATTAGCAGCTCTTGTAGTGAACGAAATTTTGTTGCACAAAAACTAAAAGGAATGTACTCAAAAATGTTTTTGAGTTCACCCATTATATAAATTACGAATGGAACATGGTTTTTTTGAAGCAGTTTTTCCTACACTCTCCTCGTACGCCGATAAATTTGAAAATTATTTGCGGATTTCAACGAGTCAATTCTAAGAGCTGCTATGTTCAGTTGGACCTCTCATAACAAAACAGAACGCAGTGAGCGAGCCCATTTCTGCAGCTGCGCGACTTCTAATGACTACGATAAGATTGTAGATTTTTCCTGCATTGACTATTGACTACAGACATTAAACTAAATACTATTTTTCAACAGGTATTTAGCTACCGGCGACTGTTTCACATCAATATCCTACCAGTATATGGTAGGGGAAACAACAACAGCGAACGTAATTGCAGAAACGTGCAGAGCACTTTGGAGTTGTCTCAAAAAAGCAGTTCTACCACACCCTTTGGACCCGTCTGATTGGCTGAGAATTGCTCATGAATTCCAAGAGCAATAGCAATTCCAGCATTGTATAGGCGCCATCGAAGGGAAGCATATACAAAATTGGGTACACGAGTTACACATATTTGATAATAGTATAATTTGACAAGTCAAATGTTCATGTTTTTTATTTTTATCATTGTTGCAGTGTCCTGAGAATGCTGGCTCATCGTATTTCAACTTCAAAAAATCACCACAGCATCGTATTGCTTGCTATATGCGATGCTAACTACTCGTTCACGTTCGTTGACATTGGTGCTTACGGTCGACGTAGTGATGGTGGCATCTTTTGTGATTCAGAGATGGGCCTAAAGTTCAAGAAGAGAGAAATGAGTGTACTCGATCCAAAAAAGCTAACAGTTGATGGAATGGCTTTACCATATGTGCTAGTTGGTGACGAGGCATTTCAATTAACAGATTATTTACTTCGGCCGTACCCGGATAGAATCGGTTTAAGTCAAGAAAAAAATATTTTCAATTATCGTTTAAGCTGTGCTCGACGAACGATCGAAAATACGTATCGAAAAAATGGAAGGCACAGTTGGAAATATTGTAAGTACGGTTCAAGCAATTACATGTCTCCATAATTGGCTTCGTAAACAACATAAAGACCACAGTTACATTCCGGCGAACAGTAATGATCCAGATGTATCTAATGGTATAGGCTCGGAAGTCAAAAATAACTCAGCTCTGAGAGATGGTGAATGTAGAGGAATAAATAATAGCAGTCGCTCTGCTATTACTGTTCGAGATTAATTTTGCGATTTTTGCAATGTCGAAGGAGCAGTGCCATAGCAACACAATCTTATTCGAAATCAGTGTGCCAATCCATCCACATCCCAATCAGTTGTGGCCCAGGCATGTGCCTTGAGAAATTAATGAAAATCGACAATTGATTGAAAAAATTCTTAAAAAATCGAATAATAATCCGATCCCCATGTCCCGAGTTGCTCTTTAAAGAGCGACGAAATACGAGAATGAGCGCAGGTATAAATCGCTATCTCTTTAGGAATTTTTTGGTATTTTTTTTTCTTTATTTATTTTTTTTTTATCTTCTTATTATTCATTTTTTTTGTTTTATTTAATTTTCTGGTATTGTATTACAAACATACATTAACTTTCATGCAGTATTTTGTAAAAGAATGAATTGAATATTATAATTGACTTGTCTGGAATTGTACTATGAAAATAAAATTTTGTATCATTGTTATAATTTGCGGACTTGAATACGACTTGGATACAATCCCAAAAGGCTTATACGGCTGATTTATTCGAAATGTTGTATTTCTATGTGTTCGAAAGGAACCCAGATCCCAAGAAGTCGCCGAACACAAACCCAAACCGGAACGAACCCAATAGTACCAGAAAACTCCAAATATCCAATATCGCACGCACCCACGTACGTCTATGGAAAAAAAATTTGATACTAAATAATAGATTAAAATATATTATATTTATTTTCAACTAGGAACGACAGGGATGAATGGTGCCAAAAATATCGACAACGATAATTTTTTTTTATTTCAGTACAAAACTGTTTCATTTATTGATTTAACAATCTTATATTATGAAACAAGTCAACATCAATAGTTTTTTTCACTTCAGTTCTTTTAATTATCACAATCTGAATTATATATAATTATATTTGAATCGAAATGTATAAATAAAATAAATAGAAAATAGTACTTTTTCTTAATAATAAAGGAACAAGAATTTATATAAATAATTCGATAAACGAAACAAGAAGATCCGGTTGACGAATTAAGTGTTTGATGCTAATCTCTGACATTTTTGGTGCATCAAATTCAAAATCTCGATGACGGTTTCCATTCGTTCTGACAGTGGTAATCGTCGCAAGTACCCTTGCCAACTAGGAATCCATCAACATCATCCGTTTGTGGTGCTGGAGGGGGTGCAGGCACTGGTTCTTCTCTGAACATTGTGTTAGGTCTTGAGCGACCTCTCCGCTATACTTTTTCGCGTTACCGACGTCACCCATTCTCATCAACCGCGATCACACATGCTGACGCATTAGAAACGTTCATTAACCTTTTTCTTTCGCAATGGCCGCACGCGCAAGCGCGATCGCCAAACCGCGAACATTCAACTCAAATTCTCCACCGATATGCTGCGTTGCGGAATATGACCATTAAACAATTAAGTTAATATTAAGAACCATCAGCATAAACTTAAGAATTGCCACTCAGCATGTAAGACTATATTGTATAAAATAACATTTCAAGGATATTTCACAATATCAAGCACCGAGAACCAAACTTTAGAGTCAATAACCTGAAATCGCCAACTCAGCCCTCAGCAATAAATTTTGTCAACTAAGAAGTCACCCACCATCGGACCTTCTGTCCAATGGCGGGCCAGCTAACTTCCAAGCAACAAATCGAAACATCAATAAATAAAAAAGACCAATCAGAACCAGTCCGCACGGACTAGGAACCACGAATATATAGACAAATCCCTGGCTCTCGAGTGCATTCTGCAGTGAGCATTAATTCAGTATTATTCTTTCTTTCATTATCAGTAGTTCTCAAGCAGTGTTGTTTATTAATTATCAGTAGTTCTTGAACAGCGTTAGTTAGTTTTCGAGAGAACATTTCCATCCATTATATTATATTACATCATCCGACATGGTTGAAGCACTCTTGACTTCCCAGTAAACAATTATAACATTTCTTCAGTGTCAACGCATATTGTGTATTCATCGAACAATCAACCTAAACGATTATAAATCATATAACTCAAAGGAAACAATAAACGAATCGACATCGATATCTACAACTGTGAAGTGTCTCGTTCTACAATCTTTATTTCATCTCAATTCACTGATTCACCTTGACCACCAATCCTTCGCCGACGCTTCAACTGCGAGTCGCAGTGACAAGCAACGATCCTTCTATCTATTCGGACTTAATTCTAAATCTAATTTTTATATTTAACTGTTATATCCACCGGAACGTGAGGATCTTCTTCACCAAGTGCAATTAATCTACAATTCTACGAATCAACTCTTATTACAACCCCAACCTCTCACATTCGGTAGATCTGCCAAACCCAAACGCTCTTAGGACGCAATAGGGTTTACAGCCAGGTCGTAACAATTGCATGGGCAATACGGTTTACAACGACCATTGACTTATCCGCTCCTTTATCTCCGACGAAACGTCTTCTTATCCTCTTACTTGACTGGATACCTGATTTTGTTGGGACGCAATTACAATGATAATTAATTCATATTGACACTTGAAATGTCGATAAAATTTAGGAAATCTGTAAGAATTGAGTTGGGATTGAGTTGAATTGGTTACCTTTCTCATTGTCCTCATTGACGTGTTCGTCAACACTTTCGTCTAGATCTACGGCCGCATCTAATTCGTCCCGAACCTCTTCCTCATTGTTAAGCCGGCTGACATTACTGCTTGTTCAACATGAAATGAAAATGATCGAATCTCAATAATTAAATCGATTCCAGTTGTTCAAAAGATACGTGAAATGAAGTCATTAAAATATTATATAAAAATTAAATTTAATTTAAAAAAGTAGTTTACGGTCGTATCAGACAGGTGTCCTGTAATAATTCCATTTGGCCGTGAAATTTCTACTTCTCTTTTGGCCTTGCATGCCCAGAACAGCTCGGGAACTGCTCCGCGTGAATGATGCGCCGGTACACATCCCTTAGGCTTTTGAATTTTTTTTTGGCATCATCTGCACTTAATTTTCCTATTGAAACAAAAGAAAATAAAATATTATGATACACGCCAAAATAATTGCACATTTAGCTCTTTAACATGACTCAAGGAGGCAATGACCGAGATAGAATAGATAGGAGTCGGGGAAATAGTGAAAGAGGAATAGAGAAATGCGGATATGTAGGCGAGGTGGTGAAGAAGGGATATACGGACTGGAGCGGCGGAGTGCTAGAAAAGGAACCGGTGCTGGAACGATGCAAATATAGAAGAACATTTGAGAAAAGGACCAAAGGAAACAAATTAAAACTGAGGGGGAAAGGAAGGCAGGGAATGAAGGAGATATAAGGTGATAGGGCCAGAAAAATAGAAGAGAAAGGGGGTAGTTTTAGAAGGGTAAAGGATAAGCCACATTATATTGCGAGTAGTGTACAAGAGGAAATGTAAAGAAAAGATAAAGTAATGTATAAAGGTGAATATTCAACCCTAGACTCCCACACTGGGTTAATTAGTTACCCCAGTTTTTTTTAGTAAAAACGTAAATTTTTATATTTTTTCAGAACTTTTTCTCGTTTTTCAGGATTTTTGGATTAAATCATCACCGAAAGCTATTTTATCATTGTTTTTTTTATATCATTCTCTTTAGTATCGAAAAATGAAGGGAATCGTGTAAATAAAATTCCATTATCGCATGCGAGGAACATTTTATGCTCAAAAAAAGGTTGGGGCAATTAGTTACCCTACTGTGGGGTCTACATCCCAAGACAATCATTGTGGGAGTCTAGAGTTAAGACCAAAGAAGCCATGCAATGGAAATAAAACAACTAGTATTTTGTTTGGCATAAATAGTAATTAGCCATACGTTCACAAAAGCTAATTACCCGTATTGTCATCCTCTCATATGAATGTAAAGGGGGCTAACATTAAAAATCTTAATTTTCCTTACCATTAAGTGACATTGAGACTTCCTTCCACAACTTGGGCGTCGTTTCTCTACTCCTTTCTTCTATTAGAATAGAGCAGTTCCATAACGGAATTCTTTTCTCTACCACGAGAATGAGGAGTCCAATTCCCAAGTCCGTCACATTCCCATTGCAGTTAGCAGGCAATGGTCGTTTCAGAACCTGCGTTGGCACTCGGCTCTGATGTTTTTGAAGATTCTGCAAATAATAATAATAATAATAATAATAATAATAATAATAATAATAATAATAATATGTTGGGGGTGTTGCCAACCAAATAGCTGCCGTGGAAATAATTGGTTATTGAGTCACAAATGATAAATGCAATTGAGTAAATAACAAAATATAAATATATTGATTTAATTAAATGAGTGAATGATTAACAATAATGAGTGAATGATTGCTGAATGAATGTTGAATGAAAATGCTGAGTGCAGTTAGAATTAGTTGAATTGAAGCCACGCGGTCTCTAATGAGTAGTCGAATTGTATGTGAGAAATGACCGCGTGTAGAGTAGTGTCTGTGAAACAATTGAGCAACCAAATGTATAATATAAGAGCAATAACAATGAGCACAATTATAATGAGCGTTCAATTGAGCTGAGTCATACAATGCATACAATATACTAGCATACGAGTCACACAATTATCAACCACTGGTTCGACACCACGCGGTGATACACACCGGAAATCAATTGAACGTCAATTAATTTCCTTGTTCACACTTATGATACAGTCACTGAGTTGTCACAAAACTGAGTTGATCACTATGAGCAGACACAAGCTATGAGTACGAACTGAGTTTAACACACTAAGATAATACAATGAATTTTGCGGATGAGTTGTACGAGCGGAAAGAGTAACTTCACGTGCGCTTGATTCAATGGCTAGATTCAATATGGATGATTAGCACGCGGTGATGATGTTCATGATGCCGACGGAAGAGCGGCGACACTTATGCTGCACTTCAGCGCAAGCGCAGGATGTGCGCAAGCGCATGCTCATAAGTGCCCATAAGTGTCCAAAAGTGATTGATTGGTCTATCGTGACACAACTTGACACGATAGACGGCCCAATTAATTGCTCTGACCAACTTGTGAGTCAAATTGGTTGAGTGGTTGAGAGGTGCTGCCACCTCACCTCATGAGTGACCAAACATAATAATAATAATAATAATAATAATAATAATAGTAATAGTAATAGTAATAGTAATAGTAATAGTAATAGTAATAGTAATAGTAATAGTAATAGTAATAGTAATAGTAATAGTAATAGTAATAGTAATAGTAATAGTAATAGTAATAGTAATAGTAATAGTAATAGTAATAGTAATAGTAATAGTAATAGTAATAGTAATAGTAATAGTAATAGTAATAGTAATAGTAATAGTAATAGTAATAGTAATAGTAATAGTAATAGTAATAGTAATAGTAATAGTAATAGTAATAGTAATAGTAATAGTAATAGTAATAGTAATAGTAATAGTAATAGTAATAGTAATAGTAATAGTAATAGTAATAGTAATAGTAATAGTAATAGTAATAGTAATAGTAATAGTAATAGTAATAGTAATAGTAATAGTAATAGTAATAGTAATAGTAATAGTAATAGTAATAGTAATAGTAATAGTAATAGTAATAGTAATAGTAATAGTAATAGTAATAGTAATAGTAATAGTAATAGTAATAATAATAATAATAATAATAATAATAATAATAATAATAATAATAATAATAATAATAATAATGTTCTGACGTCTGTTAGGGCAGACATTTTCTCTCCCTTTTCCTGAGGGTACTTTGTCCTCGACCACAGCTTCCATACCATCGGCGAGTCGGCTTCGACGTATCACAGTGCTATCATCTTCGAAAATTAGCACGAAAAAAAATTACATGATTACACATATTCCATCTCTGTTAAGCATAATTATAGACACAATAGTCAGGAGACGCGGTAGCGTCTCGAGCCAAGTATAAGCCCAATACTAAGCTCTACTATATGTATGTCGTCACTCACAGAACTCGAGGTCTACCGCTATCTATATAGGACAGATAAGGATTTCCCCCACCACTGGAAATTGAATAGCCTATTACTCCCAAATTACAGCGAATTCCATAACAATATCCACAGACGTCTATATGATACCGACGATTCTCTATAATTTGAACCTAAAAATCAGTGATTTCATGCATTATTTGCAGAGATACGAAATAAAAATAATTAGGTCACACCCCTTTTCCACAAAAATTAGTTTTTCCAGAGTTCTCGACATAATAATCATATGAATGGGACGACGCAAGGCTGATCCACATCATATGAGTGGAACAACTCAAAGCCGGTTCGCAGCTCTGAGTATTTCGGATTTCTCGATTCATATATATATAATCATAATTCTAATTAGTTGACAAGAGCGGGAAATTTGAATTGCCCTTATTATCGATTGATATTGATTGTATAAGTGAACTCACAAACATAACACTTGATTTATCCGATATTTATCATAGTTCTCGTTAGTTGACAAGAGCGGAACGTCTGAATCTCACCTAATAGTCTATTGACATCGGTTGTGAGCTATCAACGCTAATGCAATTGAGGTTTATCTAATATTAATTAACTTGAGTTATTATTAGTGTGCGTGAGCGGGAAATTCGGATTTGCTTTTTTGCTCCCATAATCGATTGATATTGATTGTAGGTGTTCTCACAAATATAACTTTAAGTTTATCCGATATTGATCGTAGGTTTCATTAGTTGACAAGAGCGGGAAATTTGAATTTGCCCTTATTATCGATTAATATTGATTGTACGTGAACTCACAGTCATAATTCTGAGTTTATCCAATATTTATTCATTTGAGATCATTAGTGGACGATGGCGGGAAATTGAAATTTGCCCTTATCATCGATTGATATCGATTGTTGGTCAACTCACAAACATAATGCCGGGTTTATCTGATATTTGTCATAGTTTTCATCAGTTGACAAAGGCGGGAAATTCGAATTCGCCCCCATAATCGACTGATATCGATTGTAAGCGAATTTACAAACAAAACTTCGAATTTATCCGATATTTATCATACTTTTCGTTGGTTGACAGGAGCGGCAAATTTGAATTGGACCTAATAGTTGATTGATACCGATTGTGAGCTATCAACGCTAATAAAATTTAGGTTCATGAAACATCTACTCATTTTAGTTATAATTAGTTGACGAGGACAGGGAATTTTATTTTAATTTGAGCTTATATCGAATGTACGTGAACTCACAAACATAACTTTAGGTCCACGGCACCATTTCGGATTTTTCGATTCATATATATATCGTTATATATCACAAAACACAATTATCATAATATCAAAAACATTAAATTGAAAGGATATATATAAATAGATAAAGATATATGTATTGTGACGTGGTGGCGACCCACGTCATGAGAGCCGCGAGCAATCGTTTGGCTCAGCCATACAAGGCCTAAATTCCACCCTTTTGTCGCCTACCAATTATTTATATAGGTTATGAAACGCTGCCGCCTGCAAATAAATGTAAGAAGAGTCAATGAAAAGTATGTATGAATGAATGAGGGAATGTAGAAAATGAAGATGATGGCCTACCTGGCACCCCTGCTATTACCGAATCAACCAAGATGATACCGAAGTCACCCTCGCCTATTAAACTACACTCCACGTATCGAAAACAATCATCACCGACGCTCCCCGAATGAATTAATTAATTATGAGATGATAAGAAACTACCGAATAAGTACCGTGGTGAATTAATACCATCGGGAAAGAACACAAAACCATAAAAACAAACAATTACCGAAAATACCGAAACCTCGTGCACTACAGTACCGAATAAGACTGGACTATGGGCGACATAACCCTAAACGTCACCCAGTGGCCAGTGCGGTAATAGATCGCCGGTAACTGCCCTCGGGCGCCGAGCGAATTACCATGAGGGAAGCGGTCGATAATGGCGATCAATATTGATCGATGACACCGGCGGCGCTATCGGCCGATGATCCCGGAAGAGATGGAGGCAACATAGGCGAGGGGTGACAGCAGACGGGTGAAGGGAAGGAAGCGGCCATTTTCCGGCACTTCGCCAAAGGCTAACGCTAGATACGGACGTGTGTGCTGTGCTTAACTATCTTGAAATTGAAATTGAAATTATGTTGAACTTGGCTATTGTACTTGGAATCTCGAGTTGTGAATACCAGGCTATTGTTAAACGGACAGAGAATTGGAAAGTGTACAAAAATAGCTAGTCGGAAGTTTAATTAGTGCGTAAATAGGGTGTGTGAGAAATGCCACCCTTCTCGCCGTGAGTAATTCATCAATTCAGTTGTGCATGCGGACCGCTTGGTTACACATTAGCCGGCGTAGTCCATTTATATTTTAGTTATTATTGCATTCATTATATTTTTCTACCGAATAGCAGTGTGGCAGCAACAACTGTTAATTGCATTTTGCATTATTTTAATTATTCAGAACAGTGTTGACCCGATCCCTACCCACGTTTTCCGGCGTATTACGCCGCATTTATTTCTCGAACTTTCCACGCGTCTCCTCAAGTGCAACAAGAGCACGCGTACCGAGATACGCATTAGTATACCGCGCGGACAATAGCATTTCTATTGTCCGACCGCGTGCTACATACGACCCCCCGCGTATCACCCCTACCGGGCTGAATTATTGTATCTCATTTATTCTATTATTTTCAAGCATTTATAATACTGTTATTTCATTTATTCTATTGTTTTCTCGCGTATATTATATTATTACTTCGATTGTCGATCGACGTAGCTATCATATCAATTTTTGTATTGGCAATTCTCAAGCAAAATACGTCGTCGAGTCCATTATTCAATTTTTCACTATTCAGTATTAATTGAATGGTCATTAAAAGACCATTGCGGCTGAGTAGCACAACAACATAAATTTGTATTATTGCGAGAGATTACTGATTACCGAATTAATTGCCTTTCCTGGATTTTGTTATAGAGTAAACTGAGTCTCATTCTTATACATAAATTGCACCGCGTTAAGCCCATTATTTTCCGAAATCCCCTGGTTTCCTTATTTTCCAGGTAACAACAAATAAGGTGGCATCCCGACTCGCTGACAGCTGCCATAGAAAAGGCGACCGTCACAGTATTTACATTGTGACAGTATGGACCGGCCACTGTCCACGAAGGATATTTTAAATTGGATACAATATGGTTATGCTAAGGAAGTTCTTCGTTGGGCTAGGATACCTTGGACGAATTAATAAAGACATTTGAATTTGTATTAATTCCCGGGCACGCGCCCGAGTGACATCTATGATTCCAGGTACCCGGCGCCGCCGCAACGACTCAACCAAATAAAAGGGGGAGATTTGAACGACACAAGGCTCACTTGCTCAAACACTTAGTTGCACTCAGTCAGACACTTAGTCACTGAGATTCACTCGCGACTCGCCGGTCGCGATACCCATTCTCTCCGTACCGAGATAAGAATCCATCATACTGTACTCGGATATAAAATCTACTAAGGACAGTAGAGTCGGAGCATACATTATCAGAATCGGGAAACACCATTTTCGTAATCTTCGAGTGGAAGTTCTAAAGCTCGGGGGTATTGAGCCTTATGGCACCCGAGAACTAAAAACGACTGCAAAGGAAATTACGAGCGAGGACGTTAGGTTCGGGACAACCTCGCAGGCACATTTGAAACGGGAGTTCGCCACGATATTCGGAGGAGCCGAGTCTTTGCCACGCCGGACCAAAATCCAACAAATTTACTCGAGCCACTAGTTGCTCTTTTGGTCAACGGGCAATTGACCAGGGACGTTATTCTGGGCTAGTTAAAGCCGCGAGTAAAACATAAACCCACACCGGTTGCGTTGCTATATGAAGGACGGTATAGACGCATCGCCAAAGCACATTCGTGTGGTATCAGTGGATAAATACCCCGTTGACAAATTACAAACGGATCTAAAATATCCACCTGAATAAGTCAAATAAAATAAGACTCGCAGCCATTCTTTCAAGCAATATATATTGCTATCTTTTTCGCTACGAGCTTATTAAACCCAGAGCTTGAATTGTTAACTTTTTCTCATTGAATAACTCTTAAATAAAGTATAAAGTGTTTTGTTATCCAAACTGCTTGTGTGAGTGCCGCCACATTCTTTCACCTGTGCACCGCTTACTCCTTGCTGCTTTATCTTTCTGCTTGGCCTGCTTTTCCATCTTTGCACTGCTAGGACCACGACGAGGCAGCGAACCTGAAAGAACTTCGAGGACACCACGAGGCTCAGAGGACCATGGAGTACTTGGCTTTCTACTGCTTGCTCTTCATACTCGTGAGTACTAATACACCACGGGTATATTCATTTTCTCGCTTCTTGCTCCGCATAAGCTTATCATGGGTAGCTAGGGTTTATTATAGCATGTTTCTCTTAATAATACACATAAGAACGGCAAGAGACATTTCCGGCCTCGAGCCCGACCCTTCACCTGATCACCGTAGGAGAGGACTCGCTAAGACAGATCCCCATAGGAATCTACGACGGAAATAACTTCAATCGTCTCGGGCTAAAATATTTATTTCAATTTTATTTCATAATTATTATACCAATTGACTTAGGATATAGTATCCAATAACGACCGCTTGCCGAAGGGCAAATCGTACACCGAACATTTATTTTTCTTCTTTGGATTCGCGCATCTCTTATTTATCAATGTCACCTTTGATACTAAAATAAAAACTAAGGCTTCTGCGGATGAGTCCCTCGGGACACACGCCGTGAGATAGTCGAGGATGCTCCAGGAGTAGCCAAGGCAAAACCGGGGCTATTTGGTGTTCCTCCACCTCACCAAATAGGGCCAAAACGGTAGAATAAAAGGAGGAGTGGCGCCCAAACACGGAATATGTTCCATTCTAATACTACGAGGGCCACTTCAAGGAGTAGGACATGGGACTGCAGTGGGAGGCATCCGCATATGCTCCCATACAGTAATCATGCTGTCTTAACATACACAAATTTTTATCACCAATTGTGATCATTTTGTCCACTCATAAGTTAGTATAATAAATGTGTAGAATGCTCACCAGTGTACACATATCTGTATGCAAATTTGAACTCATGGCGAGTTCATAAGATTTTCGTTTGGAATTATGAATAATAGGACAAATGCAGTTCAGTGAGGGTGGGCGATATCTATATTCCGTGAAACAATCAATCGATTTTTCGATATCGCTATTTTTTCTAATATCCCTACTGTTCACATTATCAGATTGATCAAATATCATTAAATGCCAAGCCATTATGCTTTGAATGACATCGAGTAAAGTGAAAACTCTGAAAACTGAAAAGTGAAATAATATTCAGAACGATGAAGGCATCATTGCCCATGGGAATTTGAGCGATGGATTAAAAAAAATCGGGATACTATCAAATCGTGAAACATATCTATCATACTTCCTCAAACAACTTTCAAGATATCACAGTTATGAAATTGATTGCGAGTACCATCTGAAGGCTGAATTAGTTATAAGTATGGATGAACTCCTCCTTTGCTGGATCGCAGGACTAGCACCAGGGAAGCGATTCCTCTCGTAAAAACGTGCTTATCCAAGATTATAATGTTACTCCTGACAGAGGGTATTTCATTCGGTTGGGGGGCCAATCGATTGAGTTTTGGAACACTTTCATTTTGGAGAGATGGAATTGTGGGTGGCCAGCAATATGACTAACGATCGTTAGTTGAATCGCTTCGAAATGTGTAAATTCATTTTGGAGCAATATCTATGCAGTTCTCAACTTTCTGACGAATCAAAATACTCGGACTTGAATCAAAAGACCCGGACTTGACGTAGATGAACGTGTTCTTTGTTCATTGAATAAATATTAAAGAATTATTTTTCCCCAATTTTAACTAGCAATTTTTTTACTCATTCAGAATTCATTCAAATCTTCACAAATATCAAACAATTATTATTTCTTTACCAAATAGAAAATATGCTCCATGAAGTTCTGTCCTCAGTCTCACCATCTCTCTTTCTACAGGTGATTTGAATATGCAAGGAGTAATATCCCTTATAGTTGTAATACAACCAGTCTTCATTCGGTGGTGCTATTATAGGGATGTGTGTGCGGTCAATGCATCCAACGATTCCAGGAAAAAGTGCCTCAGTTCGGAATCTATGGAAACAGTACATGCAATGATTTAATTAAGGTGATATTCAATGCAAATTAATATTTATAACATACGCTGCAGAATTTTGTTGCAATTCTTCTTCCATGTTGGGGAATCGTATCAACTCATTCGGGTAACTCATTAACGATTGCTGTCGTGACAATCGTTATGATTTGACTGGCACTAGGCTGTGACACGCAAAAAAACTTCATTTGGGAAATTGAGTGCTGGTAACTCCTGGTAGCATAAAAATGCAGCGTGATGAAAATCTAAACATGCAATTGATAATTTCTTTTTCAAACCATGAACGTTTTTTGCCTTTTCGAAATTACCTGAATCCTTTTAGGAATGGTCGATATTCGTCCTTCATCTGGGAGAGCCGGCACCATTTGCTTACACAACTGTCGTGCTACGTCTTTTGGCAATCTATAATAGAAATATTCAGATGTATTAGAATATTCGTCTGTAAGTTTTATTTAGTATATGATCTTGGGAGATCAATGTAGTAGCTGCATCTACCTGAATTTTTTTCGGAATTGAGATTCATTCAAAATCTCAAATGGGTCGCAAAGAGTTCTAATTACAGCATTCCGATCTCTCTTTTCTTATTATTGTTGCCTTTCAGTGGCTGCTGCAATTCTTCGCCCCAATTCATTTGCAGCTTCTTCTGCTGCAAAGACTCCTGCTATTGCACCGAACATTGTTCATCCAAATATACTAAAAATGGAAAAAAGCCAATTTTATGAGTTTTTATTATAATAATTATCATTCCAACCTCAAATAATTTACGAGTTTTAGTTTCAGTTTATTATATCTATTTCTTGCCAATTGTATCTCATATCCTATTATTTATTTCATACAAATTGTTATTTACCTGTCAGATCTCTGTAAGCGAGGGAGGAGAATGTTCTCAATAAAATATTTTCTTTTGAATTTAAGCTCCGGTCCGTGTTCCTAAACTTGCTTGAATGATTCAACCACTTTCTATGCTGCCCTCTGTCGGAAGTAAAATTATTATCTTGGATAAGCACGTTTTTACGCGAGGAATCGCTCCCCAGACCGCATTCTGTATCACGATATTTCCAGTAAATTGTTTACATAATTCACGCTGACCGTATGTTTGATTCCGTCAGTTGGCGTAATGTGAATAATCAACATAGACCATGTTTCGCTTCATGAAAATACACCTCTAGGTAGTTTGTATTTCGATGGTGGTAAGCTAGACATTCTTTTGTTTAAAGTGCATCATCAACACTGGGTATGTCCAGGACAATGCAGCGCTGCACACCGTGAGATCGACGTAAGTACATTGTAACAAAGTAAAAATTATCAGCGTGGTAATTCCACGATGTTCTCTATATTCATTCCTTCATTGTCCATCCGTTCGGCCTGCCTGCGTGCAGTCGAGGCATGCGTAGATGCGGTCATGGTTTGAGACATTTGAAAAAATGCCCCATACGCATGATTGATGCGCCGAATTTCATGAATGGGGACATTCTTCGACAGCGCGCTACGCACCGAAAAGACAATCTTGGGTTGACCACCGAATAAACTAGACAAAATAGTTTGCTAGTTGAATTAAATACTCTATGTTTATATCATTAATCTTTCGAATTTGTACCTCAAGGCATCGACACCTGTTTATTAAATTATAGTTATTATAATTAATAGTGCAAATTCGCCCAAGACAGGCCTTCTGCCAGTAACGAATTATTTTATTCATTATTGGTAGACGCGATAACCGTTCGGCTTGAGTGTGTTCAACCGATCGGAATTGTGTGTTAATTTGTGCGTGAAGCGTTAGCCCAGCTGAATAAAAGGTAAACGTTATACTTATTCAATTACTTGTGCTTTACATTCTTCACCTACATTCGTTGCATGAATCAATTGCTGAACCTCTAGGGAGCCGGAGTTGAGAGAAATTGGGAGTTTGAATCGTTTCTCTCCGATTATAATTAGAAAACATTCAAAAATCGAATTTTTTGTTTCTCGAAAAAAATACATTCGCTCTGACGGGTTCTTTAATTATTACATCCCCGTCTTGAAACGTCCAATAGAAATAATTAAACTCCGAATAATTATTATTCGTGCTACGCCGGTTGTTGCGCGTATCGTAAAGAAATACACTTCGCGCAACAATTAAAGGAACAAAAAAATTTACGATATTTTTAGGCGATTTTCAACAGGCTGTATTTCAGTGAAAAATGATCATACAGGGAATGAAAAAACAAAGATTTTGAAGCTTAAAGTCTCTAGTTTTCAGATTTTTTGGTTAAAAATTTTTCGGAGCAATGGTAGCCATGCAATCCTTGGATAAAGCACGAAGAAAAAATTTTCCAAATCTTCTACTTTTTTTTTTCGCTCTACGGGCATGGAATAATTTTTTCGAGCTAGACCAATGCATAGGTCGCATAGCCCGTTTATTCAGCTTCAATTTGCTTTCTGCGGGACCCGGATACGACCATTTGTCTTCGAAATATCGAATTTTGAATGCAAAAGGATCCTTTTTCACTCAACTGCCGTTATCTCTGGAACTACTGGTCGCCCAGCGAGCGGACAGAGGGTTTCGTTTTCTGCAGAAAATTTGCTACAAAAATCTGTCACGTCTGATTTGAAAAAAATTTTTTTTTCACCTGTCGCGGTAACGTAAAAAAAGAGCAAAAAAATGCCATTTTCCCTTTTTTTGGTTAATCGACTGTACCTTCGTCAATATTGGGGGAAAGGCTTGGGTCATAGGAAAATTCTTTAGCATGATATACCCCGGAAAACCCCCTAAATTTTTAGATCGATCGGTTCAGCGGTTTTTCTGGACCGATCGATTGAAATTTCGAAAAAATTAAGGGAACAAGGTTTTTGTTCCTTAAATTTAACCTAATCTTCTTGAAAGTCAATAATTTCCTTTATTTTCACTTTTCACTCAGTTTTGTGTTTTTTGAAGATGAATTAACAAACAAAAAAATCCAAAAAAATTTTTTCATAAATTTCCAAAAAATTTATTTTTGAAAATTTTAGAAAATTCCAAAAAATGAAGAGGCCATTTCTGACTCACCTCGCTGAAGCAATGGACACATTCAAATTTAAAGTTGATACCCCTAAGGTGCACACTGTACTCGTGCGAAATTCTGAGCGAAAATTTTTGTATGTTTTCTGCAGTGCCATCACGTGTTGAAAAACAGTTTTTTTCAAAACTTTTCAACTTTTTCGGTAAAACAAACCAAACAACAGTTTTTTTCAAAACTCACCTTTTTTCGTAACTTCCAAAAAATAAATTACTGAAAGCAGCTTTACGAAATCCAATTTACGTCATAATGCCGCCCAGGCGACATTTATCTGCCCCAGAAGTCGCTCGGCTAGTGACTCTTGTTCAGGAGGGGTACAGATATCGGCAGGTTGGTGAACAACTCGGCGTTAGTGCTTCGGTTGTGTCTCGTGCCTACAACCGATTCCTGGAAACAGATGCATATGAACGACAAGCTGGACAAGGCCGACGTCGAGCAATGACTCGTCGTGACGACCGGGCAATCATTCGACAAGCTCTTCAAGAACCTTTTGCTCCAGCAAACGTCATCGCCCGAAATGTTCCAAACTGTCAACAACAACCACAGTAACAACAACAACAACAACAACGACAGCCGCGAAATATTCCTCGATCGACGGTAAGAAATCGTCTTCGCGAATCTGGACTGCGTGCTAGAACTGCTGCCCGTGGACCGATGTTGTCCGTTGCACATCGTAGAGCTCGTCTACAGTACGCTCGCGACCATGTAAACTGGCCAATGAGAAATTGGAACAATGTTTTTTTCTCTGACGAGTCTCGGTTTTGCCTGTATGGTAACGACCGAAGACCTCGAGTTTGGCGTCGTACAGGTCAACGTTATTTACAACGTTTTATTCGTCCCATAACTGCTTACGGTGGAGGATCGGTGATGGTTTGGGCTGCAGTTTCACGGGATTCTCGAACTCCTCTAGTGATTGTTCGAGACACTCTCAATGCTAGGCGTTATATCGACCAAATCTTGTGCCCTCATGTGTCAACTTAAACAATTTAGCAGCATTAGTGAACGCTTTAAATAGAATTTGGCGTCAGATCCCTCAACGGATGATCCGAAATTGCATTTCGAATATCCGAGAGAGATTGCGAGCTGTGGTTAGGAGCATAGGTGGGAACACTCAATACTAAACACGATTTACACACACACTTGCTTACACAATTTAGAAAATGAGTTTGGAGTCGTTAAATACTGTGGAACTGACGAACCACGGGGTCTCATTTTTTCTAAAAATCACTTACACGACACTGACACACACACTCTTCAGAAAATGAGTTTGGAGTCGTTAAATACTGTGGAGCTGACGAACCACAGGGTCTCATTTTTACTAAAGAATCATTAACACATGTGCGTAAGCACAAAAGAAGCGTGAATCCGACCGTGCAACCTCCACGTGGTATGCTTTGGATAACGCTAATGCCGGCTGTGAATCAGTCATCAATCAAAATTTTTCAAAACCCTTGATTTTCTAATGCTGCTAAATTGATCAAGTTCGGGTAATTTTGACGCAATCGGCAGCCCAATATATCCCAGACGTGCTCAATAGGATTCAGATCAGGACTCATTGCAGGATGCCTCAACAATCTAATGTTTTTTCTCTGAAAGAATTGACGGGTTATATTCGCTGTATGAGGCCTAGCATTATCCTGCATAAAATTAAATCCTCTCCTGTTTCTTGTTAAAGGTAACACATGAGGTCGCAAGATTTGGTCGATATAACGCCTAGTATTGAGAGTGTCTCGAACAATCACTAAAGAAGTTCGAGAATCCCGTGAAACTGCAGCCCAAACCATCACCGATCCTCCACCGTAAGCAGTTATGGGACGAATAAAACGTTGTAAATAACGTTGACCTGTACGACGCCAAACTCGAGGTCTTCAGTCGTTACCATACAGGCAAAACCGAGATTCGTCAGAGAAAAAAACATTGTTCCAATTTCTCATTGGCCAGTTTACATGGTCGCGAGCGTACTGTAGACGAGCTCTACGATATGCAACGGACAATATCGGTCCACGGGCAGCAGTTCTAGTGTTACGTCCCGGGGACAGGTCGTGAGTATTTTTCAAGTTGTAAGTGAATATAGAAGCGATGTTGACCAGGATGCCACTAGTCGGTGCGAGTCTTAGTTAGTCACTCTCTTCACTTACCGACTGTCCCTCACAACTCTAACATATATAGGTATATGTTCGGATGATCAACCCCGCTATGCGCGGGTGAATTTGAAGAAGATTCTCAAAGACGACGTTGTAATTTATAATTAGTATTTTATTCGTTTCACTGGTTTCACACTGGTGTTACTCTCAGTTTATGTTCTGATTTTATACTGTAGGCTTATGCCTAAAATTCTCAAGAGCGATTATATTTGAAATATTAATAACTGGTTTCTTCTGAAGTTTCTGATTTAGTTTGGATGTTCTTAGTAAGAAACGCGAGTTCGATGTTCTCCAATTTTAATCAGTTAATTCTGGATGGATTGAATGGAGTGAGACACAGAATTTTGTCGACTCGAAAGAGTAGTGCGTCTTGACGAATTTGAATTGAAATAGTAAAAAGTAATGAGAGCGTTTTCCTATGCGCAATACCTTATATAGTATTCATTGACGCGTATTTGATAGGAAAAAGGGGGGTGATAGAGTTAGGCGTCTTTGCGCTGGTCCCGCGAGTTTTTATCGGTGCTACGTGATTGGGTATGAGTCCCCAATCGCAAATAGCATGATTTTGTTTGTGGGCCCACGGTTTCTCAGAATTTGATATAGGCTCTTGGGAATCTTGGCTATCTTATTTTCTCTAATAAAACATGCGTTCTCGAGGAACTTAATGTTATCTTAGTTTCTATGTTGATCTATATATTCTAAACGAAGCGTATTGTGATCTTGTTAATATATGCGTGGCGAGGGGAACTTATTGATTCAGCTGCATAGGTTTCATTATTATCGTGAGTTGAATCATTTTCACCCTTGCGCTGTAGTTATCAATTAGTATATTATTTATTGCTTATCGTTTTAGTTTGTTCGTAAATTACCTATGCTTAATTTGTACAATTTCGTTGATGTAATTTATGCATAAATGTTGAATATGTTGATCAATTGATGAATGAGATGCTTATTATTTCCAGCAAAGAATTTATCCTGAAGTTCACGTATCACATAGATATTCAACGTGTAAATCTGCAATATATATTTGTTGTTTCACTACTTGAGCTCGTGGATTGAATGGTTCTCTCCTGAATATTTCACCATCCATTTATAGTGCTTGTCCCCACTCTAAACGTTTTTTAAGGTTGAGTGAAATATTTATTACAGGACATTCCAGAGAATTGAGATAAAAAAGGTACGATGGGAAAAGAAAATTACGTTATGCATATCGGCTGAGATATTCGTTTGTTCCACCATCATTATCTTCAGAACTATTATTATACAATCTATGGTTCTCCTAACTTTCACCTCACTATCTACACGCTCATTTTCCTAATGCTATATCCTTTTATTTTTTAGCTAACATCTTTATCTCGAAACTACCACGAGTTCTAATGTTTTTTCTTTTTACAACCCTCCGCGTTCTTCACCTCCCACTTCTCTATTTTTTGGGAATATAGATAGGATGGTTGGCGACGTATTGGACTCATACTTCTTGAACACATCAAACTTGTTGCGTGTGCATTTGTCAGAGTTTGTAAGTGTCTGTACTAAAATGGAAAACAGTGGAAAAATGTATATGGAGCTGATTGAGATGATGGAGACTGCGTATAAATTGTGTTTGACTCTGAATTGTGATACAGCTTGTGATGATTTAATAGTAAAATGGGAACAGATTGGTAATCGGAATATACAATCCTTGAACAAATTATTGAAGAATCAAAGTTTGAGTTCTGGTGAATCTCACATCTGCAATCATTAGTTGCAAAGTTTCAACATCAGCATAATCGCCGGAATCGTCATGTTCAATCGCAGCAGCCGCATCAATCAACTCAGAGCATTGTTGGTGGTGGTGCAACACCAATTGATAGTGGTGAACACATTCGATGGACTGCATTGAAATCAGCATTCCAGAGGCATATTCAAACTGGGCTCATTACAAATTTGCATCACCTCGATTTGAATGAGTTTTTAGTTGATGCTAAACGTATTATGATTAAGAAAGTGGAACAAACATTGCAACGTCAAGGTAACATCAAAATGAATGTGGTGTTGGCTTGCAAGTTTGAAAATATGAAAAATACAGTGCGAGTTGAAGGAACTAAGTACTTCAACACACTAGGTATTACAATTCTTCCATCAACTAATATAGAGAGTTGGTATGACGAAAATTGTCGTGGGAATTTATTGAAAAAAGTTGAAGACTTCATACAGCATGATTCTGGATGGACATTGCTTGAAATTGAAAACTTATTAGTGACCATGAATCGCTTTGTACCATTACAAGGAGGGCTGTCAACATCTATCCATTTACCATACGATATTCAATGGAAGAAAGCTGTTGTTAATATTGATAACCGGGATGAATTTTGTTTCCTGTGGTGTATTACAGCAGCAATGACAGCGAAGGATCATCCAGTTACAAGACACAGCAAGAGAACGTCTTCATATCCGCATTTCAATACATTGAATCTGGACTACGCGGGACTCACTTTCCCAATGTAATTGCGGGATATTCCAGAATTTGAGCAACGGAACCATCTGAGGTTCAACGTTTACGGTGTGGAAAGTGATAAACAGCAGCGAAGCATAATTATTCCGTATTATGTGAGTACACAAAATAATAATAAATTCACAATAAATTTACTTATGGTGGAATCCAACATCGCTATGGATATTGATGATGTCGATGTGCGAAAATGTAAAAAAATTTTTTCGTGGATTAAAGATCTCTCACGATTAGTTCCAAATCAGATCTCGAAACATCACGGGAAAGTATATATTTGTGATAGATGCATGTGTCATTTTGAATCAACAAAGGATCTTCAAATTCATACTGAAGATTGTGTGAATATGAATAAATTGTTGAGGGTTGTACTACCTGAAGAGAAGAATAAAATAGTATCATTCACGAATCATCAATTCAAAGAACCAGTACCATACGTCATCTATGCAGATCTTGAATGTATTCTCACACTGCAGGCTGATGGATCACAATCACACATCCCGCAGAGCATAGCCTATTATTTATATTGTTCATGGTTGAAATTGATAAAATTTACCATAAAACCGTACCGATCATACCATTAACGGATATTGCGGAAGATGAATTTCACACTGCTGCAGTTTGTCATATACGTGAAAAACCGTTTGTTGATTTCGATGTAAAACATCGTGATCATTGTCATTTAACTGGAAACTATCGTGGTGCTGCACATAGTAAATGTAATTTGAATTACAATATTCCATCCGACATACCATTTGTGTTTCATAATTTATCGGGATATGATTCACATTTCATAATACAATCTTTAGCATCATGTTTTGAGAGTACAGTTTCTCTGTTACCATTGAATAAAGAGAAATACATATCTTTTAGTAAGACAGTCAAAGGTACGAATATTAATCTACGATTTATTGATTCATTTCGATTCATGGCTGATAGTTTAGATAAATTAGCATCATAGTTAGATAACAATGATAAATTAGTCACACGGAGCATTTATAGTGACGATAATCAATTCAATTTAGTTATGAGGAAAGGTGTTTTCTCATATGAATATATTGATAGTTGGGCTAAACTCAATGAGAAACAGTTGCCTGATAAAGAACATTTTCACTCGAACTTAAATAATTGCAATTTCTGATGAAAATTATCAGCATACTCGAAGAGTGTGGGATGAATTCCAAATACGTACATTAGGTGAATATTCAGATCTATATCTGAAAACTGATGTATTGCTTCTAGTTGATATATTCGAGAATTTCAGACGCAACTGTTTCTCTACATACAATCTTGATCCGTTACATTATTACACAGCACCAGGACTAGCCTTCGATGCAATGCTAAAGTATACACAGATTCAATCAGAGCTTTTTACTGAATCTGATATGTTATTATTTATTGAGAAGGGTATAAGAGGCGGTGGGGCGCAATGTTCTAATCGTTATGCAAAAGCAAACAATAAGTATATGGGTGAAGGATACAATCCTAACGATGAGGAATCGTATCTTATGTATTTCGATGTGAACAATTTGTATGGTGCAGCTATGAGAGAGCATTTACCACTTGGTGAATTCGAATGGGAGGAAGATATGATTAGTGTTGATGAAATAGTGAAAACCCCTGATGATTCACCTATTGGGTATATTCTTGAAGTTCACATAGAATATCCTATAGAATTACATGAGTTACATCGTGATTTACCACTATGTCCGCAACATTTCACACCACCATCGTGGAAGCATTCAAAATTGGTGACAACGCTTTCACCAAAAGAGAAATGTATTATTCATTATAGAAATTTGAAACAGTGCTTGAGTTTAGGTTTAAAAGTTTGTAGAGTTCATAGAATACTCAAATTCCGCCAATCACCATGGCTCGAAAAATATATTGATTTGAATACTGATTTGAGAAAACAATCGAAAAATGAATTTGAAAAGAATTTTTTTAAATTAATGAATAATGCTGTTTTTGGTAAAACTACAGAAAATGTTAGGAACCATAAAGATGTGAAACTCGTTAAGAAGTGGGGAGGTGCTCATGGTGCGTTATCCTTGATTGCGAAACCTGATTATCATAGCTGCACGATTTTCGATAAAGAGATGGTAATTATTGAAATGAATCGTCTTAAAGTGATATTCAATAAGCCAATTTATGTTGGATATTCCATTCTCGATGGATCGAAAATTTACATATATAACTTCCATTATAATTACATAAAGAAGACGTTTCCAAGGAATCAGGCAAAATTGTTGTATACAGATACTGATAGTTTGCTGTATTCCTTCACCGGCTTCAATATTTATGATAAGATGACATGTGATATTGATAAATTTGATACTAGTGATTATCCAGTCCATAATATTTACAACATGCCGCGTGTAAATAAAAAAGTGATAGGTTTACTGAAGGATGAGTGCGCTGGCACCATAATTACAGAATTTGTTGGATTACGTGCAAAATTGTACGCATTCAAATTATTAACGGATGATGATAAAGATAGGGAAAAGAAACGAACCAAGGGTGTTAAAGGTTCATCATTGCGGACCATAACATTTGGTGATTATAAGAAATGTTTGTTTAAGCATCAAAACTTGACGGTGAATCAATGTATGATTAGAAGTAAGAAGCATGATGTGAGTACAGTGTCTCAAACCAAGTTGGCATTGAGTTGGAAGGATAATAAACGTATCATATCCAATGAAACCACTGAAACTATACCGTGTTTAGTGTGGGTTATCGTAACCCACACTAAACAATCATGATTAAAAAAAAAACCTTTGTGATAATTATATAGAATATATATATATATATATATTTTTGTTATGTATTTGAATATTGTTAAATAAATGGAATTTTATAAATTTATATTTTTGTTTTCACATGTCGTCTTTATTTATCCAAGTATTATGTGATTTGTCAAAACCCAACCATTTTACATAGCATTTATTTCCTCGTTTACGTAATATTTTTTCTATAAGATAAGTATCCTTATAATCAATGAGTTTGTATGTGGGTGGATCGGTATTCTTCAGTTTATTGATAGTGAATATTTCAGTGGTCCAATTAGGAGTATATCCTTTCTCGAATACATGTTTATATTTCCTGATTCGTACTTTATCATTGATTTTAAACTTCCTTCTTCGCTTCGGGGCTATTCGATGATACTTGTACACAGTTCGAAGTAATATTTTTTCGTTTGATGAGTTGACATCGTTAGGTTTCATTTTAATAGTTCGATGCTTCGTATCATTATATTCGATCATTAAATCGGGTAATATGTCAATCCACTTGTAGGTTCCACGAAGACTGAATCGTTTCCACATTCTCGTTTTCAATGTGCGATTGAAACTCTCACATATCGATGCTTTTAAATTACTGAATGTTGAATACAGTTCAATTTTGTGCTGTTTCATGAGTGATTTGAACTCTTTATTGTAAAATTCTTTGCCTCGATCAACATGCAGCTTTGTTAGTTTACGTGCAGTTCTCAAGATCGTTTTCAATGCATTTGCAACGTCTCTATCATTCTTCGTTTTTATAAGTATAGCCCAGGCAAATTTTGAGAAGATGTCAATTACAGTGAGTAAGTATTTATATCCATTATTTTTTGATGCATAAGCTATCATGTCCACGAGATCTGCCTGCCAAGTTACATCCAATCCTCTTATTTGAACGTGTCGTCGTGTATAATTTACACGAGCGGACTTATGCAATTCATTAACCAATGCCGCCTTCCTATCCATATCTTCAACTATGTTCATGTATGATCTCGTATTGCTTTCACTTGGATTGTCAGACGTTAAATGATCTGAAACTGCTTTGCCAATTCTTTTACAATGGTTTCATGTTTTTGCAGCATGATTTGACGCAAATGCTTAAGGTGAGCTTTATCCGCCTGATATAATGATGTTAAATATTCACGTAATGCTAATAGATCTTGATGAATTTTTTCATGTTCAGAATTCATAATAGTCGTCATCACACCCAATGATCCAGCATCATCATTATTTTCAGGACTAGCAACATTACACAGTCTTTTTTCATCTATATCATAGTGACCATCTACCGTGACTTTGAATCCATGACCTGGCGGACCTCGACTGTTACTGCTTTTATCAACACTTTTTCTCAATGTTCGTCCAAATATATCAACACTCATCACTCTTGAGCTGACAAAATACGAATAAATGAAAGACCTATGAGACGTTGATTAATAAATGATCCTAGCCTCACGTAGATCCTCAATAATAGAGATTATTTCATTTGTATGACTTGGATTGCCCGCTGCTTGTGATGATAAGAGTAATCGAAGAAGATCAGCTAGTTCATTCACATCATCCCAATATACATAATCTATCGCATGATTCTTCTTCTGCTCAGCTATTTTATAGTAGGGTCCATCTTACGGTATAGTAGAGTCCATCTTACGGTGTGAACGAATGTATCATAGGTATCTATATACATATCATATATATATATATATATATATATGTATGTAAAATGGACATTTCTGTGACACCTGTTTTAAGACGCTATAAATATTGAGGAGGACCTATATAACCTAGGATTTCAAGGATTTTGCAATCTAACTTTTATTTTTCACAGGATCATCAATTTTTTACCAATCACACATTTCTGTGACTGTTAAATATATATGTTTGTATATATATATAATTCCAACAAAGGCATATATAGATGCAGCAAGTAGTAATGTAGCATATATAACATATTTCTTCGCCAAATTCTTGATTTCATGGCAATATTTCACGTATATACCACTTGTGTAGTGGAGATATATGTCTTGGTCTCGGGAGCTTAATCGTATGTATTGTTACGTCCTGGATGTAAATTCGAGTAGTTAATGATTCGAATGCTGGTTCCTCCACAACGCGACAGTTACTTATATTAATTAATTTTGATTAGTTGTTCGAAAAGGTATTGGGATCGTTGCTTGCTATGCCGCGACCCGCGGTTGAAGGAAAAACGATAAATATGAGTGAAGTTAACATACACAATTATAGGTGGTTCAATTACGTTTACATTTATTGATATTGTTCATTCGAGTTACGTGGCACAATGTTACTTTTCACTATATAACAATAATCACTTATTTTACGGAGTCTCGCTATCACTGGTTATTGTCTCTATGATTGCACTAAGGAACCAGGTTACTGGAGTTGCGACGAGGATATTGACCAGTGACTAGTGAAGATTAATTATTATAAATGATTGATTGGTTTCACTGTTTTTAGGGAGAATGCCACTATGTGGATGACGGTTATACCGGTCACTTCACTGAACTATTAGTCGATGATGAATAGCGACTTAATCGCGTAACCGCACGTAAATAATGCTCTTAATAAAAATTATAAAGCGTTAACTGACTTCTAGAGCAACTTGGTCGATTGAAATAAAAACGTTGTAAAAAGTTATCAGTTTGCTCGGTGGCAATGAAATGGTTGCTTTGCTCGGTGACGTAGACGTTGTTGGTTTGCGCGGCGGCATAGGAGTGAAATTGATAGAGCGAGAGCTCGGTATTTAAGAACTACGGAAAATCCGCATCAGCAATTTGGGTCCGCGCGGACTTATTCTAATTGGATGACTTATTCTAGCTGTTCTGATTCGCTGTTAATTATCTAACTGTCCATCATTGGACAGAAGGTCCGATGGTGGGGTGAATCTCAACTCTAGTCCAAAAAGCTGAGTTGACGATTTGTTTCTTTCTCACGCGATGGTTGAATGGATTCTTCCAGAAGAGAAAATGTACATTTGATATTACATGCTAGAGGTGTAAAATAACAATGGCGTAATGGTATTTCTTGGTTTTGAACAATTTAATTCGAAGAAATATTATTATTCCTATTGTTTAACGTATTCTTATCATTAAATAATTAATTCAAAGGAGTTCATATTCTGCAGCGTTGTTATATTCGTTTTTATATTGTTTCTCACGAGTGTCTCAGGTGTGCCTGCGCGGTCGTGATGAAAGAATATAAAATGCGTAACATGAGTTGTTGATGGAGTGAATTACTTAAAGTTCCCAAAAAAAAAATATGTCTGATAATTGATAATATATATAATTTATGTAAATAGCAGTCGAAAAAGGTCACCCAGGGCCTAACAGTATACATACATATTTGGGAACTTAGAATTTCTGTAAATTTCGGGGACTTTCATATATATATGCGAATAATGTCTTTCAACTATTTTCAATCATTTGAAATTACGTAAGATCCAGCAATTTGAAATTGATATTTAAAGAATAATCGAACTATACACAAGGTCTTCACGATATTTATACAAGTGTGGTCGTAACTTAGGCAATTGTTCGCCTGTGTCCAGACGTGATCGTTCTTTTACATCATATACAGAAGTTTTTCACAAATATCTTGTTGTTTATTATCTTGTCACTTTATGTTATAAAATGAACTCATCATGTTGAGGCTGCATGAATGAGATGAATTAATAAATTATTATAGACGTTGTGCGAATCATGAAATTCGCGTTCCACGGACTTACCGTGTTCACAAATAATATATTAAGTGGAAAACGGAATCAAAACATGAGCTGCTGCCATACAAGCACTTCGGTTATATAGTAGTCAAGAGATCAATCTTACAAACATATCTTATCTTTTCATTTCATAAGATAAATTCATAGTATTCATGTAACATAACAAAAATTAATTAATCGTCTATCTTATAGATTCTGAGGAGCCCAGAGTATTCATTCTATTGGATAACCCGACACATACGAAGCATAGTTCAATGACACATTATACTGTAACGTGAATTGCGGCCTTATAGTCCATTAGATCCAATACAAAACGGTTCTCAGAATGTCATAGACCAATTTCGTGGACATGTATTATCTATTCCCTCATATAACTGGCTGTCCATATCTATGCAACGTGACAGAAATAAACTGAAATATCGAGTCCTAATAAAAATATTAAATCCTGTCGAGTCATGACTGTTGATATATTTTATGAATCAACATTTTTCACCTTACACCGAATTGCTTTCGAAGTTGATGGAAAGAATGTATTCTTCTTCAATCTCATTTCGATCTAATAGTAATCATGATGGATGTTGAAGAATTATACATTGAGGTAAATCAACAGCAGTTCGAAATATTGACGCTCCCAGATCTTTTCACGCAATTGATAATTTCAGGAGCGCTATCTTTATTTTCTTTTGTTTAAATAACATTCGTCAATAGATAGTGCATTGGATGAAACTATGGTCATGAATTGTTTGTCATAATGGCGAACAGCATAGTATGTCACTTATTAATGTTATCGCGAACATATATCTCAATTTATTTAATCCAAAAGTCATCTTTAAATAATTAAATGGGTAGTATATGACTGGGAACGACGACGTTTTAATTACGGCGATGATTCCATATTGTGCATTACAGCTTTAACATCAATTTGAAGGGGATGAATTAATCAATATGTTCGAGTTACCGAAATGTATAACCCGTATAGAAATCACTATATACGAACCTGCAACAGAAATGTACGATTCCTATCCATACATTATGTACATGTATACACGCATCTATCATGACCAAAATGAGCAATTCATATGGAAAAGATATATTTCTGTTCTCCTATCAATCATATGATTATGCAACTCTCGGATGACAATGTGTTATTCGTCACGCAAAATTCTTTTAGATGAAGGAAACGTGATACTTTCTCGGGCAATCCACTTTGGCTCACGGTTGACATTAAACTAGGCAGAAATTGCGGGTGGAGTAGTGTTTGATGTTCTATAACTCGCCTAACTTGTAGTATATGGAGATTAAATTTCATCCAAGCTCTCTTTTTTATGTATAGATTTTTGTGGACATAAATAATTCCATCTTTAACCGGGACCGAGTGATAATCTCACAAGGAAATTTTCCCTCTGATATTTTGTAATACTAGAATAATTCGTATCATTCGAATTAAAGAAAGTATACTTATATCATTTAAATTTGAAAACAATGCTTTTATTGTGATGGTACGTAACAACTAGTATCGTCACATTGAGAACAAACGTATAATTTGCGAAGAAAAACAAAAATAACTCTGTTCTTGTTACAATAGGTTATGGCTAATATTGTCACATTCAGATCGAATATGTGGTATGGGAATGACTCGAAAAATGTTTTTCATTACTGTTACAATACACACCAGCTGGTATTGTCACGTTCAGAACAAACATATAATTTGAAAATGAATCAAGACTTGTCATTGTAATAACGCATAAAATACTGCTATTGTCACATTAGGAAGAAACATATAGTGTGAGTATGAATTTGGCAACGATGTTCATATTATTTCTATGCATAACGGCTAATATCGATTCCTTTGGAAAAAACATGATATGGAATAAAGTTCGAAAATAATTTTTATTATTGTTACAACAACTAAACGACTAATATTACCACATGAGGACAAACGTATAACGTGAAAATAAATTCAAAACAAGTTTTACCAATATCACAATACATGAAAACTAGTATTGTTACATTGGAAACAAACATAGAATGTGACAATTAACAATCGATCCTTCAGATTTTGGTCCTAGCATTATTCAATAAAGAACGCAAACATATGTTATATGTCTTATCATCACATGAGTAATCGAATATGGGCCATAAACCTCAAGCTTTTATCGCCTCATGTTTTTTTTTTGAGCTACGTACTAATTATGAATACACGTGCAAACTTGAGCTTCAGTTCTTTTCACCTGAGGATTGTTTTTTAAAAATTCCCGAATATCACTAGTATGAGGTAATTCCATTCTAGCAATATGGTTACCAAATTTGTTCATTAATAGTTCTATCTCTCTTTACGTCCAGCGTAGTTTCCGGTATTTGGTTTCCTTTGTACCTAAACATAGTTATTGGATTTACAAAATGCAGGAGTACTATTGCAAAACGAATATGTTAATACTGACTCACCTGTTTTCGTAATAGTTGATTGCTTCTTGCTTTTGATGGTTTGTGTACGAGGTTTTCGGAGTATTGTCCTTTTTGTCATAGAACGACTATCATCCGAATCAATCCAATCGCTATCCGATTCTGTTCCACGGTGAGATTCATCCTCCGAACTGGAGTTCCAAATATTTGAATTGATGACAGCTTCATCATGATCCAATCCAACTGGATTTAATATTGACCCCATTTCGGTCCCAATAGCTACGAAATGATATTTGAAAATTGATGTGCAGTATAATTATTGTAGCGATCCCATATATAAATTAATATTATTTACCTGGATTGTCAGTATTAGTATCCGTATTGATATCAGAATCTCTATTTATGTTTTTACCAGTGGTGTCTATCCCTGCAGCTACTTCAGGTATTTTTGATACTTCACAGAGATCACGGCTCATAACGGGTTGTCGATAATTATGGCGATGAATATGCTCTTCATGAACCATAAATGTAGAAATATCGTAAATTTGACTTTCAGCAATATGCATCGAAGTGACAGTAGTTGCTATATGTTTTTTCAATAATGTTGCTCGCAAAGTTTCCGGTTTATGAGCACCGCATTCAGTTGCATATTCACGCATCAATCTACATGCTTCTAAATGGTTATCACGACCACTGTAATCCGTACCGGGAAGTGCGAATACGAATGGATTCTTTTTATCAACTCCGGCTTTGTCCCTATGTTCGAGAATTGCTTTAACACTTTCTTGCATTTCAGTCGAGAGAATTACTGATACATTACGATCAAGCTTCCCACTAAGTTCAAATCTTACATAATTATCAACCAGTTTCTTTTGATCCTCCGACAATTGTTTATATAATAATTCGTGTGTATCAGAAAACATCGCACGATTCTTATAGTCTCTTATAGTCAGTGATTCCAACTCGCCGGGGCGTTTACGATTGAATAATGAAACCAATATGAGTGTTGTTTTACTTACTTCAAGCCAACTTTTATATGAATATTCCAGTTTCAATTGGTCCAAAACAACGAAATATTTATTTTCCAAGAAATTACGAAAACATTTTATATTATCTATTGTAGGAAGTTCTACTTTTTTATGTCTTTTTTGTGCATTCTGAGTCTCATAAGGTAAATAGTTAATGCGAAGCGAATAACTGTCTTCATGCACTTGGAGGAAATATTTAATTGTATCCAATCGATGGTACTCTTCTGCTTGAATAGATTCTCTTCTAAGAGTTTTAGCAACTTTTGTCAGATACGTGCCATAAGCAATGGCGGTCGCTGTTGGTCCGAACGTATTGGTCACTTCATCAACCCCGGTTATAATCTTGATTGATTTTATGATATCATCGTAATATTTTGCATTGATCAAAGAAGCGAAGTCAGTCACGACCGAATTAATACTCTTCATCTCTATGAGGAGTCGCCCCAGCTGTCTCAAGAGAGCACGAATCATATTGTGTTGTCGTTGCTTCACGTATCTTGCACATAAATCATTTCCAAACATAATGAGAATCCGATCGTACGCGATCGCGCGTCGAACATCATCTCAATTTAAAGCGGAGAATAATTTTATCAATTTGATACTAGCTTTCTCGTGAATCTGTCCTGCCATTAGGTTTGATAAAATTGGATTCGATCGGTGGCGGAGACTACTTGTTCCGAGACACTTTGCTCTATGACGATGAATGCTTAGATAACATCCGAAGCATTTATGGCAAACGACATATTCTTTGGCTGTTCTTCCCATTTTTGCCTGTGGTTGTCTAGTAACTAATTTTTCGCCATCGTTAAATTCAGGTGTTGTGTTGTAAATATAATCACCTTTCAATCGCATTTTCGTTAGAATAGCAGTCCGTCCAGCAGATTCTATAGTAAAAAATATACTTCAGTAATGCATAATTTCGAAATATTCATCAACATTTTTACATATTCACTCTTATACATATTATAAGACCACGTATGTATTATATGTATATATAACATGCATGAAGTGCCAAATACTATTCTAGCTTACTTGGTTTGTAGTCGAGAGCTCCTTTAATAATTTTTTCATCTTCATGTGTTAGTAAGTGGCGACTTATCACACTTTGGAAGGTATGGCAAAAGAAGCAGAAGTGACGTTTCCTTCTGCGTTCTCCAGAAGGAACGCAATACATTTCATCATCGTTCGGGGCACCAGATAAAAATTCTGCGTGTGAGACATTCAATGATGTATCAACAGATTCTTCATGATTTTCAGTACCCGATTCATTCTCCGAATCACTGATTTCCGGAGCCGGTACATAATTTTCATTTATATTGTTGCCCAAACTAATACATGACATTTCCGCCTGGCCTATTGGTGATTATTTGAAATGTTCAAATTGATTCATGAATCAACATTGAACTTGACTACACTTAAAATTGAGATACATATTATGAACGCTGTCTGACTAATCCGAAGAATCCATTTGTGATGACATTGATGCACGTTTTTCTCCATCTTCATGGATCTTATTGAAGTCGAAGTATAAGTCAATATTGTCGACTACATCCAATACTGCAGAATCGTGTCGCAACACATCGTCATAACCATCAAGTGCATCTAATTCACTAATGTCCGAACCGCTTGAACTGCCATCATCATCATCACCGTCGCAATTGTTACGGAACAAATCATTTTGATTATCTAAAAAAATAGTTGACATCATATTGAAATTGAAATAACTTTGATTAGCGAAACATTACTGGAATTAACTATAATGAGATGCAGGGTTGACATCACATATCTAAAAATACTATTACGATTAGCAAAAATACTCATGAACTGAACAGTATAATATTGATATACGATAATACACTATTGACCTTGATAGATTTTCGCCAATAGTGATAGTACTATTCGACTTTTCATGTCAATGAATAATTGATAATTTTATTATTTCTCAATAGCCAAAGAATTTTTTTCGCCAGTCCGTTACCTGATTCACTTTGTATGGTATTCGCTAATGTAGAAGCACTGTCCAGATATTTTTCCACCAATGCTTCCTCTAAATTGAAGCTTAGACATGTGCCAAATTGATTATTAAAATTATTGGTTCGATGGGCAACTGTTACATCGACTGTCAGTTCTGGGTTACTTTGCAACTCGTCGCGTTCCGTCGTAATGATTATGCTATTTGATTCATTTAAGTTTTCATGTTGATAAATGTCATGTATTACATCAATTTCTGGTACAGCTCCCTCTTATTTTTTGATATCATTCACAGTCAGTCCATTATACGATTTAAGATCATGTGTATTCACTTTTGCCTTATCGATCAAATCATTTGCAGCCAATTCACTTTTCGATCCAGGATGATTCAAACTTTCATTAGACGTATTGTTGTTAATATCAGTCACTGTCACTCCAGCATCAAACCCAGGATCCTCTGAACTTGTATTAGACTCACCGTCAATATCATTTGCAGCTAATACACCATTTGATTCAAGATCATTTGAAGTTGCATTGGACTTATCGTTCATATCAGCCGCAACTAATTCATCACCTGATCCAGGATCATTTGAAGTTACATTGAACGTATCGCTGATGATAACATTTACGTCCAGTCCATTATTCAATCCGAGATCATATGTATTCCCTCTCAACTTATTGTTGAAATCTTCCGCAGCCGGTTCACTATTCGACTCACGACGATTCAAACATGCATTGGACTTATTGTTGTTGATTTCACTCACAGCCAATTCAGCATCTGACTCAGGATATTTTGAACTCGTACTAAACTCCTCGTTGATATCATTGGCAACCAATTCATCCCTCGGTCCAATATTATTTGAAATTGCATTCATCGTCTGGCTGTTCATCACATTTACATCTAATCCACTATTGAATACAAAATCATTCAAGTTTGCATTAGAATTATCGCTGAAGATATCATGCTGGCCGGTACTTGTATTCTTAAACACGACCATTTTGGAGGAAAGTTCCACATCGTAATGGGCAGTCCAATTTTTCTCTGAATAAAATATCGGAAACAAATAAATTGATGACGATTGGATAAACACTTTGTAATTTCCATTGAACCATATAGAAGTACATTATTCATTCGTGACACATCAAATATATCTGTGATCAATGTATTTATTGACCCAATCCCTATCATTTCATTTTATTATTGTAATGTCGATGAATTTGAAATTTTTAGATGCTTATGAATGTCGGGGAACTTTACGTTCTATAATAACTCAATTAAGGAAGAGTCCCGAACGATAACATTCTAATATTGCTATTGGTGTTGGTAAGCTGCCAAATATGCCGATACACAGTATAAAATTGAAAAATTACGAGAAATTAACATACCTTTCATCGAAAATGCATCGGTTTTTCCACTTTCAACTTTCACGATTTCCATATCAATATGAGGAATTTGTTTATTGAGGTTATCAACAATTATGTTGAGATTATTCAGCTTATCTGGAACAAAGTAATATTCATTGGTACATATATTTATCCGTATGAACTGTGAATAATTATCGAGAATGCTCGTATGGAAACAAATATAGTATGGTAATATACTTGCACAAATAAGAAAGAACTAACTTACCTGAATAAGAAACGACGACGGCTTTCATCTTTTTTCCATGGCGATTGCACGTAAACTGTTTACCACATTTTGGCATATGGCGTGTTTTAGGTAGAACCAAAAATTCGCCACATGCTGTTCTTACTATCGCGAACATTGCCTAATTAGTACATTATCACTATTTTATTCGAGGATTCAATTTGTTTGGCGTCGTAGAAGGACGCGCAACTTCAGGCGGGTGAAGCCAAACAATGACGGAGTTGATTTTTTTCATTATATATACAGATAGGTGATAGATTGGATTATAGACCATAGATCGACGCATAATTCGCATTATCGACTATTAATTATTGCAAGGCGCCACCGCGGTCCGAATCGTAATCAAAATTTTTCCCTCAGGAGGTAACTTTAATTTTAATTTACTCTCGAATTTGGTCCAAGCACAAAATGATTTCTGCCTATGTGTGTAGCTGAGTGCGGTATATTGAAATATTTTAGTGATCATCGCACACAAATTTCAATTGAACTCGAAACATTTACCATGTAACTCATAAATCATCAACTATGAGCACTTTGACTCAGAATAGGACATGGTGTATTTGTAAACATCATGAATTGAACATTATTGTGTCGGTCGCAGAAATGTATGTTTCATAGATGGAAATTTTCAATCAGTTGTTCATTTGTGTCACCGTTTTGGGTATATATATTTATATAAAATGTTCTCGAAGTCAGAATTGTATCACCTACGGAGTGACCTACATTCGGTACTGAAATGATAAAATCAACGAACATTCAATACAGAAACGATTGGCATTATTTTAGCAATATGACAACTATGTATATGGCTGCCACAACCTTCCTCTATTACATGGAATCATTCTTGTTATGCACCATTTGTATAGGTGTTTCCTAACAAATATACATTTATGAGAGTTACCAATATTAGATAGCACCCCAATAACTGTCTATGTCACTAATATCACATAGGAATAAGAAGTGATCAGGACTTGTTACTTTCAGGTGATATAAGTGATACAAACAGTGTTTTCTGAGAAACTTCAAATGAGTAGGGCGATGATGAAATGCATATTTTGAGACCCTCAGTTACATTGTAGGTTCGAGTCTAAGTTAGCGCTTCTTTCCTCCTCACGAAATATATATCATCCCAAAGGCATCTGAAAAATATGTGATTCGAAGATACCCACATTCGTACTGCCCGGCCTCGAATTATGCCGACTCCCAAAATGAATTATGCATAAATTCTTACATACACTTTCTGAACACCGTAAAAGATGAAAGACTTTTGAACCAGGATATGGTAGTTACTGGCGAACGTTATCTTAAGGTGAAAATTATAGGCAATTGATTCATGCTTATAACTAAAATATAAATAAAATGTGGACGAGCTTTCTGATGTTACCAAAGAATAACCAAATGATCTCTGAGGCGAAACAATCACCTCAGATACGCCCGTATTGAGTTCCCCGTATATTGACGATGAGAGCTATGCTGTCTCATGAACTCTTCTCAGGTCATGAATTGATCAACTTTTGTGACATTGGTTATCAATACATAATGTAAACTAATTACAGAAGCAATAAACATAACGACATCGTCAAAAGTATATCGATTGTTGGTCGCGAAAAGTGAAATTACAAGCCATGATGTTCCAACTCAGTGCACTGAGTTGGTCCTTTGGATGATATCAAAGGGGAACATAGAGAATTCCATAATAGTTTATTAACTTTCTCACGTCGTATATTCTGTTAATGGCATTATTGAGTTCACAAGATTGCAAATGAGATAGGAATTTACATCATAAATGCCGCATCTCCTGGCGATGTAACATAAACGAATAATCCCCTTACGGACATGTACGTATAATGTACATTTCTGTAGCTTCTGTTTTTGAGGTGGATGAATGTCACGAACATACCCATGTAATCGCGTACCTGCATGATATTTAACTCTGTACAACAGAAATTGATCTCATTTCCAAAAATTCAACAAAATAAATATGTAAGTCAATAAGAATCACGATTTGTCAATTGTAAAACCATGGTCGCACAAGTGCACAATATACATTTTATGAACGATATATCCATTATACTTTATTGTGATGGTCACAGAACTGTACATTTTATCAAAGGGAATTTCTGTAGCGTCACAGAAATGTCGCAAAGTCACACAAATGTATAATCAACATCTCGAAATGCAACACAAATGTCTCATCCCTGTACATATAGACATATGTATATATATATGACTAATCTGACTTTTTTATATGACCATATACAAGCTCAAATAAGTCACTTTTTAATTTAATTTCATCTCCGCCGTCCATCTTCCCTGATCTTCCCCTATTTCCACTTCTCGGTGATGATATGTATTTTGTAATATAATTTCGATACTTGAAACTTTTATCCTGCATCAAGCTACCATTAGGATCATATGTTTTGTATATAGTATTAGTTGACTTGAGGATTTCCTCATAATTCTCCTCATCACTTTTACTTATGAATGATTCGTTTGGTGTTTATTGAATAACAATTCAAGTAATCCGGGAGTTTGTTGAAATCGCTCTCTCGCGACATGTATATCATTACCAAGAAATTCGATGGGTGAATCACCCATCAGTAAGATATTATTCTTCATGCGAACACCAAACCTATCTTTTTTATTTGGATTCACATGCGCTTTTATGTATGATGCTACCAAGTTATTTCTCTGTTGCTGTTGTTGTTTCATTGGTGAACTTGTGGATGACATTTCGTTATGCTTGAATTTCCTAGTTGTTTCATCCAAATCATTTGCATTGAATGTTGTATCAGTCATACTCTCGTCCTCCTTCTCATCCTCCTCTTCATCTATAGCATAAGCTGTTGCGAATGATTGATTATCTTCTTCTTTCTTCACACGAATATCCGACAATTCAGCTTTTATTTCATGATTCAACTCTTTAGATGTTGTCACCAATTTCTCGAGAGGTGTAACGATGGATTTGAAGACCTCACTTATTGCATGTTCTGCTGTGTCTCTACCTGACTTGATCATTCTATGTTTCTGTCGTATAACATCGCTAACTTTCACTATTTGACTCAATATTTTCCGTTTCTCATCTGGTGTTGCATTCGCCATGTTGATGTGTTCAGGTTAGTGATAGAACTGTGAAGAATCATTTATTTACTTTTGATTTATACTTATGAAACAATCGAAGCCTCTCCTATACCTTCCAGAATTAATTTCACTATCATCATCAATAACCACGAAGCCATATTTACCATCATTCCAACATTTTAAACACATTTCTCTAAACTGAGTATATGGCATGTCGGTGTTAATATGATCATCATAAATGTGCTTGAGATTCATTTCATCTTGACGAAATAACACCATCAAATTTGCATTATCACGTACTAAATATTTAGGAATACGTGTATAAGTTTGACAAAGATAAATTGAGTCAACGTCTCTATGACGACCCATGCAAAAGAAAGCTCTTATGTTATCTTGCTTTTCACACGCGATATCATCAAAAATCATAATAGAATTACGTTGAGCATCTTTCGGTTTCACCACCTCCTCATGATCATTGAATGCGAAGTATCCAATACCCTCCGCATGCTCAAGTATATTCTCTAAGTATTTATATTTCGGTTGATTAAGTGATTTGGAATAAACATAGACATTTTCAAATCTTGAACCATTAGGATGTGTGATGAGTGCAAGAAGTGTATTAGTCTTCCCACAATTTGATGGTCCACAAAAAACACCTCTCATGCTATTTGGTAATAATTTCCCATATCGCTTCTCCTTATTATGTTGTTGTGGAATTTCCTTATCAAAATTCATAATTGGCAGTGACATCTCCTGTTTCTCAAACTTAACTTTGACAAGTTGTTTCTCGCACTTCATTGTGATCACAACTAACTATGATGTATACAGACCATTACTTATATTTATATGTGCTTAAGTATCCTAATATATATATATATATATATATAACACCAAACAACCTATGATTCTCATTAGTTGTCGATAGACCATCATTGTGTACACATGTCACAAAAGAAGCGCAGTGTTCATGGTGCAGGACTCATCAATAGCATCATTAATAAACTCCCCTTTGAAGCACACGTTCCGGGATATCAATATTGTGGTCCAGGCACAAAATTATCAAAGAGATTAGCACGAGATGACCCTGGAATTAATTCACTAGATTCTGCATTCAAAGATCACGATATCGCTTATGCATAGTCTTCGAATAACATTTCAGCGAGGAATAAAGCTGATAAAGTGCTTGCTGAGAGAGCTTGGGGGCGTGTTCTAGCGAAAGACGCGAGTATCGGTGAAAAAGCTGTAGCGTGGGGTGTGACCAATATCATGAGAATGAAATCTAAATTGGGTTCGGGTATAAAGAGGAGACGCATTTTGAAAAAGAAGAAGAAGACGGCTGCAACATCATTCAAACAAATCGTGAAAGGAGCGAAAGATTCGATGCACTCGGGACGAGACATGTTCAAATCTGCGTTGAATGGCGCTCGTGCTCCTGTCAAGAAAGCTGGTGGAAAGAATAATGTGCGTTTTCAATCACGGACATTACCAGTTCCATCGAAAATTAGTGGTATCCAACCATTCCTTTTACCCATTTTTGCCGGTCTCAGCGCTGTTGGGAGTTTAGCTGGTGGTGCTGCTGGTATAGTGAAAGCTGTGAATAATGCGAGTGCAGCAAAATGATAATTAGAGGAGAATTAACGACATAACATGAAAATGGAAGGGGTCACATTAGGTGAAGGCCTGTATTTGAAACCGTATAAGAAAGGTTTAGGTCTCTACTTGAAACCAGCAGAAAACTTGTAAGTCTACAACATTGAGCATTAACGGACATTGATATAATAAAATATGCGAATATCATGAAGATTCCACATTTTCGTGGTGTCTTCATGAGGAACGATCTACCAGTAAGTGGTCCGAGAAAATATGAGTCAGCAATTATCAATCATGATAGGGATGGGCCTGGAACACATTGGGTTGCATATGAGAAGAATAATGATAATGTTAGATATTTCGATAGCTTTGGTGATTTACAACCCCCTAAAGTTCTAATGGAATATCTCGATGTTGGTAGGATGGAATATAATCATAAACGGTATCAGGACTATGATACATTGATATGCGGACATCTTTGTTCAAAATTTCTAATGAAGCAGCTATAAAATGCATGTGATATGATGATTAGACATCAGTCATGAGTGATTCATTAATATTGACGGTGTCGGGGAGGTCCTATATAGTTGAGGCTCAATATTTTGCACCAATTGAACTGTCACAAGAGAAAAATTATATATTAGGACTCGTGGAATTGCTATCGTTCAACTCAATTCCTAATATTGATGATAGTAATAATATGTTTCACTTAGTTAACCAGGAAGATATTGGGCGGTGATTATACCTACTGGGAGCTATAAAATCGAGGATGTTGAACAGTTCCTACAGAGAGCATTACCCAATATCTCTCTCACTCAAACCTAATAACAATGAGTTACGTTGTGAAATCAGATGTGATGTTGGTATAGATTTTACCCCAACAAATTCAATTAGAAGACTACTTGGATTTGAACAGCGTGTACTCAAAGCTGGACAACTCCACAAATCAGATTTACCTGTAACCATACTTAAAGTTAATGCTCTACGTGTTGAGTGTAATATTGCAGCTGGTGCTTACATCAACGAACGTCGTGCACATACAATCCATGAATTTTTTCCTGTTGTTCCACCTGGATATAAGATCATTGAAATACCATCACAAGTCATTTACATGCCAGTCACCGTACAAGTAATAAATCATTTGCAGCTGAAAATAGTTGATCAGGACGGTGATTTAATGAATTTCCGCGGTGAAGTTATAACAATAAGGTTACACCTAAAATCAATAAAGTGATGGGTGTGGTGTATGATACAAGAGATACTATTACACATGTATCACCACTAGCGTCATCTTTAGTTCATACTGGTGGTGATTATAAAGACGAGGGAATATGTCGAAAACCCATCAGTCGTCACACATCACGCGGACAGCTAACACATCAGAACATTCAAGTGCTGAAGAGTCTAGGTCTGAAAATACGTGGAAAGCCATGAAATTTTGTTGCTTTTGCTTTGTATGCTTGATACCATGGCGAAAATTCTAACTTTACAAGCTGTTTTTTTCGATGAATCTATTGCAAATTATGAGATACATGGACATCAACCATAGACATCATCAACCTTCAACAACAATGATGAAATTCGTATTGCTGTACATTAGGACTTATGCCTATTATCGAGCAGGAGCTCATTACATATCTATGGGAGATTAACTAAGAACAATGGCGCACACACGGCGGTAGTACAATATCACTAGTGAACATGGGTATGTGTCATTTATTTGAGGAAGTACGTTATGAATTGAATGCCGTTGAAATCGATCGAGCTGAAAACGTTGGTATAACATCGCTTATGAAAGGATGCGCTTCTCTACGCTCAGGACGAACTCATCTGTTTGAAAATGCAGGATGGTTACAGGATGACAATATTCGATTGATTAATGATGATGGATACTTCGATATTACTATTCCACTCAATTTATTATTAGGATTTGCTGAGGATTATCGAAAAGTTATTGTGAATGCAAAACATGAATTGATTCTCACAAGAGCAAATACTGATTCCAATGCACATCATTCAAACTGCAGCTGAAAATATTAAACTGACCCTCCAAAAAATTGAATGGTTGATACCATATATTAAAGTGTGTGATACACAAAAAATCCAACTACTCAATTATTTGGCTGAGGATCCCTCCATTTCCATGAGTTTCCGTTTTTGGGATTTATATGAGTACCCACTACTTCCAACATCATCGAAGAATGTTTAGGTTGTCAAGACTACTACACAACTGGAGAAACCGCGCTATATTATACTAGGATTTCAAACTAGGAGAAAAAATGTTGTAACTAAAAATTGTAGCCATTTTGATCACTGCAACGTGAGAGACATGAAAATCTTCCTTAATTCACAATCTTACCCATATGGAAATTTGAATATTAACTTTGCTCATAATCAATACGCTATGTTATATGATATGTACACAAATTTCCAAACTTCATACTATGGTAAGGATTCTGATCCTAGTTTAACGAGAAGTAAATTTGCATCACATGCCCCACTCATTGTGATTGATTGTTCCAAGCAAAATGATAATCTAAAGTCCGGACCAGTAGATGTGAGAATTGAATTCGAGTCTACCAATCACTTCCCCGCTAATACTTCAGCCTATTGTTTAATATTACATGATCGTATAGTTGAATACAACCCCATTAGTGGCACTGTTCGAAAATTAGTGTAATAAGGATATTGAGAATGCCGGTTCAATTCAACTATACTCCCCAAATCCATGTTATGTACGCATGGGATTATGCATACCGAAGTGCACGTCGTGGTCCTTCGGAAGAAGTAGCTCGAGATCGAGAACGATTTCATTGACGAATCGTACAAATCGGTAGAATAATTGAACCTATGTTATGTATTAAATATAACCAGTATGTGGAGGAGTATAATAAATAACATTTGATATATATATGAAATTATATTTTTTTTATTTAAGTTATTATACATGACTTTCCTTTCTTTCCCTTCTATCAAATATGAATTGCTTCAATTGTTGAGTTATTAGAATCATACTATTGGATTCATTAATCATGGTATACACATGGTCTTGAATAATGGATACATTTTCTTCATCAGCGAATGAGACATCTTGGGAATCCACAGAAGACAACTCACCCAGTCCAGCATCAACAACATTAGTGTGAAACACTTTTTCTTTCACTTCAAGTTCACGTTTCATATGATATAGATTCATCATCAAGTCATTTGCGTTTTCAGATGTATCAGCAACCATTCTTGTGATCACATCAAAACTATCATGAGTATCTTCACACTTTGCGCAAGCAGTCGACCCATTCGTTGTTCTGCTGTCTTCTTCACGCATACGTAGAATCCTCAATACAGTGTTATGGAAGAATATAATATCTTTACCAAAGTCATGTGCAGCTTTTGTAGGTGTACTACCAAAGTGCTTATATGTCACATCCAAATAGTTGAGAGTGTGTGGTGAATATGACACTAACTTCTTCTGTTCATCTGTGAGAGGAGAGTCGGGAATGATCATGATATGTTTCACGAAATGTTGAAAACGTTTATATTCACAGAAATTTTGAAGTAAACTGGTTGGTATACTAAAAAATGTTCGCATGTTTATACCATTTCTCCCATACTGTATATTCCTTTATGAAAAATTTATCGTGTAATTGTGGGGAAGAAAGCCACACCATTGGATGATGTTTCGCGGTGGTGGGATAGATAAAAAACATTTCATCTTTATCTTAAAAATTCACTGCGCAGTTGTGGGGATGGAAAATAATACCTGAGAAAAAAAAATGGGAAAGAAAATAATACCAGGGAAATGGGGAAGAAAAGTCGCATCATTGGATGATGTTTTATGACGATTGGGATAGATAAAAAACGTTTCAACAATATCATGAAAAAAAATTTTTTTACGGCGTTCTCGCGATAATAAAAGTCCTACGCGGTGAGTTGCGAATGACGCAGTAATGTTCGCTGAGAATGAAAAAGTTCCACCATTGGATGGCGGAAGTCGCGGAAGGGCAGAGTCGAACACCATTGAACGATGCACAACATTGAAGGTGGGGGGAATACATATCATCATACAATAATGAAATTTTTTAGTGTTCTCCCATTAGTTGATAGACAACATCATGCACACAACACATGAAGCATTATACTATACTTCAAAATTGTGATATAGTAAAAGTGATATCGGCTACCAATAAAATTCATCCGCGTACTATAAATCAAACACCGACTGTCAACAACTATCGATAGTTGAGATCGATATATATCTTCATACCATAGGTAAAACATTGACTGCCAATAATATTTATCGACAAATATCGTACTATTGATCAACTATCGACCGTGGGCAAGGTGGGTAACATTATATTAAACCATGTAGGTAAAACAGATTGGTCTAGAAGTCCCACATTTCAACTCCTCTCTACAAGAATGAAATTGTGCTGGAAAAAATGAAATATCTCTCATAGTCAGTATAAGCAAGAGAAAGAAACCGAGGATATAAATGAGCGAACAGAATTTAACTAGTGTATTCAAGTATTTATAACTCGTGAACCTATAATGATGAAACACAGTATAAGAAGTGGAATGCATATAATAAAGGTGATGGCAGTTATTTTAGTTAGAATTCTGTTGAAACTAATGATTTAGCACCAAAAAATAATCTTGAAATGTTGATCTCAACAGAACTCTATTTTATGAGACTTGTAGTCCAATTAATCTACCTACTTTCGGAAATCCGCGTTTAACCCCTTACGCGGCAATGACGCCATATGGCGCAAATCAATTATTTCGTGATTCAGTCAATTAATTTTCACGAAATTTGGTACTCAGGGGTTTTCGAGGTCGCTGATTACGATTTCGCCCTCAAAATTTCGAAATTCAAAATGGTGATTCAACATGGCGGCCAAAAATGCAAAGACTCATTTGAATCGCATGAAATTTGGTACTCGGGGGGTTCTGAAGTCGCTGATTACGATTCCGCCCTCAAAGTATACAAATTTCGGTTTCGAAAGAAAATTCGCTGATTCTGTTTTCTTGTAATTTCTGTTCTCTGTAAAAAAGAACATCTTGTTCACTTACATGATGAAAAAAAAAACGGACTGTACGGTGACCTGAACTAACAAATCATAGTAGCGCTGCCAGACACGCTAACAACATGCTAAGGAGACTATTGACAAAATATGCACATCAACAATTCCTTAACTTACGACCACATTTGTATAAATGTGGTATAGACCCTTCATATAGTTTGGGTATTCCTTCAATTCAGTTTTGTCATATATAATCTCTATCTTTTCTCGTCTAAGAATTCGTATTACATTCTAGCCTGAAATCGAGAAATTGTATTTGAACGGGGTCGTGCGAGCAGGTAAATCTACCGCCACCGCTTCGTACATATTCGGATCAGTTCGAAAAGAACCATGATAGAAATAGTGTTGCTGCCTTTTTCTAATATCCGCACTGAAACCCGAAGTACGAAACACACATCAATATGACTTGCGCCTGTGTGCGGTACCCCCTTCCACTTTTGCTGCCTGCTGCTCCCGTCGCAATCTGGCCACCTCGATACTGTGCTCTACGTTCTGTGCTCTACACATATTGTTAGAGTCGATCCCCGACCACGCTTATGATTGGTGGGATGCATCCACCGCGAACCTTACACGCTTGTTGGATGGTGGGGATAGCTATACCCCCTATGTTCGAGCGTGGTGCGAGGTCGCTGATATATGTACTAGGTCTTTCGTCTCGAGGGGCACTCGATCATACAACGAGAAAACCGTCTACAATGTTTTGACTGCTACATAGTGTACGAATTCGTTGTCTTATTGGTTCTGTAATATCGTTCTTCGAACATTCCAAATTCTTCATTCCTATTTCTTGTATTTAAAAATACTTCTTAATTTTTCTTTCAAAAATATTTTTTTTTTAAGATTGTGAATTTTTCCACAGTTTTTTTTACTGCTTTTTTTAGAAGTACTAGTAATAGGTTAACTACAATTGCAGGTTATTCCTGTTATTATTTCTTTGGAAATTTCAGACCAGAAGATTAAAAAAAAACCTTCCGGTGCTGAATATCGGAAACGTAAGCGTGAACAGGAAAAAGAGTTTCACAAAGACAAAAAAATAATAAATATTGATAAATACATTTTAACGAAATCGCAAAAAGAGCATGAGTCAGTTTCAGAAGAACCCTACCCTTCTACATCTTTCGGAACGAAAGAAGACAAGTACGATGAAGATGAAATCTACGACTAAATCCGAGCTTTCTCACAATAACCACAGTACTAGCGACGTGAATTCCCATAGTTCATTATTCATAAGTGACTTAGAAAGCAAAATTTCACAAACAGTGGATTATCCGATGTAGGCTACTGGCCGGATAATCGAAATGATAAAATGGTTGACCATTCAATAACTGTCGATCCGTCACAGGTTCAGCGACCCCACTTTCCGAAAGATGAATCCGGACCTCATTTTACAAGTTCTCACTTTTTTAGAAAACTTCTAAATAATGAAACAATCTTGCGTCGTTGGCTGGTGTACTCACCTTCGAAAAATCATGTTTTCTGTTTTTGCTGTCGACTTTTCAACAGTTAATCGACATCGAATGCAACATCCGAAGGATTTAATAACTGGAAACATTTGTCCGAAATACTAAAAACGCATGAAATTAGCGCGATGCATAAAAAGTTCCACCATCAGTGGTCTGAGAGTGAAATAATGTTGAAGAGAAAAAATACAATTGATTGCGAAGAACAAAAATTGATTAGTCGTGAGACTTAACGATGGAGTAATGTTTTCACTCGTTTAATGAACATTGTTTTTTATCTGGCCAAAAATAACATGAGATTTAGAGGAAGCTCAGACAAACTGTACACGCCAAACAATGGCAAGCTCTTGGAATTGGTACAACTATTGGGTAAATTCGATCCGATTATGGAGGAGCATTTGAAGCTGGCAACAACAGGCGGCATTTGTGATCACTATTGTGGTAAGGATATCCAAAACGCGTTGATTGATGTGATGGGCGAAAACGTTACTTCTGAGATAATTTCACGAACCAAAAACGCTAAATATTATTTGATTATAGTGGAATGTACTCTAGACATAAGTCACGTCGAACAATTGTCCCTGACAATTCGATTTGCAGATTTGACAGATGCTAATGTCGCTAGTAAGGAGCGATTTATAGAGTTCATCCCAGTTAATGACTCTACAGGTGCAGGACTCACCGAAGTAATTCTGAGTATTCTCAACAAACACTTGAGATAGCGAATTGTAGAGGTCAGGGGTACGACAATGGAGCTAGCATGAAGGGAAAAAATATTGGCGTTCAAAAAAGAATTTTGGATTTAAATCTCTTGGCTTTTTATGTGCCATGTGGCTGTCACAGTTATAATCTCGTATTGTGTGATGCTGCTGAATCGTCAGTCAAGTCTGTAACGTTATTCGGAATTTTGCAAAGATTATTTACGGTATGTTCTGCTTCGATGAATCGGTGGAAAATACTCAATGATCATGTGGAACTCTACAGTTTGAGAAAGCTAAGCGATATACGCGTTAGGGAGTATAAATAAATAGCGTCAAATCTGTTCGCTATCAAATTTGCGAAATTCATGCTGCTTTAGTTACATTGGCCAAGGTAACGGAAAAAACTGATCACACCACCTCACACGAGGCAAGCCCATCAGCAGAGCAACTGAAAGATTTCGGTTTCATTCTTTCTTTGGTGGTTTGGTACGAAATTCTGTTTCAAATTAATGTTGCCAGCAAATCACTGCAATCCAATGACATCGATCTCGGTAAATCCGCAGAAATGCTCGAAAATTGTTGTAAATTCTTCGAAGAATACCGAAAAACCGGATTCAAAAAAGCTTATTGCACTGCAAGTGACCTGGCAAAAGCGTTTCAAATCACCCCCGAATTCAAACCTGCGAAACGTTTACAACGTATAAAACGTCAGGCTGGTGAATTGGCTTCGGAAGAGCCAATAAAATTTCCTAAGAGAAAATTCGAAGTTGAATTCTGTAACAAGTTGCTGGACGTCGCTTTAATGTCAATAAAAGAGAGATTACAACAATTAGAAGACTATTCAGAAGTGTGGTCTTTTTTACACGACATTGAAAAAATTCCGGAAAAAAATAAACTCGCCGTGTAAGTCATAAGTCAGAGGCATTTTCTCCCGAATGATAATATTTCGTGTATAACCGTCCTCAATTTTATACGACAGCGGAATATTCAAGAACTGTATCCGAATGTATGGATTGCGTTCCGGATTTTTATAACTATTCCGGTTACAGTTGCAAGTGGAATGCAGTTTTTCGAAATTAAAATGAATGAAAACGTATCTCCGATCAACAATCTCTCAATCGAGACTCTCCAACTTGGCTACTCTTTCGATTGAAAATGAAGTCAGTGGACAATTAGATTTCTCTTATTTAATTCGTGTATTTGCTGACAAAAAGACCCGAAAAGTGAAACTTTACTGAAGAAAATCATAAAAAAAAACAATTTAAGAAAATTATTCAAAATTCAACAAAATGTTGCATCAAAATAAAAAGTAATAAAAAATATAAAATGTGCATAAAATTTAAAAAAAACTAAAAAAAAATTTTTAATTACAATAAAATAAAAAATATAAAAAAAATTTGTTAATTAAAAAAAAATAAAAAATATGAAAAAAAAAATTTTTTAATTACCGAGAGGTGTCGTAGGACACCCGGTAGGAACGAAGTTTCTTACGCCATATGAAAAATAAAATAAATGACGGAATGGTAATAAAATTATAATTAATCATTTTTTTTTTGAAGTTTTGAAGATAAATATTTTATTATAAAATGTTTCGAAAGTATAAACGCTCTGCTTTTATACTTTATATATATATTAGAATGGCCGTTATTTGGGCTTTGGCGAAAAAAATTCGATGCCACCCCAAAAACATAACCAAGGTGTATCAAAAAAAATCTGTGTAAAGTTTGGAGGCGCTCGGAAAATTGGAACACGGGCCACCGAGCGATTGAAATTTTGAATGTAAAATACATGTATTTATCCCACGCATCAATGATTTTTGTTTTCCGAGTGTAATATTAATGAGAAAAATTTGAAACTTGTGTTAAGTCTTGAGCGACCTCTCCGCTATACTTTTTCGCGTTACCGACGTCATTCGTTCTCATCGACCGCGATCACACATGGTGACGCATTAGAAACGTTCATTAACCTTTTTCTTTCGCAATGGCTGCACGCGCAAGCGCGATCGCCAAACCGCGAACATTCAACTCAAACTCTCCACCGTTATGCTGCGTTGCGGAATATGACCACTAAACGATTAAGTTAATATTAAGAACCATTTGCATAAACTTAAGAATTGCCACTCAGCATGTAAGACTATATTGTTATAATATAATATTTCAAATGTATTTCACAATATCGAGCATCGAGAACCAAACTTTAGAGTCAATAACCTGTAATCGCCAACTCAGCCCTCAGCAATAAATTTTGTCAACTAAGAAGTCACCCACCATCGGACCTTCTGTCCAATGGCGGGCCATCAAACTTCCAAACAACAAATCGAAACATTAATAAATAATCAAAGACCAATCAGAACCAGTCCGCACGGACTAGGAACCACGAATATATCAACGACTCCTTGGCTCTCGAACTCATATTGTTTAGACACAGAAAGACACAGACTCATAAAGTTACGTACTCGCAACACTCGTATTCGCTCTCACTACTTCTATATTACAACTTCAAGACGTCACTTCTTATTGTTACTCTTATTATTCTACGTGCTTGAAGCGCTCTTGACTTCTTCATTAAACAGTTGTAATATCTCTTTAGTGTCAACGCATATTGTGTACTCATCGAACAATCAAATTGAATAATTACAAATCATATAAATAATTATAAATCGAAGGAATCAATAAACGAATTGACATCGATTTCAACAATTGTGAAGTGTCTCGTTCTACAGTCTTTATTTAACTTCAATTCTCTGATTCACCCTGATCACCAATCCTTCGCTAACGCTTCAGCTGCGAGTCGCAGTGACAAGCAACGATCCTTCTACCTATTCGGACTTAATTCTAAATCTAATTTTTATATCTAACTGTTATATCCACCGGAACGTGAGAATCTTCTTCACCAAGTGCAACTAATCTACAATTCTATCTTCATTCGGTAGATCTGCCAAACCCAACGCTCTTAGGACGCAATCGGGTTTACAGCCAGGTCGTAACACTTGGTACACTTATTGTGAATATTATGATGTACAATACCAAATTTTTTCAATTTTGTTCATTCATAATTTTGCAAATGACAAGCTCTGTAGAGATGCCCATATTTCGTTTTGTCAAATATTTGTTTTCGAATAAATTTCAAATAAAATTTAACTTACTGTGGATTCAATACGTGACGAAAAATTTGATTTGTATCAAACTGTAAATATATATATATATATATATATATATATATTGTGATAACCCGACCGCGCAATCCCCTTTTGTTCGAGAGGAAGAGTAATTACGTGCCGAGGACAAAAGACGAGTGATATCCACATGCCAATATGGATATTTTGGGCGCCACTTGGTTTTAGCTCCAAACCAAGAAACTGACCCCGATTTGTACTACGGTTGCCTTAGATGACTCTAACCGAGGGGTGGATTTCCACTAGGATACCTCTCAAAATAACCCGCCGTTATGGATTATCGCGACAGCAACGTGGAATTTACGTTACATATAATACTGGCGAATTTATATAAATATCGCGACTCAATTAATATAAACTCACTGATGTAACCACCAGTGGACAATTACAATGAAAACAAAAGATCAGCGATACAGAAGTAAGAACGATTGATAGAGGCCAACGCTACGTACAATTGATATAATGAATATTACCTTTTGCCGCCCAATCGACAATTACCGCTCTCTCTCATATAACAATACCTCAGGTGTTAGAGAATAAATTACCCTGCTTGTTGTCTCTGCGTGCGATAGCTGGTCCCTCCAGGTATCCGCCGTTTCACGTTCCTCATCAGGGTAGGTGCAAACCACAGAACAACACAACACGATAGTTTAAGGCTACAATGGAATTTTCTATTTATTATCACACAAATAAATAGCAATATGAAGATACACTTCTTTATACTGTGTCGCTTCAATCCCTTCGAGGTAGTATATCGCAGTTATATGCTTCTTTCTCAAGCCAATGTCGGGAACTCACTTCCTGATTAATACGCAATTCACTTAAGGTGATCTTGGTACTCTCTAAGTCTGCCGACGAATTCTCCGAATGCCGTCGCTACGCTGCGCACGGTAATATATCACGCCGGAGGTCAAGTTCACTAACTCAGTGACCGCGTGGTGCGCTGACAGGCGCAACCAGTGTTTCCTCAGAGGACCACGCTTGACTTCCGTCGTTAGCCTAATATGGGACTGATCGCATGCACAATTGGGCACACAGCGCCACAATTACGCGGGATAATTTGAATCAAGACTGATAATACACAGCACACTGTCACAATATATTAAGGTGGGCCAAAAAAAGTGACTTTTTTTTTTCTTTAGTTACAGTGAAAATATTGTTTGAGATGACGAAAAAAAAATTATGTTAAAATTTGAGCTCTCAATATCAATATTAAGAGGTGCCTATTTACAATTTTTTATTTCCCATTTAAATAATATAGCAAAAAAATGATTTTATGTTTAAAATTTTATTATTCAGCATCTAATCAACGGATCGCAAAGATTGTTAATCTTGTTTTTTTTTTACTTTTGTTTTTCACATACAGACTTACTCACGACGAGGATCAAAAGCAATTTATTTTGCAAGTTGTTGCAGATTATCAGCGGAATTAACCCAATACGAACAAAGAAATCCTACTTCGACCGCTGAAACAAAAATTAAAATGTGAATATAGTCATTGGTAATTTTTTGGATTTAATTTCAAATAAAAAATATTCTATATATATATATTTATATGTCTTATGAACGAATAGTTTGGGGTACCCGTTTCTGATTTGAGGAATGCATGCCATATGATTATCAAAGTATGGCTTGAATTTCTTTTTCGTTTATAAAGCAATAATTCATGAGATATTTCATGTTGAATATACAACGCATACTTCGGGACATGATTTGCTTGAAAGTATAGTTTTAAGCCATGTCTCCAAACTATGCGTAAGTTCTTGAACTATGCGTCCCATCTGCGTTTCATGATTCTTTATATAATCCCCAAACTATACACTGCATCCGAAAATTATACTCCAGTTTCGCGCAATATGTAAAAAAATAAGATACTCGGTTCAATTATTAACATTGTGAAGACAGAGTATAATGTGAGGTAAACGATTAACTCTCCCTTAGTCATGAAGTTGTCGAGCACGTTGAACGGAAGAATGGTTTTGCCTGATATCAATCCAAGCTATCATTTTTACTCTCCTCGAAATATACGTTGTATCAATGCAATTATTTGTTTGAACGTATACTTTGGAGCCTGTGAAATGGAAATAGGAATTATTCATTCACAATTTTTATGAGTCATTAGTAGGAGATGCACGTAAAATTGATCCACACTGTCACTCGTTCAGTCCCCAAAATGAATATCCTATCAATGAAAATAATCAATCATACTTCGAGGCCCACGAACCGTATAGAGGAATTAATTGCTGGCCGTATGCTTACGAGATACAGGTATGATGAAGGTATTATGTGTTCAATACATGTCCACTTTTTCGGAATGAGAAACCACATGAAAGTAATTATTGATATATATTTTAATTTATTGAATGAAATTGACAAATGAATGAACCGGCATGAGTAAATAAAAGAATGAACATGAATAATTAAATGGAAAATAGAAGCAATAAAATTACAATACATTTCCGTTATTCATGAGTCATATTTTTCTGGCGAATTCGTTGTTCACGGCGTGAATCGGCCATACGTATATTATCAAGGAAAGCTGTCATTTGTTGGGGCGTTCGACCTTCGAACTCAGAGTACTTCGCAATCAACTCTCTGCATTTGCTTGAGGCCGGCAGTTTCGTCAGTTTTTCCAGATTACCAAATACCTTTTCTAATATTCTCCTTGATTCTTCATTCCTTTTCATTCGCTTCATTGGTGCAACTGCAGGAACGATGAAATAAAGATTAGTGAATACTAGCAGAAGTGAAAAATGTTCAATTAATTATATTTGTATTGACAAGATATTCATGAATGTTGTGAAATGTTCGAAAAATACTCGATGAATCCACTGTGCCTAACTGTGATATGAGCCTAAGAATGATACGATGATAACTTCGAATTCGCCACGGTATATATGACACTATTGTGTTACCTTTCGGGCGTTTGCGAATCGGCCGCCGAATGTCATTATCAGAAGAATCTCTCTCATCTGAGCTATCAATTCTCCGTTAGCTGCGTTTAGAGGGAACACGTCGATTATTCATGTTGATATTGTTGGTGGGGGAATTCTCGTTATTTTCCACATCAGAGTCGGAAACTGGCCTTGATGCTATAAGAAAAATAAAAATATACATTAATATTGTTATTTGGACATGAGGTAGAGGCAATTGAATGTGATGAAATAAAGTGATTACGAGCATATTCCTTCGAGCAAGATGGTTGCTCTTCGTCACAGTCTCGACCTGCATTTCGGGTCATAATCGTATCACCTCCACCAGCATCACCATGTTCCAAACTCGCCGCAAAATCAATTTGACAAGTTTTGTTATCCGGAGATCGGAGTTTCTGTTCCAACGCTGCCTGTAAGAGCTTGGAGACTTCCACCATGTCTTTAAGAGTGTCTGAACACGTTATGTTCCTTTATGAATATTTTCATGATAGCCCATGAAATTCGCAATATCTGTCACTTGGCTATCACGCATACCCAACATGGCTGTATGAGTGGCGATGTGTTTGCGCAATGTAGTACAGCGCAGAGTTTCTGGTAAATTTGCACCACACTTCTTTGAATTACTGGCCATAAAAACACATGCCCGAAGATATTGTTGTTGCAGATCATTATTTCCAGGTACCGCGAATAAGTAGGGATTCGCATCAGTTACTCCGGCTCGAGAACGATACTCGAGAATTTTTTCAATGAAACATAAGAGGAATTTGTGCATAAGTGCCACTGGGCGACCCTTTTTGCCTTGGCATAAAACGCGTACAAATTGATTCGCCTGCAATCGTGCTTCTCCTGTTTCTCTGTCATAAATGTCGAAGTTCAGAGCTTCGTCGATGTTTTGGCGATTTTGGTAGTCGGACAGTAAAAATCTCTCGCTTTCCCCAGGCATGCGCCGATTGAACATGACCAATAAAATGAGTGTCGCATCTGTGATATTTTTCCACGCGTCGCGGTTGAATTTCTTTTCAAGAACAACCATAGCTGTCTCACCGGTTTCTTTCGCATATGCATATAATTTAGAAATGTCTTCTTTTGAGGGTAGAATGATTTTCTTGTTTCGACGAATTGTAGCTTGATCTTCCTGTGCTATTTTATTTATTGATGTTGGGAAATCTTCCTCCATCAACTCAAGAAACGCAATAACTTCAACACGTCGTTTTTCATGCTGCTCTCTAATGTACATGGATCTAATTATTAAACCGCATCGCTTCAAAAAAGTTCCAAGCGGCGTAGCATTTGCTGGGGTTTTGAAACGCAGCGTCTCAGGATCATAATTCCCACACAACCTCACAGCTGCGAGAACACTATCGTAATGTTTTGGTGTAAAAACGGATGCGAAATCAGTGATTCTTTTATCAATTCCTTTAATAGCGATTAGAAGTCGTGCCAACGATCTCAAACGTGCTCTTATCATGGCATCCAGGTGTGGTGAATTATAATGGGCGGTGAGCTTATTCCTATATGAAATAATAAGCATATCATATTGTGACAATGTCAGGGTTTTCAGCCCGGAATATTCTCTATTTTCAATTGCTCCTTCCCTCATTCTCTATCCGTCCGGTAGCTAGGCTCACGCACGATATCGAGTGTGTCGGAATTTGTTTCGACTGACAGATATCGTCACAGCGCATCAATTATGCGCCGATTGTGTAGAGTGGGGATATCTGCGGTCTGTGAACTTGACCACATTCGACATGTAAAATAAATGAAAAATCACTTGCGTACAAAACTTTTTGAATAGAGCATTAGCGTTATTAGAAAACCTTGTAAATTCAGACTTCTGCGTGCGAGAATTAGAGACTCGAGAAAATCAAGATTTAATTATCTACGATTGTAGTAATATCTTTTCGGTTGTATTCGTTAATCAATGTGTATTATCCCCAAGGGTGAATAATAGCAAACTTAGCTCCTATCATAAGGAATTGCATTATACTAAAGATATCCATTGGCATATAATAACGTTGTACCACACGTCGCTATAAACATCGTGATTATATTTGTGTGAGCTGTATAAGCTAAATAATAAACCATTCGGCCTATTTGGGCGCTTGCATAAAAATATACCTACGGCGTAATTATTCCAATTGGATCATTTATCCAATTGGTACTTGTAACTTAATTACTACGTAAACTCAGTGTGTAGTGAGAGTTCGACACGTGAGAACGGGGTACGAACGGACCCGGTAGCTGAGGACCTGTTGAGCAACAGGCGGCAGCAGAAAAAGGTAAATCATATAAAGTTATCTGTTCTTTCAGCTATTTCTACTGGTGACCTTGGATCCGTATTTATCAGTGTTGGATTTCTTGGCTTGTAGGAAGTCGCGAGTCAAGTTGGTTTTGTTAATATCTCCCAATTGAAATTGAATTAACAGGGTTAACTGTGACCAGAAATACAGTAACGAGTTTGAATCCTCTCCGTAAACCAAAGGAACACCCCTGGTTTCAACATATTCTCCGACAAACAAAATATAAATTACTGATTAGCATCATAGTATTCGTGTATTTAGGGTTTTGTATATTTCAATTTAGCCTGCTGGGAACAGGCATGGTGGAAACCACAGACCTGAGAAGAATCTCTAGTCATGCAGATCAACTACAATTACTCTCCGCAAGTAAAGTAATTGTAGACCTTATTTTCCAGAGTTTGATAGGGAAACTCCGGTGGCGCTCAACCTAAATCTGTTGCGGGACCAATTCACGACCATCTAAAACCCGATCATCAACCCTTCGTCCCTTTCACGTTTTGGCTGTTCCCATTTATAGCAGCCAACGCGCGGTTAGGTGTTACAATATGTAATTGTGCGTTTGACTCGACCATGGTTCAACGGTGGAATGATTCTGCGTTGCATAACGCGATTTGCCTTCGTATGACAATATCCCATCAATCGATTCCCTTCTCGTAGTTGACCTCTCTCACCTTTTTTGAGTGCCAAATTACATTTTCGGTAATGCACTCGTAACGATTGTTTCAAGTAATACCCTAAACAGTTTTTCCAGACAACAAAATCGACGGTGGTTCTCCCGAACCTCTGTTGCAGTCGTCGACAAGTGATCAATGTATTTGTTGTGAGGTTAGCGTGAGTATTATGCATATAATTTCCTTGATTTCGTAAAAATGTAAATACTTTTTTCAACAGAGGTCCCTTTAGATGACTGTTGATATATGCCGAGTATATTTAGTCTGCAATTTTTTGCAGAATTGACAAATATGTTTTTTTGCAGTAATCAAACTGTTATTTTTCGATACGGGAACACGCAATTGTCGAGCATTCAATGGAGGTACTTGACTGATGAGAGATGCGATTGTTTTTCTCCTCTGTTGTCTATGAAAAGAGTCATCATGCTGCAGCACTGATTCTTCTGTGGTCACAGTACTAGGCATGTAAGTCGAATCGCCATCCAATGCATTTTGTCTGGCGCTCCAATGACTCGCTCCACTAATGACGTCAGGTTGGTCATCAGTAATATTATCATTTCTGCCATCAACATCAGGAGTTCCATTATCCACTTCATCAAAACTCACAGTTACTTCATTTATCCCAATTTCATTATCGGCTGGGGCTACTCCATTTGCAGAAATTAATATCGTATTATTGTTGGTATTAGAAACAATTCTTATATCAGCGAAAGGCACTAGATATTCGATGTTGAGTTCTCTTCCACAATACTGCCAGTAATCTCATGATGAGCACAATCTTCTAGCTGTTTGACATTGTCTCTCGTTATTCTATCCGAACGAGTGTTGACTTGAGAATCAGTAACAGCTATTGAGTTCCCATTCACTTTTTTTTCAGCTGCGTTATTCTTATGCGAACCATTATTTTCTTCGATGCTGGAATTATCCCTACTATCCCCGAGAAAATTCAAAATTCCTGATGCGCCAGAGGGAGCTGCACTGCTTTCTACGTTCGAAACATCGACTCCAATTGCCGATATTCCAATGGTATTATGAAGCGTAGATGTATCTGCGCTTTTTGGCGTTAAACAGCCAACACCATCCAGCACGCAAGAATTCTCACGACTATTTGACAGTCGTAATGATGTCCGAGTAAACCGTGATTGGCGTGACAACGAAGAATCGTTGGAAGTTTGTGGCATTGGCGTGTTGATAACTAGAAAATTACAAAATATTCTTAATTGGGTTTCTCCCCCTCATGATAAGTTGTTTTCACCATTCATAATTATTTCTTATCGTTACGGTTCACAAAAAATATTGATTCAACCTCAGTTGAAACATACGCACGGGCACGAAATAAGATAAAAAATATTCTAGGGATTTTGCCACTCGCAGACGTGAAGGAATCCTTATCATTCGTCATTAACTCCTCATCTTCTCTGTCACTAGAACTCAAATTGTCGAACGTTGTTTGCAATGCATCAGTAGAATCTGGAAAATAATGATTAGCGTATGCATACATTTTTATATATACATGAGGGAATCTTTACACTGATACGACCAAAGTAAATCTGCCTAGAACATATAATCTCGTGAGAATTTGGAGAAAGTTCATATCTTAGTATTTTGTAGAGTCAATGTCACGAGTAGAATTTTTTTCTCATTTGTTGAAGACCTGAGAATATTTATTGTTTGGGAATTGGATAAGATATCCAGTGTTAATTGAAAGTTATAGGAAAAATGATTACCGTTCCAGATTAAGATCATGTGTGTATAACGTGTCACCATGGAGCAGAGGAATTTCACACATGAATTTCAATATAATTAATGAAATATTCAAATATCTTTCACCATACTTACCGTTCGCGTTGATTAGACTTCCTGAGTATGAGTATCCTCTATACTTGATGGAACATCTAGAACCTTCAATAATTCTCACGGTTTTTGAATGAACAACTAAAAGTTCCTTGTTGTCAAATTTCACCAACGAATACATGTTCATTTAATAGAAAAAAGTAGCTGCAAACCAAGGCGAGGATACATATAGTGCACGTGCGATCGTGAGCGAGGGTCATCCAATACTGTGGCACTATTAATGCGGAGCGTCGATATTTCTTTCTTATACAAAGTAGCATCTACTTACACGCTACTTTGTAATAGGAAAAAAAATTGCTCGTTCTCTGTCTCACTCTCTTTCTCGGTCTGATGTGATGTCTTTTGCGAGAGACACAAAAAAACATCTATCCGGTAGGCCGAAAGCTATTTTAGAACAAATGGCTGACATAGGGAGACCAAAACTTCATCACACTGCAATGCGCATTTGCACTCTATTCGAAAATGACGCACACTGTTGTAAACAATGGATTATACGTTTTACGGATTGAATTTTTTGATCAGATATGTACCTCAGACACGCGTCATGTATAGAAAAATGAAATGCTCACTTCACTGATCTTACAATGTGTAGATGGAGTATGATGTAAAATAAATGATTAACTTTCCCGTCTCTATGAGATTTTTGTGGTTTTCGAACAGACGAATGACTTTGTTCGACATCAACTGACACTATCATTCTTTGGGTCCCCAGAATATGCATTGTTTCAATGCAATTATCTAATTGAATGCATACTTTAGGGTCCGGAGTTCGAATGGAAAAATTGATGGCTCACATATTCATGCAACATAAATACGATCAATGCATAATATGATATCTAAATCAATCCTATGGTGTTGTAAAGTTTCTAGTAGGTTTTTGGTAGCTGAACGGTATTGGACATGCACGTAAACTGCATGGAGATGCAGGTAACATCGATCCACGTTATCATTTCTGCTGTCCTCCAATTAGATGTCGTATCTATAGAATTATCCAATTGAACGCATACTTTGGAGTCTGTGAAATAAATGTAAATATTGACCACTTGCAATCTTTATATATCATGAGTATTGTATATTCACGATGAAAGATAACGAATTGAAACATAGTGATTGGTCGGATTCACGAATAAATCTGCATTGGAATTTGTCATGGGTCACATCAAGCCAGTATTCAATATAAAATGTCTCTATTACATGTTACTCGAATAGATTCCATCCGAGAAGTCCATTTTCTGAATTTCATACAATGATTGAAGACATTAATATATATTGGTAGAATTCAACGATTATGGTGAATTATTAATATGAAATGAAGGGACTGGAGATTCTATTGCGTGATGCACATATTTCTATACGTATAAAGCAATCATGGTGTAACATCGAGCCACGCTACCATTTCTTCTGCCCTCAAAGTATACGTCGTATCTACGGAATAATGCAATCATAGGCATACTTTGGGGTCCGAAGGTCAAATAAATAAATTGATTGCTCCCTCATATAACGTATAAATTTCAGATCAGGCATGCAGACAAATATATCTTTTGGTTTCAATCATATTAAAATTCGTTGATGTCATTGAATTATGAATGATAATGAATGAGAAATTTCATCAATGAAACGAAAACAAGGGATAATCGCACAGCGAAATGGTCATGTTTTCATGCAAATTCAACAATCCCGGTGTAACAGCGACGCACACTATCATTCCTTATACCCGCAAAGTATACGTCACATCTATAAAATTATACAACTGTAAGCATACTTTGAAGTCTGCCGAATAAATGTAAATATTAACCACTCACGAATTTATGATAGTATATAATGAGTTGGAACATAGTAATTGGGTGGATTCATAAATCAATGTGCATTTGAACTGGTCTCGGTGTCACATCAAGCCACAGTTCAATATAAAATATCTGCAAGTTAAATTTTGAGATCATGTGAATGTGTTTGAGAATTGACCAAACTGGTCACCAATTACTCAGGGCAGCACCTACTGGGCCTTCACATACATACACGCACACAACCATGTCGTCCAAACTGGACACTCACATGTGTACTGAACACCTTTGTTGTCCACACGACCTGCGCGCCAGCACGTGCGCACCAGTACACACTTGTTGTCCACACTGGGCAGCACACCGACACTCCAACACAAGCTTGTCGTCCAAAATTGCTGCGTGACAACACGTGCGCGGCCATGCAAATGTGATGCCCATACTGGACACCACACACTCTCACAATTACACAGATACATAAAACAAAGGGGTCCGTGAACTTGAACCCCGTAGATTTCGACAATGCAACGAATAAATTATTTCATATTCTCTTCCGCACGGACAACCATACGAGGCACAACGTGCTGCTCTTCGAACGCAGTTTTCATACATTCTCACAACGTGATTTAATATCATTTAAGTGCAACGCACATATCTTTACCGGGTGTTTTCTTTCGACTTAACATTTAATTAATTAATACAATTAATTATTGGCCAAGACTGCAACGCAGATTGGTTATATACATCTTGAATCATTTGCATACCGGCGGCCACGTGCTTTAATATAATCGCGTGTTACCATTCTCGAACAACATCGATTACATTGGAATCAATCAATCTCACGATCAACGATCATCATATTTGCTCAACAATTGCTGTGATATTTTACATACGTTACCATCAATAATTCGACTATCTATTTTACAATTGTGTTCCGTGCAAATTTGCTTCACCTTGTGTGCTACAACTTCCGGCATCCATCATCCATTCCATCAATTCATCCATTCATTTCATCAAAAACTCAAACAGCATGAGTTTAAGATAATGCATGAAAATAGACGTAACCTTGATCCACACTGTCACTCATTCTGTCCCCAAATTATACATCGTACCAATGGAACTGATCAATCTTACGCATACTTCGGGGCCCGCAAATATTGAGGAAGTGATTGCTGACCGTACAGTCACCAGATACAGACATGATCAATGTATGATATGTGGCATTGTAGTCCACCCTTTCCGAATCATGAAGCATGCAGGAGTTGTCCCTGTATTCATTCAACATAATATGGGATGAAAGATGGAGCAACGACGCATGTTTCAGCCTTTAATGTCCTCATAACTATGCTTTGGGCAAGTGGTTATGTGATCGATTGTATATTTCAGGTCCTTTAGGATCAGTCCATCGACTGTGATGAATGGAAAGACACCAAACTAATCTAGAGTGACATAGCTATAAGTAGATGAAACGATTTGGTCCAGAGTATACTTTGAGGACACACTATATAATTTTTATATAATCATTAAGTTCATTCATTCATTACTATTATGGGTATCGCCAATGATTCATATGGACTTCTGGAAATCCATTCCAAGTGATGTGCACGTTTGACGAAAATTTGATCAAACTTTTCTGAAATCGTCACTGTGTCGCCATCTCGTGGTCCAGATTTCCAAATACACGTGTCTTCGTACTATGCATCTGAAGAGATCGAAAAATGTCCCTGAACGATGCATCAGACCTATGAAAACTTTGGGGACAGTCCGGAAAGTATCGAAATGTCTTTAAAGTATGCGTTCGAATAAAAAATTGTCCTTGAACTATCCAATTGGAGTATATATATATATTGTGACGTGGTAAATGGTCACGATCCTCGACCTCGTACCGCGCACATAGGCAGAGCTCAGATATGGTCCAGGGCACTAAAACTTCCACGAGATTTGATAGCGAAGACGCATTTCTGTTCGCTAATTCCTCTTCAATATTTTTCATGTGCTTGGATTAATACGCCTGGAGACGGGAATACTGAACGCACCGTCGGTAATCGACGACGGATAGCTCTCGATAACGCGTGCCAGCGTGTATCGACCTTGCTTTTAAATACTTATGGATGTGACGATTCCACGGCGCGGGGTCATTTGAAGAAGAGGACATCGCGAGCGTGGGCAAAATGCGGCCTATGCGCCATCATTCATATTTTGTAAGGTATGGATGGATGAATGTGGTCCGCGCGCAGCACGCATTTAAATTAATTACGTGTTAGCGCGACAATTGAGTGACACGCGGTCATCGGCGTCCCATCTATTGGCACTCAGGAGCAATAGTTCGGCCCTATGAGTGAGAGAGGGGATAGCACGGGTCGCACAGGACCCGAACAGATTTTGGTCACATTTACATTCTCAAGTGAGACGAATAAGCGAGCAGTCGCATCTTAGAAAATAGATCCTCAAGTGAGACAAGTAAGCGAGCGGTCGCACACTAACAATTGGACTCTCGAGTGAGCGGTACAAGAGCAACATCGTAGTGGAATATATTCAGGAAGTAAAAAAGCAAGCGAACAGTCGCCAGAAATGAGCAATAATATTCTCGAGTGAGAAAGTACGCGAACAGTCGCGAGATATAAAGTCCATCGCTTTCTGAAGTGAGACGATCAACGTCGAGTGTGGAGTGTATAGAAGCCTACTGGAAGACCAGAGACGAGGAAACGCTACCCTACGACGAGGAGGCCACGCTGACCCACAACCACAATCAGTAGCAGGGGATCCGAGTACTTGGTAAGCGAAGTTTGGATTACCTCGTGCTTATTTGATTGACGCTTCGCGAAGACGCGAGCATAGAAGCCCGTGTAGGAACACGCTTCTACGGGCAAGCCAACACATGGAAATTGTCGCCTAATCAAAGTAAATTCATTATTACGCGTGCTGTGCGAACGAATGTGGGTATGAATGGGCATAGAATTATCTCGTGGGTACAGAACCACGCCATTCAATTATTATAACTTATAACTTGCTCTCACGCTTGAGGCGAGGTAGTGCCACGAATATTGCATGGAAACTTATGCTTCACGTGCATTACAGTCCATGATAAATAATACATATCTTTGTCGATTTGAAATAAATAAAAATAGCATCACAAGATTCGAATCCACCCTGATTTATTTATTCAAGTAGAATAGAATAAAACTCTTTGCAGCAAAGTAATTCTCTCAATTTGACATCGCAATATATACATATATATGTTTATGGCGAGGTAGTTTCTGAGACCGTTTCCAAGCTGCAATTGTACATAACGGGACATTTGGCACATATGTGGCCGGTCCCCATATTTTTCTAGATGCAGCGATCAATATGGGGACCGGTCCCGGTTTTTCAACAGGATTTTATGAGGACCATCCATTTCAAAGCCCATAAGTATATTATGAGGACCGGCGAAAAAGAAAATTTATGCACTCTGCTTCATAGATAAAGGGATATGACTGAAGTTGATGATTACCCCCTATGAAGGTGAATACGGACGGTATTAATGGAAATCTTTAGTGAGGAAAGAAATCACACACTAACTCACGGCTTTCAACAGCAAGTTTTTCTTTCCTAGTGGGTCAAGTTGTATAAGAAAATGGTAATTACCAAAATTCGGAAGAGTGATGGTGCTCATGAACGTCATAACCCCACGTCCTGACCATAATAATCACCACCGGCACTCCGGTCCCCAAGTTCACCATTAGGGCAACAGTGACGGTACCGACATATACCATTTCAACACTTTACATGTCAGAACTAATCTTCGGTCCTCATATCGACCACTATACAACGGTGGCGGTGCTGGTATATATCATTCCAACATAGTACATAACGAGACCAACACTTGATATATGAGTACATGTGAAGACCGCGATAGAAATACGTATAACTTCAAGCTCGTTGTGTGGCCCAAAAATGTCCCTGAGGACTGAGACCATGCATGCCATTTGCTTGGAAGTATATATCACTGTTCAGTTCCAAAACGTTTTTTTTTTTCTTGCGGTTTCGAACAATTTCATCTAGTCATACGCCAATACATCATCATCTCGGCGTAGTGACCAAAGTTAGGACCACGGTCCTCATTTCTGTCATTAGCGCAACAGTAATGGTACGGGTATATAACATTCCATCACTGTACGTATTGAGTACAACACTCAGTTCTCGTGTCGACCACTATACAAAAGTGGCGGTACCGACATATATCATTCAGACCATGTACATAACGAAATCAACACTTGATCCATGGATACTGTGACAGTATGCTGCATATTATCAGCATTAGATTCAAATTATCCCGCGTAATTATGGCGCTGCGTACCCAATTGTGCGTGTGATCAGTCCCATATTAGGAAAACGACGGAAGTCAAATGCGTTCCTCTGAGGAAACACTGGTTGCGCCTGTTAGCGCACCACGCGGTCACTAGGTGAGTGAACTTGACCTCCGGCGTAATATATTACCGCGCGCAGCGTAGCGAGACAGTGAGCATTGATCCGAGGTCAGTTGAGCATTGATCAGAGATCAGTGAGCACAAAGAAAGCACTCCGAGAGCATATTAGACGCGATCTAATAACGCTTCGCAGCATATCAAATAGCACTGAGCCCGAAAGGGAAATTATTCAGCTTCGAGCTAGTAGTATTTGGCAGAGAATTGGAAAGCACTGCTGGAAGTCATCCACACTCTGACTTACGTCGCGGAATTTTCATTAATCAAGACAGCACCAAGATCACAAGAGTGAATTGCGTATTAATTATTATTGGGTTTCCGACATTGGCTGAAAAAGAAGCATAGAACTACGTTATACCACCTCAGAGGGAAAGCGACAAAATAAAGAAGTTGTCTTTATTACTACTATTTGTTGTGTGAAAATAAATAGAAGTTCCATTGTGGTATAAATTATCAAGTGTTGTTGTTCTGTGATTTGCACCTATCCTGTTGAGGAACGTGAGGCGGCGATACCTGGAGGAACCAGCTACCTCACGCAGAGACAACAAGCAGGGTAATTTATTCAATAACATCTAAGGTATTGTTATATGGGAGAGAGAGCGATAGTCTTCGATTGGGCGGCAAAAGGTAAAGTTGATTCATTTCATTGTCCGCAGCGTTGTTTACTATTCATCGTTTCTTACTTCTGGATTCGCTAAGCTTTCATTTTTAACTTGTATTTGTCCACTGGTGGTTACATCAGGGAGTTTGTATTAATTTGGTCGCGAGGTTAATATAAAGTTCGCCTCTATTATATGTAGCGTAAATTCCACGTTGCTACCGCAAACATCCATAACGGCGGGTTATTTTGAGAGGTATCCAAGTGGAAACCTACCCCTCGATTAGAGTCATCTTCAGTCAGGCAACCGTAGTACAATTCAGGGGTCAGTTCTTAGTCTGAGGTCAAAACCAAGTGGCGCCCATAATATCCATATTGGCATGTGGATAGTACTCGTCTTTTGTCCTCAGCATGTAGTTACCCTTCCTCTCAAGAAAAAGGGGATTGCGCGGTCGGATTGTCACAATACATATGAAGGTCATGGTAGATATACCTATGTTACCAAGCTCAAACGAATTTCGCCGATATTTTTTCGAGATATTTTCGAGATAGTCGCCTGTTTTTCGAATGTTTTATGGAATATTACATGAATTAATTTTTTCCTCATAAACTGAAATAAACGAAAGTTTGAATTCGTCTATTTTATTTTGTGAGATAATTATGTCGCTTTTCACAGTGAGATGTTCTCATTTCCCTGCGGCATTACTCGGGCGCAATATATTGGCCTCGTCTTGAAAAAGACGAGAAAGACACCTCGCTTTTCAGCAAATTCAGCCGTACTACTATTTCGCGAAAGTTATGGTTTTGCACCATATCTCGCCTTACTTTATATATAATCAAAGAAAATAAGGACAGCCACTGCCAGCACGAGTCCGACCTCAATTGGGACCCCGCACTACAGTTGCTAGTGCCGGGCTGGTGGGTCCCTCCCATGCTCCCCAAGTTTTTAAGGTACCTGGGTCTAGGGCACCCTGCTAGCGGACCGAGGGGACACGCAGACTTGTCCCCTGGTTATGGCGAACCTCCGCTACGTAGCTGGGATGCATGTCGTGGGGTTGCTTACTTCCCCAGAGCTCTTGAGCTCTCTTGCGACACTTTTGTAATTGAGTGATGAGTGATGGTGATGATGATGGTGATGAGGCGAAGGAAGAAGAAGAAGAAGAGAGAAAAAAAAAAAAAAAAAAAAAAAAAAAAAAAAGTTCGCTGTGCCTAAGTCGCGAAGTCTTCCGAAGTTGCGGTTTGTCCGCGAAGATTACGGGACCGCAACCTGTTACCAGTGCTCCGACACATCTGATATGGAAAACCCTTAATTACGTGGTGAGTTTTTATTCTACCTCAAAACTTTCTGCCTGTTTTATGAACATGACAGATTCGCAAAATTCGGCAAACACTTGATAGTTATTCTCATTTTTGACTAGTTCTTTCGCTATTCCTGGCCAAGTCTTATCTACTACTTTTATCGCCATCATTGACGTTCTTTGGGCTTCAAACTTCTCGCAATCTATAAGTGTGTGTATCGCATTATCCTCGGTCCCGCACATTTCACATAGTGGGCTTTCGGTGAAGCCGAAAAGCGCCCGACGCTCTCTGAACGCACCGTGGCTTGTTATTATTTGGGTGACCCAGTGGTCCGGACGAACCCATTTCGCATCTAGCCGTTCTACTATGCTAGGAAAGGATGCAGCTGCGACACGGCCGCAGTCCGAAGTGGTCCATCGGGCCTGCCATCTCGCTGCTACCTGACTTCTAAGTTCTGCGTACACGCCTTCGTCGTTTGCTGTGTACGTGACCTGTTCTACTGTAGCTTCGCCCCTAGTGCGAAGCTCGTATCTCGCTTTACGTTCGTCCAGCATAAGGTCAATAGGCGCCGCACCCGCCAGCACACAGAGCGCATCATACGATGCTGTTCTGTAGGCTGACATTACTCGGGCGTGTAACCAGGGAACATTTTTGTTTCGAAGGTACCCATCTCAGACTCAACAATTAAACAAAAATGTACGATCGTTTTCGCGTCCCCGCCGCATACCCCCCCATAGTGGCTCGTTTCAGTTCTTTCGACAGTGTCCAGTCTTCACTTTAGTGCTAACTGTTCAATCATACGCACAGATACTTGAAATAATGTTCGCTCTCATACAATTCGACGATGAGTCGTATTACGTTTGTAAACGAACAGATATTTCGGAAAAGCAAAATCACCACATTACTCGTCACAGAGGATCTCGTTTTGCTGCCAAAATCCTGGAGTTTAATGGTGAGTATCATTCGTGTTAAAAATTCAATTGAATATTATTGAATATTTTGTGCGGATTATATTTTTTCCGTTTTCTCGTTAGTCTAATTACATTATATATTTTTTTATTCTTTCTCTTTTCTAATTGAATGTATTCAATATTGCTCCATTTTATTGTTTGTAATTATATGACTATCCACATTTGTCTTTAGATGACAAAAATTCTCTTTTGAAAAAAAAAGAAACATTAGAAAATGTAGATGTGGATGCTGATAATACCATCGAGGAACAGAGCGATGTGCTCATCGACGATATGAATGACAAAGAAGGATCTCCGACGATCGAGAAAGTGGAAGACATGCCCACTCGAGACAAAACAATAATTGAGAACAAATTTACAATGATGGAAAACAAAAGCGAGATATTGACCGACAATATAAACGGCAATAAAATAAACATCGATAATGGTAAAACAGGTATGTGTGTTCAAAATGTAATCAAATTTAGTATTGATTTTTATGGAAATGTTGAAGGTTATTTGATAAGATGTATGTATATTCAATAATAGATGGTCCGACAGAGGTATTAGGTAATGATCACAAGGCGCTTGCAATTATTGATGACCGCATTATTAATATTTTCGACATAATTCAAGATAATACACTCACGCTCCCATTGCTGCCTGAAGATGGTTCGTTCAGTATTAATAACCAATAATATACAACAAAATAAATACATAAGAAGCATATATAGAAATTACAATGAATATTTCTGCATAATTATATTCACAGCTATGAGTGCATCTGTTAACGAAGCTGCTGAAATGTTAGTGAACGCCAACGATTCAATTTGGGAAAAAGTTTTTACTACTTATGTGGAATGTCCAGTTTCTGATCAAAATGATATAGTAACCTGCAGTCTTCGAATTCCTATGTACGCAAATAATACCTTCCTTATTTCTTCTACTGCCGTTGCATATAATTGTTTGTTTTGCGAAGCTTCATAACTTGCATTTTGGGTTCATAATTAGGTACTCTGGAGAGTCCGGAGATATACCCACTCAGTCTTCTGGATCTATCAATGGAAATGGTATTTGAAACTCTTCATGAACGTTTATTACATATAGCCTTGAACATGAAATTCTTGCAGTATTTGTGAAATTCCTGAATATATTTCTCAATAACAATTTTTTCAGAGAATCGATGCAAAGAAACTGCGTCGAGGGATGTGGAAAATAGCAGTTTCGATGATTCTGATTACATCCCCGAGTCTTCATCGAATGAGAGTGGTGAAATCGAAGAGAATGCTGATGAAAATGATTTATTGAGAAATTGTCCCAATGAATCACAAAATTCTTGCAATAATACCAATAAAACAATTTTTACAACGCCTGCTCTGAAAGTTGAACTTTCGAGCGCTGTATGTCGTGTCGGAAGTATACAATAATTTCAGCCTAAAATATATGTGTTTCATAACCACACAAGTTCGCTAAATATCGAATAACCGTATAGTTTTCACGTAACTATACGGATATAACGTCATTGTTCAATTCACTATACATAACTCTCTGTAGTTCGCCCCTACTGAAACGCCATCTTACAATGCGACAGTAATTATTTTTTATTTTTGTCGTTCATGTAAATCACATACTAGGCAAGTGATCCGTCCTAACCCTAACCCTCACGTATTTACATTGGAACTTACACCTTCAATAAGTATAAAAAAGTGCAATTCATAATAAAATTGATATTTAAAACAATCTAAAAAAAATACGGGTGTGCGTGGGATCCACGCGCGACGGAAGTGAAACTTCTGGCGTGGTCGGTATAAATGTAAACAAATTCTGTCATTGAATAAGAGATAATAAAATTATACGAATGTGTGATTCGGCAATCGTTAACGGCTCAGAAAAATACAGCACGAAGAGTCCGTGCGAGAAATCCCTAGCAACTACGTATTTCTACCTCTCCCCTGCCGTCTCTTTCGGGCCCGTTAACATATGCAGCATACTACGCTGCCCCCCCCCCCCCCCCCCCCCCGTCCCTTCACTAGTGCGAGCGCTGGAGCGACGTGGCTGCTGACGGACTCTCCTCCTCTGCCGGTTTCCCCCACCACTATTCCCCTCACGCGATCTGAATTTTTCGTAACGCTCGAAAATTGGAACCCCCTCAGAAAAGAAGTTTCACTTCAAAATTTTTTAACCATAATTTAAACGCATGTTCCTCTCAAATTCAATTTTCAGAGCAATTGTTGTAAAAAGTAATGTATCCTACATGTGGCCTAGAAAGCGAACTTAACAGTCGTGTTTTTACGACATTCGCGTCAAGGTTTTTGAGACATTCGTATGAAGACGTGTGTCTCAAAAATCTCAAAAATCTACCACACTCGTCTTCATACGAATGCTCCATAAACCTTACGCTCATGTCGCAACAACACGCCTGTCAAATTATTCGCTCCCTAGCCCACTTGTAGCATCAACTACTATAACACCACCGCACATTCATTTTCACAAAGTGTGAATATCGAAGGACATAGTGCCCCAGATGATGAAGACTTGCTCGTTAAAACGGTTGAATCGGGAACGAAGAAGGATTATTGCTGCTATTGTAAAACGGAACAGTCAAAACTAAGTCATCATATTTTTCGTCAACATAAACTTGAAGAAGACGTTGCGGAATTGTTGACCTTTCCAGAAGGAGGCCCTGAAAGAAAATATATATATGCGGTTCTTCGCAAACGAAGACACTTCATGTTTAGTACAGATCGTGCGCTAAATACTGGCGAAAGAAAAGTAATGCGAAGACCAAATGCTCGATATCAAAAAAATGCTACTGATTTTGCAACGTGTCCAGGATGTCTTGGAGACTACGCAAAAAGTTTCATATGTCATCATGTGCGACGATGCATTGAAAAAAGAAATAATAAACGTCGCGACATAATGGTTGGTTCGAAGGCTAAGGCAGGTCGAATCCATCGCGCGGCCAGTAACGTTTTGCGGCAACGAGTATTTCCCACGATGCACGAAGATACCGTCGTAAAAGCGATTCGGTAGGATCATCTTATAATTCTTTTCGGTAACAAGTTGTGCTAAAAATATAAAGATCCGCACTTTTATGACATGATACATCAAAGACTCAGACAACTGGGAAGGTTATTAATTGAAGCACGTAAACAGACGGGAGAAGTCTCCGATTTTTTCAGCATATTCTACCCCAGGAATTATGATGCCATCATAGCAGCTATCCAATCACTCGCTGAACTCAACGATACCCAGACGGGTTTCAAAATACCGTCTCTCGCGACATCTATGGGCACATTATTGAAGCAAATTGGAAAGCTGTGTGTTTCTGAATACATAAAAAATCAAGATAAACGAAAACAAACATGGACAGAAGATTTTTAAAAATTATTGACAGAAGACGATGTGAGCATAGCTCGGACAGCATTGGAAACATGCGCCAGAGAAAAATGAAAAAAAAAAACGACATTGCCCTCAAAAGAAGATATTAGCAAGCATCAAATACATCTCCGCGATCAAGTGAAATTAAATTTTGCCGTTTTGGAAGAAGAATTTAATCTTCAAGCTTGAATGGAATTGTCATCAGCCGTATTAGTACCACTTCAACTTTTCAACCGTCGTCGCTCTGGCGAAATGGAGCGAATTTTGATAGAAGATTATCGATCTCATGAAAAAATTAGCCAGCAGAATATTGGTGAAGGCTTCGAAAAATTTTCTATTGATGAAAAGGAAGCTGCGGCAAATTACGTTCGTTTCGCGATCCGTGGTAAATTGAATCGTACTGTTTCGGTGTTAGTGCATACGGATTCGCGTGAATGCATCGATCTATTATTGGTGTACCGAAAACAGGCCAAAGACGATACAAATAATCCTTATCTGTTTGGCATACCCGGAACCCTCAAGGGCGATCACAAGTATCTACGCGCTTACGAATGGACGAGGAGATATGCTGAAGATTGCGGCGCTTCGGACCCACAGTCATTGCGAGGAACAACATTGCGAAAGCATGTAGCCACTATGTGCGTCAACTTAGGTCTATCAGATGTGGAAATATCGGGGCTCGCAAACTTCATGGAACACTCAAAGCAAATCCATAAAGACCATTACAGGCAGCCCATAATTGTCCGCGAGATATTAAATATGACTAAATTGCTCGAAACGGTCCAAGAGTGCCCAAACGGCTTGAGTGATTCCTCAGACAGTTACGGCGAAGGACACAGTTCACATCCTGTTGACGGCTCAGCACATAACCTCAGTCAAAATGTGAATAATGCGATGGATGAATCCGGATTTAATACATGTTTGAACAACACGCCATGCGACGAGTCTTTCAAAAGATGTTCCAAGAATGGGCGGAGAACTCGATCAAGTAAATACAAAAAATCGTTCGAATAAAATCAATGATTGTGTAAAAAATTTTTAATTGGCTCTTGGATAACTCATCGATATTTATTTCAGCATCTCCATATGGAAAATGCAAGCGCGCACGCTGGACCGAAGTGGAAAAAACGGTCGCTCCCCGAGAATTCAAAAATTTCATAGACACAAACAGATTGCCATCCTTCAAAAATATCCAAGATATTTTGGACCGAAATTCTCGGGTCTTCAAACGGAATATGGCATCGTTAAAAACATGGGTGAATAATCAAATAAAAAAAAATAATCTTCCGATATGAATTAAAATAAGAGTGGCATGAAAAGAGTTGGCACATAAAATAAAAACAAAAATCAAAATACGAAAAGTGGTGGCAATTCTTTTAATTAACTCAAACCCACAATTCCCTTATGTCATCGTCGGTCCTGTTATGTACTGTGCCATCAAAAATGATGTGTCCGCTTTATACCAATGTATAATAGGAATTGAATTTTTGTTATATATCCCGTTTACCGATGTACATATTGTTAGGTCTCGTGCGACCTCTCCGCTATACTTTTTCGCGTTACCGACGTCATTCATTCTCATCGACCGCGATCACACATGCTGACGCATTAGAAACGTTCATTAACCTTTTTCTTTCGCAATGGCTGCACGCGCAAGCGCGATCGCCAAACCGCGAACATTCAACTCAAACTTTCCACCGTTATGCTGCGTTGCGGAATATGACCATTAAACAATTAAGTTAATATTAAGAATCATTCCCATAAACTTAAGAATTGCCACTCAGCATGTAAGACTATATTGTTATAATATAATATTTCAAATGCATTTCACAATATCGAGCATCGAGAACCAAACTCTAGAGTCGATAACCTGTAAACCGCCAACTCAGCCCTCAGCAATAAATTTTGTCAACTAAGAAGTCACCCACCATCGGACCTTCTGTCCAATGGCGGGCCATCAAACTTCCAAACCACAAATCGAAATATTAATAAATAATCAAAGACCGATGAGAAACAGTCCGACCGGACTAGGAACCACGAATATATAAACGACTCCTTGGCTCTCGAACTCAAAAATTAAGTTTAGACACAGAAGTACACTGCTCGATTAAGTTTAGACTCTCGATATTATTTAGACACAGAAAGACACAAACTCGTCAAGACGTCACTTCTTACTGTTACTCTTATTATTCTACGTTCTAGAAGCACTTTTGACTTCTTCATTAAACAGTTAGAATATCTCTTCAGTGTCAACGCATATTGTGTACTCATCGAATAATCAAACTGAATGATTACAAATCATATAAATAATTATAATTCGATACTTTATAATGTCTTGATATATAAATTAATGTTGTTGCGCTACTCAGCAGCCATATTCATTTAATATCCAATGAATTATTTCAGAACAATACTAACTTGAATAATACAATCAACGACGTATTTTACAAGACTCTCGTTAATAATGAAATAAATATAATAACTATGGCGATCGACAATAGAAATAAAATAACCCAAGTATAAATCGAGCGCGACAATAATATAATAATGGAAATAGTACAATTCGGGATAATAGAGGTGATGCGCAGGGGGACAATAGCGCGCGGTCGGACAATAGAAATGCTATTGTCCGCGCTGTATTGGAATGCGTATTTCGGTACGCGTGCACTTGTTGCACTATGGGGGACGCTAAGAATGTTCTGGAAGATTCGATGGCGTTATCAGCCAAAAACGTGGGTAGGGATCGGGTATATACGGTTCAGATTGAATACAATAATATAAAATATGATTTGCCTTTGTTGCTGCCGTACTGCGGTTCGGTAAAAATATAATGACGAATAATATGATACTAATTGACTAAGCGCCGCTAAATGTGTGACCACGCGGTCCGCATGCACATGTGAAAGAGTAAATTACTCACTGCGATTTGGGTGGCACTAATTCACACACCCTATTCACGCACAAAACGACTCGCGACCAACTATTTTTAGATAATTCAATTCACAATCAGGTTAAACAATAGCACGGCCGTCACAATTCAATAGTCCAAGTGCAATAGCTCAATTTAGTTTCCGTTTAATCACAACTCCAATTTTATACTCTGCACACACGTCCGTCGTTCACATCAACCCTTGGCGAAGTGCTGGAAAATGGCCGTTTCTTACTCTTCACCCTTTTGCTGTCACCCCTCCCCTATGTCATCTGCATCTCTTCCGGGTTCATTGGCCGATAGCGCCGCCGGTATCATCAATCCATATTGATTTCCATTATCGACCGCTTCCCGTATGGCAATCTCGCTCGATTACCGGCGATTCGTTACCGCGCTGGCCACTGGGTGACGGTTGCGGTTACGTCGCCCATGGTCACAGTATTTTGTTCGATATGGTTGCGCACGAGGTGCTTCGGTAATTCGGTATGGTGATTGTTCAGCGTTTATCACATTGGTATTTATTCACCAATTGTTGTTGTTAATCCCATTTCAATCAGGTCGTGTTTCTTTCCATTGATTCGCTCGGGAAGCGTCGGTATAGGCAGTAGTTTCGATACGTGGAGGACATCTCAATGTGGCGAGGGTGACTTCGAGGTTCTTCAGGGTCCATTCGGTATTAGCGGGGTGCCAGGTAGGCCATCTCATTCATTTTTACATTTACTCACTCATACTTGCATTCGTTATTTATCCTCTTATATTTCTTTGCAGGCGGCAGCAGCTATTAAATATATGTAACTGATAAGCTGGAAGAGGTTTATTTATGCCCTTTTTTGGGCTGAGCCAACGATTGCTCGCGGTTATCAGAACGTGGGTCGCCACCACGTTACAATATATATATATATATATATATTTACAGTTTGATACAAATCAAATTTTCGTTACATATTAAGTCCACAGTCAAGTTAAAATTTATTTGAAATTTATTAGAAAATAAACACTTAAAAAAACGAAATATGGGCATCTCTACAGGGCTTGTTATTAACAAAATTATGAATGAAAAAAATTGAAAAAATTTGGTTTTGTACACTATACTATGCACAATAAATGTACCAAGTTTCAAATTTTCCTCATTAATATTATACTCGGAAAAAAACAATCATTGATGCGTGGGATAAATACATATATTTTACATTAAAATTTTCAATCGCTCAGTGGCACGTGTTCCAGTTTTCCGAGCGCCTCCAAACTTTACACAGATTTTTCTTGATACACCTAGATTATGTTTTTGGGGTGGCATCGAATTTTTTTCGCCAAAGCCTAACTAACGGCCACCCTAATTTATATATAAAAAAAATTCACTCTTTTGTTTACTGAAAATAGTGAAGAGAACCCACTGCTACAGTCCTATGCATGAATTCCCAATAACTGAATCTTTCAATGTCTCTCCCTCTTTGTCTCTCCTTCGCTCCTTCCACCTCTCTCCCTCGCGCCGTTCTCTCTCTCTCGTTTTCTTCCGTCCACCTCACTGACGCGCGCTGCTACAGTACTAGATTCATGTATGTCCTATACACAGGCATAGATGTAACGTATTATAGCAGAAGTGTAGGGAAAAGAAAAACTATTGCAAAAGTGTCGGTCGGAAAATTCTTACACTTTTTTCGGTCTAGCTCTCATCCACCAAGCAAGTAACGCCACGTAAGGAACTTCGTTCCAAAAAAGAGGAGCTACAAAACTTTCTACATCCATGTCGTTAGCTCTGGGTAAAGCTAAAGGGAAGATAAAATTCTTAATGTACATTCACATTGGTTCAGCAAAAAATTAACACTCGATAATGGTTTCCTCAAGTGGGCGCCACAATGATCTTTCTCGGACGTCAGTGGCCCCAACGCCATTAACAACATGAGCCATGTCGAATGCCATTGACTATCAACATAACGACTATTCCGGTAAATACTTGTCACTGTTGAGTAGAGACAAAGTGCCTCGAGCGAAAAGAATGCTCACGCGCATCAATCATGCGTTTGGTGCGTAAGTGGGGAAGATTTTCGGTCTACGGACTTGACCGCACTCAACGACAACTCAATTCCGCATTGGATAATATTCAGTTAACATCTGGCGAGAATTTGTCTGCGAACACATAGCGTATCCTAGCGGATTCAATTCCTTGTAATATATCTAACAGAAGTTAAACTTAGCCATAATTGTGCGATTCACAGATTGATATATCCAAAAGGTTTGCTAATTTGCTTGTATTATTTAATTCACGCAATAACGTGGTGTGCTGTACGATTGAGAAACTTCGACAGCAGGGATCGAGCGAACGAGCATAGACGGCGGGAGGACCTGTGGCATCGACACGTGGTGCACAGAGACGTGAAAGAGGTATTATCATATAATCATCACTGTTCTTTCAGCTCTGTATTTTGTCTGAGACCTTGTATCTGGATTTCTCGTGGTAGCGCATTTCTTGTCTTTATGGGAGTCCAGAGGCAAGTTGGTTTCGTATACGTCCCAATAGGAATTAAGTATATCACGGCTGGTCACTGTCCAGAGAATTGACTCAAAGTTAGAATCTTCTCCGTTGAATGAAAAAACCTATCCGGTTTATTAATATTTGTGCTTATATAAAAATATTAAAACTACTGATCAACAACAGTAAGAATGCGTGCATTCATTCTTGCTAACCACCTGCACTGGGAACAGGTATGGTTAAGACTCATGATCCGCGAGATGGAGAATTTCATAGCCGGTGCAGATCAAGCATTGATAAATCAATTCCGTAGTGCAAATTCGTTCGTTGACGAAGGCGCAATAAAAGAGCGAACCTAGACGGCTCTTCAGCATAGGAAGGAATTTATTGATGTTATCTTATTTCCTCGGATTTGAGTGGGAAATACGAGTGGCGCCCAATTATTGGTTCGAGGCCAATATTACTGTCGAAAACTTGAATAACTTACTTTTGTCCCCTGTACGTTGTTAACCTTTCCCGGTCTTAATCGGGGTTGGTACGCGATAGGGTGTTCCAATATATTTGCAAGTTGCATGTTTTCACCATGACGAAAAGCCACTTTTTGGAATCGTCGAAGGGATCATCATCAACGAAGACAACAAAGTACATTTGTTTACATCGGAATGTGCAACAATGGGATTGGAACCATCTCTGAATGCTCACCACATTATTCCTGGTAATAACAATGAACAATGTCAGTTCGCTTGTACCGACGACTTATCATACTCCAAATTTCTTTATTTCTAAGCATAGGAATAACCATCTGGTAGGCACACTATCCATAAGAGGCCCTTTTGGTACAGAAGCAGCGCTCTGGTATCCGCTCTCGCATTACTTCGAGAATCAGCGCATATGCCCATTGTCCGGATTCCTCCTTATCCCATCTATATCGCCGACAGTCGCTCCCACTTGGCCTGCTTATGCTTGGCATTAGTCGCGATGCTGCGTTTTCCGCTACCGCATGGACGTGCTCTGCATATCACATCTTATCGTGTATGTACAAAGATATGTCGTCTCAGCGAACTCGCGATCGACGGTTTTTGCCCTTCCAGTTCAAGCTCTGGAGGTTAAAATTTCCATCTCTTTGTGATGACAATCGCCTCAGTTTTGTGGACCGCTAATTCCAGTGGGTTCTGTTTTAGCCATTTGCTAGATTGCCGAAGGCTTTCATTTGTTTATTCTAATCATAATCGTTGTTTGGGAGATCTGGGTTTATATATCCATCATACATCACGTTTCAGAAGAACGAGTCCAGGACGGATCCGCGTGGAACGCCCGCTGTGATGTACTCTACTAGACTTTTCTCCGTTCTGTTGATTAGAGTCCGGTTGCTCAGAAAACTATCTATTATTCTCAACAGGTAGTCTGGTGTTCATGTTGCTGGATGGCTGCCGTGATCATATGTCAACTTAGTGTGTTGAACGGATATCGAACGTGATGAGAGCGCTATAGACTTTGTTCATCATGTGCCTTTCCTCAGTTCTTTCGCAGTTCCGACTGCATGTGTAGTCGCTCCTATTGTTTCATTAAACAAAAGAATTAGTAATTTTGCTTTCTTCTACTTCTCATAGGAGCTCCAGGGACGGCGCTGGCTATATTCCGTGACCTCCCGCACAATTTTTCCCATAACGTTGTTCGGACCTGGAGCATTGCCAGGTTGCAAGCGTTCTTTCTCTTCTCGCACCTCTTTTCCTACTGAGCGGCAGAGTTCTCTCCAGCATCGGATTTTGCTGTTTTTGATGACATTGATCAGTTTTTTTCGTGTTTCCTCGTATATCAGATCTGCAGCAAGTACCGTCTTTCTTTCGAAACCACTCAGCGATACTATGAGCTGATTAGCATGCCTCATGTAGTTATGCAATCTCTGGCGTCCACGTGATGTATCAGTTTTTCCGTATTATTAATGCCTGCTATCCTTCGGATGTTTCCTCATGCTTCGTCCTCTCCCAGGTGTGTCCTCGAACCATCCGTGTCGAATTTTCGAAGCACCTAACCACTTTTTTCTGCAGTAGTGTTGAGGTGAACTTGCGGTTTTCTCTCTTGGTGCTCGATAAGTGAGTTGAACTCGGTATATGGGTTCAGGGTGAAATCCACAAACACTCACCAGCCGGTAATTTTTACTGCGATATTCGGAGGGGCCAGTGCAATGTTGACTACTGAGCCAATGCTATCAGGCTGAGACGTGGTGTGGTCCCCCTCGTTTAGGATCATCAGATCGGACCGAGTCACACCAAATCGGAAAAACCCGGTCCTTTTTAGTCCAGCTTGCTGGATCCCCACTCCGAAGACTTGCATCTGACTTCTCCTGCAACCAGGAGGCACATTCGGCTCATGATATTGCTCGTTTATGGTGACCAAATCAGCGATTTTGTTCGCAACGGCTTGGGATAGCAAATCCTGAGCTTCACAGCCCCTTCCCAGATTAATCTGTAGGTATTTCATCATCTTCGTCCCTTCCTGAGTTCCACCTTATATGCACGCGGACTTTGCATTGCCCATTACACGTTCCGCACCTCAAAGTTTCTTTTGCCGCATTACAGAACGTCCACAAGGAGATTCTGTGCGATCCTTCGCAATGTGATTTCCGCTTCCGCATAATCGGCCCAGTTTCGACCTGTCTTCTCCTTTACAGTCGGCTGCAATATTTCCGAAGTCATAAAAGCGGAAGTAACGGATGACTGAAACATTTTCCCCGATGCATCCCCGACACATCACCCAATCAACTCTGAGACGTCCAACTCCCAGCAGCTGCCGTGCTGAATAAAATGGCAAAGATATGACTGCTTCCTGCGTCTCTTCATATCCGCTTTTCATCTGCAATGCACGTCGATCACCATTTTAATCTCATTCAGGTTCAAAATTTCAAGAATGATAGCTCGTGACAGTGCGGACACTTACCACTTCTCCCAGTAGAACAGCAATTGCTTCTCATAGGTTTTCGGTATTGTCGCTACCTTCTTTCATTCCCACGAGGATTTCGTTTTCACGATTACACCTCCTTCTTGATGCCGTGACACCATGATTCCAGAATCCACCTTGGGCATCAGGTCGCGGAGTATGGTCGTATTCTCCTCAGACTATAGGATCGCTTCCTCCTTCATAGCGTTAAGATGATGTCGCTCATATTATTTCCGTAGATGAAGTTCTCACAGTAGAGAATTCTCATAGTTGCAGGATCATGAGGCCTCTAGAGGATATGTGACTATTCACATTCAATATAAATATGATTGTGTAGTCATCGCACATTCAAGTTTGACGATCGTCCCCGCTCCTCAATACGTACAACTTCGCTTACGACGTTTTATAAATTGAGACCCAATTTCCTATGACAAGTGCTGCAACTTCAAATGTTTGATATTCAGGGTTTGATACGATATCGCTCTCACCATGGTGAATGAAACACCTGCACACAAAGTGTTTGAGTGTAGATTGTACGCATAATTCTAAGTTCTGTGACGGTCGTCAGGCATATCAGATATATACGAATAAGTCGCTTGTAGATGCTCGCCTTTCTTCATTTAATTATGTGCCCAATCATTGGTTATGAAGTGATCAATATAAAAATTGGCCGCTCAGATGTAGCTAAAATTGTATCCTGTCAGTCAATCGCCAAACAGATGATCACATTCCGAATTCCTGAGCCGAACACACGCCCGCTTATTTAGTCTAGAATCCACGTGACTTCAGAAAAAATCACACCCGCATACACAATCCATTTACACGATCGCTCCTCGCCAAACATAATCGCGAATAAATTCCGATTCCGCGTTACGATGATCGCGTATCAAACACACGGTTACATATTGAAGTTCGCGTCCATTTACTTGATGACTCACTCAAACTCGAAGACGTGTGCGTCCACAGTTGTTGGCTGAATACAAATCGGAGATGTTCACGCGCTTCTGGATTCTTCGAACACGCGTTCTCTGAGACGGATAGATCAGTTAATGAAATGTCCGAGCGCTACCCGTTCATGCCTGGGCTTCTTCGTACTGCTAAAATCGTCGGCGTTCACCCGGTCAAAATTTTCTGATACATTGTACCATTGCAAAATGTTGTCATTCCGTCGCCCTTTATGATTTGTGCAGTATGCAATATTGATTCCGATACAGTTATATCGAAATTTAGTTTGTTGGATATGATGATTGGCAAGATCTGCCGCATACACCTTATTCCACAACCTCCCTTTTGCGCCTAATACATTTCTGAATAACAGTTACCAGAACAACTTCGTGTGCTAAAGGATTATGACGATATATATATATATATATATATATATATCATTTTCAGATAAAGTTGGAATTCCATTCAATGTTTTCGGATTCGAGTGAGAAGTCCGAAAAATTTACGACTTTTTATGTGTCGCGCATTTTGAGACACCATGGAGTTTTTAATCACAAATTCCTGATGAATGCATATTAATCATTGTTATGTCAAAGTGTGAGAATAACAATAGAATTTCAGACACTCTAACAGAAGAAAATCGATTTGATTTCCAGTTTTAGTTCCCCTATTTTGTCCTAATCTTTCGATTAATACACAGGGACGGGACCTTTTATTTGGTGACACTCTTGGAATAGAAAATAAAAGCAAAGAACGGAAATATGATTCTGACGAATCTATTTTTATAATCTTCTTATATATAAAAATCTCGCATCACAGTATTTGTAGTCGCACTACTCCGGAACGGCTCGACCGATTTTAATGACATTTTTTATATATATTTGGTAGGTATGAGAATAGGTTGTGAAGTATATTTCATACCGTTGGGTGTCCTTATCACGAAATTTTTTTTTATTTTTTTGATAGAAATTTTGTTTTTTTTATTTGGTATTGAAAAGTATCCATAACCTTAAATTTTGACATTTCATTCTGCATTTGTTATTTATCATAACGCAATGCGTGCAGAATTTTGTATGATTCACTTTGTCAATTTATAAGAAATATATACGTGTTTTATAATTGTAAAAATGTTGGTAAAATACTAAAAGAAAAAATATATTATCAGTATCCCGTTTTTTATAAGTAAGTATAATAATTTTGTTTATTTGTGTGTGTGTATCAAAGTCAATAATACCAGCAGGACGCAAGGGGGCTAATTTGGGTGTTCGAACGAATAAAGCAAGAAATATGCGAAATAGTAGACCAGAAAGAACAGTCCGCCAGAACGGTTTGCTTATCGGCACGGATCCAGATTGAAATCTGTTCTTGAAGTCCATTCGCACATTCAATTCATGCTTCCAAATGACTTCGTTCGGAGCAACTGAAATAGTTCATAATACTGCAGCAAATGGTCAACAATTCAATTCAACGTTCAAAATCAAAGGTCAAGTGTAGCACAAAGTAGCTTCATCGCTGCCAATGCCAAACGAAACAACAATATATTGGCTTCATCTTGAAAAAGACGAAATGACACCTCGCTTTTCAGCAAATTCGGCCGTACTACTACTTCGCGAAAGTCATGGTTTTGACACCATATCTCGCCTTATTTTATATATAATCCAAGAAAGTAAGGACAGCCACTACCAGCACGAGTCCGACCTCAACTGGGACCTCGCACTACAGTTGCTAGAGCCGGGCTGGTGGGTCCCTCCCATGCTCCCCGAATTTTTCAGGTGACTGGGTCGGACACGCAGACTTGTCCCCTGGTCAAGACGAATCTCCGCTACGTAGCTGGGATGCATGTCGTGGGGTTGCTTATTTCCCCAGAGCTCTTGAGCCCTCTTTCGACACTTGTAATTGAGTGGTGGTGATGATGATGATGATGAAGGTTGTGGTTATGATGATGAGGTAGAGGAAAGAGGAAGAAAAAAAAAAGAGAGAAAGAAAATTACATATATATAATACACATACATACAAGCATACATACATTGTGACGCTGCACCCTTTACTTCGTTTTTCTAGGGGCAAAGGGGGGCCGTCAGGCTTCAGGATCCCACTCTGACTCTTTTTAATAAAAGGCGGAAAGTAATTGAGGGTCAGAGTCCTCAATTACTTCTATTATTTGCTATAAAGAAAAATAAATGATATCAATAAATTGTAATTTTAATTAATTAATTACAACGAATAATTATTCATTTATTTATCTAATGAACAGAATTGATATAATAATTCCGAATATAATTTAATTCCATTATACAAAAAGAAAGAAATGATTATTTGAACAATAAACAAAATTGAAATACTTATTAGGAACTTGTTTGATTCCTTAATATAAAAGAATGGATTAATTAAACAATTCAAATATTAAACAAAATAATAATAAATGTTCGGAACACATTTGATTCCATATTCGCTAAAGAGAAAAAATAATAATGCGATAATAATGATGCGAGAATACGCCTGGTCGATTTGGACCTTTATCGAAATTCTGACCCTTACGGCGGCGTCAATCCCTATCTCTCTCGCACCTTCGCTATATATTCCGCAACAATGGAGACTATTCTCCCGATTAATTCTTCAATATATTATAAAACGATTATGTCCCTTTTTCAGTGTTATATTAATTTACAAACGTTTTATCTTCCGGATAAAACGTGGTCGGGATGGACAGGTCTCCAACGAACAATATTTTCTATGGATTTAAACACGACCGAACAAATACTCGTTATCAATAAATTAAATCAAAATGGCTATCGTCCAATTTATCATTAGCAATGAAAATTTGTGGCTCAACACTTACGGATGAATGTAGATCACACACACAAACTGATTCTACCGTAATATATATTATGACAACTGAACAATACAAATAGTCTGAAACAAACAATTTAAAGTTTAACATTGACTTTCCGCACATTCACGCACAACGTGGTTAAACGCAATACTTTTATTTCATACTATGCACACACATACTATTGATAACCAGCTCGTAAAGCGATCCCGGTGGAAGTGAGGCCTCAGTGCCTTCGCTTCCGTATATAATGTTCTTTGTGAATAAATTAGACCAATCCTAGACATCTTCCTGGTCTAGGATACAATCACATCCCTATGCAAATTCTCGATGATTGACAGCCCCAATCATCGCTATCTTCATCGATTAATCGATTTCCTATTGGTAATTGAGTTACCGGAGTCGAGAGGCGCTGCACGCTGCCTGTTGCAGTGACGCCAATTTATCCGCATGTTAAGACGCATTTCCCACGTCTGCGCATCTCCTCGTGCACATGCCGGAAAATAGTACCAATGAACTCAGACAGATGGCGACTTTGGTATCATTATCCGTCAATACCATACCATAAAAACAGTCTATTTGAATTCCTAAACAACATTGGCGGTCCATCATTAAAATAACCATCCACGACATCCCGACTTCAATTAATTATATCAACAACTCCTTAGCGACCATTGCGATCCGGAAATGTCACAGTGAATCTGCATAGAATCCTAATTATTCACCGTCGGTTTTCTGTCATATTCCAAACTGACAGATACAGGTTATGGTGATTATTTCAATTACATTCACTCACTATTTCATTTACTCGTACTACATAACATTGATCGCAGGTCCGGAAAATACTAAATAATAAATGGAAGAAAGAATTAATCAGGGAAACGATTAAATGATTTCATTATTTTATTGCAATGAGTGGCAACGGCCACCTCATCACAACATACATATTGTAACGTGGTGGCGACCCACGTTATAATAGCCGCGAGCAACTCGTTGGCTCAGCCCAGTAAAGAGCATAGCCTACCCCTTTACTTCTGTTTATTTATAGGTTTAGGTTAATTAGCCGCTGCCGCCTGCAAAAATATATGATAGGATAAATAAGCTTGAATAAGAGAATGAATGAGAGAATGAAAGAAGTCATATGATGGCCTACCTGGCACCCGAGTACCGAATCAACCTGAAGGATCCTGAAGTCACCTCCGTCCATCAACCTGCCCTCAATGTACCATAGATAAACACCAACACCGTCGCTTCCCAAAGGAAAGGAACAAACAAATGAGATGGAATACGGCGCGCAATTGCCGAATAAGTACCGTGGTGGATTAATTTCATCGAGAAAAACACAAAACCACATAACCGTACCGAACTACCGAATGATCAACACACCTCGTGCACAACAATACCGAATGACACTGCTACCATGGGCGACATAACCTAAACCGTCACCCAGTGGTCAGCGCGGTAATGGATCACCGGTAACCGGGCGCATTACCATATGGAAAGCGGTCGATAACAGTAATCAATATGCATCGATGACACCGGCGGCGCTATCGGCCAACGAACCCGGAAAAGATGGAGAAGACATAGGCGAGGGGTGACAGAAAAAGGGTGAAGAGGAAGTTACGGCCATTTTCCGGCACTTCGCCAAAGGCTAATGTGAGCGACGAGCATGTGTGCGAGAAAGAAAAGTGAATAGAAACTGTGATTGAACTGAAACTGAACTAAGCTATTGTATCGTGGACATTGAATTGAGAAGAATTGGCTATTTTTAAACATTGTGAATTGGAAATATTAAAATTAGCTAGTCACGAGTCTTTTCGGTGCGAAATTAGGGTGTGTGTGAATAGGCCGCGTGGTCACACATTTAGCGGCGCTAAGTCAAATTGTATCACATATTCCGTCATCATTATTTTACCGAACAGCAGTGCGGCAGCAACTACGGCTAATCGTATTTCATATAATTTAATTCAGTCTGAACCGTGTATACCCGCTCCCTACCCACGTGTTGTGGCTGATCACGCCATAGGATATTCGTGAATATTCTCAGCATTCCGATTAGTGCAACAAGTGCATGCGTACCGAAATACGCATTCTAATACAGAGCGAACAGTAGATTCTATTATTCGATCGCGCGCTATTGCCCCCCCGCGCATCTCCCCTATCTTACCGAATTATGTTATTTCGCTCTTGGTACTATTGTCGCTGTTAATTTTCATAGTTATTATATTTATTTCTTTGTCAACTAGTCTCACGTAAACCACATCTTCGATTGTATTATTCAAGTTCTATTGTTCAACATTAATTAACACATTAACAAAAGGATATTGCTGCTGATTAGCGCAACAACATTAGGACAACGAACAATAAATTATAAAGTATCGAACCTATTGCTATCTTCGTGTTATTTAAGTGAATAAATTGAGACATATTATTATAAATAAATTCACCGCATCATCCCCTTTATTTTCTCCCCCCCCCCCCCCATAACTTTCCGAATTCTCCTGTTTTCCTTATTCTACAGGATTCAACAAATAAAGTGGCATTCCGACCCGCTGACAGCCGTCATAGAAAAGGCGACCGTCACAATATGCATACATACATGTACATTCATATACATATGCATACACACATACGCATATAGCGATTTACCACATAAAGAGCCATTTTTGTCGTTGACCGCGACTCGTGGTATTGCAGCGTTGAGATTGCCAAACGAAACACATAAATTTTTACAAATCGATAATATGGGCGGTGAGGACATCAATCGTGTGGATGCACGTTGCGGCTATAATAACCTTAATTCGCCTAATGCCAGGTGCATCGTTGGTGGAATGGACGCCTTATTGAATGAGCATAATGAATTATTAAAATTCTTTAAATCACATATGTATAAATTGAAAAATGATAATCATGCTATTGACATCAATCCTGATAAAACACCAGCTGGAGAGCACGTGCGTAGATTCAATGCGCCTGTTGTTGACGACGTTCCTGGAATCATGGTTGGCGACCGCACATCGACGCAAGAAATCGTGATTCGAAGAAGAAATAGTAATCTGGAGTTCATCGTCGACACACACCGTTCATAGAACGCTCTCCAATATCCGATAATTTTCTGGAAAGTACAAGACGGATATTGCATAAACATTAAACAACAAGATCCCGCCACAGGCAATTCATCCATTATGAACATCATTACTCATTTTGGATTATTAATATTCATGAATATGTTGCTACAGGAGTCGAAACAAACAAGAAAGTGAGCTCGATGGATTTTTATGCGTGTCGTATAATGAATCGACGCGGTCAGGACAACATCATTCTGCGATGTCGTGAGCTATGCCAAAAATTCATGGTCGACATGTACGCGAAGACAGAGAGTGAACGACTGCGATTCCTACGACATAATCAACAGAAGCCGCGTGCGGAAGAATACATTCACTTGCGAGACGCTATCATGAGCGACGTCGACACCGCTGAAATTGGTAACTCTATGATTTTCCCATCATCGTACGTAGCCAGTCCACGTCATATGCAAGAATACATACAGGATGTTAGGACTTCCGTGCGCGAGTACGGACGACCGTGTTTATTTATCACGTTTACATGTAATCCAAAGTGGCAGGAGATTACATCTTTGCTATTGCCAGGCCAAAATCCAATACATCGTCATGACATTATAGCACGTGTATTCAAACAAAAATTGAAGTCTTTAATGATCTTCATTACAAAATCAAACGTATTCGGTCCCACACGTTGCTGGATGTATTCGGTTGGATGGCAAAACCGAGGATTACCTCATGCACACATATTGATTTGGTTAGTCGATAAAATACGCCCTGAGCAAATCGATAGTGTAACTTCCGCAGATATCCCAGATTCGTCTACTGATCAAATACTGTTAGATATTGTTACCACAAACATGATTCATGGCCCATGCGGTGATCTGAACTGTTTATCCCCGTGCATGGCAGATGGAAAATGTGCAAAGCGCTCTCCTAAAGATTTCACCGACGACACGATCACAAATGTCGACAGATATCCAATATATCATCGAAGAAGTACTGATAATGGCGGACAGTCATTTACGCTGAATATTAACAACGCAGCCATGACATTGACAATCGTTGGGTGGTACCATATTCTTCTCTGCTGGGCAAAACATTCAATGCCCATATTAATGTTGAGTTTTGCAGTTCGGTGAAGAGCATCAAATACATTAGCAAGTATGTGAATAAAGGCAGCGATATGGCTGTGTTTCAAATTCAAAATACCAATGTGAATGCTCCTCGATTGAATGACAACGACGAAATAATGCGCTACCAAATTGGCCGGTACATCAGCTCCAATGAAGCTGTCAGGCGTATCTTTGGTTTCTCAATTCATGAACGCGACCCAGCAGTTATACATTTAGTGTGCCATAAATTCACCAAAAACTACACTAATCGATTTTTTTTTAATTGTGTAATCGTGCGGATATTTTTGATGCTTTTGCACGAACACTACTCTATCCCGAGGTACCGCGCTATTCCATATGGAATTAAACAAAAAAATGAATGCCCCGCAAGCAAGGCACACCAATTCATGCGTGCTCCGGCATATTCAAATCAAACATTTTGGGCCGAGTATATACAGTCAATCCAAGGCAGATTAAGTACTTCTATCTGCGACTGTTGTTGATTAATGCCACCGGCCCATTGTCATCTTAACATATACGCAAATTGAATTGCCAACAGTATGCAACATATAAAGATGCATGCCTTGCACTCGGCTTGCTCGATGACGACAATTACTGGGGCGATATGCTTTGGGATGAATGCACTATGGTACACAAACATTCTCTTGAAGCGTTGAACAGAACACTCAAAGATATAAATAACAACGACAAACTATTCGGCGGCACTCTGTTACTCCTTTCAGGTGATGTCAGACAAACACTTCCGGTCCACGTTTAACGTACGTTAAAGAGATCAACGCTTGCTTGAAATCATCGCCACTGTGGCGCAATGTTGAAAAAGTCCAGCTAAAAATAAACATGCGCGTCCAAATGCTACATGATCCATACGCTGACAAATTATTGAACCAATTGTCAGATATCGGCGATGGAAAAGTTGCTGTCTATGAAAATACCGGATGCATAAAATTGCCTACTAATTTCCGCACAATCGTTGATTCGTGTTGACGCAAGCGCCACAACGGCTAGAAACTAGACACTCAACACGACGCCTGGCAATCGGGCACGACACTAAAATTCAAATACACTCGAACGCCGCCTGGCAACCGGGCACACAACTCAAGCAGGATGCACTCAAGCGCCGCCTGGATATCGGGCAATCAACCAAGTTTGAAATTGTCCAATCAACGGCTGACGCCGTCTCGTTGCCGGCGGCTATCGACCACGCTATTGACCGGAACGGCAGCCATTAAAAACATCACTCTCAACGCGTGCACACTCGTTCCGTTGCCAGTTTTAGTTAATTCCATTTAATTCGTAACAATCAGTACAAAATTCAACAAATCAAGTAGTGTAAGGTGAAGTGCAACACTCAGTGCAATGAATTAAGTTAATATTTCTCGTGACCCTACTCTCACACACTCAAGTAATTTCGGTTAATTATACACACGTGGCTTGCGACCTCGTGCACTTACATAGCTTTATTATCTTCATTCAACACTCACATCAGTCTTTTCTACACTCAATTACAATCTACACTCAACAACTCAGTAATCAGCACACAATAAACTATTTTTTGAACACTCATTGCGAACACCTATTGCTCTCCAAGTGCCTTACAACCACTTGCTGGTCGAGCGAGGTTACACATCTCAAACACTCAATCACTCACACTCGCCTATCATTAAGATAATTTTTAGGTTACACTCAACAATCATACAATCTATAATATTTCAATTAAATAATTCATCATCATTAAGACATTTGTTATTATCATCATCATCTCCCATTTTGAATAAATTGTATTTTTGCTATTGAAACAATTATTGTCAGCAAGACCTTCCCAAGGATTCAGGCAATAATATACTTTGAGCTCTCACGCTACAATTCGCAACATGCTTTTATTGACGGTATATGTCCCGATGTACGCACACAATACATAAATCATGCGTGGCTGGCAGAAAGAGCCATTTTGGCAGCAAAAAATGTGGACGTCGACGATCTAAACTTCAAGATACAGCAGTCATTGCCAGGCGACTTGGTATCATACAAATCGATCGATACAGTTTGCGATGCCAACGAAGCTGTCAATTATGCAACAGAGTTTTTGAACTCACGGGATTTGCCAGGTATATCACCACACCTTCTACGACTGAAAGTTGGATCTCCGGTTATTTTACTTCGGAATTTGAACCCACCACGACTGTGCAATGGCATGCGATTGGTCATTAAAAAATTGATAAAAAGCATTATCGAAGCCACCATTTTGAATTGCAAATTCCGAGCCGAAAATGTTTTGCTGCCACGAATTCCAATAATTCCCACAGACGTGCCAATTGAATTTAAACGTGTTCGATTTCCTATTAGATTAGCATTCTCAATGACAATCAATAAGTCGCAAGGCCAAACTATGGCTGTTTGCGGCTTAGATTTGGGCATACCATGTTTTGTGTGCACACGGACACAATTATACGTGGAATGTTCTCGCGTGGGCAAACCATCGAGCTTATCTGTGTTGGCTAAAGACGGACTGACGAAAAATATCGTACACTCAATTGCTCTTCGAAATTAATATTGATTTTCTTCATTTCATTTTCCTACTTTGAAATAGAAATATATATATAACTAAAATAAATATATAACTTTTTTCTACAGCGCTCCGTTCCTCTTTCTGTCATATATCCCATCCCCACACACTTACAATACATTCGTTATTTTTTATTTAACAACCAAAATATTCACTAGAAATAATTTATATGGCAAAACAACGTTTGCCAGGTTAGCTAGTTATCAAGAGACGCGGCAGCGTCTCGAGCCAAGTATAAGTCCAATACTATATATATGACATCACTCACAGAATCAAGTCGAGGCCTACAGCTATTTATACAGCACAGATCAGAGGATTCCCCCCACCACGGAAAATTAAATAGCTCATTACTCCCAAATTACAGCGAATTCCATAAAAATATCCACAGATGTATTTATAATACCGACGATTCTCTATAATTTGAACCTAAAAATCAGTGATTTCATGCATCATTTGCCGAGATACGAAATAAAGATATTCAGGCCACACCCCTTTTCCACAAAAATAAGTTTTCCCAGATTTCTTGACAAAATAATCATATGAATGGGCCAACTCAAGTCTGATCCACATCATATGAGTGGAACAACTCAAGGCTGATTCACAGCACTGAGTATTTCGGATTTCTCGATTCATTATAATATATATAATGAATCGAGATATCATAGTTCTAATTAGTTGACAAGAGCGGGAAATTTGAATTGCCCTTATTATCGATTGATATTGATTGTATAAGTGAAATCACAAACATAACACTTGATTTATCCGATATTCATCATAGTTTTCGTTAGTTGATAAGATCGGGAAATTTGAATTGGACCTAATAGTCAATTGATATCGATTGTGAGCTATCAACGCTAATACAATTTAGGTTCGTGAAACATATATTCATTTTAATTATAATTAGTTGACGAGGACGGGGAATTTTAACCTGAGCTTATATCGATTGTAAGTAAACTCACAAACATAACTTTAGGTCCACAGCACCATTTCGGATTTTTTGATTCATATATATACCGTTATATATCACAAAACACAGTTATCATAATATCAAAAACATTAAATTGAAAGGATATATATAAATAGATATAGATATATGTATTAACATACACTATTTTTTACCACTAATTGTGATCATTTCATTCACTCTGTGACGCTGCACCCTTTATTTCGCCTTTCTAGGGGCAAAAGCGGGCCGTCAGGCTTCGGGATGCCCTCTGACTATTTCTAATAAAAGGCGGAAAGTAATTGAGGGTCAGAGACCTCAATTATTTCTTGTAATTGCTATATAGAAAATAAATGATATCAATAATTTGTAATTTTAATTAATTATTATAGCAAATAATTAATTATTTATTTATGTAATGAATAAAGTGGATATAATAATCCGGAATATAATTCAATTCCGTTAAACAGAAAGAAAAAAATTGATAATATGAACAATAAACAAAATTGAAATAATTATTCGGAACTTATTAGAGTCCGTATTATAAAAGGATAAATCACTCGAACAATTCAAATATTAAACAAAATAGTAATAAATTTTCGGAACATATTGGATTCCGTATTCGCTAAAGAAAAAATAATGATCCAAATAATAATGTGATTAACAATGATGCGAGAATACGCCTGGTCGATTTTGACCCTTACGTCCCTATCTTTCTCGCACCTTCGCTATATATTCCGCAACAATGGAGACTATTCTCCCGATTAATTCTTTAATATTTCACAAATTAACAATGTCCCTTTTTTCCGTAATATATTTACTTCCAAACGTTCTATTTTCCGAATAAAACGTGCGCGGGATGGACAGGTATACAACGAACAATGTTTCCTTTGATTTTGAATACGACCGAACAAATACTCATTATCACTAAATTGAAACAAAATGGCTATCTTCCAATATATCATTGGTAATGGAAATTTTTGGTTCAACACTCACGGGTAAAAGTAGATTTCTCACACACAAACTGAATTTAAGTAGAAACTACTACAATTACTTGACAATATAAATGATCTGAAACATAAAATTTAACGTTTAAAATGACATTCCGCACATTCGCACACAACGCAGATATAGTCAGTATAATTGACACACACTCAGTCAACCTCTACGCTCCGCGATCCTAGTGGAAGTGAGGCCTCAGTGCCTTTGCTTCCGTATATAATGTCCTTTGTGAATAAATTAGGCCAATCCTAGACATCTTCCTGGTCGAGGATCCAATCACAACCCTATGCAAATTCTCGATGATTGGGAACCCCAATCATCGCTATCTTCATCGATTAATCGATTTTCTATTGGTAGTCTGGCTACCGGAGTCGAGAGGCGCTGCACGCTGCCTGTTGCAGTGCCGTCACTTTATCCGCATGTTGAGACGCATTTCCCACGTCTGCGCATATCCTCGCGCACATGCCGGAAAATAGTACCAATGAATTCGGACAGATGGCGACTTTGGTATCATCATTCGTATACTGGTAGTACCATACCATTAAAACAGTTCATTTAAATTCCCATTCGACATTGGCGGTCCACAATTGAAATAACCATCCACGACGCTCAGACTTCAATTGACTATACCAACAACTCCATAGCGACAATGGCAATCCGGAACTGTTAATGTGAATCTGCATAGGACCCTAATTATTTACCATCGATTTTCTGTCATCTTCAAAACTGACAGATACAGGTTATGGTTACTATTTCAATTACATTTACTCACTCTCTCATTTACTCAACTGTATAATATTGTTCGCAGGTCCGGAAAGTACAATATTATAAATAAAAGGAAGAATTAATCGAGTAAACGATTAAATAATATCATTATTCAATTGCAATGAGTGGCAACGGCCACCTCATCACAACTCATAAGTTAGTATTATGAATGTGTAGAATGCTCACCAGTGTACAGATATGTGTATGCAAATGTGAACTCATGGCGAGTTCACAAGATTTTCATTTGAAATTATGAATAAAAAGACAAATAATGTTCAGTAAGGATGGGCGATATCTATCGATATATCTATATTCCGTGAAACAATCAATCGATTTTTCAATATCTCTATTTTTTCCAATATCCCTACCGTTCACATTGTTGAATTGATCAAATATCATTGAGGGTGCGATCGACTTGGGCGCTTTCACGCTACAGCGCGTTCGGCTTGAAACGTGCCGCTTTCCACACTCACGCTATCGCTGTTCGGTTTGAAATTCTAAGCGCAAAATGGACGTGACAGCTGTCGTATTTTCGCAAATTATTGGCGATTTATTTGAAATCTTCGACGAAGACGAGTCGAGCGATGACGATGTTAGTTTGAGTACTGATGAAGAAATAGATGTGGAGTGTTAGGCCCCGAAAGAGGCTGTTCGTCCGCGAAGAATTTTGTTGCCACGAATTGAAAATTACGTGGAGGCAGTCATTCCTCTCTACACCGAGGAAATGTTCAGGTCGCATTTCAGGTAAGTAAATTATTCAGTTTCTGTAAAAACTGTGTTTATTAAAACAAACATTATTATAATGGACATTTCATAATGATGCTCCATTATAATATACCACTAATTGCAAAGGTTACATTATTTATATTATTTGCAGGATGAACCGCACAACGTTCAATTTCATCCTGAAATTGTTGGAACCCTCGCTGACTCGGGTCTCACCAGGATGTCCGATGGTAGAACCAGATAAGCAATTGCTTATTGCTATCTGCAAAATGGCTACCCCAGACTCTTATCAGTATGTAAATAAACTTAACATTTTCAATATTTCCGATTAGACTAGATTTTTTTACTTTTAAAACCCAAAATTGATATTTCGCTTGTTCAAAGGTCAATTTGTGAGAAGTTCAACGTGGGTCGAGCGACTGCGGTGGCAATTATAAGGAGAGTCGTGGAAGCTCTCGTCACATTAGCGCCTAAATTCATCATTTGGCCTCAAGGTGATGATGTAATCAAAGTATCAGATAGGTTTTCGGCCACCAGTGGGTTTCCGAAAACCATCGGTGCAATTGACGGAACGCACATAAATATTCCCGCACCGAAAGTCAATCCGGAGTCGTATGTCAACGGAAAAGGACACCATTTCATACAATTGCAGGTATGCTAATCATCAATTGTAAAGAGAGTACGAATTATGTTTTTCCGTTTCATTTTTTATCTTGCGTGCACTACAATATATTTCTTGTGAAATATCTCTGTAGGAAACATAAGAAAGTATTCTTTATTGTATTTTGGATTATATTATTTCACTTTTCGTTTCATAAATTCGATGTTGCATATGACGCTTTGGTAAGCGTAGATGTAATTTTGGTTTTGCTTTTTCTTTTGATTAAAGGCCGTGAGTGATGTGCAAAGGACGTTTCATCCATTTCTACGCTGGGACGTGAGCTCTGTACACGACCAACGAGTATTCAGGCTGTCACAAATCAGTAAATACCTGGGTGATCCGGAGAAATTTCCGAACGACACGCATCTGGTTGGCGACGCAGCTTATGCACTGCACCACAATTTAATAACCCCATATCGAGACAACGGCCATCTGACAGAGACAGAAAAATTTTAATTTTTGTCAGTCGTCAGCCCGAATAGCAATTGAACGAGCATTCGGCCTCCTCAAAGGAAGGTTTCAGAGCCTACTGACCGTGCTGAACATTCATAACGTCGAAAACGTGCCAGATTCCATTACCGCCTGTTGCGTCCTGCATAATATATGCATGCAAGAGAATGATGAGTTTACCGTTGGCATCATCGACGATGAAGACAATCCAAACGATGTGTGCTTGGCAAATTTGGGTGCGCATAAAAGGGATCGTATCTGTGCCGAATTGCGAATGAGAGTTGTGTGAGATCTCATTTTTTGGAAAGGCAATTGAAGCAAAGAATCGTTACAATAATAATATTTCATTTCTATTTAATACAAAACATTTTTATTTTAAAATTTTTATTGTTAATGTAGATCTCATTCTTTTGAAAAGCCAATTTAGGCAAAGACTAGTTACAATAATAATTTTTCATTTCTATTCAATACAAAACATTTTTATTTTTAATATAGTAACATTTGAATAAACTTTGTTACACAAACTGAACGAACAAATATTTGGTCTTTCTATTCAATATAGAATAATTATCATAATATCTGAAAGGAACTTAGTTTTCTAATATAATAATGTAAGGCACATGAATAATACAAGTTAACTACAATATCTCAGGTTTTTCTTCGCGCTTTTTTCTGAGTTAAAGTCTCCACCAACTTTTTTAAAATATTCAGAGCTCTTTCGTTTTGTTGAAAATTTTCTTCGCGTTTTCGAGCTTCCTCCTCCAATAATTTTGCGAACCTTTTTTCTCTATTTTTTTCAGCGATAGCCCTGTTCTCTTTTATGATATCTACAATTGTTTGTGCTGTGGGTGCTTGCTTCTTCAGTTCTGTAAACATGCATAATAAAATAATTCATGTGCATTTATCAATAACGCACCCTCACTAACTTAGTGGTGGAAAACTGCCATCTTCGAACTCTCGTGGTTCGCTGCTAAAACTACTGTTGCTGCCTACGGAGGCCGATCGAGTTCGCTTACCTGTTGACGACGTCGTAGCTACGGGCTCCACGAAGGGCTTGTCTCTTAACCTCTCGTCCATTACCTGTAAACATAAAATATGCATACATACATGATATATAAATAATCGAACATATCGAGGAAGGGTATCATAACAACGCACTGGGTGTGTTCATGACAACGCAGCCTCAGCGCTGTACAGGGGAGGGATTCCTCGCGTGAAAACGTACTTATAAAAGATAATAATTTTAGTTCCGACAGAGGGTATTTCATTCGGTTGGGGGGCCAATCGATTGAGTTTTGGTACACTCTTATTTTGGAGAGATGGAATTGTGTGTGGATTGTGGCCAGCAATATGACTAACGGTCGTTAGTTGCGTTGCTCCGAAATGTGTAAGTCCATTTTGGAGCAATATCTAACGCCCTGAAAATCAATAAATAATTTGATTGTCTGTCTTGTCGTGTTGCAAAAAGCCAATTTTATGAGTTTTCATTATAATAATTATCATTACAATCTTAAATAATTTACAATTTTTAGTTCCAGTTTATTATATTTATTTTTTTGAATTGTACCTCATATCCTGTTATTTATTTCATACAAATTGTTAATTACCTGTCAAATCCCTGTAAGCGAGGGAGGAGAATGTCCTCAAAAAAATGTTTTCTTCTGAATTTAAACTCCGGTCCGTGTTCCTAAACTTGCTTGAATAATTTAACCACTTTCTATGCTCCCAGCAGAGGGCAGCAAAAACTAAAAATTGTAAATTATTTAAGATTGTAATAATAATTATTATAATAAAAACTCGTAAATTGGCTTTTGTTTAAAATCACAACTTGGGACTGGATAGGCTGCTGCGCACCGCTGCTCATATGCAGGATACACGAAACTTGCACTTACCGAAAGATACGGCCATTTCCTGGCTGACACTCCAGATTTTGAATTATGGTCCTTAATGCTTTTGTAGGTTCGCTTCATGCCCGCAAATTTTGTCATACATTGAGGACCAGTAACGATGTGACCCTTTTGACGAAGCTCGTCACTTATTTGCTGCCACAATTTTTTTTTCGATATTTTGCCGCTTTTGGAATGTTGTTCTGTTTTGCGGTATTCCACCAACAGGAAAAGGATGTATTCATGGGTCCATTTGAAACCTGCGAACATACATATCAAACTCGTAAGTGTGAGAACAAAATTTTTAACACGCACCAGACTCGACAAATATTATTTTAGCATATACCGTCGGTCCCGTCTACAATTGAGTTTGATGTTTCTTCAATCAGAATCGAAGCTTCCGCTGCATCTAGAATCCAACAAATTTATTTAATTGATCAAGAGCATTATAAAAGTATTTTTTTCAACTGATTTCTAAACAAAAAGAGAAGGAACCGTACCACTTGATTCATTTCCAGAAAGAAAATTCCTAGCCTCTCCGATTTTCTGTTGGAAGAATGCGGGATCTGTAAGAAATCAAACCGCATACTCTAAAATATTTGCTATGAAATGCATAAAAAAAACATGTAAATATTTTTTTTTTCGTTCAAGACCGAATACGTTATTTTAATAGCAAAATTACATTCTTACCTGTGCTTAAACGATCAATGTCACTGGCTGTGACCGTCAGCGTGTAAACATTTGTTGAATTTGGGTCCTGAATGTTTACCTCAAAAAATTGAAGAGAACTCGAGTTCATTTTTTATATGAGCGATCGCTTTTTGATATAGTCGATGATGGAGATTAGAGCCGAGGGAGACTATAGCCGATCGAGGTTAGCGTCGATGACCACACGCACACAACACGTTCGGACCGTTCGTACCGCTCTTCGACGAAAGTAAATTGATATATTGGTTTTTTCTATGAAATTATCTGTTTTCCAATTTGAAATTATAAGATAACTAACGAATAGTTAGGCCCTCACTTATATCGAATTATATTTTAGGATGTATCATTCGCAATACAAAGAAAGATTCTTCACGAGATTTGGGTATCCCCAACAAGTTAAGTTTAACACAGACTGATTAGGTTTTTGTAAGATTGTTTATAACTTATAAACCTTTTATATATGTATGTCGATAAAATAAACATTCATTTAAAACCAACCGCCGAAAGTAACGAAAGCGTTGACAAGCGCAAGATGGCTCATTTTCATGCCACCGCGAAAGTGATATCAGGCGCTCAAAGCGCCAAGTCGAACGACACGACAAGCGCTAAAGCGTGAAAACACCCAAGTCGATCGCACTCTGAATGTCGAGCCATTCTGCTTTGAATGACATCGAGAAAAGTGAAAACTCTATAATATTCAGAATGATGAAGGGGTAGCTTGGCATCTTTCCCCGTGGAAATTTGAGCGATGGATTAAAAAAAATCGAGATATTATCAAATCATGAACGTATTTATCATACTTCTTCAAACAACTTTCAAGATATCACGATTATGAAATTGATTACGATTATCATCTGAAGGCTGAATTAGTTATAAGTATGGAGAAACTTCTTCGTTGCTGGATCGCAGGACTAGCACCAGACCGCATTCATGCATCACCATATTTCCAATAAATCGTTTACATAATCCACGCTGACTGCAGAGATGAGTACAGAGATTGCCAACGCCTGGCTAAAACTTGACGCATTTTGGACTGAATCGAAGTGGCGCTACCTTATCGGACAACTCTCGAACTGGACCCACTTTCTGATTGGTCGAGCCAATCGGACCCACTTTCTCATTGGTCAACGAAATATATAGTAATAGTTAAGCATGCATTTTTACAATGTGGTCGTCAGCCGCCTCAGAGACTATAATATACATGAGTGGAGGGGGTGCCGCACACAAGCACAGGCCGTGTTGGTGTGAGCCCTGCACTTCGGCTCGTGGTTCGGTTAATAGAAGAGGGCAGAAATACTATCCATATCTCTGTTCTTACCGAATTCGGCCGAAGATAAACGAAGCTATGTCGCTACATCTACCTAAGGGTATGTGCGAACCCTTGAATTCAATTTCATGATTTCAGGTTAAAATTGAATATGAGTATTGAGATGGAAATAATGTTTCGACCGAATTTTCATTTATTCGCCCTTATGAAAGATTCATATATTCATATGTTGTGACGTGATAAACGGTCACGATCCTCGACCTCGTACCGCGCACATAGGCAGTGCTCAGATATGGTCCAGGGCACTGAAACTTCCACGAGATTTGATAGTGAACACGTGTTTCTGTTCACTAATTCCTCTTTCGATATTTTTCATGTACATGGACCAATATGCCTGGAGGCGAGAACATTAAACGCACCGTCGGTAACCGAAGACGGATAGCTATCGATAACGCGTGCCAGCGTGTATCGATATGGATTTTAATTAATTATGGATGTGACTTAATTCCACGACGTGAGATCATCTAAAGAAGAGGACATCGCGAGCATGGGCAACATGCGGCCTATACGCCATCATTCATATTATGTAAGGTATGGATGGATAAATGTGGTCCGCGCGCAGCACGCATTTAAATAAATTATGCGTGACCGCGACAAATGAATAACACTAGATTACCGCCGTCCCATCTATTGGAACTTAGGGGCAATAGTTCGGCCCTATGAGTGAGAGAGGGGATAGCACTCAGGATAGAACTCAGGACCCGGAACGCACTTTTCGTCACATTACATTCTCTAGTGAGACAAGGAAGCGAGCAGTTGCATATTACATTACATTCTCGAGCGAACAGTCGCCTGAAATAGTACATTACATTCTCGAGCGAACAGTCGCCTGAAACAAAATGAAAGATTCTCGAGCGAGACACAAGTGATTCCTGTATAGGACACGGAAGCGAACAGTCGCAACCTTACGAATACAACGAATTATATTCTCGAGTGAGAACAATACGCGAGCAGTCGCAGATTCAAATCAATACTCATAAGTGAGCAAGTGAGAGGTCTACGCAAGGTGTCGAGCGCACGACGAAATTAACGTGGACGACCCCGAGCGAACAGCCACATCAACCTTGGGCCTAATAACTTGACGAGGAACCGCAATCCTGCGAGGAAGCCACGCCGACCTGCGACCAAAGCCAGCAGCAAGCATCGAGTACTTGGTAAGCGAAGTTTGGATTACCTCGTGCTTAATTATTTGACCACTCGCAATAAGCGAGCATAGAAGCCCGTGTAGGGACACGCTTTTACGGGCGAGCCAATACAAGGAAATTGTCGCCTAGTTAAAGTGAACTCATTATTACGCGTGCTGTGCGAATGAATGTGGGTATGAGTGGAAATTGATTGTAAGGGGAAAATTGCATCTCTTACATGCAACTTGTATGGGAAATATCAACGATTATAGAGTCACTGTTTCGATCAAGATCATTATAATTACTTCGTGGATCGAGAACCACGCGATTCAATTATATTATTCATAAGAATTTGTTCTTACGCTTGAAGCGAGGTCGTGCCACGAATGATGCGTGGACATTTGCGCTTCACGTGAATTATAATATATCGCATATAACCAATATCCCTGTCAATTTAGAATAAATTACAATAGCATCACAATCGTCGAATTCACCCCTGATTTATTATTCGAGTAGAATAGAAAAACCTTTGCATGAAAACCATTTCTCCCAGTTTTGCATGACAATGTATATAAAATAGAAAATTGTATCGGGAAAATATTTAAATAATGGGATGACGCCACGTGTACGCAAATGTAGTCCGAGTTCATATAATTGCTGCTGGACTGCTCATACTATTCACTTTATTGGCACAATGGTAGCGTGCTTGCAAGCGATCTGGTATCTTCCGAGTTATAGTCACCTCAAAGTCCTACTTTTTTTATTTTCACAATTTCCAAATTTTTCTACATGGAATATAACAAAAATCCAGAATTATTTTTTCAATGTGCGAATTATTTTCCACAATTTTTTTAATGCCTTGATATAGATTTTAAGTGAGTCAACATCTCACGAGTTTTGAATTTCCACCACGAATACTGTGAATTTAGTACATTGAATATAGCTAGTTTCTAAATAGAACGATGTCAGGCAATCGACGGGACGAACGTTATCGAAATCAATAATCAAACTGAATAAAATTATGATCGAACCCAAAAATTACATTGAAAAAATATTAAAATTATGGAAGAGACCTATACGACAATGCCGCGTGTGGGCAAGTGTGGTCCGGGTTCCTATAATTGCTGCTGGGCTCATCACATTAATCGCTCTATCAGCCCAACGTTCGTCCCGTCGATTGCCTGACATCGTTCTATTTAGAAACTAGCTATATTCAGTGTACTAAATTCACAGTATTCGTGGTTGAAATTCAAAACTTCCTTAGGTTGAGTATGAATTTGAAATAATAATAATTTCATTTTCTCTGACAGATTCAGATCTGTTTGCAGCAAGATTGTTTCACTACGCGAAGAAAAAGGGTAAGTTTGTTGCCTCTCAGCTGTCTCATTCTTACGTAAATTGCATTGTAAATGAATGTTTCAATTTTCAGGTATCCGAGTCTTTCAGGAGGATGTCAATTTTGATGTCGGAAGCTCAAAAGATGTAGCAGGTACGTCATCTGCAAATGCCATGATTAACACCGAAGACTGCGATGAAAATTCATCCATCGTAGGGACAAAAACTCTTCCTGGCAAAACAGGTATATAATTGCATTTTTTAATACATGTATGGTATTATAATATTACTAATTTTGAAATAACTTGTATACAGACCCATATAACTGGAGTACTGCTGATACTCTGCTGCTCATCGAATCGTACAGGAAAAACAAAAAATTATTCGAGGAAAAGAAAAAAAGTGAAGCATGGGACACGGTAGTAGCGGCTATGAACTGTTCCCGTAAGAAAGAACATCTCCCCGAATTTCCAAAACAGAAGTGCATAACAAAAATGGATACACTGAGACGAAAGTATAAAGAAGTGAAAGATGCAAACTGAAAATCAGGCGAAAGTAGGCACAAATGGCAATATTTGGAGGTGGTGGACTCTTTATTTGATAATTTCATTATTTTCAAGAGTTTATAAAACTCATAAATCAAAAATGTTTCAGGTAATGGATGAAATTTTTAACCAGCAACCATGGGTGAAACCAGTCAGTACTGCTGGATCAAGTGTTTCAGGAGAAATGGGTAATTTAATAATAATATTTTTGAAAAATAACAGGATCAATAATGAGTTAATAATTCTTATTAACATTTTTTTATTCGATTCGATTTTATAGAAGTAATTAATGATAATGACAATTTTTTTATTATGATGAGATAACGACGATAATAATAATAATAATAATAATAACAATAATTATATACGGAGAATTTAATTTGTGTTCATAGGTACGATTGAACGTAACAAACGCCGGAAAAATGAAAATTCCACCATGCATCTTTATGGACAAGCTCTCGAAGATCGACGGATCAGAGCGGAAACTCAGGAACGCATTCTGGAGAAACAACATCAAGAAAAATTGAGTGCAATTGGAAATTTAACAAATGTCGTTTCTAAACTTGTCCAGAGCGTTGTTAGCACGAAGAATTCTAACATAAAAGAAAAGAAAATACAGAATAGCATAATGGAATAATTCTATAAATACGAAGTTTTACGAGCTGTGATATGTTTTTGAGTTGAAATTATTAGAACTTTTCGTTTGCATATTGCATTTGCAATATTGTCACAATGATCATAATCTTAGTTTGTTAAAAACTTCAAGAATTTAAGAAGATGTTCCCACATGATGCCATTGTTTTATGTTGATTTGTTTTGTTTATTTCGAATTTAAGCATTTAAGCGTAAGAAAATAAAAAGACTGAAAGATTTTTATTATATGTCTACTTATTCTCATAAAAAACACACATTTTTCATTTGTCATTGAGCTTTTGGAAAATGAATTAAAGGATCAAGGAAAGGAATGGAAAATAAAAAATAAAAAATTAGTTTTAATTGTACAATTTGTTAATGAAGATTTAATTTCAAATAAAATGCATTGACAAAGAAATATTAAAAAGAGTTTGTACGATTAATGTAAAAAACAAGATTACAATACTTAATATATATTTTTCATCTGTTATTCATCATTTGTTTGAAGGCCTCTCTTTTTTGAATTCCTTCTTGTCTTTGTGCGTTGCTATCTTGTTGTAACGGTTCCGGAATATCAACATTATCATTTATAATGATAGGAATTTCGATCAGATCGTCTCTCAATATACAAAGATTGTGTAGAATGCAACAGGCAATAATATAATATGGGATTAAATCAGTTCTTCTGAATGGTAGGTGATCCAATAAACTGCGGAATCGTCCTTTGAACAATCCAATCGATCGTTCAATCATTAGTCGGGCCGCAGAGTGTCTCTCGTTGAAAAGCATAGATGCTCTGTTCAGATGACCATTATCCCGATATGGTACTGTGAGATGTGGATGAATACTATACGCTTTGTCTCCTAATAAATGGCTATTATCGGGAAAATATGTGTCTGTAATGGAGTTTTGCAACCCGGATAGCCGAAATACGCGAGCATCATGAACCGATTCTACTTCACCAGCATAAACGTGTAGAAATTTCAAATTATGATCACATACCAGCTGAAATGATTAGAACAGTTGAAAATATTTAATTTAAGATTATATATCAAAGCTTATTATCTATGTATTCTTTTGATCAATACCTGAGTTTGAATCGAATGATATGATTTACGATTGATGTAACTCTCATGATTTACACGAGGCTGAGCGATTTTTATGTGGTGTGACGTGGTAAACCGCCCTTTCCCTCGGCTGTCGCTACGCGGCGAATGATATCGAAATTTTACCAAGATTGGTCGAGGTTCATGCCAAAGGAAACGAGTGATGGACAACGAAAGTCTCATCGCTAATGCATTACGTCTTTTATTATGTTCGAGCCGCGGGTCATACAGGTTCCATAGGCGATTCGCGGATGAAGAACTATTTCATCGAGGAACGCCGTGGGATTTCGTCGCTGGATGGATACGCGTGGGCCGAATGAGGGCCTCTACGCCATCAGTACAAATAATGTATTGGAAATGAGTGCGAGAGAGCGAACGTATGAGTGCGAAAGAGCGAAAAAATGAGTGTGCGAGATGCGAATGAGTGTACGCACGGTTGAATGGGTGAGAAAACGGGTGAACGCGCTTGAAATCTAGTCGACCAGATTATTAGAGGTGTGACAATACACCCGCCGCTATTACATGCGTTCATCATCTATTGAACGTCGAGACGGCATAATATACGCCGCGTATAATCAATTATACTATTGGGACTCCCCTAGTGATTGAAGTGCAGAGACTCGTACGCGCATTAGTGCGAATATTCAGTTACGCGTGTTTGCGAGGAGTGTTCTCGTGTGCCATCATCCGGGTTGCCAGGAGACGATCCACGAGAGGCCGTCAGGACCATTGGAGAGATCGCTGAGAACGCGAGCAGCTGATCAAGGACGTACGACACCGCGGAGAGCTACATCTTTCGCTGCGTTAATCTTCCACTGGTAAGCGTGATACATTGGATTCGTACGTGGTCGTTGGGGGTAGATTAACCAACGTAGAGAGGTCGCTAGGGCTACACGTGACACGGTGGATGAATAACTGGTATCGATAACGTGTGTTATTGAGCGACGATTAATTATTAAATATTCGGGGATGCCACGAGTATGATTGAGTGAGAGTAATGTGTGACTATTGTGTGATAAGTGTGTATGATGCCTATGGTATAAATTATTATGTACAAATTGTCTCGAGGAATTATACGAGTCAGAGGATTCGCGTATCATCGTAAAGATCGCGAAATCGTATGTTTAATTGTTCAATACGTAGAGGCTTTAATATTCACGGTAATTAATAAAAGCCATCGCAAACTCCACAATTAAATCAGATCAAGGAATATAATTTTCTAGCACTATCCTAGAATCCCGCCTACTTGTCGAAAGGCTAGCCGCAGATTGATCGCCGAGGGTTTCTCCGCACCAGGAGTCCGGGGATCATTTAAACCATAAGTAAAAGGGATCAAAGTTATAAAAAGGAACGAGTAGTGCCCGTAAGGCACTTGACGCTCAACACAACGCTCGCAAGTTGTCGCGGAAAATTGCTGCACGAGATAACGTGTTCTTAAATTATCGAGTTGTAGCGGAACACCCAATTCGACGTAGGTTACTCCCGCGAACCTCGTCGCAGTGGGTACCATCAATCGCCCTCAAAACTCCTGGAAATCGATGTCTCCGGTGTATATAAGTTATTGTCCTTCGGGCTTCTTCATGCGATGGCCATTTGATAAATGTTGCTAAGTATTTATTCAAGGCCCGTACGACTTTCCATACCGTCCTCCAAGCCGTTGCTTTTCCAACGTCAAAACGATCACACAATGATCTAATGAGAATAAAAATTAATTATTAGTGAGTATGGATATCGAAACCATCCTTGTGGCTAGATCATGAATCGTCATATGAAGACTATAAGAGTCAATAGTTGCCTGTAAGAATCAGGTGTTGCCATTGCCCATAGTGTGAGTAGAATTTGGTGTTCGGCAGGGATTGGATGCCTTCCGTAATGGTAACTCTGCCTTTCTAAATCGGGGCCCAGTAAATTGACGAGAAAGTCTACCGTATCTCGTCTCAGCCTGCAATTTTGTATTTAAACATTGAAGAGAGATTACATTGGAACGGGCATCTCTGTTAAGAAAAAAACCGATAAAAATGAAGTGACTTAACACCGAAAATAGCTCTTGAACATATCATTTGTAAAACGAAAAACAGTCGTCTTCACATAATTCTGGATTCTTGGAAGTCTAGTTTGCCTTGTGGAACTGCTTCCAAAATAAAATAACAAATCGTCGTCCTCATCGGAGTCAGATGATTTTGTTTCGCTTTCGTCCGATTCAATTATAGTTTTGACAGCTATAAAAGCTGCTACTACGATTACTGCAGATTCAATTCCTGCAATGGTGCATTCAGATGCAGATTCCATTCCTGCAATTCAGTGGAGAATCAAAAATACAGTGAAGATTTGAAAAATAAAAAGACTGATACAAATGATAATTATTATTGTACTCCGAAAATCTTAACCTAATAGACAAAGAAAATAGCTTGGTATTAGAATAAATTGTACTACAATAAATACAAATTCCATAGAAATAAATTATTAATCTAATCATAAATATTATAATATTCCCTTCTTAATTAGTCGATAAATTTAAGGTTATATTTGGTTATGATACTGTCACAGTAACGCTGTATGCGTTTCGTTATTACACAATGATCTCAGTACTCTCAGTGTCCGTCCAAAAACGGAACGGCGTTGCAGTATCTCTAGGATTACTGTGTGACGGAGTTCTTTGGGGCTTAATCATCTGTTAACTAATCATAACCCGTGGTTAGCTGTTAATGCTGTTCCCCCCTACCATTCACAATTGAGGGGGAATCGATTCCCCTCAACGCGTTCAACTATTCACGCAGCGCACGCAGCTGAAATCATTCGTGGTAACCTAACCACTGATAAAATGCTTTCTTATAATACAAATCTTTGCAGGCAATGCTATTCCTTGTAAATAAAGAATAATCCACTATAATTCTGAATCAACTCTGTCAATATATCAGCAATAAAATATTATAGGTTATGTATACAGCTTAGTAACTCTGTTTTGTCGATTTAAAATCTGGCGCGTCAGTGGCGCGACACTTTTCTTGGTCGCTTGAAGGGGGAACTTGATATCAACAGCTAACCACGGGTTATGATTAGTTAACAGACGATTGAGCCCCAAAGAACTCGGCCTTAGTTCGGCCAAACACACCAAATATCAATTGATTACTTCGGCAAATTCAAATTTCCCGCTCTTGTTGAATAACAGAAACTATGATAAATATCGCGAAAACCTAGAGTTATGTTTGTGAGTTCACTCACAATCGATATCAATCGCTCATAAGGACCAATTCAAGTTCCCCGCTCTGGTCTACTTAAGATATCTCAAATGAATAAACCTTGGATAAACCTAAATTGGTTTTGGCCCGGTTCGGGATTGAGTTAAACCGGTTTAGCTACGCCAGGCGTGTAAAGTTAACTTCCTCCACTCCTTCGCAAGATGGTGTCGGAGCATATACATAAACGGTGCCTTAAACCTCGCTCGCGATTAGACGTCATACATGCGTTACGTAGTTCTGTCTAGATATACAAGATATCAAGTATACCTATCGTGAAATTTTACCGAGTTCTGTTGTGATATTAATTAAGATAATAAACTGATTGTAGTGCAGAAAATCACTCTTGTGTCCTTCCTTATCAAATCACTCTGAATTCAAACTCTTTAGCATGTGTACTTGAACAGCGTTTATGGATATGGACAAATAGCGGTGTTTCTTTCTGTCCCTCAAAAAGTCCGCCACAAAACAGCGCCTCCATCGGCCATCCAGTTCTGACGCCATCTTGCATGAGAGTGGGGGAAGTTAACTTTACGCGCCTGGCGTAGCTAAACCGGTTTAACTCAATCCCGAACCGGGCCTTAGCGTTGGTAGCTCACAACCAATATCAATCGATCATAAGGGTAATTTTATATATCCTGCTCTTATCAACCTGATAACAACTATATACTGTCATCATGAGGGCCAGGAAGTTCCTGTCGCTACGTATGTCGATATATGTGAAGGTTGCTGCTAGCGCGCGCGCGGCAAAATTAATTCTTCGGACTGAGGTCAGATGTCACCGATTAGCGTGATGTTTGAAATGATAAATATCATATTCTATTCGCGCTACGAAATCTTTTCAGAGCAATCCGATAGGCGTGAAAAATAATGGAACGTATGAAAATGATAATAATCAATGGGGGGTTATCACATCAAGAGACGCGGCAGCGTCTCGAGCCAAGTATAAGCCCAATACTAGGCTCTACTCTATATATGACGACACTCACAGATCTCGAGGCCTACCGCTATCTATACAGGACAGATCAGAATTTCCCCCACCACGGAAAATTGAATAGCATATTACTCTCAAATTACACCGAATTCCATTAAAATATCCACAGATGTATGTATAATACCGACGATTCTCTATAATTTCAACATAAAAATCAGTGATTTCATGCATTATTTGTCGAGATACGAAATAAAAATATTTAGGCCACACCTCTTTTCCATAAAAATAAGTTTTTCCAGATTTCTCGACATAATAATCATATGAATGGGACAACTCAAGGCTGATCCACATCATATGAGTGGAACAACTCAAGGCTGATTCACAGCTCTGAGTATTTCAGATTTCTCGATTCATTATATATATTATTATAGTTCTAATTAGTTGACAAGAGCGGGAAATTTGAAATGCCCTTATTATCGTGTGATATTGATTGTATAAGTGATCACAAACATAACACTTGGTTCATCCGATATTTATCATAGTTTTCGTTAGTTGACAAGAGCGGAACGTCTGAATCTGACCTAATAGTCTATTGACATCGGTTGTAAGCTATCAACGCTAATGCAATTCAGGTTTATCCAATATTAATTTATTTGAGTTATTATTAGAGGGTGTGGGCGGGAAATTCGAATTTGCTCTTTTGCTCTCATTACCGATTGATATTGATTGTAAGTGAACTCACAAATATAACTTTAGGTTTATCTGACATTTGTCATAGTTTTCATCAATTGACAAAGGCAGGAAATTTGAATTTGCCCCCATATTCGATCGATATCGATTGTAATCGAATTCACAAACAATACTTCGGATTTATCCGATATTTATCATAGCTTTCGTTAGTTGACAAGAGCGGCAAATTTGAATTGGACCTAATAGCCGATTGATATCGATTGTGAGCTATCAACGCTAATACAATTTAAGTTCATGAAACATCTATTCATTTTAGTTGACGAGGACGGGGAATTTTAATTTGAGCCTATATCGATTGTAAGTGAACTCACAAACATAACTTTAGGTCCACAGCACCATTTCGGATTTTTCGATTCATATATATATATCGTTATATATCACAAAACACAGTTATCATAATATCAAAAACATTGAATTGAAAGGATATATATAAATAGATATAGATATATGTATTTGCATACACAATTTTTTACCACTAATTGTGATCATTTTGTTTACTCATAAGTTAGTATTAAGAATGTGTAGAATGCTCACCAGTGTACAGATATGTTTATGCAAATGTGAGCTCATGGCGAGTTTACAAGATTTTCATTTGGAATTATGAATAATAGGACAAATACTGTTCAGTAAGGATGGGTGATATCTATCGATATATCTATATTCCGTGAAACAATCAATGGATTTTTCAATATCGCTATTTTTTCCAATATCCCTACTGTTCACATTGTTGAAGCGATCAAATATCATTGAATGTCGAGCCATTTTGCTTTGAATGACATCGAGAAAAGTGAAAACTCTATAATATTCAGAATGATGAAGCTTGGCATCATTCCCCATGGGACTTTGAGTGATGAATTAAAAAAAATCGGGATACTATTAAATCATGAAACATATCTCTCATACTTCTCCAAACAACTTTCAAGATATCACAATTATGAAATTGATTGCGAGTACCATCTGAAGGCTGAATTAGTTAAGAGTATGGCGGAACTCCTTCGTTGGTGGATTGCAGGACTAGCACCAGACCGCATTCATGTATCACCATATTTGCAGTAAATAGTTTACATAATCCACGCTGACCGTATGTGTGATTCCGTCAGATGGCGTAATGTGAATATTCAACATAGACCATGTATCGCTTCATGAAAATACACCTATAGGTAGTTTGTATTTCGATGGTGGTAAGCTAGACGCTCTTTTGTTCAAAGTGCATCATCAACACTGAGATCGACGTAAGTACATTAAGTCGAAGAATTATTATTAGATTAAAAAAAATATATATAATTGACGATTCATTCATGTCGTTATGCATTATTAAATTTTGTTTGTCTTATTTTAGTTTCATTATATTTTGTTCTTTAATTTTCAGACCATGGGCAACAATAATGATATCAGTGAGTGACCAAAAACGCCTCTATTCTTTGTATTGTAAAATTTGTCCTTATTCTTATATCTTATTTCAGATGAACGTCCAATTGAGAATGTTGCAGAACAAAATGTGAATGCTAAGTCTTCAGCATTATATTTCCATTGTGTGGTAATATTGTTATGTATATGTATATATATGTCCCGAAATGGACATAACAATATTATCATGACACTTTGACCCTAATTTGATTGTAAATCAATTTTCATTGTTCATTTGTTTATTGCAGATCCTCATGTATCCGCTCACCAAGACATCAATCGCCAACGCAAGGATGGTGCGTTTTTTTAATTATTCTTTCTAATCGAATTTTCTTTCAACCCTGTATTTTGTTTTCATAAAAAGGTCAGCCTCTAATGGTTGGTGTAGCTGCAGGTCTTCCCATGATCGAGCAGCATCTGCATCGACTGTTGATGCAGAATGAGCAGATGAATGCTCGATTATGGGAGATTGAAGAGAGGCAGGCAGCATTCCGGGCACTTGTTGCACCGCCACCTCCACCTCCTCCTGTGGCACATGTACAAGCCCCTCGACGTGGCGCGGCCAACGTTCGGCGAGGACGTGGCCGAGAGGATCGCCACCGAAACGGGGGGAATGCCCGTCGGCACTGGCGCCAACGGGAGGTAGAGGTGGCAGAGGAAGTGACCACAAGAGCTCCTCAAAAACCTTCTATTTCAATTTCTAATTTTTAATTTTTCTTATCAGTCAAATGTTTTTTTTTCATTTTCATATTATTATTTTCTTTTTATTCTTTTTATAGTTCTACACATGTTTCATATTTTTTTGATGATATTTCAATGGGTATATGCTTATGCGATACATTTGATATTAAAAAAATAAATATAGAATCTCAACAAATGTTTGAATTATCAATTTTTATATTTTCTCAATTTTGCACACATACATGAATATCAAGTGCAATGATGTCACTTGTCTACGATAAGTGAGCAACTTCAAAATGAAAATATTCCGAAAGTGATAGAAATTCACTCACTGGTGCTATCTGTCGGATCGCAACACTAGCTCCACCATGTGTTTCCATAACCTTAAATAGTAAAAAGTAAATTGCATGTGACAACATACTTGGATTTATGATAATGTGTATGTTCGATATAGAAATCAGATTACGTTTTTCTATGTGATTCAATCTGATTTCGAGTTATTGTGTAGTAGTTAGTATCATTAATATACATTTTTATTGAACATAAATATAAATTTTATCATAAGATTCTAGTGATAAGATACTTTAGGTTGTTCATTCCTGGTCTTGCTGTGCGACCAATAATTCTGTCTACATCGCGACAAAATCGGTCGGCTGTGAGACCTATAACTCTGTCTGCATTGCGACAAAATCGGTCTGCTGTGCGACCTATAACTCTGTCTGCATTGCGACAAAATCGGTCTGCTGTGCGACCTATAATTCTGTTTGCATTGCGACATAACTTATTCAGGTATCGAAATGGCAGGTCCTCCAGAATATGATCGAGGGGTCATTATCAATAATGCATGGTTGAGAGATAAAGAAATCGACCATTTCGCTCGTCTTTTACAAACCAATTTTATGTATGCATTTCAGGAGAGTTGGAAGTGTCAAATCCCACAGTACATTAAACCCTTACCCTTGAATCAGAAACATATCCAATTACTCCACAAGTTTGATGGATCATTGACTGATCGAAATGCCCACAAAATGACGAATGGACACTGGGTTTGCAGTTATTATGATGGTCAAAAAATTTTCATCTTCGATTCGATGAATGTAAAAAAGTTGAATGATTATTACAGGGTATATTTGACCAGACTCTATCACGGTTACAAATTCGATGATAATTCAGTTGTATTTCCCACTGTACAACAACAACAAAATGGAAGCGATTGTGGTCTGTTTGCCATAGCATTTGCTGTGTCACTGGCTTTAAACGAATGGCCTCCATCCGTGACATATGATTCATCATTATTACGAAAACATTTGCTACATATTTTTGATAGCAGCATTATTTCTCTATTCCCCAAAACAACACAGCTTGTAGCACATTCGTCCCAATACACTCAGATGTCTGATAACATCAATATTGTCGTAGACGAATCAAATACCATTCCCTCTGGGAGAACTGCAATGAGGCAAGCAGGTATTTTAGCCGGAAAATTTAACGATTGGAATTCCAAGATACGAGCACAGAGTTTGAGTAAACATTCCGAAAGAAAGAAGAATAAGAGACTATTTGGAGATATCATTGATGGTGTTCATGGCAGCGATGATACATCATTGCAATTTAGTGAATGTAAAATTCGTAAAGATGTTGGAAAATGTTCTCAAACAATTGACAGTGTTGTTGAAGGGAATCTTCCAGATCAAGTAAGTTTATCAGGGAGGAATTGTTCACAAAATAGCATCAATCACATCTTTCAACCTGAGTTCATCAGTAGTCGAATCCCAGAAAATATGAGACGAGCCAATCGTCGCAAAAGACGTTTTTCTGATTGAGCCCCCATACTTGAGAATGTTTACAAAACAATGATATCAGAAGATCAACGATTGAAAGACAATCATATTCATCATTTCGGCAGTCTCCTAGCTAGGTGTTCTGATTACGCTCATTGGGATACATTATTTCTCGAAAGATCTGGAAATATTGAACCTGTGTTACCGTGGCAGTACACATTCAAATATTATATAGCTCAGACAATCATTGGATTTGTACTTACTATAATGGGCTCGAACAAATTTATATTTATGACTCAATGAATTACGGTAAACTTCATGCCGACCATGAAGTATTTTTGCGACATTTATATCCATGTTTGATCGAAGATGGAAGCATTCGATTCAAAAGTAGCTCACTTTTATTCATACAAGTTCGACAATAGTCGAACGCCAATGATTGTGGAGTATACGCAATCGCATTTGCGGTGTCACTATTATATCGTCAAAAACCAGATGGGCTTGAGTACGACATCCCATCAATGCGCCAACATTTGTTTAAAATGTTCGAAACCAACTTTATACATCACTTTCCAATGGATCCTAAATATAATCGATGTTCGGCTAGTTTATTAACATCAGAGGAAATACGTAAGAATGAACGCCCTACTTGCACGAAGAGTAAAAACCGATTCACAAAAAAAAATATTCATGAAACTGTAAACAAACTGCTGCCCGTAAATAAAAATGCGAATATTGTTCAGACCAAAACGAATTTAGTGGAAAAGGCGCAAGAGTTTAGTAGAGAAACAAATAATATGAATGATCAAAGTAAATCAATGATTAATGGGAGATTGATTGAGGAACTCGTGACAATTTCTGATAAAGGTGACCGTATTGATGATTTGGATAATATTTCGCAACATGATGGGACAATGATATGTGGAGAGAAAGATTATAAAATGTATTACGAACCAATCAAATCGAAAATTAATCTTGCTAAAAAAATTTCGAAGAAGTACAGTCAGAAATCTCGATGCACCCAATTGGCAGTAGATACACAAGAACGGGATGTAGGAGACATGGTCAATATAAAGAATCATGTTAATAAAAGCTGTAAAAATACCGATAAATATGAAGAGAAAAAAATGCGTTCGGAATCGTCCGAGACACACGTAAAAAATTTACAGAAAGTCATCATGAACTCCGCGAAGAATGTATCGGAAAATGAGATGGAAACAGAATCTAGGCTCATGGCAGAAAATATCGTAAAATGGTGTCTAGAACGTAGGCGTCATCATGAAAAATCGTTGAACAATAATCTAGATCGGCTTAAGAAGAACGCGGAAAATTTTCTTTCGAAAACTGCTCATGGTTCTTCTGATGTGAAAGAAAAGTTAGTGCATCTTTGTGGTAAATCCATGCACACTTCTTCCACTGAAGCATATTTTTTCGAGACAATGTACTCATTCAACTTGAAAGATACTATCATAGAGGTAGATCTGAAAGGACTATCACACAATATTCTGCCAATAGCGGAACAAAAGAAACAATATATGAACATAATAAACATAATATTGACGATATTTTGAATCAATATGAGCATTTCCTTAGCATGGTAAAGAACACAAATATGAGATCTCTTTCCGGACTGCTAGAACAACTGTTCCATAAGCACTCTACGAGCACTTTGGGTCATCCGCAGAATTGCTATATGTCAGTAAATGCTTGTTTATCGTTGTTCATTGCTGTTGAGATATTAGCACCACATTTTCCATCAATACGATCTATGAAACGATTGGTATATAGAGTTAATGAATTTAGTGTCAAACTCTCATTAATAGACAGAGCATTGCAAATTTCGAATCTTGTGGAATTGAATAAAATTTCGGCAAAAATGAAGAACGAGGGAAAAGTATTTCACGATGATGGAAAAATTTGCTTGGATGAAGATAGAATTATCAAAATGAATAAGGCAGCTTTTATTGCTCTCATCAAACGATCAACAGATACTCCACAGTATCCGTGCATATCATGCACAAAATTATGTTCCAAGAGAAACGTGTCATGTTTGAAGAATCTTTGTAAGACAATTTCAAATAAAATACTGGGACGATTTAATAGAATATGTAGATACGAAACCTGAATTGGACAGTGACTATGTATGCCAATATTGTCTCTCGAAATTCCGACAAGGTTTTTGGCCGCCCACATGTATTCTTAATGCGATGGATGTTGGGTACATGCCGGAAGAGATCGCGACCTTGAATGATTTCGAGAAAATTTTGATACAGCGTGCGAAAGCGTTACAAGTTATCCAGAGAATGGGTACCGTATCTAAAAAGAATATGCCTCATTCAACGATGATAAAAAAATTGAAAGGTCAAACGATGGCTATGATTTGCATGATATTGAAGTTCAGGTAGATCCTGATGAGCAAAATGATAAAGATAATGTTGATATTTATTCAAAAGATACATCTGAAGACGTTCATAACACGCATGACGCAAAGCATGTCAAATTCACTGAATCCCTACTAGATGTAAAATTGAATAAAAATATGACTGGGAAATGCATGTCACAAAAATTTGCCTTACTTACGCAAATCATTGACCCAGATACATATTATCAGCAGTACACAATTTATCCCATACAGAATATACGAATGAATGAAACTTCAACCAAATTGTATCAAATGAAAAAAGTCCAGAATTTACCGCTAGATAATCGCGTTAAAACTCTAGACTTACAATGTTTCCCTGATTCATATCAATACGGTATTGATAGGATTTGTGAACACGTTCATTACTAGTCACGCATAAAAAAAATCATACACTACTTCTGGCCTACTATCAGGGTAGGGGGACACAGCATATCCACTTAGTTCTATGGGTCGAAGATGCACCTGTATTAGGTAAAAGTTCCAACAAAGAAGTTGAACAATTTATTTCGTAATATGCAACATGCAAACCTCCGAATGAAAAAACTTCACCAAAATTATATAGGCGAGTCAACACCCATCAACGGCATCGCGATAATAGTTATTGTTTACGATCAAAAAAATTCAAGTGTGGTGGAGTTACCAGTCGATATAGATTTGGTTTTCCTCGTCCCGTCTCTGAAAGTGTTGTGCTCTGCGATGCAGCTGTTTCCATCGCGGGGCGCCGAAAATTGAGAACAAAGAGTCGTCTGTATGATCTTCCCCGCAGTGCGGACGAAGTTTATATCAACGATTATAATCCGACCATTCTCTATGCTTGGGAAGGTAACATGGATATACAATTTATTGGTGAAGCTTCTACTTTATTGACCCACTATTGTACGAAATATTCTACGAAAGCCGAAAAAACTTCGGGAACGATTGAAGATATAAATTCCACAAAAACATTACATCAGCGACTGTGGAATTTTGCATTCCGTAGTTTAAATAATCGAGAAATTGGGGCACTGAAGTTGCGGACACATTTTCGAGTATACCGTTGTATGGAACAGATCCAGACACTTCTATAATATGGTTAGACGTCAGATTAATAAGAAGTCGTAAATTTAAATTATATAAAGATATCCAACAAATGGATCCCAATTCAACTGAAATTTTTTGCCCATCAGTTATCGATAATTATTACCCTAATCGCCCTGAAGCATTGGCTTTTGTATCACTGTACAACTTCGCTATGTAGTACGACATTGTACGGAGTAAGCCTAAGAATATCAACGTTGAATTTCATAATATTGGCACTTCTCTTTACTTGAAAAAACGAAAACGAGGTCACTTGCTCAACCATTATAGATAAAATATAGACACACAACCGGAAAATTATTTTTATTCATTATTATTATTGCATCAACCATAGGTGGATACAGATGAATTAAACAATGGTTTCAAGACATACACAGAGTCATTCAATTACAAAAAGTATGTCTAAAAGAAGCAATGCAATACCATGAAGGACTTGTTGACTTGCAAAAAGGAATTGATTACATAAATAATGAAGTTGAGAAACTCATAGCTAATGAAGAGAATGAGAACCAGGATAGAGTATCTGTACCTTAACTTTTTCATTGTGATGTTGTAGAAACTGAGGTAGCAATGACGGAGTTCAAAAATTTAGGCGAAAAAGCGGTTAAAAATATTGATGTAGCAATAATGATCACTCAAATGAATTTTGACCAAATGAGAGTATTTGAACGAATCACTGCTACCTTGCAGTCGGAGAATGAACTACTGAGACTTTACGTGAGTGGGGAAGGCGGCACAGGCAAACGTTTTCTCATTGACGTATTGCGAGCATGGATGAAAAAGGAACTGAATAAGGAAACAGCAGTAACTGCTCCTACAAGAATTGCAGCATGGAAAATTACTGGTGGAACTATTTGTCGAGTATTCTCATTACCAGTTGAACACAGAAAGACCCCTGTATATAGCGAACTATCAGACGGCTACCTCAAACTGTTACGCGACCAGTTGAAAGATGTAGCGTTGATCATTATTGATGAAATATCTATAGTGTCCAATGTAACTTTGATGTATGTACATCTTCGCTTGATAAGAATTTTCAATACGGGGGGTTGGGGAGAAGGGAAATAATTGGTTTGGTGGCAAGCACATCCTTGTTTTCGAGGACTTCTTACAACCTTTACCTGTCCATGAAGATCCAGTTTATGTTCAGTTACCTTCGACGAAGGTGAAAGAACTTGTTAATTCATTGAGAAAGATCAATCTCTGGACACATTTGTTTTCTCACGATGAGTTGAATATTAATATAAAGCAAAAAAAGATGAAGGATATGCTGATTTGTTATCTCGGTTACGAATTGGTGCTCTAACATGTGATATCAATTTGCTAGAAACTCGCAAAATTGGAATTAATCCACATTCATCATATAATGCCCGATTGCACGCATTAAGTGAATATATCAATGGACTGCCTTTAGATACTGTTTGTCTATTGCCCACCTGCAAGCAATGCGACATACTTAATGCAACTATGCTGGCACAAATCCCAACTTCACAATGACATCAGCTAAAAAGCTGTTGCGTAAATATGATGATGACGCCACTCGCATCGCTGGTCTTGCAAAATGCATCGTTATAAAATTGGGCGCGAAACTGATCATACCACGGAATATCGATGTCACTACTGGACTAGTTAACGGTGCAATGTGTAAAGTTACTAAAGTATCTAAATCGATAAATAACATAGAAACTTTGACCGTCGTTTTGAGCACTGGAGTAGAATGCATAATTGAACGAGTGAGTGTCAAGTTCGAAATTATGGATAGAGCATATGTTGTAAGAAAACAATTCCCAGCAAGTCTTGCCTACGCAGTCACTGTGCACAAAAGTCAAGGTTTAGATTTATCGAATGCTGTCATAGATGCTGGGAATGCTATGTTCAGTACTGGTAAGACATATGTCGCTCTATCCCCTTTGACAACATCGAAAGGCCTTCATTTGATCAACTTCGATCCTCTGTTACGTCCCGGGGACAGGTCGTAGATATTTTCCAAGTTTGAAGTGAATGTAGAGGCGATGTTGACCAGGATGCCACTGGTCGGTGCGAGTCTTAGTTGGTCACTCTCTTCACTTACCGACTGTCCCTTGCAACTCTAACATATATAGGTATTTGTTCGGATGATCAAGCCCGCTATGCGCGGGTGAATTTGAAGAAGATTCTCAGAGTCAATGTTACAGTTTATAATTAATATATTTATTAGTGTTACTGGTTTTACACTGATGTTACACTTAGTTTATACACTGTTTTTATATTATAGGCTTATGCCTCGAATTCTCAAGAGCGATTACGTTTTTAGTGTTAATGACTGGTTTCTTCTGGAGGTTCTGATTTAAGTTTGAATGTTCTTAGGAAGAAACGCGAGTCCGATGTTCTTTGATTGAGTTAGTTAGTTTGAGAAATTCTTGCAGTGAATAAGCGTCTTGACAAATATGAATTGAAATAGTAAAAAATAATGAGCAGTGCGTCTTGACGATTTTTAATAAGAATTGAGAGACTTGACGAATTGAATAAGTCTTTACGAAATGAAATAAGGATAATGAGAGCGTTTGCTTGTGCGCGATACTTTTTATAGTATTCGTTGACGCGTGTTTTATAACGAAGAGGGGGTGATTGAATCAGGCGTCTTTGCGTTGGACCCGCAAGTTTTTATCGGTGCTACGCGATTGGGCGTGAGTCCCCAATCGCAAATAGCGTGATCTTGTTTGTGGGTCCGCGGTTTCTCAGGATTTGATAATGGCTCTTGGGAATCTTGGCTATCTTATCTTCTCTAATAAAACATGCGTTCTCGAAGACTTATTGTTATCTTAGTTTCTATATTAATCTATGTGTTCTCACGAGAAGCGTGTTGTTATCTTATTTCCTATATTAATCTATGCGTTCCGAGGGGAACTTATTGATTCAGCTGCATGGGTAGCGTTATTATCATGGGTTGATTCATTTCCACCCTTGTTTTATAGTATATTGTTTATCGCTTATCGTTTTAGTTTATGTGTAGATTACTTATGCTTAATTTGTATTATTTTGTTGATGTAATTTATGCGTAAATGAGTAGTTTACGTTACTGGTTAATGATGTCATTTATGCATAAATTTCCTATGAATTAATTATGTTGGTATTGGTTGGTGATTTATGATATTGGTAATTTATTACAATTGTTACTCATGTATTAATTACTTAATGGGTCTACACTATATTAATGATGGTTGTAATATATTTACTAGTTCGTGTTAATTATATATGTATTCCTTCTTAGTTTCTGTTAATTACATATATACTTGAATTTATAACTTCGTTTGCTAGTTTGGTCTTGGTAGTGTTTTCTGAGATGTAGTGTATATCTATATATGTGTATATTTCGTATTTCTACATAAGTTTATTAGTTTATGGAAAAAAAAATGTGTGTGAGGTAGGTTGTACATGAATCTATTTTATCGTCGTACTTCCGCTTATGGTAAGGTAGGTATCAGTTGGTAGAACAGCTGTAAAGATGATACGGGGACGTAACACCTCATCAAGCACGAGCAAGTCCATCTGCGATAGCAGAATATAATCGTCTCAGGGCGGCATTCCGACCAGACTTACCACAGATTACCTTGACAGAATGACGCTGGAAAAAAGTATTCGATTGCATATGGGCAGTTCCCGAAAACGATATAGAATATTAAGCAAACAAGAAGTTAACATCACGTGCTCTGCAATGGCCAATCTGTGGACTGGAGAACACCGATGGTGTTTCTAGTTATGCTAATGCCACCCTTCAGCGTATATTCCAATGTTTTTTACTGAGAACAACTCTTCTAAATAAAACTTCCTCACCAGATGCATTACATATAGCGCTTATCGCGTATATGACTAATGCCGACACTGTTAGCCCAGTTCTTATACGACATTATGCTGGGAAAAAATTTGGCAATGATATAGAACAAGATCCGCTGCAATTTTTCGAAGCACTTTGCGAATGAAATCACGGTTTGAGAAAACTAGTCAATATCGAATTTAATCATGTAGAACGATGTAGAACTGTGAATACGTAACTACGGAGAAAATTACAAAAGATTATTTAAGTCTACCAGTGCCATTTAAGAAACAAATCGTGAGTATTGAAAGTTTTATTGTCAATTCGCATGGTATTTGGCATACGTATATAGGCAATTGTAGCATGTGTTCAAAAAATATCGTTGAAATCTATAATAAAATAGATATTAATCATGTCAAACGAATATTAGTTATTGAATTAAATTTCTTCTCCGCCAACAGTAGAGGTATTTGAAAGTATGACAAAGGATTCCTGAAAGCTATCCCTTCTACCAGAATATCACTGTGTGGTAAACAATATGCTGCATTAAGTGCCATATTTTGTTCTGGTCAGGTGAATGATGATCTACATTTCAAAAGTATGTTGAGAGTGAATAAAACATCTGAATGGACCGAAGTCGACAATTTGGTTGCTAGGAAGAAAAGATGGCCCACGAATGCAAAGGGAGCCTACATTTTATTTCTGGAAAGGACTGGAAACAAAATAAAAAATTAGGTGTGATGAGACAAATATACTACAACATATTGTTGAAACAAATATATTGTTGCGACACGTATTCATTTGTGATTGATCATAGTACGATACCTGTAGGCATGAATAAAATTATCGTTGAGTTGAGCCGTGAGTTGTTCCACTCACATGATGTGGATCAGCCTTGAGTTGTCTCACTCATATGATCATTATAAGTCAACAAGTCTGAAAAAACTAATTTTTGTGGAAAAGGGGTTTGGCCTAAATATTTCTATTTTGTACCTCGGCAAAATATCTATGAAATCACTGAATTTTAGGTTCAAATTATAGAGAATCGTCGGTATTATATATATTGATATATATATATCTGTGGATATTTTTATGGAATTTACTGTGATTAGGAAGTAATAGGCTATTCAATTTTCAGCGGTGGGGGAATCCTGATCTGTCCTGTATAGATAGTGGTAGGCTTCAAGTTCTGTGAGTGACGTCATTATATATAGTAGGGCTTAGTACGGGGCTTATACTTGGGTCGAGACGTTACCGCGTCTTGATAGATTGTAGGTCAGAACTACATCTACAGCACATTTTTACTTTTGATGAGTGTAGTGATAAGAAAAGGTTTGTAACACCCGGAAAATTGACTCCCGGATTGCTTAGTGGTTAAACAGAATCAACTTCTGACAGTCAGCATACATTAGGATAATTACAACCATAATAAATATTTGAAATTCGAGCAATTGTCAAAGTTTCTTCGGAATTTTCTACTTCACCATCCCACAAGAGGTACTGAATGTGAGAGTACGTTATTTATGCATTTCAACAACTTCTATATCGAGAGTAACCATAAATGTTCATTGCAATTATTTGACCATTACTTGATGAAATTTTCGAAAAATATTAAATTATTTGGATTGTCGTACGATGGACATTGGCGGGATTGAAATTAACTGACTGGGTGGTTTATGACGTAACGACATGTCGATAAACATAATATATTCAGCGGGCGAAACGCTTGACCGGATTCAGAGTAGGTTGTCGCCGGTTAAAATCCACCCTGAGACAAATATTTTTCTTAGATCTTGAGTAATTATCATCGGAATATGTTGTAATTAATAGATCTAAGTGAGACATGCAAACCAGTGACTATTAATGCGCAAACTGCTGTCCATCTGACGACATGAATGAATAATTTTTTATCGCTATTTATGACAGAGGTCGGTACGTCACACGGTCAGTGAAGATCAATATATTGGCTTTCTCTCGAAAAAGACAGAATGACACCTCGCTTTTCAGCAAATTTAGCAGTATTACTATTTCACGAAAGTTGTGGTTTCCATATCATATCTCGCCTTACTTTATATAATCAAAAAAAGTAAGGATAACCACTACCAGCACGGATCCGCCCACAACTGGAACCCTGCACTACAGTTGCTAGTACCGGGCTGGTGGGTTCCTTCCATGGTGCCCAATTTTTTTAGGTACCTGGGTCGGCAGCAAGAATTGTCCTCTGGTTATGACGGACCTTCGCTTCGTAGTTGGGATGCATGTCTTGGGGTTGTTGATTTCCTCAGAGCTGTTGAACCCTTTGCGACTCTTTCGTATTTGAATGATGATGATGTTGATGATGTAAGGAGAGGAGAGAAGGAGAAAAGAAAGAAAAAAAGAAAAAGAGGAATAAATTGATAGAACAAAGAAAAAACAAAATTATAATTAGGATTACTATATGCTCAACTCGAGAAGTCCTCCAGGTTGCAATTTATCCACGAAGGTTACGTGACTACAACCTATTACCAGACACATCTCATATGGAAGATTACTGTCAGTCAAGAGGTGCAGGTTCAACTATCTGCCTAATTTTATGCATCTGTGACTCTGAGTGACGCCGACACTACTACCGTCCCCCTACAACCATTACTGCGCAAATTGCTGTTGTAGACATGAATTTAGAACATTCCAATAAAAATTATTGTTATGATCACCTACATTAGACATTTGTATGAATCCATGGCATCTGTCTGTCTCCAGCAATACATGAGTGACGAAACCTGGAAAATGGCTGATACGAAAAATTAGGAACTCCATACATTTCCGGTTGTGTGTCGACGATGAATTATTGTTTAGGGCCAGTTTTCGGTAGTAAAATTAGCGATAACTTTGGTTCAGCTTAACCCTGGTTTAGATTAAACTACAATCAGCGTAATTCCGGTTTAAGAAGAAAAATGGTGGATTACACTGTTATCACGATGAAAAAAATTAAACCTCATCTACGCTAACTCACAGCGTCCATAACGTCTTGACGGTTCATCGGTAGATAACCGTTATTTAATAGAGAAAAATAATTGATATTACTGCATAATCATTGCAATAGTCCATAAAAAAATATACAGATCTCTATTTGATGCATGATGGTCGGGGAAAAATAAGTTTTTTGAATATAATAACCAAATATGTGTAAAAATAACTAAATAACCAAATACGCACATGAACACAAGTTGATTATGAATTGGTTTCCTACGCGTCTTTTTCTTATAATGGTGATAGTTCTCTTTTATTCGATAGGAAACGAGCTGTGAACTTCACAGAGCAAGAGAAAATGACTCTAATTAATGTCATAAGAAGATACACTCACATTATTGAATCCAAGGAAACTGATAAGTTTCAAAGTGTTCAGAAAACAGAAGCCTGGAAACAAATTCCTGAAGAATTTACTACTCAACATGATAAACGTACTCTTGACAATTTACAATATTGCTGGGCCAATATAAAGAAGAAGACTCGCGAGTACCAAGGTCGTGAGAGGCGTGAGACGATGGCAACAGGAGGAGGCTACATAAATTTTGTGAAAAATGTCGTCTATGAGGCAGCTCTAACGATAATTAGACGGGAAATAGCGCCGTTAGTTAGCGCGTTTGATAGTGATGCACCACAATATCAGGACGTCGAGGAATTGTTAGGAGATCCGTCTGATTGTGATGATAAGCTTGATGTATTTAACCATCTACAGGAAAATGGTAACATTTCTAATTGGGCTGGATGGAATCCAGGCTCATTGAAGAAACCACTACAAGATGCCATGAAACAGGTTGGACCATGAAGCAGTACACCAGACACTTCAGTACCATGTAGCAGAGCCTTCGGTGACAGAGTGGCTACTTCAAGATCATTTGACAGAAGATCTGTTTACATTCTTGATCAGAGCGAATTTCGAAACACTCACTCTAACGTTCCAGTACCGATGCCGAAGCCGCTAAAAAAATCACAAAGACTTTGCTACGAAGACAAGGCTGAGACTGACACTAATAATAATAATGACTCAACATCCAGCCATAAAGAAATGGACTACGGGGGAAAAAAAGTACCTTGAGATTAAACAAATGAAGCGTAATTTGAAAAGAAGCCAGGATGGTAATGGAAGAATTCAAAATAAGAAAGCTGTTATTGTAAGCTGATCTGAAGCTAAAACAGGCGAAGCTGGATGCTATAAAAAAAAGACACCTGAACCAGTCAGACTCTTCAACTGAATCTTAAACTCATTGTGGTCCTTTTTGATTTCATATCCGCTAAAGAAAAAAATGAAAATCCAGATAATAATGCGGTCAACAATGATGCGAGAATACGTATGATCGATTTTGACCCTTATTGCGATTTCGACCCTTACGGCGGCGTCAATCCCTATCTCTCTCGCACCTTCGCAATATCTTCCGCAACAATGGAGACTAATTCCCCGATTAATTCTTGAATATATATAACAAAACGACTATGTCCCTTTTTATATTAATTCAACAACATTTCATCTTCCGGATAAAACGTACGCGGGATGGATAGGTCTACAACGAACAATAATTTCTATTAATTTAAACGCGGCCGAACTAATACTCGTTATCACTACCTTGAACAAATATGGCTACTTTTCCAATTTACCATTGACAATGAAAGAAAAAACCTGTGGTTCAACACTTACGGACAAGTGAAAATATTTTCCACACACTGAATTTATGCTAACTTAACTTGACTCAATATGAACAACATGAAACAAACGATTTTATATTTAAAAATGACTTCCCGCACATTCACTCACAACGTGGTTATTCACAATAATTCAATATCATACAACGCACACACATACTATTAATAACCAGCTCGTTGAGCGATCCTGGTGGAAGTGATGCCTCAGTGCCTTTGCTTCCGTATATAATGTCCTTAGTGAATAAATTAGGCCAATCCTAAACAACTTCCTGGTCTAGGATCCAATCACAACCCTATGCAAATTCTCGATGATTGACAGCCCCAATCATTGCTATCTTCATCGATTAATCGATTTCCCATTGGTGATTGGGTTACCGGAGTCGAGAGGCGCTGCACGCTGCCTGTTGCCGAGCCGTCAATTTATCCGCATGTTACGACGCATTTCCCACGTCTGCGCATCTCCGCGCGCACATGCCGGAAAATAGTACCCATGAGTTTTGACAGATAGCAACTTTGGTATCGTTATTCGTCAATACCATACCATCAACACAGTTTATTCGAATTCATCAACAACATTGACGGTCTATCAGAATAATCATCCACGGCATCCAGACTTCCATTAATCATATCCACAACTCCATAGCGACAATGGCAATCCGGAGCTGTCAAAGTGAATCTGCATAGGACCCCAATCATTCACTATTGATTTACTGTCATTTCCCATGCTGACAGTTCCAGGTTATCTTCATAATTTTAATTACATTTACTCACTCTCTCATTCACTCATACCGTATAACATTGTTCGCAGGTCCGAGAAACACAAAATATTAAATAATAGGAAAGAATTAATCGGGGAAACGAGTAAACAAACTCATTTTTCGTAATTGCAATGAGTGGCAACGGCCATCTCATCACAAAACAAAAGTTTTTTTTTAGGAAAAAAGGATAGATGTATGAATAGGAATACATTTTGAGGAGACTTTTTTTTACTAGGGGCAAGTCAGGTAAAAAATCCACCAGAGATGAAACGAACACATCTCAATTTTGATGTTTTATACTATGAAAACTACTTGAAATCAATGGAAATGTTAAAGATAGGTTTTTCCTGATGATTCCATTGGAACGCTGAAGAGATGCCCGATAGAAATTGTGTGCCTGAACTGATTTTTTAACCAACATTTGAAGGTGAAGACCTTTTCGTTATGGAAAAATTCCACTTTTTCGGCGATATCTCTGGTTCCATTGGTTCTAGCGATCCAGGACTGATCACCAATGAATGGCTAACTCATTTTCCGTCGATTTGTATAGTTGTAAGAGAAGCTATCGATTTTCTAAATAGATATAGAGCAGAAACTTATTTCCCGAAAATGGACTATAGGTAATTGAATAATTAATTGCAAAAAAATAAGAATTACACAAGTCGATGGAATATGAGCTCGCCTTCTACTCAAGACCAGCCCCAGGTCTCTACGGTCAACTGAACCGAACATATTATGAGAAAAAAGAATTTTCTCGACTTTAGGAAGAGCTATCCCTGCAAAATTAAGGAAAAAAAACCATATTTTCACATATGCTTCCCTCTGAAATTTCCTCAGCTTTCCAATGAAATCATTAGGAAATCTTCATCTCAGACTATTTAATTGGAATGTCCATTCTACTCGATCTTTCCCTAGATGATGAACAAAACAATTATATCACTTTTGAAGAAACTAGTTGGCTGGAATAGTCCCACAATTACCTCGCTCAGCTTCACGGAGTATAATAATTATATCAGCCTGAAACAATGAATCTATTATTTGTCTTTTTCATCTCAATACTCAACTTCAAAGCAAAAAATAATTAACTTACTGGTGAAAATAACCATTCACCAATCTTTCTCTCGCAGAATTCCCTTGGCCAAATTGAACATTGTGGCATTATAGCAATATTATGTAGTACTGCTGTTGCTACAATCACAGGCAGTGTTCGTTCCACTTGATGAAAACGTGATCCAATCCGTACTACAGGAAAACGTCGAGCCCAGATGACAAAGCAGCGTTCGACACAGTTCCTAGTCCGAATCTGAGCCTCATTATACAAATGTTCTTCAGGAGTTTGAGGATTTCGAATAGGAGTCATTAGGTAAGGAAGATTTGAGGGATATCTCGAATCTGCAACCAATAAACTGTCCTCTTGTAGACCTTGCTCAAAAACGTAACAAAGACGTGAATTTTGGAAAATTGTCAAATCGTCAGTTGATCCTGGCCAGTGTGCAATAAAGTCAATGAATTGCAATCTAGCATTACATGTGCCTTGAACGTTTATGGAGAAAAATCCATGTCTATTTCGAAATAATTCGGCAAGGTCTCCTCCTACGAGAAACAATTTAAAATTGATGGGTATCTTCACTGAAAAGGATTCAGAAAATATCTTACCGAATTATTGCACTCGTACTTGTCTCCCACCACACACCCCAAGATCTGAGGAACACCAGATCTGTTAAAGAGTTCAGCCTGAGTTTGACAGATTTCATTCAGAGTCCGTGGTAAATAGATAAATTCAGGCACAAGAGCTGCAATTAATGGAGATACCCGATGGACAATTACCCATGCACTTCTCTTGCTCAGACCTAAACAGTCACCAATTGTAATCAGATAAGACCCAGTTGCATAAAACCGTAGTGCAACTAGTAGTTGAATTATCGGAGGAATTTGAAGAGCCCTGAAAAACGTAATTACAAGAAAGTCTACTTTAATCCTCCTTCGCTATAATAATAACAATATTTACACTAAAAAATAAAGCAAAATAAACCTATTATGATCAACTATCAGTCCATGTTCAATTCTCATCAACAGTATTTCAACGGCTTCTTTGGTCAGCCGATAACGTGCTTTAAACGCCAGGTCATTTAACTGCTCAAAATCATTGATATGCTGTCAAGCTCGGACCCGATCATGTACAAATGGAATTCCTCCTCCATCATCTCCATTATTCACGTTATTGTCCATGATAGATCACTGAAAATATAAACGAACAGGCTTTAATTAATTAATGGCTGTGGCTAGTCGTCCCAATACCGTACGAATAAGAATTCCGGACAAATAAAATTATTTTAAACGTACGGTACTCGGACGACTAGACACTGCGTTAATTAATTTGATTACTTTCAATATCAATTGTCACTATCATTAGATGACAATTGTGTTTATGCCAGTAAAGATACGTGAATTTTTTGTGGGAAATAACGAGGGCTGACGACCGAGTGGTTATTGACTAAGCCATTGGCAATTTCAGAACAGTGATAAGTACCCAATCACACTCAGACACTTTGTTGATTTATTACATTTTTTTTTGTTTATTTAAAAGTAATTTTAATAGTAAATTTCAGTAATTCTCAGCAATGAGGTTATGTACAAAACCACTGACACTGACAGTTGTAATCAGTATAAGACTGTTGTTCCGCCATTTTTTTTCTCAAACCGAAATTAAGTTAACGGTGGTTTAATCTAAACCAGGGTTAAGCTGAACCAAAGTTATCGCTAATTTTACTCCCGTAAACTCGCCCTTAGTCTCATCAATGTTTAATTCCCGGTTGGACCAAATCTATCGTTTCTTAACAAAACTGCGGAAGCGAGAATATCCCGACTCGATACCCTTTCAGATTTATCCCCGAGGATGAAACGTTGTTATCATCCATCATTGTCTGACTTCTGAAACGACCAGAATGAGACTATTATATTATTTTGAACGTTCTAGTCGAGTTGTACTTGAAACAGCTCATACAAGAAGTTTGTGGAACGTTTATATGTCCATCAATTTTCTATTGAATTACTGAGCATTAAAAATGTATACATAGTATTCGTTTTCACCTTACTGATTCCATAGAAAGTGTAATGTTGGAAGTGCTGCTTGACACGGAATTTTGTGAAGTATGTTACCATATCGATGTCCGAATCCACAAAATATTTACAAAATGTTCGAATTTTATTTCTGTACGTCCGCTTATGTTGAATGGGAATTCCATTATTTGGAAGGTAAATTGTACGGTCATAATAGAGTATGAAATGAGTGCATGAGTAAAAACGTGCAAAGGGTATAATCTCATGAATTATTTACATGATTGATACGATTTACTGACCCGATGAAAAGTACCCGGCAAGTTTATCGTTGCCAAATTTCCACCAACTGACGACAAATTATTTCAACAATTATGTCAAAAAATTCCCGAAGAACCAAAACCAATCTCAATTTTATACGTACTCAATTCGTGATCGAACTGAGAATGAGAATTATTCAGATCGAATCTAATGAGTTTAATTTCAAGCGTGCTAATCGAATACATCTGAATGGAGTATTATTGCATTTTAATAGATGATTCGGAGATATGATTTTGGACTAGTAAGTTTCTCAAATTCTGCTACGGTATCCATATTTGAATTTTATTCCAATCTGAACCTGTATGAAGTTTCATGAATTACGATATTGCTGAATCCCACTTGCGGATTTCCAATTTGAATTTGAATAAGTTTGGATTTAGATGAAACTTTATTCAGATACTCCTTGACAGACAGGAACATACAAGATTAATTTTGATTCGAAATAATTGTTCATTAATTTCAAGTGCATATTACTATGCGAGTGAAAAATGAAATTTGTTTTGAACCCAAAGTATTTATTTTGATCCAAGATCGATAGATTTAATTCAAATCTTACTTCTCCTAGGGATATGTATTAAGTGTAACTCTATGTCTGGAAGTCATTATCATAGCACATTCCTCAACTTATATACGTTATACATCCTCGCGTACCGAGCATACGCTATACATTCAATAAACGTGTGGGTCGTTGTCGGAGGACACCACGATGGTGGGCTGGCGTGCTCTGCCACCATCAGCGTACAGGCATATGTATACACAATCAGAATACCGTGTGCACACACGGCTCCGGCATATATAGTTGACGCGCATGCGAAGGTGAAGGCAAGAGAGTTGAGCTCGCAAAGCCGTGTGCCAGACTCAAGTGATACCGAGCAAAACGTCGTGGTTGTATCTTAGTCTTTCACTGACTCGCATCCTCTTCTCATGAAGCTCAATTTTTGTATATTACAATTCAATAGATTCATGTGGAGAACATAAAAAAGTGTTATAATTTCTGTTATATCATTCGATTATTCATGTTTGTCAATGTGCCGAATCTGAGTTTCACTTTCGTATAATTGATAACATTCAAATATAGTAAAAAAAAATCTCAGGATCAGAACACCATGAAATTCATTTGAGAGAGCCAACCAGTTTCTTATTGCCATTTTTACTTTTGTTTTCCAAACTTCGAAATTATTGATGTGATTACTGTTCCATGCTACGAAAATGTCTACGATTTGGAGACTCATCATTGCTTTTAAATTACTTGGGGTAAGACATTTTTTCACGAATACAAATTGTACATTTTATTTCATTCAAAGAAACCTAACAATGTTAAATAATTATTTTTTAATGTAGTGCCATAAATAAATTCATATATTGGAAAGTGAGTTCCATTTTTAGATTGTATATATATGTATACATGATGGTATAGCATATATAGTTATAGCAAATGAGGAGACATTGTCCCTCACAATTAGTCACGCCACGCTTCTCTACACTCTCTTCAACATCACGCTGGCCACTCATTCTGTCTGCTCCCATTCTCGTTGTTATTTAAGCTATGTAGATCGAATCACCGTGGTGACACTTCGAATTCCTAGCAGCATTCATATTCATCGCAAAATAAGTTCTCATCTTTCTATCAATAAGTCAAATTTTCGAAATAAATTGAATGAGCTAATTAATCAAGATATTTTCATCGATTGGAATGAGCAATCATGATGTCAACTTATTATAACTAATCTCATCTTCATAATTAATCATTTGACAAAGATAACCGAAAGGTACAACCATTGAGAGGAAATCAGTGAACGAATTCCCTGCATCTTTGCGTTCAGTTGAATACACGATAAATCAACAGAATCATTATTATTGCGGAATTGATATATACCTCTATTCACAATTGCGTAAATTGTGAAGTATGAATCGTCTCTAATTTAGAGCAAGCCACAATTAGTTTCAGTTGCTTCAAGGAAATTTATGGTAATTGAGATGTAAATGTGATCCGAAGTGACCAAACTTGGCTTCTACTATATTCTAGATAGATTCATTCGTATTCTAGACATTCATTTGAATAGGGACCATATTATAAACGCAATATCTTTCGCGTCCTAACGTTGATCAAAATTGAATTACATCGACTGATAAATCATTTAAGTACATATGTTCTCTTCCTCACAGATAATTCCCCAGGAATTATCAGTCTAATGGAGTTCTCCGCAAAATATCCAATTTAAAGTATATGCGAAATTCAATCCTCGTAAATACGATCTATTCGAAACAAAAGTCCCAAATCCATAACACATCTTTCCAGTTCTCGCAAAAGTAGATCGTTGGTGAAAAGTCAAACGTCAAGCGCGGGACTGGAATTTCCTCTTTCATTTTCTCTCGCCTTTCGCTGAATAAGCATGCAGATTTCATTTATCTTTTGTTAATGTGTCGTTTTTCAAATGATTGTCGGTATTATCACACTCTTTTCAACTTAATAACCCATGTGATAGATTCCACTCATGTTGGTTCAATTCGATCATTACCTCGAGAAGCATCGTTTTGGGGCTGCAGTCGATGCCACCCGATACCGCCGTTGTTGGTTCCTCGAATAAACTGCGTTTCATCTATCTTTTTGAGCGAATTCTGGCCGCCTATTTTCATATATATTTTCTGTTCATATAATTGATCACAAATATGTCATATGAATTTCCTTATGGAGATCAAGTAACGTGGCAGCGTCTCGCGAGTACGCGCGAGCAGAATTGCTACCGCTTATAATATGTAGCTAACCAATTGATATTTGGTTAGGTATTGCAAAGATCTCGTGAACTGCTCCGATTGCGAAAAAACTGTTAGTACATTTAATCATATAGTTCTCTTAATCTATTTCGTTCCCGATAATTGCTTTTCATTATTTTCAATTATGAATGACGCTAAAGGCTGATCGACAAATCAAAATAATTTATAGATCTCATTGCTGCGAAAATATCCATCTCCCGTCTTTTTTTATTTATCGTCATACCACTTTCCTTTAGTCAATCCAAACCTCGAAAACTGTTATTAGTAAGTACATATGGGAATATTATATTCACTTTATTCATATTATAGTATTAAATAATTTTATATTTATGAAGATTCGTTCACGATATATCCATAAATAGTTTATGGATGCCAGTTTATATATGCTTCGAAAAGGCAGTCCATAACTTTCGAGCGTATTGATTTCAAGATTAGTGGGATAATATCATCGCTATGAAATAATGTCTAATTGCTCTGAAGGCCGCGATTTGATAGTAGATACCACGCAATCAATCAATAATGCCCAGAAAATAGTAGTGTTTCCCCTGTGATCGCTGATTATTTATCTAATGATTTCACGTGCGATCTTCATAAACGATGGGAAAATTTCCCTCTGGTCTCGCTACCTCCGGCGTGTGGTGTCGCTTTGATGAATTTCATCGAATCAATATGAAGTAGAGAAGTATAATGAAGGATTGACATTCTTCAAAAAAAATTATGATTACCCGACAGCACAGATCACATTAAATTCCTCCCGATTTTTGTTTCTTTTTTGTTTCTGAATAAAGTTAAAAAATTGTTAGTAATTGTTTTAAATATATGTATGTAGTTGGTAATCAACAAGGTGAACAGGATCTGCAGTCTTCTGAAAAGTATCTTAATCAAACCAGATGCAATTGATAAAAATTTGGACAAATCGCGGCTAAAAACATTCACTATTTTATCATGAATATTCGCATGTAATTGGGGAATTACAGGTTAAAGTAATTGCGACGTCCGGCGACTTCCGGCCGTGTTAGTTGCTGCCAAGTGGCAATAAACCCGGATGCTCAAAAACAATTATAACTAATTCTTCCTTCACCAACACTATTGAGAAAAGTTTTTGCATAAATATTGAATTATTATAAAACAGATATGAATCATGACATCTAATTTAATCCAATTCAATTGATGATCAGTCTATTCACCTTCGTGAATAGATCATTCATCAAAATTGCAAACTCTCCGGAAAAACCGTAATGTTGTGGACACGTTTCCACTCATGTGAGAACCTTAAATATTTGGAATACATGAAAATGCAATCGTCACTTACCGAGGATGGCACATTAATTCGTATTTATGTAATTTTCTTTTTTTATCTCCCCTTAATCAACGATTATTATATTCAATAGCTAGAAGAAACCCGAACACTTTCGAATACCATTCCGGAAATTTTTTCAAAATTTGATGCGAACATTGAAGATGAATCAAATTCAGATATTCTCTATGATACTGCAAATATGATCGTCAATTGATTCAATAAAGCACAATATTTGCACAATTATTAGATAAAAATATATATACGCATATTGGAATCTTTCCCGTAGCTCATGATCCGAATCCGTACCGAAATCCTTTTATCTTTATCTGAAACTTCAAGTGCAATTAGTTTATGATTATTTCCATTTCATATACCTACACTTCCATTCAACGTAAAAACGAAAGCCTTCAATATTCCCATCGTCTATTTTTCTTCATTCGATTTTTCTTCAATCAGAATTTGAATTCACAAATTGAAATCGAAATTATTATTATCCAAACGTGTTTCAATCCGTATGGCTTAGTTTTATTTATGACTAGTTGCTATCAATATAGAAAATAGAATACAAATATCTACAATATACAGGTATGAATATAAAATGAATGTGATGCTCACTTAATCTATTCGAAATCGACTACCCATTGTGACGGCAGTTACGAGAGAGAAAGTATATAGATTCAACATCCGAGAAAGAAATAGGAAGAAAATAATCCAATGCCACGTATACTAAAGAAGTGGGTGGAAGTTAATTCGCGTAAAGCCACCGTGGCGATCTCACACGTATGTACTGCAGAGGTGTTCGAAGTGTCCCTTTTACCTTCCCAGTGGTCTCCGAGAGGACACTGATGGCTATCAGCTGTGAACATAGCTTTTATACCTGGTCAAACCCAGGTATACAGCCAGCAGTACTATACCCCAAATACGTATATGCAATACAATAAGTAAGCCTTACCCACAAGTCTGCTCACAACTTAAATATAATTTCGATGTAGTCAAATCTATCCGGCTACATAGCCGCGATGTTAAAACTCTGTCTCGACAATGAGACGATCAGCATTCGATCCCCATGAGCATTTTTTTTCCCCCATCAATTGTGCAATATAAAATATTCCGTATTTAAGCTGTACATCACATACTTGTCCACTGCGATGATTCTGCTGGAAGTTAAAAAAAAATTATATATAGTGCTCGTACATGGTTTTTTTTTTGTGAACCATCGATCCAAGTTGAATATATATCGGCTAAATCACTTGAACGAATCAAACCATTATTGTGTGTTCGTTCAACAGTTTATTTGCCTACAGTGCTCATCATTTTCGTGTCGATTTTGTAACGTGTCTATTTTTTGTATTATATTCTCATTCATATGTATATTCATCGATGAGATCATTATTCCCTGATTATATATTTTTATTCATATGTACTTGAAATTTTAATGTTAGATGTTTCTGTGATTTGTGAACCAATATTTGTGTACTTTGTCTGCCTTAACTATAGGGGATAAAAACACCCTCTCTGATGGAATCGAATGAAAAAATATGCAACGGATTTTCTTGTATCTTAAAATATATGTTCACTCATGAGGTATGTTAATATTTGATTCATATCATGTAGAAAATTATGTGGAGAAAAAAAAATTATTGTCCGAGGATTCGAACGCGGACTGTCAAATTGAAATTCAACAACAGAATCGTCGTGGCTGCGTAGTCCTTTCAACATAGATACACAGAAATTATATTTAAGTTGTGAGCACATTGGTGTTTTCGAGCTATTTGTCCATTAGTTTGGGTGGCAACGGCCAGCAGAGCAGCCTGGACTCGTTGACAATTCGTGAGCAATTGCCATATTCGATACTCGAACTGTGAAGGGATCACCATCTTTGCAGTAAACTTTTGGTGAGTAATCGCCATATGGGATAATACAATCAACAGTGGTCAGTGAGCAATCGCCGGGACAATATATCTTCACCTGGAGATTAACATTGGGTAGGTAACCGCCAAGACAAAGATACGGATCCCATATAACGCACCTTTTTTTTTTAAATTCGGTGGACAACCGCCAGTTAAGTCGGTCGGAGTCAGAATTGATGGTGAACGTCCATAATTTAATAAATTGGATAGGAAAATCATGGATCGTAACACTCCGATATTACCGTTCGAGTAGTTAGAATCACAAACGCGTATAGACGAAATATAAAAGATACGCACCGGTGATAAGTGATATTATCCTATTATATTATTTCATCCACTTAACTTCTCAAACAATATTGTTTATTCAACAATATTCTCTATTCATTATCAATTCTCGAGATACGGAAATAGGAAGCTTTCAAACCATGACCATGAAATATGCGCTGACTCATGCTTTCTGTTTATGTCACTCTGATTGTTTTTGGAAGAAAGGTGGGCGTGTTTTCTCGATGTTATGCCCCCAAGGTGACAATTATGACTCACGACGAATATCGTTTGACACGCCGTTCCCATTTGTGGGTAGGTATTCAACAGTACAAGGTAGCCGATCCATTCATGTGGATATGCCATTTACATTACTCAACGACTGTATAATTATTTAGACGTGGGTGCAGTTGAGTTATAATACCAAAAATAAAAGAGAAGAGAAGAGAAGAGAAGAGAAGAGAAGAGAAGAGAAGAGAAGAGAAGAGAAGAGAAGAGAAGAGAAGAGAAGAGAAGAGAAGAGAAGAGAAGAGAAGAGAAGAGAAGAGAAGAGAAGAGAAGAGAAGAGAAGAGAAGAGAAGAGAAGAGAAGAGAAGAGAAGAGAAGAGAAGAGAAGAGAAGAGAAGAGAAGAGAAGATCGGTCACCGGTGAAAAGGTTCGCCTAAAACCATGCGTCAGGCGGCGGGGTGGCCACAACTTGAGGCTTTGCATGATTGCGCGTCTGGGTGAATTGTGCCATAATGGAGTTCGACATACGCCGAAAGGTTCTGCTCATTCACAGACAACTTTTCCTCCGTTTCCATGACTGTTTGGGAAAATGTGACATCCCGGTGGGACTCATTGCGAAAAACCCTACTTCTTACTACTACTCGCCCAAGATTCATTCATACTAGTATTATTGAGTCACTAACCATTCCAATTTGCACCGTCACATTGCGCTGTCAAGTGACATTTTCCTATGAGTCGGATCATGGAACGCGAGTGCGTTTCGCTCGCAGTTTATCCAGCCAGCAGGCGCATCGAGCAATATGCGGTAACGCTGTTTATTTGAGTGTGCGATTCGTTTAAGGCGTGCATTCTAAACTGAATTCCGGATTCATGGTGTTTCTTGAATGTCAGAGGTGCCACTATCACGAGAACCGTTCAATTTACACAAGAAACTATTGGGACCTTCTATTTTATAAAATAAATTTCCCATTTTTTTTATTCGACACGTCCTTTTCTACCATCAATATTTTCCGAGTTATTTCGGTCGGGATGGGCAGACTCCCCTATTTCCGTATTTTTTCGCCTCTATCTGCCTAACCGTTTACTTTTATTGAATTTGATCTGGTGTCATACTTATAGATCATTCAATTATCTAGATCTGTTCTCCGCATTTTTGTTTTCTACTAACGATACTTTTACAATTATGTTTTGTTCATCGATCGAACTCTGCGCTATCATCGTTACGTGTGTTCACGGTCACGCTGTTAGTCGCGTTGATACTATGAGGGACATCTCAGTAAAGAGGATTAGCAAGCTCCGAACCCCGGAGCTAGTGATGCTCGAAAATCCCTATCTCACCGACCGCATATTGGATGGTATAATTCTGCATTACTGGCTGCAGGAGATTTTCTACCTTGTTGGTCGCGTGAGGCATGGTATAGTTCTGAGTTACCAGCTGCTGGGTATTTGTATTTAGCATATGTGGATTTTTTTCCATTGAGAAAGGTTTTTCATATTTGCGCTAATTACGTACGCATTTATTATAGTCTCATGGGGGAATACATGGAATATAGTTTTGTGATTAATAATCATACTGCAGTATGATGTTCCAAGTGGGGGGGGGGGGGGGGGGGGGGGGTAGTGTTACGTCCCCGTATCATCTTTACAGCTGTTCTACCAACTGATACCTACCTTACCATAAGCGGAAGTACGACGATAAAATAGATTCATGTACAACCTACCTCACACACATTTTTTTCCATAAACTAATAAAATTATGTAGAAATACGAAATATACACATATATAGATATACACTACATCTCAGAAAACACTACCAAGACCAAACTAGCAAACGAAGTTATAAATTCAAGTATATATGTAATTAACAGAAACTAAGAAGGAATACATATATAATTAACACGACCTAGTAAATATATTACAACCATCATTAATATAGTGTAGACCCATTAAGTAATTAATACATGAGTAACAATTGTAATAAATTACCAATATCATAAATCACCAACCAATACCAACATAATTAATTCATAGGAAATTTATGCATAAATGACATCATTAACCTGTAACGTAAACTACTCATTTACGCATGAATTACATCAACAAATAATACAAATTAAGCATAAGTAATCTACACATAAACTAAAACGATAAACAATATACTATAAAACAAGGGTGGACATGAATCAACCCATGATAATAACGCTACCCATGCAGCTGAATCAATAAGTTCCCCTCGGAACGCATAGATTAATATAGGAAATAAGATAACAACACGCTTCTCGTGAGAACGCATAGATTAATATAGAAACTAAGATAACAATAAGTCTTCGAGAACGCATGTTTTATTAGAGAAAATAAGATAGCCAAGATTCCCAAGAGCCATTATCAAATTCTGAGGAACCGTGGGCCCACAAACAAAATCATGCTATTTGTGATTGGGGACTCATACCCAATCACGTAGCACCGATAAAAACTTGCGGGACCAGCGCAAAGACGCCTAACTCTATCACCCCCCTTTTTCCTATCAAATACGCGTCAATGAATACTATATAAGGGATTGCGCATAGGAAAACGCGCTCATTACTTTTTACTATTTCAATTCAAATTCGTCAAGACGCACTACTCTTTCGAGTCGACAAGATTCTGTGTCTCACTCCATTCTATCCATCCAGAATTAACTGATTAAAATTGAAGAACATCGGACTCGCGTTTCTTACTAAGAACATCCAAACTAAATCAGAAACTTCAGAAGAAACCAGTTATTAATATTTCAAATATAATCGCTCTTGAGAATTTTAGGCATAAGCCTACAGTATAAAATCAGAACATAAACTGAGAATAACACCAGTGTAAAACCAGTAAAACAAATAAAATACTAATTATAAATTACAACGTCGTCTTTGAGAATCTTCTTCAAATTCACCCGCGCATAGCGGGCTTGATCATCCGAACATATACCTATATATGTTAGAGTTGTGAGGGACAGTCGGTAAGTGAAGAGAGTGACTAACTGAGACTCGCACCGACTAGTGGCATCCTGGTCAACATTGCCTCTATATTCACTTACAACTTGGAAAATACTCACGACCTGTCCCCGGGACGTAACAGTAGCTGTATATAATTTTGAAAATAGCATCTTGAATGCTCGGTCTTAATCAGGATGCATGTATCAACAGATATCATAGTACAAGTGGATGTGAAACAAAAATGGGAATTATTCTGGATATCCAAGGATTTAAGTATCTAATCAATAATTTTATCGCGAAAGAACTAGCAGCAATTCCAACTCACGAGAACAGTGAAGATTTTCGTGGACTTACACGCATGCTGTTCAAACCACCACGTAAATGGGAGGATCTATCGAAGCAGAACAGAGCAATGAATTCGTGGATCATGTGCAATTATCATGAAATATTATGGGATATAGGAAATATACCATACGACAAGCTGACTGATATTTTAGAACTGTTACTCAATGATGTGGTCTATATTCACGTCAAAGGAACTGAGAAGCAATGATCGCTATCTGCTATCATTGGAAATTCCGACCAAATAATGAATAATCTCGACAATTTCGATTGTACATCAATCAAATATAATGAAGTATTGAACTGTAATTATCATGGATATCGAAAGTCGGGGCCTATGCATCACTGTGCTTACGCCAATGGCCAATATTTGAAGCGTTGGTTTCATACACGATACATTCAACCTCGATCAATCGGTAGATCAATTGAAATATTTGATCAGCTAGGAGAGAGGATTGTGAACATTAAAACGGAACACATTGCATATGTTTCCAAAGAATTTTTCCTAAAATGGACATCAAATGAAATTAATTCTATTCGACATGAGCTACGTGTGATCTTACGGCGAGATGAGAACATCATTGCATATCGACGTTGTCATAAACATAGTGAACCGATTGATTTAAAAAAATCGTGGTGTGTGCAACCACACGCCGCGGAAGTGAATACTTCTATGCATGTTAGGGACGCAACAAATTATTTCTGCCGATGAATTGAGAGAGTGGGGTGGAAGGAACGGGGGGAGATTTAGTAATGAAATTATGAAGTTGACAAGCAAGTCGAAACTAACCCGCATGTTGATATTCAATCAGTTTATTCATTTATAAGACCACCCATTGTCACATTAGGATTGTGGGAACTAAAATAAGAAACAAAATGCTTCAAGGCAATGTTAATTAAATTTTTAACAAAGACAGCGCCAATAGTTGTCCCACCTGTAGTAGTAGGATCATTTCTTCCATTTATCATTCGCAAGAAGAAATGTTCGTCAAAGAATTTAAGCAATGGTTCAGGTTCCGGTAACGAAAAAGTGACGTTAAAATCGTCTGCAAGAATTAGTGCTTGATTTGAACAGTCAACAACCTTACCAATAAATGATTTTATATCCTTCATTGAGGTATTGGGTGAAATATAAACCGCTGTCAAAATTAATTTATATCTTCGATCATGTTTCATTCCACACTCGATTGCACACAAATCTCCTATTCGCGTCGAGCTGCTTACTCCGACTCCGCCATCATTTGCATAGAAGCCTGAATTTGCAAATGAGAAGTAATTACATAACAGTGGTTATCTTTTCGGTGATAAATGGCGACACCCGAGTTCCGTTTTTCCTGACGTTGGAATCGCACTACGAAATCAAAATTCGGAACCGGAACTGGCAGTTCGTTACCATACATAAACATTCCCGACAACATTAAAATGTCGGAGCGTTGAATGAATCTGTCCGAAAGACCATTCGCCTACACGTTTAAGGAGGTTGAGGCGTTAGGTGATAATAATGAAATAAATTTGAAATAATTTTTTTTCAATTGATTGATTCATTACAGAATTTTCTGTTAAAAATTCAAGATCATTAGGAAGCTCATTAAGGGGGGCTAGGGTTAATTCGTACGAAAAAAGGCGTTTTTTTGTGAATTTTTTGTGACGACACAGTTAAAATCTCTTTATTAAAATTAATAGGACATTAAAGTATGACATTTGAAGAATGTTGTATAAAATTTTCACGAAGAAATATCAAAAAACACGGCAATGGCAGCAATTATTCGGACGTGTCTCAAAAAAAAGTAGAATGGCGGTGTCCCTCATAACTTGGTGTTGGGTCATCTGAAATCAAAAAATCAAAGTTCATTCGTTAGATAATAGTTTTCCCCAGGTAACGCTGGAGGGTTTTTCGAAATTTTAATTTTTCACTTTTTTGGAACACTTTGAGGGGAAAAACGCGATTTCTAGTGAAAAAAATCGGCTAATTTGTTATTGTAAAATAAAAATTATTAACAAACTTGAAAAAACTCTCCAGCGTTACCTCGTAAATTATGTACAAAAATAGTGTTCAAAATTTCAAAAGGATCGGTGCAGTAGTTTTGAAGTTATGAGGGATACCGACTTTGAAAATGTGAATTCTGGGAAAAACGCTTTAAAGTTTTGAACACTAAAAAATCTGGTATTAAACGTTTATATGCAAATTTTATCGGCTTACCTCACACTGAATCATCAATGCCAGGTCCATAAAGGATGTTGCTATCATCCATGATGTCTAAAGCACCTTTTTGCTCCTGTCTACGACGAATCCTGCCTTCTTTAGTTTGTCTCTCAGCTTCCTGCTCTGCTCGGCTTATACGTATGGAGTCAGTTGATCGCGCCCAGTCATGAGCACTTGATCCACTACTGATTCCCATGTATTGCATGAAGGTTAGTAAAGCAAAAGAACCTTCATTGAAGACACTGGCTGCCACATGAGCTGCAATTTCAACGATGACAGAGGTTCCACTCAAGTGCTTTGGTGAGATTTTCCAAATAAGTTGGTTCAAACTCTCATTGTTGTTTTGCCAAGGCCTTCTTTCTTAGTCGAATGAAAATTTACTTTTCCATCACATTTTACACACTTCACTAGCGTAGCGATTGTTGAAAAGACTAATCAAAAATCAATTATCCTATAATGTTTTTCAAGATCCTCCGTAACTTGATCTTCAATGGTCACTTTAATTTTTTTAGCTGACGCGCTACTTGTTGAAACGTCTTCGTTTTTACGTTTTTGCGGAGGTACAATTTTTCTAGGTCGACATAATCTCGAACCAGCTGATTGTCTATCAGATCTTGTAACTTTTTTAGGCATTTTAGTAATAATTTGACACAAAACTTAATGAAAACGGAGCTAAAATGATACGAAAATAGGAGCGCACGTGTACGTCTGCTCGATAGAATATTCACTGCTACACGAAATTTTATACTCTACACTGACCAAATATACAGTACAGGTATAAGGACGTTTGTGCTTAAGTCGAAATTAATAAAATTGGGGGGTAAGAATAGGTATCATATAGAGAGTGGAACATCTGCCAGGTAACAATAGCGCGCTCGGGTCGGGTAGGGATTAAAATTCGACAGGTATAAAAATACTCGTAACTTCGTCAATTTTGCTCCAATCGACTTGAAATTTTAACACAATATTTTTAACATATTAAGCATTTATTTAAAGAAATAAAAAAAAATGCAGAAAAAAAAATTCAATACCCTAGCCCCCCCTTAAGTTATAAATCGAATAAAACTGTTACATGTTGTCTTATGGAAAACATGGCCACTCAACACGTAAATTCCATATTTTATTTTATAACAAGTGAACAAATGATGTCAGCAGTACAAAAATTAACTATGATAAACATTGATATTTCACGATCATTTAAAAAAAAATTCCAATTCGATCAGAAAGCTTTTAGATAACAAAAAAAAATATTAAACATGATTACTTTGGGGTTATCGACCAGTTACTGTTAGCGAAGCGGCAACGTTGCGTTGAGAAGTAAATGGCGGCTAATTCAAATACTTCATATCTGTCACTACATCACGGCATCAATGTGAACCAAAGCTTGTATTATTATTGGATTGATTTTTAATTTAGACAAATGAAATAGCCATATTAATTATTAAAGAAATAATTTATTTTCCGAACTGAGAATATATTAATAGCATTCAACTTGCGATAAAAATCCAAATCAATAGTCTCATTAACTTTTTTGAACATAAAAAAGTGAAATATGTCTGGAAATTAGACAAACGTTGCTGAATGATTAAAAATCGGTAATAACACTCTCAATGACTTGGTAACTCTCACACTATCATTCTCATCTGGACCTGATAATTTCTTAATACCTGATTGCTGTTCGTGACGATAGGTTTCGACTAGTAAATCATAAGAAATATTCGCGTCAGCCATTTTTCCACGTGTACAGAGTGAAACACAATGTTTCACAGTGCTAATGTTTTTAAGACTAATGCACTTTGCTGAGATCGATCTTCATTATGAATAAAAGTATCCCAAGTTAGGTTATTGGCAATTAAATCTTCCTCAGAAATCTTTAAAGTTTTGATAATCTCTTCTAACGTCACAACATCATAGATAGCATTATGAACTCCATCAGTTGGAATTTTCAGGTCTGAAGCTAACGCAGTTAAAGTATTTTCCCCTTTTCCTTTTCTCCCCGTTTTTCTCGGATTATAGGTAATGTATCAACAAACCCATAGGTTATTGCACCAAAATTCTTGATCAACAACTCTAATTTCAATGCTCGCACTAACCGAGTCGCGTCAAATTTACAATTATGAGCACATAGTATGCTTTTTTTTAAAAATTGATATAAGAATTCAAAGAAATCATATAATACTGTTGCGCGAGGTTTTGAGTCGACTCGCTGTCCATTCAGCATCAAATTCCCATCAATATTACTGAGTCCATTGGCGTTCGTTGCTTTTTTAGCAACTGCTTGTTTCGGATTGATGCAAGCTGAAAATGTAGAGTTACCGCATTTCACAGCGATTTCCAATATATCAGCAGTTTTAGAAAAACCCGATGTTTCTAAATCAAAGAAAACTATGTAAGGTGGTGCATCTGAGATTATTAAATTTAAGTCACTTTAATTTATTCCAATAGGCCGATCATTCAGGAGTCCCATGTTACGGCAATATGAAGTTCCTCCTCAAATTTCTACACGGTTACGTAACATTGTGCTTTTTTTTTAAGCAGCAATCGTCGCTTTTTGAATTCGGGTTCCTTAGCACGCAAACGTCGATCATTTGCTTGTTTGGTAATACTTTGAACGTATCGATGAGCATGTTCATCAACATTAAAATTGAACTTCCTTTTTACTTCACCAATGTAACACTCTCCTAAGTTCTTTTGGTTAACTGCACAGGCATATCTCAAATCTGCGGACTTAGATAAACTATAACAACGAGCTATTGGAGCTTTACTGATCATAGTATTATTTGAACTTTTATTAGCTTGACTAGACGCACCCGAAGAAAAGCGATCAACATTCATAGCTAACTTGTTGAATAAAATTTTCAAGTCTTCAAATAATTCTAAATTTTTTAAATACTCGTGAGGCTTATAATTAACAGGATTCAACACTCATCGTAATAATTGCAGCACTGAAATGGTATATTCCTGATAGCTGCTAGCTGAACACTCTAGTTTTCATTCTGTTCAACAGCATATGTAAAACAATGTCGAAGTTTGTCAATAGCTTCTCCAGTCATATCTTTGTAATCTTTTTGAAGCTTATATAATTGCTTTGAAACTCCTTTTGTTGTGTGATTTTTATCTGCATGCTTGATTACTTGATGATCACAAGCATTCTGAACAGCCGCAATAGTCGAACTGTCATAGTCACCGATAAATATACCAACTTCTATAAATAGCACTTTTTTAAAATGGTACTTTGGGTTATAGCTTCTACTGCTCCACTAGGTTCCATTGCTTTTTTACTTCGGGAACAATTCATCTTACAACCATGGTTACTTTTGGGATGACTATTGTCGGACCGGCGACATTTACGATTCCTTGTTATGTACTTTAAAACACGACCAGTGTGCAGATCAATGATGGACGCATGCCCGAAGAAACTATCATAGCTTCTACCAGTACCTCGAGTCGACCAGCCCATATCGTAAGAAACAATAATTCGCACTACATCATCAAATGAAGTTTCTGTTTCTTATGATAATATTTTGTGACGCATCTCTTTCATGACTGTTTCGGTTTCATTCGATGAATCTCTCGTTATGTCACTTGTTGCAGATGTGGATGAAAAATCATTGTTATTATCGTCTCTAGGATTAGTTGAAGAATTTTCGTCAATTTCTTCGTTAGTTGTACCGCAGGAATACTTGTGTCACAATAACTTTGGCAGTTGATATTGTGCTTTTTTTTTATTATAAAATCAGACTGCAGATCAGGCGGCCTGAAGAAAAAACGGAAAAAGCCAATATGGTTCACAGTCGCATAGGAATATACAACCATTTTTTATTACAAAAATTAATTTTTATTTCTTAGATATACATGTGTTCAAGAGTAAAATAGTTCATTAAAAATTATCCACAATTATGGTAAAATTCATGCAAAAGCACAATTTTTAATAATTATATTATCCATTGGATATAAAGTTGCAAAATTACAATTTTGTTCATTTAGCCTATTATTTAGCCATCGATATAATGATGGAAATGAACAGTATCTCCATACTCACAGTAACGTCTTGATGTTTCCTTCATTCTTTATTATCAATTCGCGCTCAACAGCAGCCCATTCAGCGCAACTTTCTTTCGCAACCTCTTCTATAACTGGTCCAACTTCTATTTCATGTCTTTTGAACAGCTTTGAATCCACTGGTGGTACATTAATGCAAGCTAATAATTTATTCAAGTGACTGTATCCTATTCCCGCATGTAGAACTCCGAAAAGAGATAAATATAACTCTGTAACTTAACATGTTGATTTTTTAAACATTATTGCTAATAATCTCAATCTATTTTAATAATTTATTGATTAGTCGATCTCATAATTGCCTAGTGCAGCTTCAGAATTAACATTGTAATGTTCTTCAATGTTTTCTATCGAATGCTTCTTGTCCGTTGCCACTGTGTTACATGTAATATATTTATTACATTCAACAGTAAACAACGAAGCAAGACCACATCGTTCTTCATTTGTGGTATCACATAATGATAGTATGTTATCACATGAAGAACATTTTAAATTTTTTTCTAATACTTCCATGTCAACAATTCATCGACTACCAATACAGAGGTTAGGGGGTCGTTTACTTTACGTCTTCGTTTACCAACTATTTGTTGATTCAATATCTGCTTATAAACTGCTTCTGCTACGTGTTTCCTCTTCCATATCCAAATTTTTTTGCCATTCTCATCACCATTTTTTTATTTTTGCACATCACTCATTTTTGTATACCACAATTACAGCACTTGACTTGAGCATAGAGAAATACTATATCTATATATATTGGGGTCAGTGCAGCCAGCTTTTTAGTTGTACGCAACGTTGCCGCTTCGAAACTGTTCAAAAGTCTCATTCTAAATGATGTTTTTTAATTAATTTAATCATTAAACTGTCAAGTTTTTCTGCTCGCAATTTTTACAATTTATTCACTTTAATTTTTTTATAAAACACTTAGATTGTAATAAATTTTTACTTTTCATTTTTTTTTTCTTTAGGTTTGGACAAAACATCAAAAAGTCAATATATTAACTTAAAATAATTAAATAAAATGAAATAATCAACTCATGATGATAGATAATGATTCATATATGCATTCATTATTATAGTAAGGAATATCACAAATGTTACAATCATTTGTATTATTTCGTTATGAAACAGTTCCGACTGGGAATTTGATGTACTTTTGGTTGGCTATCCCACCTCAACCTCCTTAAGGTAGGAGTCTCGCGACTCTATGGTCACATGACTATTTATTAATCGTCGAAATAGAATAGGTTATAAGAAAGGTTTTCTGTATTGAATGAATCTTTGGACAATTTAAACGGTACTCATATAAATTTAGACGAGATCATATTCAATAATTTATGATTAGAAATATTTTACGATTGCTGATTTGACTCGGTTATAATCAGCTGTTGATAGCTGTATGTATCAGGAGAAGCTCCTGAAAGGAGTGTGGTAAATAGGCTGATTTGGCAGCGCTGCATTTTTCAATATATATATATATATATATTGGTTCTCGTCTGACAGCTATCCTAACTTTAAAAATTGGGGTAAATACTCTTTGCATAGCATACTATTTTATAAAAAAAAATGAAAAATGGTCGGGGTCACGGCCGAGCGAAATGACGTGGAATGTCTCATATATATACATTCTTGGACGTCCGTGACCACGGTCTTACATAGACCGTGTCCGTGACATATCTACGCTCTCATACGTGTGTATATGCTTACACGCAACGTTGCCAAGTGTATCGAGCCACTTCATGACGGTCGATCCCTGCCATTTTTCAAGTTATCGAGATTATTTAAAAAATTCTCTTCGAATGAGTCGATGACCCTATATTTCTATAGTCACCTTAGAATCTTTATAATTTAATCTATGAGTAGCAATTTTAACGTCAACTATATCTAATCGATGAGTAAATTAATTCTGCAATCATGGTGTTGGTGGGATGTGTTTCTCATAAGATGCCATGTTAATTTTGCAAATTTTGATCGAAAATTTCTAGTTATAATCTTCGATAAGGTATTAAATCCTTTAGCCATATGAAAGGTTATCACATAAACGGATATATATATATCAAAATCAAGAGTTCGTCTAATAACCATTGTCGCGCGACTCCTACCTTAAGCTTCGGCAGTTGAAAGAAACTACAGTCAAGGATGGGCAATGTGTCCACTTTGTCCACTCGATGTGCACAAGCATGCTTCAAGCGGACATCAGCTGTGAACCCAGGTATACGGCCAGTAGTACTATACCCCAAATACGTATACAATGCAATAAGTAAGCTTTACCCACAACTCTACTCACAACTTAAATATAACTTCAATGCAACGAAATATATTCGACTACACAGCCGTGGTGCTAGAACTTTTGCTCACCAATTAAACGATCAGCATTCGATTCTCATGAGAATTTTTTTCTTCTGTTCTCCTAACAATTATATAATATATAATATCCCGTATATTCGTATGTATGAATCTATCATTCGGGGGAACTATATAGCACATTTGCTGCCAACTGCAATAATTCTGCTAGAAGTTGAAAAGAAGTGACACATAGGCCCGGTTTTATGAATGATAATCCCGATTAGCTAATCCTGACGAGCAATGGCGGCTGAGATTAAGTTCCCCCACCGAAATCTGAAACTGAAGCGCCGCGCAGTGGCGTTCTTCGCCACTACGGTTTGAAGCCTCTTCAAGTGCAGCGAGTTTATCCTAACCTCAAATATATTAATTCCTATTATTGAGTATTATAAACAGAAGTACCCAAAATCGGCCAACGCGCAGCTAGGGGCACCAGGGGCGATAGGAGAAGGGACTTAAGGTGGGAGAACTTAATTTCAGCCGCCATTGTTTGTAGGGATTAGCTAATCGGGATTATCCTTCATAAAACCGGGCCATAGGGTGCGTTCGGGGAGCACGCTTTAAGCGCTTTAAGCATTTTTTGTCGTCCGACTTGTCGCTTACAGCGCCCATAAGCGTTTGCATGGATACCCGGAATCATGAAATTGAAACGCTCACAGACGCTTGTCTTGGCGAGGTAGGGCTGCGTGAGTGTTCTGGTCAATTTACGGTCATATTAAAAATCTGTCAATTTCTCTAAAGCTTCAATTACTCTTTGCATAGACAATAAAGCTGTTCCACGGCTGACATCAAATTTTTCACAAATGGAACTGTAACAGTTTTACATATTCTGATCAATGTTTTCATTCAATCGCAAGGTACTTTCATAAAAAGTCACTTATTCGAGTACATACCGATATGAATCTGGCGTTGACATCTTCCAAATCGCTATTAAGAGCTGCTTTTTTGGAGATATCATACGATACCCAGGCTTTCCACGTATTAATGCCGGCTTTATTTTGTCAAGAACGTACCAAAAAGTTAATGGTGATATTCTGCAATCATCGAAGATAAGAAATCATAATATCAATAATTTTAGTTAATAACAATCACAATAACAATTATTCACAGACATACCGAAAATGTGATTTGAATATTTCATCCGTATACGACGATATAACCTCCTCAACGTAGTTTTGGAGTCTGCGTATACGCTTTTTTCGATTCAAAAGTGCTATCACCATCATATAAAATGTGATATCATCATCATCACTACTACTTTCACTATGCATATCCAATAATTCATTACTTATCAGGGCAATCACAATTTTTTCTTCCATATTCATCATAACTGACCATCACCAGTTCACAACACTCATTTGACTTATTGCGCCAGATCGAACGGCGTGAGCGTAAGCGATTGTAAGCGCGCTCAACCCAAGTCGAACGGGCCCGCAAGCGTGAGTGCTCAAAGCGCGTAAGTGTGCTCCCCGAACGCACCCATAGTGGTCGCGCGTACCACCGATCCAAGTTAAGAATATTTAGGCAAAATCACTTGAACGAATGAAACCACATAGTCATGAAAACATGTATGTTCAAAAATTGCTTTACCAGTTTTGTCGAGTTTATTCGGTCATGTACAAATGTTGAAGTACAACTAATGACAAAATATCAGTAAAACAGGTCATATCCAATACAAGGTGAATCAAATCTTACCCCCTATTATATTGTTTAATTCATCTCGCGACAAACATATTCATCAACATATATTTTTCCAAAATTAAGTATAAATCATAAAGATATGGCTTTTAGATATGCATTAGACTATTATGTGTCCGAGCAGGGTATTTCCCTACAAGTCTCTTCCATTTTCGAGTCGATTTTGTAATTCGCTAGTAAAACCATATATGCTCGTAACCGAATTAATAATTGGGCCCCATAAATACTCAGTGATGGATTTTGAGAATTTTCGTTCCGCCATGGTTGAAGGTATGTATTTTATGAAATATTCGTTCACAAATGGAATATTAGATCAGGAAAATCGTTCAAATTGGCTATTGATATCTACTCTCGATCAACATACCGAATATTCGATGTGTTGATATTTTATGTATTTCATACAGAAAATTATGCGAAAAAAAAAAATTGATCGTCCGAGGACTTGAACACTGGTTGTCAAATTGAGAAACAAACATTATACCATCCCGACTACGTAGTCCTTCATGTGCATTCATGTGCACAAAAGTTATATTTAAGTTCTGAGCACCTAAGTGTATTGGAGCTATTTGTCCATTACATATACCAGAGGTGTCTAACTCAACAAAACGAGTGAACATTCAGAGAGCTGGCGTCTTTTGGGTATGGGGTTTCATGACGGTCGGGGATTATAAGGATCAGTATATAGGTACCCCGAAAATAAGTATATATAATGGACAAATAGCTCGGAAATACCAATGTACTCACAACTTAAATATAATTTCTGTGTATCTATGTTGAAAGGACTACGCAGCCGCGTCGACACAGTTGTCGAATTTCAATTCGCCAGTCCGCGTTCAAATCCCCGAACAACAATTTTTTTTTCCACATAATTTTCGCCATGATATAAATCAAATATTAAAATATCTCATGAGTGAATATATATTTTGAGACGCAAGAAAATATGTTGCATATTTTTTTGCCAAATTTTCCTTCTATTTGTGAACGAATATTTCATAAAATACATACTTTCAAATCTGGACTATCGGAAATTCTCAAAATTTATCACTAAGTATTTACGAAGCTCAATTATCAATTCAGTTACGATAATACATGGTCTTACTAGCGCGTTACAAAATCGACACGGAAATGATGGGCATTGTAGGCAAATAAACTGTTGAACGAACACACAATAATCTAGTGAATATCGAAAAATCGTCTTTATATGATTTATACTTGATTTCAAATGAATGTTATAAGTTGATGTATATGTTTGTCGCAAGATAAGTTCGAACAATATAATAGTGGGTAATAATTGATTCACCTCGTATTCGATATTGCCCATTTTCTTAGAATTCTATCATTAGTTGTACTTCAATATTTGTACATCACTGAATAGACATGAAAAAACTGGTGAGGCTTTTTTCAAACACAATTTTTTTTCATGACTGTGTGGTTTGATTCGTTCAAGTGATTTTGCCGAAATATCTTCAACTTGGATCGATGATTCATGAAAAAAACTATGTACGACCACAATATATAATTTTTTTCCAGCAGAATTATAGCGGTGAACAAGTATGTGCTGTACAGTTCAAATACGAAATATTTTATATTGTACAATTAATGGGGAAAAAAAAATGCTCATGGGGATCGAACACTGATCGTCTTGTTGACGAGCAAGAGTTTTAACACCGCAACTGTGTAGCCCGATAGATCTGAATGCATTGAAATTACATTTAAGTTGTGAGCAGACCTCTGGGTAAGGCTCTGTTTAGTAATTGATACAGATGCCACACAAGCATGATGGCAGCACCTCCTGGGTCACTCGTGCAGTCAGTCGAGCGACCATAATTATGCACTGTCCAGGAGGATGAGTGAGTCGTGCAGTAATTTGCAATGGCGCAAGCGCGACTCATTCTAGATGAACTGCTCATGCGTAGGCGCACCTGTTGTGTGCGCTAACCAATTTGAGCCGGTCTGAAAGATACTAGAAATACTGTGAGAGCAATGAGTGAAGTTAATATTATATTAGAGAATATAATGCGCAGGAAGATACGTTGGATATTTGGTAGCGGAGAGAATCTTGGATGCGTTTAACAAGCGTATTTATTTATAAACAATAATAACAAGAATCACAGATATGTTCAACAACAATTACTGAATTAAATTGCACTGAGTTATGGTTCTGAATTGTTAATTATTCACTGAAAAGTAGCTAATAGTTAAATACTGAGTACCACGCGCCTGAAAAATGCACGCTCGATGAGTCTGAGGAACTGTGTGAGACACTGAATTGAATTACGATACACACACTTTCGAACAACGTGGGCAATGAGTTGGTCTGAATAATTGCGCTTCTGATGAAGATGCACTAAATGCTGAAGAAACACAATTTCCTGAGCTGAACTGAAGATGAGTTGAACTGAATACTGAATGATAACTGAGCGTAGCTGAAAACACGTGTACTTGTACTGGTGCTCGTGGCTGAAGTGATGCCGGCAATTTTCTTCCCGGCCTCGTGGTGGTTGAGCGGATGTGGTCTGACCCTGACCGTGAATTTTCTGATTGGCCGCGCATCTCAGCATGCGCGTGCACATGGTCAGACCGGCTCAAATTGGTTAGCGCACGCAACAGGTGCGCCTACGCATGAGCAGTTCATCTAGAATGAGTCGCGCTTGCGCTATGCAAATTACTGCGCGACTCACTCATCCTCCTGGACAGTGCATAATTATGGTCGCTCGACTGACTGCACGAGTGACCCAGGAGGTGCTACCACCATACTTGTGTGGCATCTGTATCAATTACTGAACAGGCTCACTTATTGCATTGCATACGTATTTGGGGTATAGTACTGCCGGCCGTATACTTGGGTTTGACCAGGTATAAAAGCTAGGTTCACATATGATGACAATCAGTGTCCTCTCGGAGACCAGAGTAAACAAAAGTAATATTTTATACAATGGTATCACACAGACTCATCACACACTAATCATACTTTACTCTCATGCTATCATACTCGCAGCATCCCTCAGTTGTTCAATAGTTACTCGTCGCTCAATAACACACGTTATCCAGACCAGGCTATTCGTTCCCCGTTTTCAATCGTAACCCGAGCGATCCCTCTTGTTAGCTAGTGCACCCCCACAATTATCACGCACGAATACAATGTATTACGCTTACCACGGATGAAGATGCAGAAAGAGTCGCAGTTCGTCGCCGTGTTGTGAGTCCTCGACCGCCGAATCGTGTCGTCCCTTCTATCGTGGATCCCTCGATGGTTCCTTGTGCAGTGCCTCCTGGCAACCCGGATGGACCTCGCACACACCACAATTTCCACTCGACACGCGTACCAACAAGGTGGAGAATCGCACTGATGCGATCCCGAGTCTATGTACTTTGGTCTCGCGTTGATTATGCACTCGAGCAACGCAGTCCTCACAGTAATCTCTCACTTGAGCAGTTTTGACAATAATAGATTTAATCTTAGGCAGTCCTAACGATGAGTCTTCCTCTCGAGCCGTCTCGATATTGAATGTTTGTCTACGCGACAATGTGTCGGGTGTCGATGCACCGAGGAATAATGAGGCACGCGTTAGGCTACCTCACCCCGCACGTCAGTGTCTAACGTCCCCGCGCGCCTACGAGCTGCACGAAGACCAAGAGGCTCGCTAGCCGAATTTCGCTCGTCGTTTTCAAGCGCGTTCACCCATTACTTCGCCCATTCAACCGTACGTACACTCATTCGCATCTCGCATACTCATTCTTTCGCTCTCTCGCACTCATACCCAATACATTATGTGTACTGTTGGCGTAGAGGCCCTCATTCGGCCCACGCGTATCCAACCAACGACGAAATCCCACGGCGTTCCTCGATGAAATAGTTGTCCATCCGCGACTCGCCTATGGAACCTGCATGAACCGCGGCTCGAACATAATAAAAGACACGTAATGCGTTAGCGATAAGACTTTTCCTTGTCCATCACTCGCTTCCTTTGGCATGACCTCGACCAATCTTGGTAATATTTATATATCATTTCGCCGCGTAGCGACAGCCGAGGGAAAGGACGGTTTACCACGTCACAATATATATATATATATATATATATATATCTCTACATTATCGAATATTTATTTCGATAATACAACATTTTATGAATCTATTAAAAACAGATCCCTTAAAAGCAATGACCCGAAATTGTTATTTACCAAATTTGTTTCCATGAATTGCTTGGCTTTTGCCTTTGTTTTGAAGTGGGAAAAAATTTTACAAAGCTCAATTTTTAAAGTCTGTCAATCGAAATATAATTCGTTTCCAATTTCTAGAAAACACCTTATCAATCCATATACATTCGAATCATCCATTTTCATATGCACATAAGAATTATTAGTTCTGATTATTTTATAGAAATCGGAAGTATAAATTTCTTAGCTCGAGCATACAATCCTGTGTTCATTAAATTTATACCCTTCGAAAAAAAGCAATGCTCGTTCAAATTCATTCAGTTGAGAATTCTTTACGCATTTACCCAAAAGTTGATAATTTCTATATGGGCTGAATCTTGATTATAAAGGGCCCCATCGTTTTACTGATAAAACAAGATGTAATAGCTGATGACTATTATAAGTAAGTTCTCTCTCACTGAAAAGAATCGGAACATCTCCTACAAATAGTTTGAATAGTCCATCTGCTTCTTCAAGAGTATTTATTGTAATATTATCTTGGACGAGGTTAAATAAAACAATCACGAAACTGATCAAATGTTGTAAATAATCTTCGGGTAAAAAATCTCCAAGGGCCGGAAGACAATGAAATAAAATCAGGTTGCAATACTCGGATGTCTTAAAATATGTGATTTGTTTTAGTGGTCTGGGCATTCGATTGAAAGATGCTAGGGGCCAAATATTCATTATAAACTCATCTATGTCCTCTAGTGATTTTTTAATATTCCAAGGACCAGCTCTATTAATATAGAGATTGCAAAGTTGCTTCACAACTCTTAGCAGAACAGAATGCATAAATTCTGGTATAAGACATGTTCCCAAGTTAAGCAGTGGTAAAGTAGATACTGCTGAATGTCCTGTTACTCCACGTATATGGGCTCTATTGAGTGCACGTAATTGAACACGTCTTTTTCCGGCTGATCGACAACACTTCATTGTCCGAATTTCGCAAGTATTACAGCCATAGTGAATTTCCTGAAGACTGGCTCTAGCAGGGACGTCAGCCATGATAAGTGGAGCAATTCTAGAAATAACAGGTTTGTTGGTTCTCGACTCAATCCAACGAATACGAGGCTCCAAAAATGTATTCATAGGCGATTTGATGTCTTTGTCGAGCCATAGACTCAAATTTGTTATAAATGATTCTCTCAGGTAACTCGGAAGTTCTGCAATCATACACAGTACCAGCCAACAATGACTTTTCGCACTCTTCGCCAGAGCAAGTCCATCGGTATTCAATATCAAAGTCAGATATCTACTTCGACCAGGTCGTGAACTGACTGATATATTCGGAACCATCGGTGATATCGCTTATAATATTATTTTTTGGTGCATCTACAAAATTCTATTTTTCGCCAAGCTTGCGAATTTCGAACAAATATGTTATTTTACTGATTGCATCGAATTCAAAGAAAAAAGGGTTTTTGCCTCTTTGAGCATTACATGATTGACGATATATACTCTGATATTCTCATACATATCGATATAACAAAAAATATTTTACCGGCATATACGGAATCATGTGTCTGTAAATACTTAGATTTCATTACCTGATATGTCCTTATTTAACTTGGCGTGACCATATATGGCCAGATATGGCCAAATATATCCGCATATGATTTTGTATATTCCGATATGATATTTTCTAATACACACATATATGAAAATATCAGGGTACATATGGTGACATAAAGCCACATCAGAAAATTATATATCAAGAAACGCGGTAGCAACTCGCGCCAAGTACGGGCGCGCAATCGCTACGGCTTATAATATAAACTAATCCATTGTTTCCATTACATAATTCGTACATTCGATTTCCATCACGACCAGCATGAGATCATTTGGTTCAGCATCAGGGGTGGTATTCGTTGCGTTTCAAGATCATCTTAAAATCTCATAATTTAGCACCCACGAGAGGGCGCAGTAACGGAAGTAGAATGAATCGATGTGTATTACGAACAATTCTTACGTTAGGCGTTGAACGATGAAGTAGTGAAGGAGAGGTAAAATTGTGGAATGGCTGACTTTTATACTCCGTGGTGTGCTCCAAAAAATAAAAATGAGTGTATCCCTATTCAAATCTCCGTAGACTATACAAACAATCATAAATGGCTGCGCACATTACAAATGCAAACATATATATGAATATTACATACATACACGCACCATTACACATATGAATATTGGAAACGCTGTTTTTTCAAATTCATAATCGGTGTTAGTATTCTCAAATCTAACGGAAGTTCTTCCCTAGTGCGCCCTCTTGCGGGAGAAAAATTATAAGATTTTAAGATGATCTTAAAACGCAACGAATACTACTCCTGGCGTAGCTAAACCCAGACAGCGCAATCCCGAATCGGGCCTAGGATTTCCTGCTGTTCATAATCGGGATATTTGAGGAATCATTGAAAATGGGTAGGTCTCCAAGTAACCTGTAGATCAAATATATGATCATTCCACGTTCGGACTCGATTGGCACTTTTATAGAAAGTGACATTTTTCCGAATAATGGTGTCATAGTATTTATCAAAGATAGATAGTTTTTTCATAGAAAATTGACATATGCAAATTTTGATACGATATGTGAATTGAACCGTGGGTTCAGTAGTCAGTATCATGACTGTATAATTTAAATTTTTTCTATGCAATATACTTACATAATGAAATGTTCTGGGCAAGAGTCTACTATTCGCCGTAATTTTTATTCATGGTACATTCGTGATATTCGTGAGCAGCGTTCATGGCAGATTGGTATAACCTTTCGTTCCGCTACTGATTGATTTAGAACTAATAAAATTGTAATGTATGTATGAATAATTCGTTTTTTTCTATCTTTTTTGATATCATACAGATTTCGGTTGTTAGTTTGACCCCAGAAGAGATCGAAGCGCAACGAAGTGGATGGAATTTCAATCCCAATACGCAATATCACATTCAAACTGACGAAGGACCAGAACGGTATTTCCGTTACCAAACTCTCAATGGTCAGTTTAGGAAAGAGAAGAGACTCGAGGATGGGACCGTTATTGGTACTGAAGGATGGATGGATCTCTTGGGATTTTTGCGGATAAAAGATTATATTGCTGATCGCGAAGGATTTAGAATACTTAGGTAAGTTCCATTAAAGCATCCATAGGTCTATCTATTCTTCCCTCATTACCATCTTCCTTACATTGTTGCATTCACAATTCTTTCTTTATCCCACGTCATTATCGTCTCTTTCATTGGTCATTAAAGTCGTTTAGAATGATTCCAATCCCCCCAAAACTTCGTGCAGTTACAAACGCATACAAACAACATCGAACATACAATTCGTTCATCTCTATCTTTCATTATAGCACTTGAGTAAAGTGAGACCGTGGCGAACAAAGAATAAATTACTTACGGAACATATAAAGTGAAAACAATGAAAATGTCATCAAGTTTTTTGCTAACTGTTTTTCTTCTTCAATGAATAATTCAATTGGTTATTCGTTGTTGTAGGTCTAAAACAATTTATGTTGGAAAACATAGACCCGTTGAGAACACTGCTGCAGCGAGTAAAAGCGCCACAGCACAAACTGGCAGATTGGTCGAACCTAAAAGCCCGCAAAATCCTTTCAGGTACACTATCATTAATTTTCGAGATTCAATCATGTTTACTGATTATAAATTTTTCAATAATTTTTATTTATAGACAATCCCTTGCACATGAATTTCATGGCAATAATTTCGAATCAAATTCGATAAAACCTTACATGAGGAATCCACTATCTTCGGATTCTTTCAAAAAATATATCGCATCATCCACGAGACACTTATATTCACGTTCGAATTATTACTCAACAACAACACCGAACAACCATCCCAATGTTATCTCAACATCAATCAACAATAACATGCAGCCAACTTCTCGATTGAAAATGCCATACAAGCAATCGTACCAAAAGTCTTATCCCTATGCAGATAATCCCGCAATTAAAGTTAAATTGTCGCGTGATAATAGCGAACAGATAGATTATGATAAACAACAATCAATACAAATTACACATGACTTGAGTTTTGGTATTTATTGACCAGGTAGCAGATAATATAGAGCGGATTAAAAATCTGTATAATCCAGTAATTGTAACAATGAACCAACATCTATATGTGGACCGAATTACTCCTATGAAAAAACTGGTGTTCAAGCGAAAGATAGTAATGCAGTATCTTACGTCACAGCAACTGAGAATCAATCACCGTTCTCTGCAAGATCATTCAAGCACTCCCAAACAATTCGTCTATTCGATATTTACTCGATATAAGCCGAATTGTTTATCATGATGCCAATGATGGGTGGGCCACTTCATAAGGACAATAATCGATAGGTTGGCTTCAATTTGATGCCCATGACTCGGTTCTACAAAGAGAAAGAATGAATATTCCAATTCTCAATGTCATTAATTGGAAAAAGGAGAAGACTAAACTCGAACACACATCACTTGACGTGACAGAAATTACAATCCATCAGGAACTTAATCATAATTGTCAACTACAATAATTCGTAGATGATTGACGCGACTTATTATATCTTATTTTTTTTGCGATGATACATACTTCAACTCGACATGACAGTCAGTAAGTTGCGCTCGCGTGTTGTGTGTGTGTGTGTGTGTGTGTGTGTGTGTGTGTGTGTGTGTATGGGTGGGTGGGTGGATGACATATATATAACGTATGTTCTGTCATCTACTTTCGAATTCATTTACTCATTATTGATCTCTGGACATGTCCCATGATCACTATAAATTCTGCGTTATCATTTTCATATCATTCCCCCATCATTCCATATGATACTATATAATTTCACTATTCCGATCAACGAGAACCACGATTTACATAAATGATCATCACATGTAGGTTTAACTTTGTTATTCTGTATGATACCATGTATTAATTATTATTTAAGGGATTGATCTTTATCATAACAATGACGAATTTAATAAATTATGATATTGCTTTTTCATATACTATGTTGCTTGTTATCCTTTCTGTGAATTGAATATAGGGACTTGAAGCGTTGCTCACTCTAGAACATGCGGCGTAAAGTTGACCACGTAGAAAACATTGTATACATGAATCAATACCAACTTTATTCGAATTACGTCTTGTGACTTGTTGATTGATTTCGCAAAACAAACTTGTAGACCAGTGCATTCCGCTGCGTTGAGGTTATTCAGAAATAACACGCTCGCGAACTCCTACATATTCAAAGAGTGAAGGTATTTCTTTTTAAATGAAGTGTTGAACTTTTTTGAGGTATATTTGGATATATTTGAAATTACTTGTTCCTAGTTGAATAATCGTCGGAAGACTGCCATTACATATATTTCTTAGGATCTAGTTAGAAACTAGTCAAGAACAGTTACAGCAGCACAAAATTTTCTAGGCACAGTCATTGGTGAAAAGAAACCGAAGTGACGCGAGGGTTGCCCTTCCTTTGGTTCAAATATTGAAGGAAGGCGAGACAACATTGATGTCACAAGAAACATCTGTTTGCCAGACGCTGAATCTCGGCGTAACAGCCATTGTAAAAAATATGCAAAAAAAAAAGAAATGAATAGGTTGTAAATTCGAACTAATTGTAGGGAAACTAGGATTCAGGGATACACGAAAAACAGTAGATGGTTATGATAAAAAAAGGACCGAAAACCGTGCTCAGGTATGATTGTGAACAATCTCCCGCGGTTGAGAGAGTCAATGTGAGTTCGTTCAAGTACCCTCGTTGCTAGCGAACCTGAAATGTTGTTTGACTTGTTGTATATGCTGCCAAGTGGACAGACGGTTGAAAGGCAAATTTGTAAGGTCTCTTTCTGGTAAATTTGTCAATGAATTACCAATCAAAAAATGTCCAGGAGTTAATACTAAGGGATCGTTGGGATCAGTGGAGACAGAAGTCAGAGGTCGCCAGTTCGAAATGACTTCGATTTCTATCACTAATGTGTTGAATTGTTCTAAGGTAAATACCATATCCGTACTGGCTACGTGTTCGAGATGACGTTTGAAGCTTTTCACTTCGGCTTACCACAAACCGCCGGTATGAGGCGCGACTGGCGTGTTGAATTGCCATTTAAAACCTTTGATACTAAAATGGTTTTTTATTGCGCCGTCGTGTTTTGCCAAAAATGGCTGTAGTTTCTTGAGCCCGCTTTCCTCTTCCTACATCATCATTATAATAACCACCATCATCATCACCATCACTCAAGTACAAAAGTGTTGCAAGAAGGCTCAAGAGCTCTAGGGAAATAAGCAACCCCACGACATGCATCCCAACTACGTTACGGAGGTTCGTCATAACCAGGAGACAATTCTGCGTGTCCCCTCGGTCCGCTAGCAGGATGCCCGACCCAGGTACCTAAAAAGTTTGGTGAGCAGGGGAGAGCCCCACCAGCCCGGCACTAGCAACTGTAGTGCGGAGTCCCAGTTGAGGTCGGATTCGTGTTGGTAGTGGTTGTCCTTACTTTCTTTGATTATATATCAAGTAAGGCGAGATATGGTATCAAAACCATGACTTTCGTGAAAGAGTAGTACGGCTGAATTTGCTGTAAAGCGAGGTGTCATTTCGTTTTTTTTAAGATGAAGCCAATATATTGTAGTTTCTTGAGTTCACGGTTGGACCTAACAAAATTGGTGCCGTTCTGAGAATATATATTGGAACAATGCCCACGTCGAAATATGAACCTGCGTAATGCACCGATGAATGCATCGGTTGTGGCATCACTCACGACTTCGACATGAACTGCTTTACTCGTTAGACAAATGAAGGCAGACACGTATATTTTCATTCGACCTCGATTACGGTTTTTTTTTCTCTTTCAGAATGAACGGTCCGCGATAATCAATCCCCGCATGTGTAAATGGTCGATATTGAATAACTCGAGTTTGTGGTAAATTTCGCATGACATAATCCACAGTAGTTGGATTTGCCCTTGCACATTTTACACAGTTCTGTATACATTTTCTTGTTCGACTCCGCCCATCAATAGGCCAATATCAGCGAGGAATAGTATATATCGTATGTTGTGCTCCTGTGTGTAAATGTGCAATGAGTTCTTGGTTAATGATGAGTGAAGTGATACGATGGTTTTTTGGAAGAAGTATTGGATGTTTTTCTGCGAAAGATTGATATAAAGTACGGAGTCTACCGCCAACTCGTATGAGCCCTTGCTTGTCAATGAAAGGATCTAAAGGTGAAAGTTTGCTCTTGGAACAAAGAGGTTGTTTTTGTTTCAGTCTACTTGGGTTCTCTACAAACGTCAATTGTTGAACTTTGCGGAGTATAATATTCAGCGCTGATTGTATTTCAGCGTATGGTCTTCATACGAATACAATATGCTATAATTCTTTGTAGTTTCGTGATAGAGAAATAGCGCGAAAGTAAAGTGATATCAGGTTGAGATGATGTAAGAAAGCATGTGACATTGCGTTGCTCAGGGATTTCAGTAATTACCGGTAATTTTAATACTGGCCAATGTGATTCATCCATAGGTAGCCTAGACTGGCATTATGGCCTAGATGATGATTTCACGAATTCGTCTGATGATTAACCTCTTGATAGTAAATCTGCGGGGTTCACATGTGTACGTACATGCCTCCAAAGGGCGTAACTTGTTTTGTTTTGTATTTCAGCCATTCAATAAGCTACGAATGTTTTAAGTTTCTATGGTTTTGTTTTCAATCATTGCAACACGATTGTAGACTCTGTCCAGAGGATCGTGCGATGAAATTGAAGTTGAAGTGCTTTAGAGACTGAGATTAATAATGATGACAATGAATGAGCGTCGCGGAGTTCCAACCGAAGAATGGTAATAGATTTGAGAGGAGCAACCGGAGACATATCAAAAATGAGTGAGGCTTTATACTGACCGTCCTTTGAAGTTGCACGCAGATGAATGCAGGCTCCATAGGCTTTCTCACTGGCGTCACAGAACCCGTGGAGTTCGATGGAGTTCGGATTGTCGATAACAATTCGTCGGTTAAACGACCAATTATTAAGCAGGCTAATCCATGGTAATGATGTGTCCAGTCATGGTGAATGTGGCTGGGTAGTGATTCATCCCAATCTACTCTGATAGTCCCTAATAATTGAAGTAATAGTTTCGTAGTGACAAAATATCACGAGCATTTATATTACACGACAAAATATCATAATCAATTATATCACACGATATATTTTCTTAATCAATAACATCACATGTATCAATCATGGTCCTACATAAGCGCTACGTTGGACCTTCCAAACACCCCCTTCTACACTTCCTTCATTGCCCTCTCTTTTCGCTCGAACGATTCGCCTATCAATTTTAATTTTCCTCTCATTCCCTTTCTTTTCACGTCAATAATTCGTCGAACTAATTCTCACTTTGAAGCTATATCATATCAGTCTCTATATAATATTTTAATTGAAACATCCTTTCCAATCATGCCATTACATTTTGTTACAAGTGAAAAAGGAAAAAACCTCCTAGTTCATAAGAATTATATTTATAATGAAATACGTGCAACGGAAGATCGTGTGACTTGGCGCAGCATTGAATATTCACATCCAACTACAAAATGCGAAGCATTGCCAATATTGAATCAATTGTTTCGGATTTTAATGTAAATAATGACATCCTTGACTACTTACATGGCATTGCTTATAATATCAAAATATAAATAATCAATAAAATCATATATATACACACACACATATGTACATAATATAATTTAATATTGTCTTTTTCTATCCCATGATATTTTAAGGTTTTATATTTAGCATGTGATATTTTTACCCAATAATATTTTGACTCGTGATATTTTTTACAGTATTATTTTTTGTGATATTTTTGTCAAGTAATATTACTTTTCTGTGATATTATGTCGTGCTACCACTCTTTGCATTGGAGCGGGTAATTTGACTGAGTATACGATTATATCATCATCTGAATTCTCATGCATGCCTAGAATTTTTAGCGTTGTTGCTTCACCTAGTTGGATTTTTTCGTTCAAACTTGCGTCTGGTAAGCTTTGGAATATTTTGTCATGGTTTGATGCCCACTGTCTTATGTTGAGTCCAACACGGCTGAGCATAGAAATGAGTTCGTCTCGAATTTTGATTGTTTTTTCAATGGTCGCTGCTCCAATAAGTACATCATCTACATCAGGGGTGGGCAAATCGAAAAATACGAGAGGTAATCCGGAGAACCAGTACATTTAGGGTATGGGGTTTCACGATAGTCGGAGATTATAAGGGTCAGTACATAGGTACCCCGCAAATAGGTATATTTAATGGACAAATAGTTCCAATACACCAATGTGCTCAGAACTTAAATATAACTTCTGTGCACATGAATCAAAAGGACTACGTAGTCGGGATGGTATAATGTTTGTGTTTTACATCATGATATGGAGGGAGTCATGGTCGCGGATGGATGGTCAGCCAAGAGTGCCAATGTTATTATTCAGCTGGCATTTGGTGCTCCCGGTCTCTCCCCAACCCGAAAGCACCATGCCTCCACCCATCATCATTAATTGTAATACTTAATTCATAACATTCTTATATATACAACGTTTTTCACTCTATATCATTAATCTACAGCCACACTCACAATAGCGATATAATTGGACCTTGCCACATTGTTGTCCAATCCATATATATATACCAACACATCAAAATACATTTATTGTGGTTTTTTTTGTTTATTATTATATACACTCTCACTCAAGATACACAGTAGAAGTAATAATAATTTTTCTTTTTCAACCATTATGAAATCATACCGAATGAGCAAATATATTATTATCCAACTTTAATGCGCTAATTTATAAGAATTTAAATAATACACACACTTTATGTCTTTACATAGTGAAATAACGATAAGAACTCAGGGTATCAGTATAGCACTGACAAGAATTCTTCAAATATAAAAGCGGCATGTCCTTTTTTTGTTTAAGTTTATTTAGCCAATAAGAAAAAAAAAAGTATAATGTTTGTTTCCCAATTTGACAACCAGTGTTCAAATCCTCGGACGATCAATTTTTTTTTTCCGCATAATTTTCTGTATGAAATATATAAAATATCAACACATCGGATATTCGGTATGTTGATCGAGAGTAGATATCAATAGCCAATTCGAACGATTTTCCTGATCTAATATTCCATTTGTGAACGAATATTTCATAAAATACATACCTTTTACCATGGAGGAACGAAAATTCTCAAAATCCATCACTGAGTATTTATGGGGCTCAATTATTAATTCAGTTACGATCATACATGGTTTTACTAGCGAATTATGAAATCGACTAGAAAATGGAAGAGGTTTGTAGGGAAAAAAACTGTTGATCGAGCACATAACAGTCTAATGCACATCTAAAAACCATATCTTTATGATTTATACTTGATTCCGAAAAAATATAAGTTGATGAATATGTTTGTCGCGAGATGAATTAAACAATATAATAGTGGCTAAGATTTGATCCACCTTGTATTCGATATGACCTGTTTTACGGATATTTTATCATTAGTTGTACTTCAACATTTGTACATGACCGAATAAACTCGAAAAAACTGGTAAAGCAGTTTTTGAACATACATTTTTTCATAACTATGTGGTTTCATTCGTTCAAGTGATTTTGCCTAAATATTCTTAACTTGGAGCGGTGATAATTATTGCAGTGGGCAACAAATATGCCATGTAGTTTCCCCGGATGATAGATCAATACATACGAATATACGGGATATTATATATTATACAGTTGTTAGGAGAAAAGAAAAACGAAAAATTCTGATGAGAATCATAACGAAATAGTTTGAAATTTCGTAGAATGATCACAGTGATGATAATCTATTCCAAGACTCCTTGTTTTTGCAAATATTCATAAAAAAAGTTTATAGATCATATTACCGACATCATTACATAATGAACAAATTCAATTATTGGCTTTTCACGAAATGTATAGTAAAAAAGGATAATGCCAGCTTGTAGCGTGCAATTTCTCACACATTTTATCAGAATTAGATATTTCAATTGCACCGCATTTCATATAATACTTTTTGTTTGAAAATAATTGTCAGAATGCCTTCAACGCGGTCATATATCATTGTGTTCAATAGGACAGGTTTTTAAGATAGGATGCGAACCGTGTCCGTTATCCAATAATATCTGCGTCTATAATTAATAGAATATCAACAAAAAAGCAGCTATTTTGATGCAATACAAATTTGCAAAAAGATTTGATATCGTTCATTACCGTCAAGTATAATGTCAATGGTTCTCATAATTTTCTCAGCTCTGTCACGTAAACACTTTACATGTGATATTTACAGTCTACTAATCGACCTGCAGTACAATATACTATAAAGTCATGACTACTATACTATACTATAAACCATGGAGTGGTTTATTACCATTTTGAAATATTAATAATCGGAGAGATTATATGTTCATGACATTTGCACATACTTTTAATATACAGTACAGACAACTATTTCCTTCAATTGATCTATAATAATTCCAATTGCCAGCGTCCATGACAGCATTTGACAAACTTAAACACTGACTCTTATACACAGTAACAGCATAGGCAAGACTTGCTGGAAATTGTTTCCGTATGGCATGAGCTTTATCCATAATTTCAAATTTGACACTCACCCGTGCAATTACGCATTCTACGCCGGACCTCAAAACGACAGTCAGAGTTTTTATGTTACCATCATCTATTGATTTAGATACTTTTGTAACTTTACTCATTGCACCGTTGACTAGTCCTAAAGTGACATCGATATGCCGTCGTATGGTAATCTTCGTGCCCAATTCAATGATAATACATTTTGCTAGATCAGCGATGCGAGTGGCGTCATTGTTATATTTACGCGAAAGCTTTGAAGCTGATGTTGTTGAAAATTTGGGACAATCAATAGAGTCATAAGCATTAAGCAATAATTCGGTCGGTAATTTTTCAAGCGTAGTAGAATTGTGAATGTCTCATTGCCTGCGTGTAGGGAACAAACAGACACCATCTAAAGGTAATTTATATATATCCACTCAATGCGCGCAATCGATCACTATATGATGAATGTTGGATCGATCCCAATTTTGCAAGTGTCGAGAAGATTGGTATCATCACATTTCAGAGTACTGATCCGTAACCGAGACAACAGGTCAGCATATGCTTTATCTTTTCTTTGTCTCATATTAATATTCAACTCGGACGTGTCCAGAGCCACACAAAAACGTAAGATCCACGCAAGATTCAAGCTGGATTCACGTTGGAAAATGGGTTTGGAGAGTTTTCCCTAATTTTTTGTGGATCTTGCATGAACATTACGTGAATGTGCACAGTCTGCATTCAACTTGGATGCTTACATGTTTTTAGCGCTCACAGTGTCTGAGCGTTCTAGACGAATGCAGCTATAATTAATGTTCACAATGTGTCAAAGTTTGCATAGAATCATCAAAGCGCATGGGAATATCAGAGACTCCATTGGCAGTAAAACTCAATTTGCAGCTCCAGTTTGTATTTCAGATGTGGTGACTATTTTCACTAAGATGATATTATAATAATATTACAACAGACTGTGGGTTGGGCTCGCCAGTGCATCAATTGGAATGTAATCCGGAAGTTATTTATAATAGACGGTCGGAAAGATGAAGGCAGCATATATTGTGATATATTTACCGAAAAAAAATTGTTTATCCAACCAAGATTTCCAAATTTATAACAAATGAACTTGTTGTGTGCTAACCCTCCCAATTCTCAATTGGAAAGAAAAAAAACCCAAAGTTATCTAAAAGAAATGATGATTTTCGTTCATCATTTATGTAAAGTTGAAGTATTATTTCACATGAAAAAATTTTGAATTACTACACGACATATACTGACTTTTCATGAATACCTACTCGCATTCAAGGTGAAAAAAACATAACATGAATCGAAAAAATGAAAAATCACTGACGAATCTAAAATCATTATCAATTAGTAAATTGAACAGTATATTGATATGTTCATGCATAGTATGCAGAACTGTGAATCAGTGATTGGACAATGCTTGAAAACTTTTCAGTTAAATAAAGAAATCGCGGAAAGAGAAAAAAGTTCAAACAATTGCGTATGTATGAGATGTTACATCAATATAATGTAGAAAATACCGAAAATTTACTTGACACCAGAACTTTAGGCATCTCGCGTGAATATTACGTGAAATATATGTAGATTTTATGTGGGACTAAAAGATCAAATATACATTGTGCATTGTTGACAAAATTAATTATCTTCAGCTCAATTAATTGGTGTTCTGCAATGTTCAGCAGTCTTCTTACGCCCAGCTGTTTTTTATTTCTTCGGCATTTTTACATTACTACACGATGCAATTTTCGGCCACCCGATCACCTTGAAGACCCATGGTAGATCAATGTTGACAAGATTAGTCTCGAGATCCGATTGCTTCACGAATGAAGTTTCAGTTCCTTCACTTAAATCAACTGATAGGTCTGCCAGATGTTCTTCGAGCGAATATGTATCCTTGGGATAAGGGTTCTGCGAACGTTGTTCATCGGAGACAGCTTTAATGCAAATTTCAATATCCTGATGCCAACAGTGGTGAATTTCTTTGAGCACATCTAATTTGAGTTCAAAAGATTCTCGTGGAGATCGAACCACCATACGTAATAATTCATTCGAAATTGTTGAGACTTCAGAACATTTAAGATTCCCTGATAAAACTTTCCGTGATATGATACTTGAAACGTTGAGAGAATCTGTGCATTTCTCCGTAGGAATATATTTAGGTATAACCGACAAACGATTCAATCGTCGTCCATAACACAGTACTTTGTCAAACAGTGACAATCCATAAAATCGCCGGATGGCAAATATATGTTTACAAGGAAGTAACATTGGATTCCATAAGGCACATTCACATACTGCATAGATACTTCAAGTAAAATATCGTGGAAATATATGTGGCCAATCATGACATTGGAGTCAGTTGCACAAAATTTCATCGATTCAAAATTTCTTATTTCCTTGATGACGTGTTTAAATCCAAATTGCGTCAATGTCGCCTGATATTTCAATTCGTCCTCAGAATAAGCTCTTACATCTCCTCTGACAATCTGTTGGACTATTTTGTTTTGATTCCGTAGCACGACCTGCTATGTGCTTAAAAAATGATTTCACGAAATCTACTATAGTATTACACGGAGAGAAAAGTCTGAGAAAAATTACCATGCTTGACCTATAAAGCGTGTGCAAGCGACATGTATGGGAGATTTTCTGCGAAATCTTTGAAAAATTGGTCTGAAGCGTTAGAATTTTTTACCAGAGAGCACGGTAAAAATTCGGTGGCAGCATTCTACTCTTTACATTTCTATCAGAATCTAGGGCTCTTTAGTGGAAAGCAGCAGAAAAATTAATATTGTCCCGGTAAAATTTCAGAGACGGTTTCATAGAGTTTCATTGTAGCACGGTAATTTTAACGATGTTTTGCGATGAATTTAAGCGCTGTCATTTTTCATCTCGTAGATAAAATAGAGAACGAATATGTTCGAACATTTTCGGTTCTTCTCAGGACTTGTACCTACGTCATACCAGGGTCGAACCACGCGGTCCGTGTTTACATCCGACGGGTCGGATTATAAACGCTGTCCTTTTTCATCTCATATATATTGTGACAACCCGACCGTGCAATCCCCTTTTTATTGAGAGGAAGAGTAATTACGTGCCGAGGACAAAAAGACGAGCGCTATCTACATGCCAATGTGGATAATATGGGCGCCACTTGGTTTTACACCAGACCAAGAACTGACCCCGAATTGTACTACGGTTGCCTGACTTAAGATGACTCTAACCGAGGGGTGGATTTCCACTAGGATACCTCTCAATATAACCCGCCGTTATGGATGTTCGCGGTAGCAACGTGGAATTTACGTTACATATAATAGGGGCGAATTTATATTAATACCGCCACTCGAATTAATATAAATTCACTGATGTAACCACCAGTGGACAAATACAATGAAACGAAAACTTGGCGATCCAGAAGTGAGAAACGATGGATAATAGCCAACGCTGCGTACAATGAAATGAATAAACTTTACCTTTTGTCACCCAATCGACGACTATCGCTCTCTCTCATATAACAATACCTCAAATGTTAGAGAATAAATTACCCTGCTGGTTGTCTTTGCGTGCGAAAGCTGGTCCCTCCAGGTATCCGCCGTCTCACTTACCTCGCTAGGATAGGTGCAGACCACAGAACAACAACACTTGATAATTTATACCACAATGGAAGCTTCTATTTATTTTTACTCAACAAATAGCACTGATAAAGATAACTTCTTTATAATTATCGCTTTTCCTTCGAGGTGGTATAACGTGGTTATATGCTTCTTTCTCAGCCAAGGTCGGAAACTCGCTAACTGATTAATACACAATTCACTTTTGTGATCTTGGCACTTTCCCAGTTTGCCGACGAATCTCTGAATGCCGTCGCTACGCTGCGCACGGTAATATATCACGCCGGAGGTCAAGTTCACTAACTCAGTGACCGCGTGGTGCGCTAAGAGGCGCAACCAGTGTTTCCTCAGAGGACCACGTTTGACTTCCGTCGTTCGCCTAATATGGGACTGATCGCATGCACAATTGGGCACACAGCGCCACAATTACGCGGGATAATTTAAATCAAGAGCTGATAATACACAGCACACTGTCACAATATACATAGGTAAAATAGAGAAAAGAAATCTTCGGGTATCTTCGGTTTTCGACATTTGCCAACACGTCCAACGGACGAGGGTTTTTTCCAGCCAACAGTGTGTTACGAGACAGCGCAGTATAATGTAGCACGTGCTCAACTTATAACAGCTAATAACAGAAATAGGTTATATTATGATAATACCAGATGAAAATGGCCCAATTTTCCATCAAATAGATACCATCCTGATTGAAACGGCAACGAAAATTCACATTTTCTCAAAAAAACTATTAAGTATTTCATCTGATGAACACACAGGAAATGATTATTTCCAGGAACGAATATATTCATGGGACATTTTACATTTAAGTACAATATTTAGTTATAAAATCACGAATGTGGTTCGAACGGTGTAAAATATATTATATTATCCATATCCCGTACAATTCATAATGAATTAAATAATTATCAAATTATTAATGCCATCAAATTACGAAACGAAAAAAAAGAAAATGAATGATAGTATAAGAAATTTTATTGGATAAGGAGAGGGGAATTTTAATCACTCGGTAAAGAAATTTTTATGTCAAGCATACAAAATTTTACTGTGCTGGCATGGGAATTTTTGTGGGACTGCGACTGAGAATTTTTCCTTATACTTCGGTGAAAAATGTATTTTTCCTAGAATTTCATAACAAAAATTCTAGGACCTTTTCTCTCCGTGTACGACATTTTACATCGTTTTTTTTTGCTATTCAAAGACTCCAACCTATTGTTCGTAGTATTCCCTAGGGTTCCATGTACCATACTGTAATTAGTCCATTCCGACCTTCTATTGTGCCAATTACCGTTGAAATAAAATGCCATTGTTTCTGGTGCAATTTTGATTAACCGTTCGTAAAGTTTGAAATAATGATTTGGATGTTATTAGTTGTTTTAAAAATTCCAAGCTGTTATGTCGTTCTTCGACAGTAATTTTCATTTTTGCTGTTGTAATTTGTTGATCAAATGTCCTCAGAATGTGGAACTGACAAAGATATTCCGGCTTGCCAAGGAATAGCTCATCAGCAACTGATCTTTCAGTCAGATCCTTATCGGTCATAAAACATATGACGTTCTCGATGGCTTCCGCATTTTCCGATTTGAAGCATTTGAAGAAAAATTCTAAAGTTGTACGTTGTTCATTTGCTAATATCCCAACGCCGCCGAATTTTATCTCGCCATTGCAATCTTGAACGACAATGAGTATCAAAGTGAAATTTCTTTTGAATAATAGGTACGTTCCATCAACTAATAGTATTTGCGGGAATGATGATACATTATGGCGCATTTGTAATGTGGGAAAATAGATGGCCGTAAATACATTGTTTTTATAATGGGATACAAAACATCTAGCCCTTAGAATTGTAACAATGATTTTTTGGGATATTTCTTGTAATTCCTACAAATAGCGAGGTAATTAAGGATGGAAAAATATATACAAATTTACCATAAGTGTTCCTGAGCAATGCCACTGCTGCCACCATTGTATCATCATTGTCATCTCTCAATGTAGCCGCAAGATTATGCAAATCTTTCCCTGACATTTTTTTATTACAGTTCTGCTCAAGTTTCGCTTGGATGACACTTTTGGGACACTTCATTTCTAATAATTCAATCGCTTTTTCTCGCTCCACTGTCAGTTTCGTGTTTTCTGGTAAATACTTATAATATTCCTGTAAATGTGAGAAATTCACTTTAATTCTTTTTCCGAATGTGAACGGAAATATACTATACACAACTGTGTTCCACTATTTTCAAGTGAAGAGAAAACCGAGCGAAGAGAGGTAAGTCCGACAAACTTCCGGGGTCTATAACTTCCAATTCACGGTCATTTGTCATTGAATTTTCCAGGGAATAATTTCACAATTCAATTATTATGAATATATGATATCAAACCGATGAGTATTACCACATTTATACTCATGTTGACTTGATATCTGACAAATTTTGATAATGGAATCAATTTAACTTGACTATTCAACTGAAAGCTCACTCTGGAAATTCCATTCTGAGAAATTGGAAATATTCGGTCGCAAAATTACAGTTCAACTCCAAAAACTATGAAAGTGCGCGAGGTACAATTTCATGTCATATGTGCAGCAGCAGCTCTCGATGAGTATCGGTTGTTATAGAGTGTAATTAGCGGAATATCGTCTACTGCCGACCAATAGAGATCGATTGCTGTTGCTGCGCATTTGGTATGAAATTCTACCTTGAAACATACAAATTTGAAATTGGAAGCAAAAAGTCTGATGCCATGTTGCTGTCTATAGTCATGTATATGTAGCGGACGGAATTATTTATAAGGATCGGTTCGGTACATAAATTAATAATTATTATTATATTTACAGCTTCATTTATTATCACATAACACATAACGTGAACGCGTGAACTCGTACAAATTAACAGATATATAGGTGGAGAAGAGGTGCTTTAAAATATCCGCGGAGATATTCGTTGTGTCGACTTACGTATAAAATAAATATAGTATATCGATGGGTTGTTTACAGATCGCAACGAGATCGAATGAATATAATACAATGAATTGAATAAGATGATATAAATATTGCGCCATTGAATGAAAATGATATCATGAATTATTTGCGGATTGAGTCAAAATGAAAGAAAATTCAAAGGAGATAAAATTGGTTGAATTAAATAGCGAAACGGACACACCGACGTTTCGGCTGTGGTCGCGTTTGACCGTCGACGTCGGTCGCTCTCATTCGAGCTTTGTTGTCGACGTTGTTGTTGTTGTGTTGTTGACCGCTCGGGCCAGGCATTGGCTCATCTGGGTCACTTGGTTCGTCCGGTGTGTCTATCGGGTTGTCGATGTCATGTGTTAACGAATAGACTGGGATCAGTTGATCAATTGATACGTTCGTTGGATGACGCATCCCGAGAGTGAAATATCACTCGCGGCGCGCGAGTACTTTGTGTGGTCCATCGTACGGTGGTGTGAAATGTGCCTCGATGTGGCAGTGCCGTACTAGGATGTATGAGCATGTATCCAGCTATCTGAATAAAAAAACTGAACGGGTATCATGACGCGACATTTCGGCCGGTGCCAAGTTTTTGAAATCATTTTTCAATGTTTGAACGAGTTGGTTTGGCGAACATTTGTTTGATGGGGCGAGAAATTCGCCTGGTATTCTTCTTGGCTTTCCATAAACAAGCTCAGCCGGAGTTGAGGCGATATCTTCTCTCTACGCCGCTGGAAGACTTATCATCACAGGTGGTAGTGCGTCTTACCAAGTGTCACTGTGGCAAAGCAGATATGCTTTGAGTTGTCTGTAGAGACGCTCCACAAAACCATTTGACTGAGGGTGATATGCGGTTGTTCTCACTTGTTTGACACCGAGAAGGTGCGTGATGCCCCGGAACAGATCAGACTCGAATTGGCGTTCTTGACCGGTTCTGATACGTAGAGGTACGCCATATCTCGCGATCCTATGTAGGACTAACGCGTATGCGACTGCCGCTATTGTGCCATTTTCTAACAGAATAGCCTCGGGAAATCGAGTGAAATAATCGATTATCGTACGGCATATTGGAATTCCTCTAGACGCGGGTAGACTAACCAAGTCGACGCGAATGTGTTCGAAACGTCGCGGAGCCGGTTGAAAATTGGCGATTAGCGCCGATACATGCCTTGTCACTCTGTTTTTCTGACACGGAAGAAAAACTCTTACCCATTTTCCGCAGTCTTTTTGCATGGCTGGCCAAACGTATTTTCTGCTGACGAGTCTTTTAGAGAGTCGCATGTCTGGATGTGCGAGCGAGTGGAGTGTATCAACAATTTTTTCCCTGAGCGGTTCAGATACGAAAGGGCGTACTGCGCCTATTGAGACGTCACAATACAGCGTAACACCGTGCTCTGGGAAAGTCATTTTCCGCAGCTCGAGCGCGTTATTAGACCGACGGATCAGCTGTTGCAATTCGGGCTCTTTTCCCTGGGCTCGCACCAGGTCTTGTGTTGTGATATGTTGAGACGGCTTCGACGCGAGATAGAGTATTCGCGGCGATATCATCTTTGCCGGGAATGTGTCGGATATCTGCCGTGTATTGGGCGATGAAGTTGAGTCGACGAAAACGCCGAGGTTCAACTCTTTCGGTCCGTTCGAACGCGTGGCAGAGAGGCTTGTGGCCTGTATAGATAGACACGTGTCGCCCTTCAAAAATGTGTCTGAAGTATTTCACAGCTTCGTAGATGGCGTGAAAATCGCGGTCGTACGCGGATAATTTTTGAATTGAGGGCTGTAACTTTTTGCTGAAGAAGTCTAAATGTTGCCAGTGATTATTCGTTCGTTGGTTCAGGACCGCTCCTATGCCGTAACCGGATGCGTCAGTGAAGTTGCCCACTCGGCGTTAGTATTAGGATGGACGAGCAGTGTGTATGTCGCGAGAGCCTTTTTGGCTTTTTCGAACGATTCCATGAGCTCGGCGGTCCAAATTACTGGGTGCGTGCCGTTGACGTCGGGTCCTTCGAGCGATTTATTGAGTAGAGCGAGGATCTCAGCGAGACCTTTGACGAATCTGCGTTAAAAACCGATTGTGCCGAGGGAACCTCGTCACGTCGTTATCGTTTTTGGCCAGTCGAGCTCTAATATCGCTTGGTCTTTGTCGGCCGTCGGTGTGATGTCGTCGATGTAGGGAAAAACGAAAGGTAGATCGCGCGTTACTTGGTCGATAAATCTTTGGAATGTTTGTGCCGCGTTACGCAGGCCGAATTTCAAGAATAGAAATTCGAACACTCCGAAAGACGTGATGATCGCTGTTTTGGGCACGTCTTCGTTGACTACCGGAATTTGGTTGAACGCTCGCGCGAAGTCGACCACGCCGAATACCTTTCTATTGTAAAGAGCCGTGCCAAAATCCTCGAGCTATCGAATCGGACATATATCGGGGACTGTACGGCTGTTTAATCGGCGATAATCTCCGCATGGTCTCGAGTCACCAGATTTTTTTGGGACGAAATGAAGTGGAGATGACCATGTCGATGGTCTTGCGATCCCGAGTTTGATCATTTTATCGAATTCGTCGCGCGCGATTTTCAGTTTGTCAGGCGCGAGACGACGAGCTTTGCTGGAAACGGGTGGTCCACTCGTTGTTTTGATGTGATGTTGAGTGCTTAGTTAATTTAATCGCATCGTCGTGCTTCGTAATCGCGGGAAATTCTCGAAGTAGCTGGTGATAGACTGATTTTCCATTGACTACGTCCACTGAGGAGATATCAGCTGGCTGAATTACTCTGGCCGGAGATGTGATATCTGTGATCTCGTCGCGTAGCTGTCACTTTTTGAGATCAACTATTAAATGGAAATGGCTCAGAAAGTCTGCGCCGATGATAGGCTTAGTCACGTCTGCGATGATGAATCGCCAAGTCGAGTCTCGGCATAAACCGAGGTCGAGTGATAACGTTTTGGTCCCGTAGGTATTGATTCGCGAACCGTTTGCCACTTATAACTGAAAACCTATCGGGGGCGAGTCTGGTTCGAGCCGCGAATGTGGATAAACCGAGAGATCTGAGCCTGTGTCGATGAGAAAATTTGTATTTGTGGCTTGATCTTTGATGAAAAGGCGGCTTGAAGGCGCATAAGAATCGTCTTCCGCCGTTAATGAGTCTCTTTTTCATTTCCCGAAAATTCACAAGCGTTTACGCGACTGTATGCGTCGTCGCCGTATGAGTGTTGAAAGAAACAAATGCCGTTTTTAAGCAGCGGTCTTGATGAGTCGCGAGCGCGAGGGTGTGATCAGCCCGCGCTCGGCTCGCGACGTCGTTCGTTCGACAACGCGGCTACCTGCTTGGTCAACTCGACAATTTGTGCTGCCAAAACGTCGGTGGAGCTTGTCGACACCACGGCTGTGTGACTGGCGGGCACCTCTTCGACGATTCTGTCGGCGATAGCGCATAATTCATCGAGCGATGCTTTGGGTTGCGCAGCCAAAATTCCTCTCATGTGTGTCGGTAGGTTCGACTTCCGAATTGACATGAGGATATCTGCCGAGACTTGTGGTGCGGGTTTGGTTAAATGCCTCAGGAAAGCCGACTGTGTTCGGTCGATTTTCTCACCCGCGAGCAGTTGTTGTATCCTCGCCTCTTGCGATTTTGAGGCGTTCGATAAGTGCGTTCTTCAATGTTGTGTACGGTTGCGCGGTGTGCGGCCTCAGAATGAGATCCTGCACTTTACGCGCGTTGCGTGTGTCGACGAATGAAACCGCATGGTGGAATCGTGTATTTTCTTCGACAATGTTTTTGATAAAAAATTGCGATTCCAATTGCGCGAACCACAACTCGGGGCATTTGGCGCAAAAATCTGCTATGCGCACTGCAGTGTTCACGATTGTAACGTTCGATGCACTTAAACTTCCACTGGGGACGCTATCGGCGATCACTGGTTTTTTGTCTTCGTCTCCCATTTCGAAACGAATTATCTCATACATGTAAAAATCACAAAATCACTATGCACTGGTTGTCTCTATAGATACAATAGCGCAGCGCAACGTCTATGGGCGCTCGGCAATGCGCTATTGGCGAAACACGAAAAAGGGACAGACGAAACACAAAAAAATATATATAATCCAGCGGAGCGTTCGGGCGGCACAAAATCACTGAAGCAATGCACTTTGCACTACACACGACGCGGATGTTAGCCGATGAATTTTAGCACGTGGTGATTGCACGATGCCAGATTTGCCACGTGGCAAGAAACGCCGAGGTATAAGGCTGATATATTTAAGGAAGTTTTATGTCGTGAGATGCGCAAAAACATGCAAAACGCTTCACGTGATAATGTTAACTATCGCCTGTGGAACAAGAAAACAATTGAATTTGCAAAAATTCAATTTTGCCGGCGCGGATGTTCATTGATAAAGTCGAGTGATGAAAATTCAGAACGCTGCCGTTTGCGTGGCCTGCACGGATGAGGCTACAAAAGCATGGTTGCTGACCTCGATCGCAACAATGGAACCCTGGGAGGGTGTCACGCTAATGGCGATGGAGAACCTCCCCAAAATTATTCAGGATGTATGCCGCCTTTCCAAAAACAGAACTGGACAGCGCGAAGATCCTGGATAGGCTGAAGCGGCAAAACCCTGGTCTGCACACAAACCACTGGAAAGTGTGGAGCAGGGTGGAAAAACAGGATCAGACTGTTCTGATCCTGGGCGTGGATGCCAGGTCCTTGCCGGTCTTGAAAGGTCTGGACCTCCACCCCCATTACAGCCTCTGGAGAGCCCGTTTCACCGATCTCTCGGGGCCAACAAGGGCGGAGGCGCTGGACATTCGAGAACCAGATAATAAGAAGACAATGCCCAGGCGGAGACCGGCACCTAAAGTGACGATCACGGACCAGGAGGAGATGAAGACGGAGGATCCCAGCGCGGGGCCTGCGACAGAGGAGAAGGGAGTTGATCCCAGACCTCTGGCGGAGGCACCCGAACGGGGATCTGATGTCAAAAGCTTGAGGCTGAGGAAGAGACCTCCCAAAGCCGAAGAGCTCTCAAAACTCGGCTGCGAGGATGTCCAGAAGGAAACCCAAAGCACCCTAAAGGACAGCCTCAACGTCCGAGGTAGGGGATCGCGAGGGGGCTCAGACTCCGATGCGTCATCAAGTGAAGGGAGAAGGGCGGACGGCAGGAATGGCTAGCCATCCTGGACGTCTGCCCTCGGCCCTCTCCCGTACTTCCCGTCCTTCCCCCAATTCCTCTGTGACGAGAGCTCAATGCACCTCAGCAGACAAAATTTTTGTTGAGGACATTGAGTTCTCACAGATTAACTTGTGTTTCGACTTCAAGGTCACGAGGTGGCAGCACCTCACAGTCAAGTATTCATTACCTTGACCTCGAAGTCTTCTGAAATCCTTTATTGAGATGGTCAGCAATTCACGTAGTGAATTGCCCATCCAATCATCATCATTTTGGACGCATTTGGTCCATCTGATCATGCGCTTGCGCATCTTACACATGCGCGGCCAATCATCACTCGTGACGTATCATCAACAAGTGGTGTAAATATTTCCGCCGGCAACGTGATCACCACGCTGCGACTTCCTCACTCTGGACTGGACAATCATCGACAGCACACGTGTTCTCGATTCGTTCCGCAACTACAGTGTTTTTGTCAAGTTCACTATCTCATCATAAATTCAGTGTAGCGTTAGTGTATGCATTGAGTGGAATTAACTGATTCATCTGTTCTTAAAATCATTATTCAAAAGACATTCACATCATATTGTATGATCAAGCAAATTAATTGTGTCCAATTAATTTGCGGTGTGGAATTCGCAACGTGGCGTCAGCCATTGTGAGTTCACGTTTCGTTTTACAAATTCACAATTATTGTATGTATTCATGTTCAACCTGTTTCATTCAGTTTATATTATCTTGAAATTCATCTACAATATTGGCTATCAAATAATAGCTCAATTCACTCTTGATTCATTGGCAAATTGCAACATAATTGCAATTTGCATATAACTAGCGTAGCCATCACCACGTGGCAAAGTTCATATACATCTTGATACGTAATTCAATTGAAGCCACGATAATTTTATTCAAGTCAATTCAATCTATAATTTGTTCAATTCAACTCAAGTTCACTTTGGTCAATTCAACTTATCAGTCGTTAACTCAATTTACCTTGTGCAAATCATTATTGCATCATTCACATGCGATACTCAACCTAGTTCTAATCATTCATACAACTCTACATTTGTATTGTAATACTACAATCATCTCACATCAATTTTGTACAATTTCACCTCATCCATTTATAATATACTTGTGACCATTTATATCCAATACCGGCAGATAGTTTATTTGTTTCATAAAGATCGAAACAACTTGCATCATGCCAAAGCGGCCTCGGATCTTCATGGAAGAGGCTTCCGCACGATGCACACATCCATATCCCTCATCCAAGAACCCTATATCATAGGAGGAAAGGTCGTGGGACTTGGTGACGCGAGGGGTTCGATTTGCTACTCGAGCTACTCAACTGGCCCTAGGGCCTGTATACTCATCGACAGCCAGTTCAAGGCAGTAAAGCTGAATCAGCTTTGCACCAGAGATCTGGCGGTTGCCAGCATTAGTATTCTTCTAGGCGGGAAGGCTACGGAACTAATAATAGCTTCGGCCTATCTACCGTACGATTCGGCAGGACCACCGCCCACTAGGGAACTAAGCAGACTAATAGAATATGGCAACGACAAGAGTTTAGAACTTATAGTCGGTTGCGATGCCAACTCCCACCACACCACATGGGGAAGCACAGGTGTTGATACGAGAGGAACAGTTTTGCTGGAATATCTCTCAGCCACCAATATGGAGATTCTCAATAGAGGACACAAACCCACCTTCGTCAACGTGAGAAGACAAGAAGTGATAGATGTAAATCTCTGCTCAAGAGAGCTACTCAATCAAATAAGGGGATGGAAGGTGGACGACGAGGTAACCCTATCGGGCCACCGCAAAATCACCTTTATATTAGCCATCAGCTTGCCAGAGAGGCCAGCGAATCCATACCGAAACCCTAGGTCCACTGACTGGAGTCTCCACAGAGAGTCTCTAGAGGATGGACTAGAGGATGACGGCAGACGCATCAGAACACCACGAGGTATTGATGATGCTGTGGACAAGCTGCGGTCAAGCATAATAAAGGCTTACGAAGCAGTGTGTCCAACAAAAACTTCATCTGGCCAGAAAAGCGTAGCGTGGTGGAGCAGGGAGCTTAACACCTTCCGTTGCAACACACGCAAACTCTTCAACAGAGCCATGAAAAGAAACACTGATCAGGACTGGTCGACCTACAAGGTCGCACAGCTCGTATACAAAAAACTGATCAGGAAATCTAAGACGGAAACATGGAAAAAATTCTGCAGCGAAACCGAGTTTTTACCACTCGTTGCTCGCATGCGGAGTGTTTACGTCAGGACCAAATGTGACTCAAGAAGGACTGGTACGGCCCGATGGAAGCGAAGCGGTCAGTCACCGGGAAATCCTGGAGCACCTAATAGGAACTCATTTCCCAGGATCAGGGAGCGCAACACAGACACCTGTGACACTTGGTCCTCAGGCTAGGCTCAGTGCGATGGACTGTAACCTAGCGAAGAGAGTCATATCCACGGATAGGATCAAGTGGGCTATCGACTCGTTCAATAAATTCAAAAGCCCAGGCATGGACGGCATCTTCCCCGCCCTCCTACAAGAGGGAGGGGAAAGGGTGACCTCACAGCTTAAACACATCTTCAGATCCAGTCTAGTAAGAGGGTATGTGCCCTTAGCATGGCGCGAGGTTAAGGCTGTCTTTATACCTAAACCAGGTAAGGACAGCTATGACCGAGCGAAATCCTTCGAACCAATCAGCCTCTCATCGTTTTTACTCAAAATGATGGAGAGGTTGGTGGATCTACATATCAAGGAGACTGCATTGGTTGGGAAACCAATCATTCCAAACCAGCACGCATACCAGTCGGGCAGATCCGTTGAATTTGCTCTACATAATCTCGTAAGAGAAGTGGAGTACGCAATGGACCGTGGCCAGATGGTTATGAGCGTTTTCCTGGACATCGAAGGGGCCTTCGACAACACGCCTTTTGAGGCGATGTGCAAGGCCACTCAAGAGTTCGGAGTAGACAAGATGATCGTGGATTGGATTGGCGGCATGCTAAGGCACCGGCCGGTGACGGCGGGCCTAGCGGGAACGGAGGTCAAAGCAGTTGTTGGGAAGGGCTGTCCGCAGGGTGAAGTCCTTTCTCCTCTTCCGTGGACGCTCGTCGTCGCCGGTCTCCTGACACGACTCGCGGGCCTCGGCTTCACTGTTCTGGGATATGCCGACGATGTCGCCATCTCAGTCAAAAGAGATCATATACATGCCATGTCGAGTCGCATGCAAAAGGCACCGGACACGGTACAAGAATGGTGTGCAACACACGGTCTCGAGGTAAATCCAAGCAAGACAGAACTGATGGTGTTCACCAGAAACAGGAAGGTCAAGTTTGAACCTCCAGCCCTCTCCGGAGTGCGACTCGTGCGATCGAAGTACGTACGTTACCTAAGAGTTACGTTGGATAGGAAACTCCGGTGGAACGAACATATTACCAGACAGACCAAGAAAGCTACGGCCAGCTTCTGGGCCTATCGCAGAATGTTCGGACAAACCTGCGGCTTAAGACCAAAGATGGTAGCCTGGATCTACAAGGCTATCCTGGTTCTCCAACTGTCCTTTGCCTCCATTGTTTGGTGGCCAGCCTTAAAAAAGGCCGCCTACATGAAGCAGATGAACAAAATCTTCAGACTGGCGGCACTGGGGGTCACGGGTTGTCTTAGGACAACACCAACCCTGGCCTTAAGCTGCCTTCTGAATCTGGTACCTCCGCAGATCCTTGCAGAAGTAAATGCCAAGAAGACAGCTTTAAGGCTAAAGTCAAACGGACTCTGGCAAAACGCACATAGGGGACGTGCGTCAATCCTAAGGGAAACCCGGGATCTCGATGAGATAACTGGTAGACCTATGAATCGATGCCCTCCAAAGTTCGAGTTTCACCCCAAGTTCGAGGTCCGATTTCCGGAACGAGAAGACTGACAGGACGGCGGTGTTAAGCTGCTGTCCCCTCAAGGTCTTATCCGGTACGTTGATGGGGCCAGTTCCAGGGGTGGAGCAGGAGCCGGAATATGGTGTGAGGGGCACAAAACAGAGTTATCATTAACTACCTTTCAGGCAGAGATGTTTGCGATTCTTACCTGTGCCGATAGGGCGTTAGGTAAGGCCTATCGGGGCAAACACCTATACATATGCAGTGACAGCTGGGTGGCCTTGAAAACTCTCCAGCAATTCGTAACTAGATCAAATCTAGTAAATGAATGCAAGAAGAAATTAGACGAGCTGGGACAGACCAACTTCGTCAAGTTGCTATGGGTGCCGGGTCACTACGGCATACAGGGCAACAAAATAGCAGACAGGTTAGCACGACGAGGTGCAAGGTCTGTCTGCTCAATCACCGATGGAACGAACATTGGAATCTCGGGAGAGTTCATCAAGAGGACGATGGAGGCCTGGTCGAACAGCCAACTGACAGACCTCTGGACACACTCCCCAGGAATGTCCCACACAAAGGCCTTCGTGCAGAAAACCTCGCCCAAGATGGGCAGGCTACTGCTCAGCCTCTGTAGGAAGAAGCTACGAGTGATAATAGGCCTGATAACGGGCCACTGGTTCACTCGAGCACATCTCAAAAACATGAGCTTGGTAACCAACTCCACCTGCCCCAGATGTAACGTAGGAACGGAAACTCCCCTACACTTAATCAGGCACTGCACTAAACTCGAAGTAGTCCGAGCGACTACTTTGGGTGCTCAAGAGCGGTCCAGTTGAATGGCCTCTTGCAATTTGCTGAGAAGGCCGGTATAACAAAATATTTAGCATGAACCGCGCAGCGCCTGGTGAGGACTGATACACGACATCAGACACCCGGGTGCCCGAGTACAATGGTCCGAATGGAGTGAGTGCCCGGTTTTGCTCATTTACAGAAAAAAAATATATATATTATTGTTTGAGAATTGACCAAACTGGTCACCAATCACTCAGGGCAGCACTTACTGGGCCCTCACATACATACACGCACACAACCATGTCGTCCAAACTGGACACTCACATATATACTACCACATCTTTGTCGTCCACACGACCTGCGCGCCAGCACGTGCGCACCAGCACACAATTGTTGTCCACACTGGGCAGCACACCGACACACCAACACAAGCTTGTCGTCCAAAATTGCTGCGCGACAACACGTGCGCGGCCATGCAAATGTGATGCCCATACTGGACACCACACACTCTCACAATTACACAGATATATAAAACAAAGGGGTCCGTGAACTTGAACCCCGTAGATTTCGACAATGCAACGAATAAATTATTTCATATTCACTTCTGCACGAACAACCATACAAGGCACAACGTGCTGCTCTTCGCATACAGTTTTCATATATATTTTCACAACGTGATTTAATATCATTTAAGTGCAACGCACATCTCTTTACCGGGTGTTTTCTTTCGACTTAACAGTTAATCAATTAATATAATTAATTATTGGCCAAGACTGCACCGCAGATTGGTTATATACATTTTGAATTATTTGCATACCGGCGGTCACGTGCATCAATATGATCGCGTGTTACCATTCTCGAACTACACCAATTACATTAGAATCAATCAATCTCGCGATCAACGATCATTATATTTGTTCAATAATTACTGTGATATTTTACGTACGTTTTTATCAATAAATCGACTATATATTTTACAGTTGTGTTCCTTGCAAATTTACTTCACCTCGTGTACAACAAGTTCCGGCATCCATCATCCATTCATTTCATCAAAATCTCAAACAATTATATATATCTATTATATATAATTCCAGTGTCACGATGTTCATCCGGGATGAACTCCGAAACTACTGAACCGATTTTAACTTTTTGAAGTGATAACTTCTTATGGGAGGGTAAACCGCTTCGTTATGTAACGCGTTACGGCGCCAGTCTGTCTGGCTTCCCTTTCTCTCACGCATACGGCAGCGGTAGGCGGGCTCCCTCTCACTCTAACCCAAAGCGCCAGCTGTATTTCGGACAGACGCCACCCCCTCTCTCAACTCAGTGTTTAGTGTGCGATAGACATATACTGTTAACAGTGAGCATATTACCTAAAACTATCACCGTTTTTGAAAGTGATTATGAAAAATATGATGAAACAAGCAGAAGATGATCCTCGGAACATTACAGAATCTCCTAACGAAAGGTAAGTCTAATAATATAATATAATACGATTCATCAATAACAAGCATGCAACAAGTCTGCCGCCGCAGCGTCTATATTTTGAATTTCTATATATATATATATAGATAAAGTGTTTATGATTATTATAAAAATCTAACCAGCAAGCACCTTTCTCTCTCTCTCTCTCTTACGTATTTAAACTGTTGGGGATGTTGCCAACCAGATAACTGCCGTGGCAACAATTGGGTATGATACACAATACTGAATGCGAACAAGAGATAACAATTATAAATATATTCAACAAATATAAATGAATGCGTAATGAACAATAATTGGTGAGTGAATGGTGAATGAGTGCTGATGTGTACAAGGAGTGAGTGAACAATGATATGAGATGAGTGAATGCAATGAGTAAATTGGCCCAAGGCCACGCGGTATCGAATGAGCGACCAAAATGTAAATGAGAATAGACCACGTGTTGAGTAGTATCAATGAATAAAACGAGCGATTAAAATGTATAAATTGACTTGAGTAAAACAATAAGCAATATTATAATGAGAAGTCACACACGCATCCGATGCATACCATGAGCATACAATTCATACAATTGAATATCATCCAAGTCACACAAGTATTACCAGTGGTTCGACGCCACGTGGTGATGCACACCGGAAATTAATTGCTATCAATTAATTCCCTTGATCATACACTATTGAGACGGTCACTACCCTTGAGTTGATCACTATGAGCAGAGCACTAGATACGATTAAGAACTGAGTTGAACACACTAATAGAACACGATGAATTTTGCGGATGAGTCGTACGAGCGGAAAGAGTACTAACACGTGCGCTTAATTCAATGGTTAGATCCAATATGGTTGAGTAGCACGCGGTGAAGATGGTCATGATGCCGACGGAAGAGCGGCGACCCTTATGCTACACTTCAGCGCAAGCGCAGGCGCAGGATGTGCGCAAGCGCATGCTCATAAGTGCCCATAACTGTCCAAAAATGATTGATTGGTCAGACTGCCCAATTAATTGATCTGATCCAACTTGTGAGTCAAGTTGGTTGAGTGGTTGAGAGGTGCTGCCACCTTACCCCATGAGTGACCAAACATAAACGTTCAATATTTATTTGCAAATCATTATTCTAGCGCTATTGAAATGGAAGTCATTGATGTTCATCAGCATCAACAACAGTCGCAACGAAATATACAATCAACACAAACACGACCATATTCAAATGCTGAACGCCAAAAAAGATACAGAGAAACGAGAAAAGCTGATAAAATGAATGCATGTACTCCATTCAGTCAATCTAGCGACGTTCAGCCACAGCAAGAACAACCACAACATGATGTTCAAATAAATAAACGTCAACCACAGTCTAATGCTGAACGCCAAAGAAAGCATAGAAAATTATTATGTGAAACGTGGCTTAAAAATGATGATACTAAAATTATTCCATCTTTTAAACGTATTGTGCAATTAAAGCGTCAAAATGTAAGAGCAGGAGGCGTAGCAATTCATCAGAATGTTCATGATTGCATTAATATTGTCACTTCAAATATGGAAGTACAAATTAATAATGCTAAAACTTTAATACGGCTAAACAAAACGATCTTGGTGAAATGTGTATAGTGGAATGTCTCAATGAAGCAAAGCAACAAATTATTATTGTCAATATATATATATATCTAAACCAAAGTATTTCAAGTATTATTCAATTTATTCATAAACAGCTTTTAATTTATACACAAGAAGGTTCTGCTTTACTTAATGAAAATTATCATAAAATTCCGTTAATTTTAACCGGAGATTTTAATGTTAATTTTGCTGCTGATCGAGCTAAAAATTTAGTATCGTTCCTACAGTCAAAATTACAATTAAAAATGATTCATAAGCCAGAAGAAGCTACAAGTCATGAAACTGTTCTTGATGCAGTCTTTACAAGATTTTTAGATGACATAAAATGTAAAAATTTCGTTGCTTATTATAGCTACCATAAGTCAATTGTTACTTTTATAGGATTAAATAATGATACTAATAATGTACATACACAAAATTCTAATGTACATATTCAAGAATTGTAACGAAGAATCAAATATATTTTATAATCAATAAAAGATTTTATTAATAAATAACCTTTCCTTACATTATCATATTAATAAACATAAAATTTAAGTAATAACCTAAGCTTTTCTCAAGTTAAACAATTCCAATATTAAATAGTTCAACTTAGATTAGTTTGAGTTATCGCTTCTGTCGGGCGTCCCGAGACGCACACGTTTTTTTTTTCTTAGACGCACCTGGTGGCACCAGTAAGACATTTTTAGTGTCATTAATCCTTGCAAAGATACGGCTACAACAAAAAATTGCAATGACAATTGCATCGTCGGGCATTGCTGCCACTTTGTTAGATGGTGGACGAACGGCGCATTCAGCATTGAAGCTGCCAATAGACATTCACAGTAAACCAAACGCAATGTGTAATATTAAAAAAAAAGCGGAATGGCTGCAGTATTGCAAAAAAGTTCAATTATCGTCTGGGATGAGTGTACTATGAGTCATAAACATTCTCTTAAGGCATTTCACAGAACTATGCAAGATATAAACGGCAATAATCGACTCTTCGGTGGTGATGTTTTATTACTGTCTGGTGATTTCCGGCAGGCATTACCTGTCATTCCTCGCTCTACGTTTGCTGATGAGATTAACGCATGTTTGAAACAATCATTTTTATGGTAAAACGTTGCAACACTTCGATTGACCACAAATATGCGAGTACAATTACATAATGATCCATTGGAACAAGTATTTTCAAATCAATTACTGGATATTGGAAACGGTACAATCAGACTACATCAAAATACGCATGTATGTATCCAATTGCCAGACAACTTCCGCTCTGTTGTCCATTCAAAAAATGAACTAATTGAGAGTGTGTTTCCGGATATTCTTAATAATCATTTAGACTATAATTGTCTCAGTAATCGTGCAATTTTGGCGGCAAAAAATGTTGATGTCGATGAAATTAACTATCAAATACAAAATTTATTGCCAGGCAATCTGATGACTTTTAAGTCAATCGACACCATTGCTGATGAAAACCAGATCGTCAATTTTCCGATTGAACTTTTAAATTCTTTGGATTTACCAGGAATGCCGCCACACAATCTTCGTCTGAAAATTGGTTCACCGGTCATTCTATTGCGTAACTTAAATCCACCAATTACCGGAAACGTACTTGAAGCAACGATATTGACTCGAAAGTTTAAAGGCGGAGTCGTCCTGTTACCTCGAATATCTATGATATGATCAGAATCTACTATACCTTTCAAAAGGCTACAATTTCCGATACGTTTGGCTTTTGCGATGACAATAAATAAGTCGCAAGGGCAGACAATGGCTATTTATGGCTTGAACTTGGAGAATCCGTGTTTCTCCCATGGGCAGCTGTATATTGCATGCTCACGTGTTGGAAAACCATCGAATTTATTTATTTTGACGAAAGACAGATTAACAAGAAATATTGTTCATCGCTTTGTTCTTAGTTAAATGAAAGTAATGATTATTAAAAATTAAGTGAGGTAAAATAATTATAAAATAATTATAATTTTCAGTGTTGAAGCTTAATTTGAACTTTTCATCATTCTTTACCAATCACTTCCTTAATAATACCAATACTACCTAATAATTGAACGAAATACAAGAAAACCACAGCAACGCGTGGCCGAGTCTGCTAGTATCATACATATATTATATATATGTATAATATATGTAGTCGCTCTGTAGTGGCACAGAGGATTAATATTTATGCGGCTTATATCGCGGCGCAGTGATTAGATAATATACAAAACTAATAATAAGTAGTGAAAACGGAGACTCGCAAGAATTCGTATAATCGACCACGTCTATTTATTCCAATCGCTCGTCTTAAACTCATTCAACTGTCGGCAACAACAGATCGGAATACGACCCCACCAAGCGGGTACACACTCACACACTATCACGATACTACATATATTATATATATATATATTGTGACGTGGTGGCGACCCACGTCATGATAGCCACGAGCAATCGTTTGGCTCAGCCCAAATTGAGGCATAAATTCACCCTATCTTTGCCTATTATTCACATATTAAATGCTGCTGCCGTCTGCAATTAGAAATAAGAAGAGTGAATGAGAGTACAGGTATGAATGTGGGAATGAATGGAAGAAGAGGGACGTCATGGCCTATTAAGCAATGGCTCTGATTTTATTTCTTATTTCGTTATTACGTGGAAATATAAATAATTATTTTTCGTATTGAATATACCATTTGGTTCATTATTAAAAATATTTTCAGAGATTGATTTACCAGTAAGTAATGAAGCTCCGGTATCTAGACTACAATCTGAACTGTCGATACCATCATCAGGAAGCCAAACCTCAAAAACAATTTCAGACTTTGAAAACGAATTACCGCAATGTCAGACTGCAAGAATTAACCTTATGACACCCGAATTGGTAGCTGCTCTTCATCAAGCAAATGTTTCTAGCAGAAATGCGACTTACATTTTAGCTGCGACATTGAAAAGTATAGGGTTTGATATTGATAATGTAAATATTAGCTACAAGACGATTCAAAGGAGCCGCATAACTCAACGTAAAGAAATAGCTGAAGGATTGAAAGATCAATTAAAATTCAATGACCATTATATAGTACATTGGGATGGAAAAATACTCAGAGATATTGTCGGTACAGATTTTGTGGACAGACTCCCTATCATTTTGACGTCGTGTGGTACCGAGCAATTATTAGGTGTACCAAAGCTAAAGTCAGGATCAGCTGAAGACCAAGCACTTGCCGTCTTGGAGACTTTGAAGCAATGAGGTGTTAGCTCGTATGTTAAAGGAATCTGTTTTGACACAGCGGCCGTTAATACAGGTTAGTTATTATCAATTTATTTAGATTTCTATTCAAATCATCAATGAATTTTCTACTTATCAGAAATCCATAATGGTACTTGCGTGGAAATAGAAAGAGCGTTAAGACGAGAACTAATTTATTTACCATGTCGACATCACATTTTCGAAATAGTTTTGAAAGGTGTTTTTGAGGTATATTGGCCTACATCATCAGGACCAGATGTACAGTTTTTCTCTTGATTTAAAAGTAAATGGGATACTCTTGATAAATCGAAATTTAAATCCGGAATGAATGATACTGTCGTAAGCGAAGTTTTGTCCGATAGAAAACAATTTTTATCGGCTTTCATTAAAGGTGTTTTACAGGTGAGGCATAAAATTATGAATTGAATTTAACAATAATTATGGATGCGTTACGAATCAAGTAAACAACTGAGAATTAAATTAAATTACAAAATTTTGATGAAGTTTTTTTTCTATAATTTCAATAGGAACGTCAACCAAGAGATGACTACAAGGAACTTTTAGAATTGTCGCTAATTTTTTTGGGAGAAGTGCCGAAAAATAATTTTACTTTTAAATATCCGGGTCCAGTGCACCAGGCAAAAACTATTTATTCTCTAAAAATATTTTTTTTTAGAGAATCATTCAAACTGACCACGCGAGAAAGTAATAGTCTTCGTCAAATATGTATTTTTCTGGTTACATTGTATATAAAAGCGTGGTTTACGGCTCCATCGGAAATTCTAGCTCCATTTAACGATTTGACTTTTATGCAAGAATTGATTAATTACAAAAATATCAACGCTTCCATATCGAACGCAGCTTCCTTGAAAATTATAAATCACCTGTGGTACTTGAGTGAGCAACTAGCGATTATTTCTATTTTCGATATCAATGTGCCTGCAACTGTGAAACAGAAGATGATCGAAGCTTTAAAGACGGATAAAAATAGTAAATTAGAAAATAAAAAATTCAATATTGAACCAGAAAACTTAAACACATTGTTATCAAAAGATCTGAGTGATTTCATATCGATGAAGTCAATGACTATATTTGATAAGTTCGATTTACCCATTGACTTCTTGAGTAAAAATATAGAATCTTGGATCAATGATGAAAGCTTCCAAACAAATTTGTCATTCTTCAATCATCTTAAAGTTGTTAATGATGTAGCAGAAAGAGGAGTTGCTTTGATTGAAGAATATAATAAATACCTCACCAAAGATGAAGAACAACTTCAATATCTATTACGAGTTGTAAAAGATCATCGTTTAAAATATCCAAATTGTAACAAATATAATTTAACTAAGTCATACGATTAGATTAAGTGAATAGAATTTTAGTTTCGAAAAATTTAATTTGTAATACAAATGATTATTTTCAATTAAAAATTTATGAAGACAATATCTTTAATTCTTATACTATTTATTAGTTGAGTAGTTTAGGACTCTATTGTTTTTGCAAAAGTTATTGTTCATCTAACGAAATAAATTCAAAGTATCCGGATCCTGCATAAATATTCTTCATACCATACGCTTTATATTGATATACGTATGATTGTATACAAATTCAACTAGCTCAAAGCATGCGATAATGAAATCGATTTTATACGTTGTGCGTATTATTTGAAGTCGAACTAGAATCAAGGTCAGTGTCAAAATTGAAATATAGGTTAGTTAAGTTTACTATTACTAGCTACAGTTAATAGCACTACAATATAAGTCGGACATAGCGTTGTTCATACAAGACACAGAATCATATGCATTGTAAATGAATTTTTTACATTTTTATTTATTATATGCTATTTCTTAAATCATACTATTATTAAATCTCAGTATGAACGAAGAATACAAGAATGAATAAAACAAAGTAATGAGAAAATGAATTATGTTTTATGTAAATAAAAAAAAAAGAAAATATGTATGTCATTAGCTTCTTTTTTCAAAGCATTTCCAATATTTCTTTGAATCAAATTCCTCAGGTATTTGTAGAAAATTTACTATCAAATATTTCCTGTTGATTCATTGAAATGAAATGGATTCGGTCGTGTGAGATGAAACATCTTTCGTGCAATTTCCATGACTGATCGGTATATTTTGAATTGGCCTCAATGCGACTGCGATAAAGTGAAGCCAATCGTCCAAAGGGATGTCCCCCCGCCAAAAATTTCAATACAGCTGGATCATCCAAAACATTCAATAATTCGTTGACACTTTTTAGTGCGAAAACGTTGAATCATCTTCAGTGCTAAGTTTGAGTATAAATGATAGAAAAATTTCGCAGTGACATTCCTGATATGATCCACACGTGATTTTTATAACCATCATCAATGCGAGAATTAAACGTCGAATTATATGTAGAATAAAATGAACAGCAAATATGAGCAATGAGCAGCAACCAAAATATAGTCAGATTGGCATATACTATTTCTATTTTCCAACGTTGGACTTTGAAAGCTGAGAATTTCTTCTCTTTTCATCTGCTTTGAGTTAATTGTTAATGAACGCTCTCAACTGTCGTCCAGTTCGTGCCTGGAGTTCATCGTTATCCGCGATTATTTCATCGCATTCTGGGATACCTGGCATTCTCGTGAGCAGCTGCATTTCCCCAAATATGTTCTTCACGACTGCTTTCTCTTTCACGGTCCATCTCATACGTCTTATTTTACGTCTCGGAGTAGCTACGTTTGAAGAAAAATGCCATTAATTATTAAAATACATGGACAAATCGTTTAAAACTAAACTGTGTCATTTCAACACACATAAGCGTGTTATTCCCTATCGTTAGCATTGTAGCCACTTTTCACACGTTAATGTGTTAAAAGTGACTACAATGCTAAATATAGGAAATGACACACTTATATCTGTTAAAATAACACACTTTAGTTCTCAGTAATTAGCAGTATGCAGGTGATATGAAAATGATATTACTGTGAACTCACATTGGCAATCATCAGAGTCGCTCATCGGAAATTTCCGTCTCTTTGCGGATTTATTAATGAAACGTGACTGAAATTCATCTTCACTCGATGCAACGATGCCAGTGGCCTTAATAAGTTGATCTTCATTTTTTTCAGTGTCACTTTCATCAGATATCGGTGAGCTCCTCTGATAACTGGAAGTCGAAGGTCTGGGTTCACGCTCACGAGGATCATAGTCATTATCGAAACCAAATTCTTGCGATTCATCATTACGGTCACGGTTATGGCGAACTCTAGTAGACAGACCTGTCATCGTCCTCGTTTTACGTTTTTTTTTTCGGTTGTTCACCATTGTCCGACTCGCTCTCACTGTCGCTGTCTTTCATGGCTGCCACAAGTGAACGGGAGACTTCGGTCATATCTTTCAATCCAATTGGAACGCGATAAACTTGTTTGTGCATAGCATCTGCATGTCCCATAAAATTTGCTGAATCTGAGACCTGCGCATCTTCAATACCGAGCATGGCAGTATGGGTGGCGACGTGTTTCCTCAGCTTTTTACCTCGCAGAGTGTCCGGAACACCTGCATTACACTTCGTAGCAAATTTACGCATTAAAGTACATGCTCGTAAATAGTGTTTTTTGTATGTATTAGGGACTGCGAATAAATATTTGTTGTCAGGCGCCATTCCAGTGGATTCACGATATTTTGTCAATGTATTTATATAATCTACCAGATATTGATGTATCAATACGGGAACTGATCTCCCCAATTTGCCACGGATCACAACTCGGACGAATTCGGACGCTCATTTTTTCGCAGTTTCAGATAGATTGTGGTACATATCTGCATTAAGTGATTTCTCGACGGTTTCCCGTTTGTTGTAATTCACTATGAGAAATCTGTCTATTTCACCAGCTCTGCGTCGACTGAAACTCTTCACGAAGAATGTCCATTGCCTTGTCACATTTTTTTTTTGAGAAACTTGTAAAGTTTCGAAATATCTGCTTTCGATGGCAAGCTCTGGCTTTATTGATTTTCTCGACGAGCTTTATGCATATCCGCCACGCTCCTTTTGCTCATTGTTGGGTAATCTTCCAGGAATAATGGCATGAACTGTTTTCTTTCGAAGTTTTTTTGCTGATCGTTCTCTCTTGTGCAATGTGCTTTTAATGTTTTGCTGCATTTCATCAAATGAATACCAAGTGTTGTAGCGTTATACGGAGTTTGGAATATTTTTTGTTTCGGATCATAATTGGCAACGATTTTCACCGCCTTAATACAGTCATTATAATATTTTGGGTGGAATGTAGATGCGAAGTCCGTGGTAGTATTGTTAATTACCATTGTATATCGACATAAAAGTCTCAAATAATTACGTTTCATATCGTCCAAATGGTCCTCCATGTGAACATCACATAACTTGTTCCCATACAATATTAATAGCAGATCATGTTTTATGAATTGAGAAACGACATCACCATTAAAACTTTTGTACAGTTCTTTCATTTCCGGAGTTGCCTTGTGGTGAATGTCATCTTTCAAATGTCTGCCGATTGCAGTTTGCCCTTTCTCTCTTTTTCGGTGTTTGAAATTGCATTTGTTGTGATGGAGACGCAACGTTTGTTTCGAAAAATATCCCGAGCAGGTGGAACAAACAAGAAAATCAGCGGGGGTGCAGTCAAACTTCATTTGTGGACGGCGGCGAGTAATAATTACCCCGGTGTTGAATTCTTTGTGCGTATTATGCATTGTGACGTGGTGGCGAACCACGCCATGGTAGCCACGAGCAATCGTTGGCTCAGCCCAAATTGAGGTCTATTATTCACATATTAAATGCTGCTGCCGCCTGCAATTAGAAATAAGAAGAGTGAATGAGAGTACAGGTATGAATGTGGGAGTGAATGGAAGAAAAGAGACGTGATGTCCTACCTGGCACCCAAATACCGAATGACAAGAAGATCCCGAAGTCACCCTCGCCTCATCGACCTGTCCTCAATGTACCGAAATAACAACGAACAACGACGCTTCCCGAACAAATTGATGCCACAAAAGAAAGGAAAAATGGAGTGGAACTTCCGAACAAACGACATGGTGAACAAACACCATAACACAAAACACAAAACCATACACGTACCGAATGTACCGAAGCCTCGTGCAAAACACTGCCGAATTGTATCGCGACCATGGGCGACGTAACCTCAACCGTCACCCAGTGGTCAGCGCGGTAAGGACTCGCCGGTAATCGAACGAGATTACCATACGGGAAGCGGTCGATAAGGATAATCGATAACCATTGATGACACCGGCGGCGCTATCGGCCAATGAACCCGGAAGAAAGGGAAATGACATAGGCGAGGGGTGACAGCAAAAGGGTGAAGAGGAAGAAACCGCCATCTTCCGGCACTTCGCCAGTGGCTACTAACCCGTACGGACGCATGTGTGTAGAAGGAAAGTGAAAAGCAATTGTATTGAGAAATTAAGGAACCGAATCAAGCTATTGGGCTAAGTGTATCGAATTGGGGAAGAACGGCTATATTGAACGAATTGTGAATAGGAAACTGAGTTTAATTAGTCGCGAGTAATATTGTGCGTTTTAGGGTGTGTGAACAAGTGCCATCCTACACGCAGTAAGTAGCCTGACTTTTCACATGTGCATGCGGACCGCGTGGTCACACACTTGCCGGCGTAGTCAAGTATTATATTCATCGCATTCATCGAATTATTTATTTTCTAGTATTCCCCTTTTCTCGCGTATAACTTACATTGTATTCATTATTTTTTCCGTGTCGATCGCCGTATTAATTATATTATTACCATTGCCAATAAGTTTATATTGTATCTTCAAGTTCTTTCATTATATACTGTCTCGATTATCGAACGCTAGACACGCACGTTATGTTATTACTAATTAGTATTGGAAGAGAATAAACATTGCTGCTGATTAGCGCAAACATCGAAATTCTGTTAACGAGTAATTATAGTACATTAATCAAGCTGATTAATTGTGTGATCTACTTTAATCAATCGAGACTTATTGCTATAATTAAATTCATCGCGTTACCCCGTTATTTCCTCCCTCCATTATTTTCCGAATCCCCTGGTTTCCTTATTTTCAGGTTATTATAAATAAGGTGGCATCCCGACCCGCTGGCAACCGCCATAGAAAAGGCGACCGTCACAGCATGTAGTCGCCCTCATTACGTATTTTCTCAATGAGTTTCAGACATTGTGGAGCTCTTGGCTTGTAAGTGAGTACTTTTTTGACTTCATCGATGTCTTTGTGTGCATTGAGTATGTGATCGCCTAATTTACTGCGCAATTTGTGGGAAAATTTACAAAAATGTTTTTTTGTAGGCCGTTTTCCATCTGCATTCTTCGAAGGATTCACTCTTAAATCGGCGCTTTTGATACGTTGCCCTTTGTTGCGGATTGTGCTGTTACAGTACGATTTTGTAGATATATATGACAAGTTTTCAGATACAGCAGTCACATTCGCGCTTGGTAAATAGTCTGAATCCTTCTCCGCCAATGTAACAGAAAGATCAGTTCTAGCAGCAGCCTCGCTGTCAGATCTAATGCTTCTCTCATCCGTCATATTGCCATTTATAATTTGATTGTGTGTAATATCAAGCGATGCATCATCAACATTGTGAGGCTTGCGCGAGGAATTGTTCGGAAAGTCGGTGCTTTGGAGATGCTCGTCGAGGATTTCAGTGTCGGATATCTGCCAACTTTTGCCAATTATTGCACTTATAGTTGCACATATCTTCGCAGCTCCACTGGGTACACTGCTTTCCATTGTCGACTCACCAAAATTTACACCGCGATTTTCAGCTTCACCAATAATAAATGTGGAATTAACAGTAGGTGTAGAGCACGCTATGTCACCAGAATGTGCACCATCCGAAGTATCATTGAAGGATGACAGTGTAAAATCCTCGCGATTTGGGTCGTATTCCGTGTAGGGAACATCATTTTGTTCACTCAGCTCCAACTGTGAATATGGGACGTTATAGACAAAAGTAACGAAAATGTTGGAAAGAAAAGATCTAAGTATGTTTACACAAGCAAATATGATAGAAAATTAGCGTAGGTAAGATTTCATCAAGACTGACCATTCTTCTCTGTATGTATCGGGGATCCAATCTCATCTATCACTTGAGATTCGTTTTTACTCTCTGTAGATGCTCTCACTATATTATTTTGGGCACATGGCTCTTGTGCAGAAAGTACGCAAATTTGTTTTTCCAACTCCACACGTGAATCAAAGAACATAAATACATAGTAAATGTTTTGCACCTTGAAAATTGTCCTCATTGTACACTTGTTAACACGAAGGGAGTTAAAGGGGCTCAAAGTGTGCGTTTCTCGAAATAATTGCGAATGTATTCACTATTGGAAGAAAAGAGCATAACAAATGTATAAAACCTCTCCACGTTTTATTATTACTTCTCACCTGAACCGTATAATTCATGAATACATCGATTGTGGAGATGGCAAAAAATGAATCCTAATATTGATTAGATTCGAAATTCAAAGTACATAAAAAGTGAAAGAAAAATTGAAAAGAACAGTTCTGACTAAGTATGTTCATTCATGCGAAGAAATATGATCGAATACAAATATAAATAGATAAATATTTCAGAAACGTTTCTCCAATAGCGACCACGTGTGCTCAGATGAAAACCTGAAGCATACGTTCATGTAATGATTTCATCAAGACTCACCATTGTTCCCTGTAAGCTCCGAACAATCAATCCCATTTGGCACATAATAATAGTTCTTGTTCTCATTACATACTGGCACTAGGTCATTTTCGGCATCTGGCTTTTGGGCAGAAAGCTCGCCAATTTGTTCTTCCAAATCCACACGTGATTCTAAGTACATAAATACACAGTGAATGATTTACGACTTGAAAATTGTCGTTGTACCATTGTTAACTCGGAGGAATATAAAAGATGCACAAAGTATGCGTTTTTCCCAATAATTGCACATTATATAAATTCACTATTTGAAAAACAAAAACGAAACAAATGTGTAAAATCTTTCCATGTCCAAGCATCATCACCTCTCATTCGAACCATATGAATACCTCGAACGTGGAGACGACAAGACATGAATTCAAATATTCATTGAGTCCGAATTTTACTAGCTAATCTTGAAAATAGACTACTCAGTAAATGATTTGCGACTTGGAAATTGTCTTCATTGTACACTTGTTAACTTGTAGGAATATAAAGGGGGCTCAAAGCATGCGTTTCTCAAAATAATTGCACATAAATTCACTATTCGAATAAAAAACGAACCCAATGTATAAAATGTTTCCATGCCCAATTATCATCACCTTTCACTCGAACCATAAATTTCATAAATATATCGAATGCGGCGACGACAAGACACGAATTCAAATAAAATATTCATCGAGTCCGCATTTTTTTAGCTAATCTTGGAAATAGACTACGGAGTAAATGGTTTTCGTCTTGAATATTGTCCTTGTTGTACACCTATTAATGCGAAGGAATATAAAGAGGGCTCAAAGTATTCGTTTTTTTAAATAATTGTAGGTGAATTCACTATTTGAAGAAATCAACGAAACAAATGTATAAAATCTTCCCATATCCAATTATTGAAGGAAATATAAAAGGGGCTCAAAGCATGCCTTTTCCAATATGTTCGTGAATAAATATATCAATTGATTCAATTACTGAAAATAACTTACCGTTTGTGTCGACGAGGTGTCCACCATAAGATGCTCCTCTGATCTTGATATGGCACGATCTTCCTTGCATAATTTTAACACTTCTTGATTTCACCACACGATACTCTTGGTTCGAGAATTTCACCAACGAAAACATTTTGAATTATTTCCGATGCGACGTCTACGACTATTATCGCAGTTGTGACCGTTCGCGATCCAGAGTGTGTGCCTTGGGACACTCGAAACATAAGCCAAACGTTGTTTGTTTACAATCGACAACGCACGCTGGCTCTTCATAGTAATCCAACGGACTTCTATTCTATGTATCTTCGTTACACACAACTTTTTGTTTGTTTGTTTTTTTTATTGAGCGGTGAGAAGTTTTTTGTCTTGGTGACAAAGAGTTGGGATTGTTTATTACGATTCGATGTACTTTATCGCCTCTCTTAGGATCGTGTTTTCGTCCCCTTTGTCTCTCTTTTTCTCTTGCACGCATTTTTTCTTATTCTATCGTGCCCTTCGTTCGTCAATTAATGTCAGTTAATGAAAAATTGCTGTTTTGAAATACTCAAAATATTAATTGAACGATTATATACAATGCATGCATCGAATTCCATGTGATTCTAATTATGTACTGTGACGCGTGCTTTTCTAAGGCAGGTCACCCGGAATTCCTCTTGGGATGCCACCTTATTTATTGAAACCTGAAATAAGGAAAACAGGAAGGGGGAAAATTAGGGGGGGGGGGGGGTAATATATTATATGAGATGCCGTGATTAATTAGATGTAAGATGCGCCGTTTATTAATAATTAGTGAGCATTCATTATTACATTGCGATAATTGCGTTAATTTCCGAATAATGTCAAATTGAATGGTAGAATACAATGCGGTGACAATTCGAAGATATTAGAGTGTGGAGAATTTGAATGTAATCCAACACTAAACGGGTGATGACAATATTATACTGAAGCAAACAGGATTGATAATGATTTGGCTTCGAAATTGAAAGATAAATATGTGAATATAATTCGATAATAATTTGGCAATGAAATTGTAAAGGAAAAGAATTCCACGATAATAATATTATAGTGCGCGAAGGAACAATGGCGCTAGACCAACACAACAGTCTCCTTGGCACTCTTAGTAACAGAATGAGTCTCTAAGTACGCGCGCACTCGCGCTACAAAGGGACAATGGGGTAAATTCGGGAATGTTTTAGAAGCCTCGTTGCTTCTATTTGTGGGTAAGGATCGAGTCTACGCTGCACCAATTGTCCATTGCGGATAACTAATGGATGATATGCTATTATTAGGGAAGCCGAAGTTGCTGCCTCGCTGTTTTCGTTGATATTTGACAATATAATACAGTAAAAATGACTAGCGCCTCGTACATGTGCGACCACGCGGCTCGCATGCACAATGAAAACGGAAGAGTACTTACAAGTAATGGTGAGCAGTGGCACTTAGGACACACGCTGTCTCTACGCTTTACAATAATCGATAAACTATCACCTCCGACTACTTAACTATTCGATGAATCAATTCGTAATCAGTTGTTTAATAGCCAGGTCAATTCCGATTCAATGTATAGTTCAATTTCACTCTCTCTCTCGGTACTCTTCACAATCTTCTCCCACCCACATGCGTCCGTATCACACGATGGCCGATGACGAAGTGTCGTTTCACGGTCAATTCCGTTCTCATCACCCCGTTGATGTCACCCCTCGCCTATGTTGGCCGAAAAGTCTTCCGGGTTGAATGTCCTCAGCGCCGCCGGTGTCCCCAATAAGTATTGATTGAGTTATCGACCGCTCTTCCTTATGGTAATTAGGTAAGCACTCAGTACGCATTACCGAGCGGTCGATCCCGGCGTTGACCCATGAGTGACAGCTGGGGTTATGTCGCCCATGGTCGCAGCTTGTTCATTTCATTTCGGTAGTGTCGTAATGTAGTTGGTGATGTATCTCACGGTTTCGTAGCGTTAAATATCAATCAGTTAACGTGCGAGCGATTCGGCGGGTTCGCGCCGTAAGTAATCTTCGTGCAACTTTATTTCCTGTTCGTGATTTCATTCCATTTCGGTATTTGTTGTGGCAGGCGGGGGTGACATTGGAATTGGGCATCATTCGATGGTATCAGGTTCCCAGGTAGGCCATCAACATCATTCTTCCATATCGCAACATTCATGCATCCATAAACTCATACTTTATATTTTTATTTCAGGCAGCAGCTTCGGTATTTAATTGGTAATGGGGAATGGGACCCCGCGAGTACGCTAAATAGTTGGAATACACAGTTATAAAGGGAGATTCTATGCCCTTTATCATATGGCTGAGCCAACGAATGCTCTTAGCCATTGTAACGTGAGCCACCACGTTACAGTACATATACACATTGATTGGAAGAAAAAGAATTATGACTTCCAAGTGTTATGAGGAAGTTCGAAGTTTTCATTGATTATTCCAGATAAATTAACTCAAACATGAACTCTCGTCCGATTGAGATGCATGTTCTTACGTCCACATATGATCGATATAAATCTTCAGCTTTCAGTTATTCCAACATCTATACAAGGAGGCGGATGATAATCATTCGCGTAATTACCATGAAATTTATGTGAATTTATTTAAGTATATCGGAAAATGAAACGAGAAATTTTTTTAAGTTATATACTGCCACAGAATTAAATTGTACTTCCCACTTCGCATTTTGCGTATGCTTCGACGCTTCCATAAAAATTTATATAATTTTATATAATTTTATATAATTTTATATAATTTTATATAATTTTATATAAATTTACATAATAGGTCGAACTATGACGCCAATTAATGAAAACATTTTGTAGAATGCATGTTTTAAGACTGGTTTTATACCCATTTAGTACATTTATGACGTATATAACCGCTATATACCGACGGTGTCGCCACCTATGTCGGAGGTTTTAAACGGAACAGGCGTCAAAAGATGCTGTCGTCAAAAAACCGAAAAACTCTGCAAAATATGCGGAAAAATTATGAAAATTCTGGGCCCCCAGCTCAAAGAATCGAAATTTCCCCAAAGTATGCGAACCTTCAAAAAAGTCTCCCCAAACTATACGCTTTACACACGTATATTATATATTGCGATGCCGAAATTAGGGGATTTATTTTGGACGCAAATGTTCTCTATTCTACAGGAATAGTAAGTCAGGGGTGAATTCGATAATTGTGATGCTAGTGTATTTTATTTTCAATTGACAAGGATATTATCATTTATACTTCCATTCATTCGCACAGCACGCGGTATAATGATTTTACGTTAATCGGCAACAATTTCCCTGTGTTGGCTCGCCCATAGAAGCGTGTTCCTACACGGGCTTCTATGCTCGCTTATTGCGAGGCGTCAAATAAATCAGCACGAGGTAATCCAAAGATCGCTTACCCAATACGTCGGTGTGGCTGCTGGTTCGGTCGCAGGTCCGCGTGGCTTCCTAGCAGGATGGCTTTTCCTCTGCACGTTCTCAGCCCAAGGTCGATGCGTCTCCTCGCCTCTGGTCGTCCAGTTGGCTTTGTCCTACACTCGACACTTGGCGTCGATTGTCTCGCTTCAAAAGCGCTGTACTTTGTATCTCGCGACTGTTCGCGTAATTTCTCACTCGAGAATATTAATCATTGGCGACTATTCGCTCTTGTGTCTCACACAGGAATAATTTGGTATCTAATTACTTTGCGACTACTCGCTTTAGCGTCTCACTCGAGAATAATGATTTTTAAGATGCGACTGCTCGCTTATTCGTCTCACTTGAGAATGTAATGTCTAATGTGTCTCTAAGTGCGTTCCGGGTCCTGAGTGACCCGTGCTATCCCCTCTCTCGCTCATAGGGCCGAACTATTGCCCCTAAGTGCCAATAGATGGGACGGCGGTGATCTAACGTCATTCAATTTACGCGTTAACGCATACTTAATGTGAATGCGTGCTGCGCGCATACCTCATTCATCCATCCAAACCATACAAAATGTGAATGATGGCGTATAGGCCGCATGTTGCCCACGCTCGCGATGTCCTCTTCTTTAGCTGATCTCGCGCCGTGGAATCAAATCACGTTCATAATTGATTCAAATCCGTATCGATACACGCTGGCGCGCGGTATCGATAGCTACCCGTCGTCGGTTCCCGACGGTGCGGTCATGATTTTCGCCTCCAGGCGTATTGGTCCCAAGTACATGAAAAATGTCGAACGAGGCATTAGTGAACAGAAACGCGTGTCCACTATCAAATCTCGTGGAAGTTTCAGTGCCCTGGACCATAGTTATGCACTGCCTACGTGCGCGGTACGAGGTCGAGGATCGTGACCGTTTACCACGTCACAATATATATATATAAATATAAATAATTAAATTAAAATAAAAATGAATGGAACTTTGAAATGACTTGAACTTGGAAGATACCAGATCGCTTGCAAGCACGCTACTATTGTGCCAATAAAGCGAATAGTGTGAGAAGTCTAACAGCGATTATATGAACTCGGACGACATTTGTCTACACGTGGCATCATCGCATATGCCTTTCACATCATTTAAATATTTTCCCAATACAATTTTCTATTTTTGATACATATGAATATATGAATCTTTCATAAGGGCGAATAAATGAAAATTCGGTGGAAACATTATTTCCATCTCGATACATTGTGACGTGGTAAACCGTCCTTTTCCTCGGCTGTCGCTACGCGGCAAATGAAATAGAAATTTTACCAAGATTGGTCGGCGTTCCTGCCAAGGAAACGAGTGACAACAAAAGTCTCATCGCTAACGCATTACTTCTTTTATTTTGTTCGAGCCGCGGTCCATACAGATTCCATAGGCGATTCGCGGATGGAAAACTAATTCATCGAGGAACACCGTGGGATTGCATCGTTGGATGGATACGCGTGGGCCGAATGAGGGCCTCTACGCCATCATTACAAATAATGTATCGGGTATGAGTGCGAGAGAGCGAACGAATGAGTGTGCGAGAGGCGAATGAGTGCGCGTACGGTTGAATGGGTGAAGAAATGGGTGAACGCGCTTGAAAAGGACGAGCAGAATTCGGCTAGCGAGCCTCTTGGTCTCCGTGCAGCTTGTTGGCGCGCGGGGACGTTAGAAACTGACGTGCGGGGCGAGGTAGCCTAACGCGTGCCTCATTATTCCTCGGTGCATAGACACCCGAGGTCAGGATTGAGACGCATTGTCGCGTAGACAAGCATGCATTATTGGGACTGCTCAAGTGTGAGACTTATCATCGAGACGGCTCGAGGAACAGATTGACTATCGAGACTGCTCGAAGCAAAACATTGAGAAGACTTTGTCGCTCATGTTATAATAGAAGAGAGAATATTGATCGTAATTGTACGTGTTCACCATATCTTGAACATCGAGGCGGCATAACATACGCCGCGTATAATAATCAATAATATTGGGACTGCCGAGTTTCAGAGTGAATAGACTCTTACTCGCATTAGTGCGAATATTCTGCTACGCGTGTTGGTGGAAAGTGATTTGGTGTGCCAATCGCGAAGGTGGACAGAGGTGCAATCCACGAGAGGACATCGGGACCATTGGGAAGGCTCGAGATAGCTGAGACAACGCGAGCGGCCGATCAAGGACGCACGACACTGCGGCGAGCTACATCTTTCTTCGCGTATTCACCAATTGGTAAGCGTAATGCACTATCTTCGTGCGTGGTAATTGTGGGTAGACTTGCTAATGTAAAGAGATCGCTCGGGTTACGCATGAGAGCGGTGGATGAATATAGACTGGTATCAATATCGTATGTATTATTGAGCGACGATTGAGTGTTAAATATACGAGGGATGCCGCGAATATGATTGTGTGAGTGTAACGTATGAGTATCGGGTGATGAGCGTGTATGATATCCATTGTGTAAAGTATTATTATTTGTTGACTGTCTCAAGGAATTATTCGAGTCAGAGGATCCGCGTATCACCGTAAAGATCGCGTGATCGCATTTTTGATTTTTCAGTACGTGGAGGCTCTAATATTCAAGTTTAATCAATAAAAGTAATTGCAAACTCCACAAATAAATCGGTTCGAGGAGTATATTTTTTAGCACTGTCCTAGAATCCCGCCTACTTGCCGAAAGGCTAGCCGAAGATTGATCACAGAGGGTTTCTCCGCGCCAGGAGTCCGGGGATCAATTAAATGAATAGTAAAAAGGGATCAAAGTTCATTGAAGGATCGAGTAGTACCCGTAAGGCAAAAAGAATAGATTGTCGACCGACATCTATTCTTTTAATGACTTTGTGAGGTCCAGAGTATGGTTGATCCAGCGGTGGTCTAACTGGTGGCGATTTGAGAAATACATGAGTGCAGGTGTACAGTTCCTAGAGTACGAACACTCGCGATTTGGTGTGATGAGCAGTTGGGGTTGGTCTGACTTTTCTAATGTGTTCACGATAATGCTCTAAAAAAATTTGCGGGTCTGCTGGTATGTTCTCATCAACGAAGAATTCCCCAGGAATCCTGAGTTCCGTACCATACAGTAGTTGAGCGGGCGGCGCGCCAATGTCTTCCTTGACATCCGTACGTAGACCCAGTAAGACTGTAGGTAAAAGATCTGGCCATGGCGTGGGAGACTGACACATCAATGCTGCTTTTAGTGTGCGATGGAATCCCTCGATGATGCCGTTGGATTGCGGTCTGTATGGTGTTGTATGTATTTTCTGGGCTCCTACCATGTTAGCCAGAGCAGTAAATGAGACCGATTCAGATTGCGAACCTTGATCTGTTGTTACTTTGAGTGGCGTGCCAAATTGGCAGATCCAATGAGAGTAAAAGGCATCGGCAACCGTACTTGCCTGCATGTCCTTTAATGGAATCACCACTGGCCATCTTGAAAATCTGTCTATCATCGTGAGACAATAACGAAGTCAGTTAACAATTGCGAGCTCTATCAGATCCAGGTGTACGTGATCGAATCTGTTATCAAGAACTTCAATGTGCTTTGGTTCTAGTCTCGTGTGTCGTTGTATTTTCGATCGTTGGCAGGGAATACACCCGAGCCCATTGTATCGCATTACGTTTGATTCCTGGCCAAACAAATCTCTCGCGTAATTCACGAGCTGTAACTTTACCGTTTGGATGCGCAGGGTTGTGGATGATATCGAAAGCACGTTGACGTAAAGATTTCGGAATATATGGTCTGACTCTGCCAGTTGATACGTCGCAATGAATATGGTGTCCTTCGATTTCCAATTGTTGTAGATTGAGAGATGATTCATGGAGTATATTAAGACAGCACAATTACCGCATGGGAACAAGTGCGGATGTCTCCCAATGCAGTCCCGTGTCCTACTCCTTGAAGCAGCCCCGGTATTACCATCGTGGTGGAATCAAATCCAATTTGGGCGCCACTCCTCCTTTTGTTACCTTACTGGCCCTATGTGATGAGGTGGAGGAACACCACATAGCCCTGGGTTTTGCCACAGCTCCTCATGAGCATCTGTGACTATCTCACGGCGTGTATCCCGAGGGACTCATCCGCAGAAGCCTTTGTTAATACTTTAGTTTCAAAGGTGGAGCAATCTATGAGTTACGCGTCCTAGGTAGTAATAGAAAATACTGGTAGCGATTGCCCTTCGGCAAGCAGTCGTGTTGGGATCCGTTATCCAGAGTCGATAATAAAATGATAATAAATAAAGTAAAAGTTTACGGCGAGATATTGGTATTTAAGTCCTTCGTGGGTTCTAGAGATAACCCATCTTAGCGAGTCCTATCCTACGGTGATCAGGCGAAGGTTTGGGCTCGAGGTTGGAAATATCTCGTTCGATTTTTATTCGTGTTATTAAATGGAACATGCTATAATAAACCCTAGCTACCCAATTAAAGCTTAAGCGAAGCAAAAGGCTTAAATAGAAATTTACTCGTGGTGTATTAGTACTCACAAGCACGAAGAGCAGGAAGTAGGAAGCTAGATACTCCATGGTCCGGTAGGTTTCCTGGCTTCCTCGAGGTTCCTCAGGTCCAAAGTCTCTTCGTGGTCCTAGCAGTGCGGAGATGAAAAAGCAAGCCGAGCGAGAAAAAAAAAATGCAGCTGGGAGTAGGCGATGCGCAGGTGAAATAAGCGAAGTTGCACGCACACAAGCAGTTATGATAACAAAACACTTAAAGATTTATTTAACAGTCACAGTTGAGAAAAATAGTTAACAATTCAAGATTTGGTATTTTACGTGCTCGCGGAAAATGAAACAAGAATAGTTTCCCAAATGAATTTATATGCGAGTATTATTTGCGTCGAAGTTTATTAATGGATATTACAGATCCGTGATTTATAGTGCCACGGGGTAATTATTCACTGGTACCACACTATAATGATAGGGTGAAGAATTTATATCGTCCGTCGTGGAGAAACTTCACCAGTATGGGTTTTGTTACACTCGTTGTAGCTTCCTAGCACAGAATAGAATCTCTGATCAATTTGCCCTTTGACCGGTGAGAGCAACTAGCGGCGCGAGCGAACTTGGTCTTCGTTTGGTATAGTGGCAAATTCGGTTCCCCAAATAATGTAGCGAAATTCCCGCGTAGTACACTGACGAGGTGTCCCGAACTGTACGTCCTCGTCTTTAGGTATTCCAGTACAATGCAATTGAATCCCGAGTGCTCTATGGCTCAATTCCCCCGAGTCCGAAAGCCTGTACTCGAATGACTCGAATGTCTGTTCTCAATAGCGAGAGCCCAAGTAAGTTGTCCGTCGAAGAATGATTGACTGACTCATTCGATCTGTGTAATACTAGTCTTACTGCCTGGGTATTCGATTTTTCCCTCTTTATATGGTCTGTCCGATTGCGGCGGCGCTGGTGTACCTATAATAGTAGATGTCACTCGGGCGCATGCCCGGGAATTGATAATCGTTCAAATGTGTTATTAATTTTTCGAAGACAGCCTAGACCAACGAAGAACTCCATTGGGATAACCAAATTGTACCCAATAAATTATTCTTCCTGGACAGTGGCTTGTCCATACTGTCACAGTATTGAACTCTTCATCATTCTGTTGAGCTGTTGCTATCGTGCCTGCATCGAGCACTGTGAGCATTGTTATGGCATTAATGCGTGAGAGAGCGTCAGCAACCACATTTGGTTCGCCCATGATGTAAACAATCTCTGTTGTGAATTGCGAGATATAGCTCAGTTGCTCAAGTTGGCGTGATGAGGCTTTATCAGCTCGTTGTGCGAAAGCATGTGTTAGAGGCTTGTGGTTCGTTTTGATGATGAATAGGCGTCCCTCTAGAATGTGTTTGATAAACTTGATGCTTGAGAAAATAGCCAGGAGTTCTCGATCATGCGTGCTGTACTTTCGCTCAGTTGGACTAAGCTTTTTCAAGAAAAATCCCAGTGGCCGCCAAACACCATCTTCTAGTTGGTCCAGAGCTGCACCGATGGCTGTGTCGGAAGATTCTGTAGTTAGTGTAAGAGGTGCTGATGGCGAAAGAAATGATCTGGTGACAGCTGAAGTTATGCTGTCTTTACATTTTTGTAGCACTGATTCTGATATTGTGTCCCAAAGTACTTTCCTCTTGTCATTTCTCTTTGCGCTTTTCAAGAATTCACTGAGTGGTGCTCGTGGATCGTAGCAGCTTGCAGTATGCAACGCCGGTAATAATTCATCATGCCAAGAAAACGTCGTAGATCGGTGATGGTTTCAACCTTTTCGAATGAGACGATGGCATCCACCTTCTGCTGCGGTGGGCGAAAGCCGTGTCTGTTGACTAAGTAACCTAAATACACGACTTCAGTTTTCCCAAATTGGCATTTAGCAGAATTGATCGATAATTTGTTAGCCTTGAGTATTCTGAATACTGCTTCTACGTGTTTTTCATGTTGCTCTGGAGTTTCAGAGAAAATTATAATGTCGTCAATGAATCCAGCTGCGAAGTCGATTCCTCTAAGCAAGTTGTGAATGTGGCATTGAAAAGATTGTGTTGCATTTCTCAAACTAGGTGGCATTCCAATGAATTCGTCCAATCCGAACGGAGTTGTAACTGCTGTATTTTCCACGTATTCAGAAGTAACTGGAATTTGATGGTGAGCGCGAAGTAGATCTAACGTAGTAAAAATCATCTTACCATGATATTGCTGTAGAATATCTTCGATGTGTGGAATTGGGTAACGATCTGGTATGATTTGACGATTGAGACTGCGGTAATCGCCCGTAGTACGCCAACCACCTTGCTTCTTTGGCACCATATGTATGGGGCTTGCCCATTGACTAGATGAGGGACGTATTACACCGTGATGGAGAAAGAGTGCGAAGTCTTCTTTGGCTGCTTCAAGTTTATCACCTGCGAGTCTGCGTGGTCGTTCAATTACCGGTGGACCGTTGGTACAGATGAAATGGTGCACTGAGCTGTTAATGGTAGCAGTGGGCACAGAAGCTGGTTGAGTAACTTCGATGTGTTTCTCTAGCATCTTTGTGTACGTCTCCTCGTTGAGATTAAGTAAATTGTTTATGTCAACCGTGAAAACACCCAATACAGAAGTTTCGCATAGTTGTGCTTTGGCTATTAATGACGTATTACGATCCATGAGACAACGGCCTTGCAAAGCTACCAATGAATTATAATGAACTAGTAAGTCAGCTCCGATGATGGCTGTGCTGACATCAGCAATGGTGAACAACCATTTGAAGTCTCTGCGAAGACCCAAGTTTAGTGCGAGGATCTTTTGGCTATACGTATTGATGATTGTGTTGTTGGCAGTAAAAAGCTTGAAATCCGTTGGTTTTGCTTGATTTTGAATGGCCCAAGTTCATGGCACAATAGAGACCACTGAGCCTGAGTCAATCAGTAATTGAATTTTATTTGCCTTTTCATGTACGAATAGGCGGTATTCCTTGGTGATGATGCTAATATTGTTGTTATTGTCGTTGTTGCTGTTGTTGCTACCATCAGCCGCCATTACCGATGATAGCAGTTCTAGCTTTCCTGCTGACTATTTTGCGTACCGAATGAGGTGCATGGTCGTACGCACTTGCGAGCCTTGTCACTGTATCGACTGTAGTAGCAACAAAGACCTGTGTCAGCAGATGCAGCAGGCCTGGATGGTGAGGGAAATGGTGATGTCCTGTCTTCACCTCGGTAACGTGACCGTGACCAATTGTCAGGAGAATTTGGGAACCGGTTGAGCATTAGTCGATTTAATGAAATCAGTTGTGCCATGGATTCTCTGAGCTGAGCAAGCTCTTGAACAATTGCATTCATTTGAGTCTCTGGTGGTATCGAATCATTATATGCGAATGGAGATGTTGCTCACCTTGGAGGATGCGGGGTAGCCATAAGAGGCTGACCAGAGCCGGTGTCCATCAATTCATCAGCACCTGTTGCTAACTCGTCTAATTTGTTGGCCTTGAATATCTTGAGCAGCTTCTGTTTATTGAATGGAAGTAAGGCTAACAAACGTACTCTCAAAACATCATCAGGTACTCTGTTGTTTGAGAGTGATTGCATTTGGCGTAGCAATTGTGATGGGTTTTTGTCGCCTAGTTGAGGATCTGATAGCAATTTGTGTAGTTGATGATCTGCTGAATCAGAAAAGCGTTTGATGAGGTTAAGTTTGATATAGTCATACCTGTCTCTTGCTGGTGCCTTTTCGATGATGTCTTCAATCTCTTCCAATGAGTTGTAGTCGAGTGCCTAGACAACGTACTCATATCTCTTGGTGTCACTCCTGATTGAATGAGTTTGAAATACGGACTCAACTTGATAAAACCATAGTTTTGGATTGCTTTTCTAGAAGGGTGGTAATTTGCAATGTTGTACTGCTTCAACTTGCGTATTTTCCGGTGCTGGAATTTGCCATTGAGGTAAGTTTGGTCATGTTACTCGTGGAATAGTACCTGTGCCTTGGAATGTATTCGGAGCTGTATCAAGCTGTGGCCTTGAGCCTGTTATGTTGTCCAAGTCTTGATTGTGTCGTGTTGTTTCATCGTTCTTTTTAGGTGAGTTGATAATGGGCGCCATGTTTGAGACGCGTGTATGTGATGCCTCGTAGTGCCGGTTAACCTCTAATACTTTGTCTACCCTTAATCACGTCGGGGTCAGCAATTGTGGATTAGTATGTTCGGTTATTAATTAAGAGCAATAACCTTCCACCATTAAATATGTATTTATTATAAAGAAATGTTTTTACGTGAACTAGGAACAAAGAATAAAGTAACCGTGTGTTACGTCCTGAGTGTCGATGTTGCTATTCGGCTAAATTACCGAATGTTACCCGAGAAATGATGAAAACAGTTAATTATATTAATTAAATTTAGATTATAGTCCGAAATGGTATTAGGATCGTTGCTTGCTATGCCGTGACCCGCGGTTGAAGTAAGAAGGAATTGGATTTAATTATGTTAACGAACTCACAAGTTAATGGTTTAAACACGTGAATGATTTATTAAACGATTCACTCAAATAACAACAAATAACGTTTATTACACAATTCGCACTGTTCACTTATAACTATTGGTTTTCACTAGCACTGTCGTTTATTTTGTTTAGTTGCACCACGTACCAAATCGCTGAGGTTGCAACGTTAATAATGATCAGTTGATTGGCGAGAATTGATTTGATTTATAAAACAAAAGAGAATGCGTTCACTGCGATCGATTGATAATAACTGTAGCGAACGGTGATTATTCCGATCGTTTATCCAATTATATTGTTTGTTGCGTGAATGATAATATGATGAAGTTAATCGCTTTAACACGTACGAGATACTCTTCGAGATCGATTTTTAATTGTCGTTAACTGACTTCTAGAGCAGCTTTTGAGTAGAAGTGTTTTGGATGTTTTATGGTTTCTATTAATGCGTGGAAGACGTATATAGTCTGCTCGTCGGCATAGAAGTGAAGTTAAAAGAGCAGGGAGAAGCCTTGCTCGTTTCCCAAGCTGTGGAAGTTCGCATCAGCATTTTGGGTCCGTGCGGACTTACTCTGGCTTCATTTATTCTAGCCGTTTTGATTCGTAGTTAATTGTGTAAAGTGTCCATCATTTGATAGAGGGTCCAAATGGTGGGGCTGATTTCTGAATAATCCCAACTCTATCCTCCAGAGCTGAATCAGCAATTTAGGTTTTCTCACGCTAAGATGAGTGGATTTAAGAAGCGTCTCGTACGTTTGATATTGGATACTATATAAGATATGAAATTATGATAGCGCAATGGCGTTTCCAGTTTTGACGATTGAATTGAAGATATATTTGTTCTTATTGTTTAAAACATTCCTTGTCTTTAAATGACTATCTCAACGGGTTCATATTCCGCAACTCTATGGTATTTATTTGTCAACTCGTTTCCCACGATTGTTGCAAGTGCGCGCGAGCGCGGTAACAGTAAAAATAATTTGACAACAGTGATGCGTGGCTAAATTATCAGTGGGAAATCAATAGGACGTAATAAAAATATGATAATATTAATTTGGCGAAGGGGGAATTATCATAAATAAACAAAGAGGTCGCTCAGGACCTAACACGTGATATGTTTAATATTTGAACGCGAATAATTTGTAAGTGAGTAACAAGATATATATTGTATATTAATGGAGATCTCAGAGTCAAGTGAGTGTCCACAGCTGTGGCGCTTGCCTCAGTCATCTGGTCTCACTATCAGTCGTTGTTTCCGAGGTTGGCGCTGCTGCTGGCGATCGAAACGCTGACTGGTGGCTGGCAAGGGAAGCATTGGCTGAACCGCCACAGTAACGGTACATGAGTCGCCATCTCTCCGAGTTGAAAGGTAGTATCTCCCGGCATGTGCGCGAGGATACGCGCAGACGTTTGATATGCGTCGGAACATGCGGTGAAACAGGCAGCAGAGATGAGTAGAGAGATTGCCAACGCCCGACTAAAACTTGACGCATTTTTGACTGAATCGAAGTGGCGCTACCTTATCGGACAAGCCTCGAACTGGACCCACTTTCTGATTGGTCGAGCCAATCGGACCCACTTTCTCATTAGTCAACGAAATATATAGTAATAGTTAAGCATGCATTTTTAAAATGTGGGCGTTAGCCGCCTCGGAGACTAAAATATATATGAGTGGAGGGGGTGCCGGACACAAGCACAAGCCGTGTTGGTGTGAGCCCCGCACTTCGGCTCGTGGTTCGGTTAATAGAAGAGGGCAGAAATACTATCCATATCTCTGTTCTTACCGAATTCGGCCGAAGATGAACGAAGCTATGTCGCTACATCTACCTAAGGGTATGTGCGAACCCTTGCATTCAATTTCATGATTTCAGGTTAAAATTGAATATGAGTATTGAGATAGAAATAATGTGTCCACCGAATTTTCATTTATTCGCCCTTATGAAAGATTCATATATTCATATGTATATAAAATAGAAAGTAGTATTGGGAAAATATTTAAATAATGCGATGATGCCATGTGTAGGCAAATGTAGTCCGAGTTCATATAATTGCTGCTGGACTTCTCATACCATTCACTCTATTGACACAATGGTAGCGTGCTTGCAAGCGATCTGGTATCTTCCGAGTTCAAATCACCTCAAAGTCCTACTTTTTTTATTTCCACAATTTCCAAATTTTTCTACATGGAATATAACAAAAATCCAGACATGATTTTTCCAATGTGCGAATTATTTTCCACAATTTTTTTAATGCCTTGATATAGATTTTAAGTGAGTCAACATCTCACGAATCTTGAATTTCCACCACGAATACTGTTAATTTAGTACATTGAAGATAGCTAGTTTCTAAATAGAACGATGTCAGGCAATCGACGGGACGAACGTTATCGAAATCAATAATCAAACTGAATAAAATTATGATCGAACCCAAAAATTACATTTAAAAAATATTAAAATTATGTAAGAGACCTATACGACAATGCCGCGTGTAGGCAAGTGTGGTCCGAGTTCATATAATTGCTGCTGGACTTCTCACACTATTCGTTTAATTGGCACAATGGTAGCGTGCTTGCAAGCGATCTGGTATCTTCCGAGTTCAAGTCACCTCAAAGTCCTACTTTTTTTATTTTCAGTGAGGATTATTTTCTACAATTTTTTCAACGCCTTCATATAGATTTTAAGTGAGTCAACATCTCACGAGTTTTGAATTTTTACCACGAATATTGTGAATTCAGTACACTGGATATAGCTAGTTCCTAAATAGAACGATGTCAGGCAATCGACGGGACGAACCTTATCGAAATCAATAATCAAAATGAATAAAATTATGATCGAACCCAAAAATTATATTGAAAAAATATTAAAATTATGTAAAAGACCTATGTGCGAAACCTTGGATTCAATTTCATGATTTCAGGTTAAAATTGAATATGAGTATTGTGATGGCAATAATGTTTCGGCCGAATTTTCATTAATTCGCCATTGTGAAAGATTCATATATTCATATGTATACTAAATAGAAAATTGTATTGGGAAAATATTTGAATAATGCATGTATTGAATTGATTGGTATTGATTGTCTGAAACCTAATGCGATTCTCAAAGCTTTATATGGAATTTTATTCAATTTATCAAATAGTGAAAAATTGTTTGTGAATAGTATGTGAGAACAATATTCCATTCTGCTCTTGACCAGTGAGCGATAGAAGATTAAAAGCACCGAGGGATCCGCATCCCACCACGTCCCGGCCAAGGCCCTAATGATTGTTATGATTCATCTGGTTTTATTTATAACGTCAGTCATGTAATCATTAAGAAAAAGTTTATAATCGAGATTTATACCAAGGAATTTAGCGTTTCTGCTTGACTTAACATTTTCATTCCCAATTTTTACAGATTATCCTAAGGGGTTGATATTTTCCTTGTGAATAGAATAAGTTTTGATTCCTCTGGTGATGATGGTAGTTCTCTTTCGTCGAGAAATTTTTTCACATTGTTCAACGAGACTTGGATTGATCTTAGAGCCTGCTTATAATCTTTCTCTCTTGCAAATATTGCAATATCATCAGCGAACTTGACAATTTGAGAGCTCAAATAAATACCATCTTCAATTCCCTTTAGGTACAAGTTGGAAAGTAATAGGCTAGAGACTAGCCCTTGACCTGTACCTAAAGTTGATTTAAAACCATCAATCACTTCACCTCCAATCACGAAGGAAAGATGTCTTACTGAACGAAGATTATAAAAAAAATTACAATGCATTTTCGGGATTCCAATATTTGCAAGAATTTTTACTAAGGTCAGAGGCGTTACGTTGTCGAAGGCACCTTTTATATCCAAAAATACTGTTGGAATTATCCGGTTTTCTACTAAGCCTGTACAGATCTCTGTGGTGAGAATGGCTAAGTTATCCGCACATGATCTGCCCGTTCTAAACCCGAATTGAGTGTTTGGTAAAACAGAGTTGCTCTCTGCCCACCATGTCAATCGAGTCATTATCATCTTTTCAAGTAATTTCAAGAAGCACGACGCTAATGTTATCGGTCTAAATTTATCTGAATCGGGTTTTGGTATTAGAAATACCAAGAACTCATGCTATGATTGGGGAAATAAATTAGAGATTAATAATGCGTTGGATGAATCAACAATCAAAACTCGAATGTTCTCTGGTAAATTGTCGATTAAAGTATAATCTATCCGGTCAAGACCTGGTGAAGATTGTTTTTCAGATCCTTTTAGAGCAGACCTAAATTCTTTTCGAGTGAAGGGTTGTTCTACTTGTATATTGGTACACCATTCAATATCGGATCGGTTGGGGGGGGGGGGGGGGGGGGGGGGGGGGGGGGGGGGGGGGGGGGGGGGGGTAATGGGTGATAGGAATGGGTGGACAGAGACTTACTGCAAAGGAATGCATTTTATCAATGATTTCTTTGTTTTGTGGCGATGCGGAATCTGGCGAAGTTAGCATTCTGTCTTTGAAAGCTTTAACTTCGCGCCAAAAGCGGCGTAAAATTCTTAATACTGTAGCAGTAATTCTTGAAACTTTTACTTCTGATACTTTTCAGTGTTCTTTTGGTCTGTGCTTCAACTTTTTTCATATTAGTATAGTTCTCTAAAGATGGGAACTCATTGAAAGCTTTGAAGGCTAGTCTCCGTTCGCTGACAGCTGTTGCACAGTCATTATTCCACCATGGTGCAGGCATCTTTGTTTTCCGGAATTCCTCCTTGTTCAAGTTCGAGGACGTCTGTGAAGGAGGAAGGGCTTGATGAACCGCGTCTGTTATAAGATCTATGATCTTATTGTATTGGACGATTCGGTCATAATCTATTTGTTCATGATTGGATTCATCGTTAATGGAATTTTTAATTATAGGTACTCTTCAAAGCTGTTCCAGTTTGTTTTTGAGTAATTGATTTTATGGGAGATAAAGGATGTAATTTTGGGTAAGATACCTACTTCTGGAAAGTAGTCACTCCTCATGCAATCATTTAGAACTTTCCAAGAACATAGAAGTTCTAGATAAGAAGTAATCATAGACAGGTCAATAGCTGATGGGTCTTGATTAGGTCTTGTGGCGAATGTTGGCGATCCTGTGTTTAATAGCATGAGATCTATGTCATCTAAAGCGTCTAGCAAATGGTTACTACCGGCACAGTTTATGCTACATCCCCAGGATTGATGGTGGAGATTGAAATCGCCCCCAATGAGAATGAACGGGTGGTTTTCTATTGATTCGAATAATTTTTTCCACTCTGATAAACTGCATGGCGTTGAAGGGGGTTTGTATAAAGAGACAATAAGCAGTTCTCCAACTGATGTGTTTACTGTTACAGCTTTGGTTTCTAGCACCCCAGGGGAGAAGTAAATGTCTATAACCTTGAAGGCTACGGTGTCTTTAAGTAAGATAGCAACACCACCACCTCTAGCACCGTCTCTCTCACGTCGTATTATGTTGTAGTTATTAATGGAGAAGTTGCGGCCCGGTTGAAGCCAGGCTTCACAAAGAAGAATTATTTCCTATGAATCAGCTAGTGATTGACGGTCTGATTCATGGGAGTTTGCACTATGGAAATTTCACTATACAATACGAAGATTTGTATTATTTTGTGGTTCCATAGTTTTATGAATGAAGTGGTGGATTCAGTGAGAGATTAAGCTGTTTGAACTTATTGCATGTATCAATCGGACCTGTAAATTTTTCTGTCATACCAAGGCTGGTTACGAATGGAGCTAAATATTTCGCTAAGGTTTCAAGAAGTTCGGAAATTTGTTGAATGAATATGCTAAAATCAGGTTGTTCGTGTGTACTGTCATTATTGCTAGGTGGGAATCTGCCATTTGGCGATATTAAAATTTCTCGGTGCTGAGTTAAGTCGGCTGGTGGCGATGATATATGGCGCATTTTTTGTATCCGGGAAGGAGAATTTCGGTTGTCATTGCGAGGTGTGCTTCCAGCATATGTATGTGTTTGAGATGTTATCAAACTATAATAGCTGCCGTGGATGAATCGGATAGGGTCACAATAACAATTCGAATCAGTTAAATTATAGTAAATGTATCACAAATATTTATTTCAGGTACGCGTCAATATGTTCTCTTTGAGTTGAATCAATGATAATTGAGTAGTCGATAATGCACGTGATGAACATATAATATTAGTATGAATGATGCGATGAATTGATGAGTATAAACTGAGTTGCACTACCGCAATGAGTTGTGAGATCCGACAAAGAGTACTTGAGATGAACAAAGCCACGCGATCTCTAATGAGCAATGCGAAGTGTATATGAGCATTGACCGCGTCATGAGAATATTTCGAGTTTAGTCTATCGAGAGCTATCGAAGTGTATGTAATAATCTCACACGTGAGTTGATGAGTAGTATCGATATAATCAGTTATATAATTTCAGTAGAGTCACACAATGCACACGAGTACCCAATCGGCACTAATTCACCCAATGCATTCACCGAATTCATTATGAGTTTCACTGATTTTCACACTAACTATACTGATGAGTACTAACGACGGAACGAATAGAACGCGTGCGCTTGCTACGATGGACAGGAGAATAGGAAGATGAGATGCACGCGTCGGATAATATCACGGTGCCGACGGAAGAGCAGCAACACTTACGTTACTACTCAGCGCAAGCGCAGGCGCAGGATGTGCGCAAGCGCACGCTCATAAGTGACAATTAGTGTCAAAAAGTGATTGATTGGGTGGGTCAAGGTACTACTTGATCCTATTGATTGCCCAATTGATTCTGTTGAATGACTTGTGAGTCAAACTACTTGAGGTGTCACGAGGTGCTGTCACCTCATGCCATAAATGACCAAACAGTACGGTATTGCGTAACTGTGTTGGATCTTGACAAGCTTGGTTGAAAAATGCTGTCATATTCATTTTGGTTGAAAATTCCAGAGTTATTTATTGCGTTTGGACTGTAATTCGAGTTCAATAGGGGAGAAAAATTACTTGGGTGAAGTGAGGATTGATTCTGTTTTAGTTGTTGATGGCTTGGGTATAAAATATTTTTTGCTTGTGCATACGATGTGAAATTTTTAGCAGCATACTCATGGATCTGTTTCTGTTTCCCAACTCAGGACGAATACGATCATTAGCGCGGTGGGTACCTTTGCGATTAAAACAAAGAGATGTTTCATTTTCATTTATGCCTTCAGAGTAGTCTTGATGGTCATCACTCCCACAATGAATGCATCTCTCTCTATTTTCCCTTGCAATGCTTCGTAACATGACCGAAGTGGAGGAATCGAGAGCACTTTTATACTGGGGAGACAAAAATATCAACATTGTAACCAGTGGAGTATATGGAAATTTTAGGTGGCAAGATCTGACCATCGAATGTAATTAGAATACTTCGCGAGGGTTCGATAATTCTTTCTCCGTTTTCATTTCTTTTGTATTTGTTACAGCGGGATACCGAAATAACTCGATATTGTGAACGAATGTGACCTAAGATATTCGCTTCCGTAGCGTCGACTGGGATTCCTCTGACTATGCCTTGCCTTTGTGTACGAAATTGGGGTATATATGAAACTATATTTTTCTCAGCAAGCATTTTGTATCCAATTATTCTGTTTGCCGTTCGGCCATTTGTGAACGTTGCTAATATTTTATCGTTATTGTGATTTATTTCGAGTAGGTCTTGTGGACGTTTTTCTTTAATTAATAATTCCGTTATTAGTTTACCCGCTGCGAATTTATGTAAAATCTTCGGTTTTTCAGTTTCATTTGTTTTCTTATAATGCAAAAAAACTTGAAAGGGTCCAAAATTTGAATTGGAATAGCAATTCTGTTGTACTGTTTTGGTTGGTTATAGGGTTTGTGACACAAGAAGACTATGGGCAAGAGGGGCTCCGAAAGACGTATTGCTTCCAGATAAATTATTTGAGTTTGTATTCAAGTTTTGTTTTGGCCTATTTTGTTCATTAGCTTTTAATTTCTGTTTAATTTCAGCGTTACATGTTCTGGGGGAGGAGGAATTTTTTGCATTAATTGTATCATTGGCGCGATTTAGTATTCACTTATATTTTATGCAAATGAAATACTCAAGTATTTATGTTAATTTAATCGGTAGAAGCCACGACCTCCTCTCGGGAAATATGGCCGGTTTCTCCAGCCATTGTATCGTCGGTTCGCACGGCCACCCAGGCGTTGTCCACCATAAGCATCCTAGGAGTGAGGCGGAATTAATTTTTTTATTCGCATCATTCCACTCACAATAACTTACTTACGGCCAATTGTTGTTGATGCCCACCATACGGCTGAGCAACTTCTTGCTCTTGCGTCCTACGTTGTGCGATGTCGAGCTCAATCATCACTAGCAGTACCTGGAGGGATAATCGCTTCTCAACCTCAAGTGGCAGAAATTGGCGAACCTTTTGTACTAAAAAGTTCACTTTTTGCATGAAAGTTATTCCTTCATCTGAAATCAGAGGAAAAGCACTCATACAATATGTATATGGGGCATTCCATGCGAAACCAATCAACCCGTGACCCGGACCATTTTTTATTTCGTTGAGAATTCTTCACTTTTTTCTACCTACTGAAAGCTATCTTTCGAACTTTTTTTAGATTTTTGTCTGAATCTGCCCAAACAAAAGATTTTTCAAATTTTATACATTTTTTTGTCAAATATTCGTAGCTTTTTCAAAAACGAAGATATAAAAATGAAGTACAAGACCTTTTTTTTCGTTTCGAGTTGAAGTTGCATAAAAAAAATCGGAATTCATTTTCATATTTTTTTTCAGTTTCAAACCCAAGATATTTTCGTTTCAAAACTTGCACTATTTTGATTATTTTGAAAAAATTTATCACCTTTTAGAAGACATTTTTACTAGTGTTATAAAATTGGTAGCTTGTTATATTCATAACATGTATTTTTTTTACATTTTTGAATTCATTTGTAACGCTAAAAAAGTTGGGCTTGGTGGCACCGTAAAGAAAAATGGCAGCTCGAGCCAGCTTGCAATTATCTCCTGATGAACAAATAATTTATGCAAAAGAGCTGTATGAATGGACTTCAAAAAATTTGCCAAATGTCACGATAAAATTTTCCACTCAAGAGCATTATGAGGCAAGGAAACTTGAGTTGACAAACCGTTTTAACAATGCTAAGCCGATTCCAGCAATACGAAAAATTCATTGCGTCTTCCTTCAAATTAATGGCAGTATAGAAGTAAAAAAGTACTCCAGTGCAAATGATTCACAGATCCACAAAGTGTACAAAAAAAAATTAAAGCTTGAAATCAGCACAACAATATGCACCGGAAACGAATACGATACTACTCCAATGTTCGAGCAAAGCTGTAAATGTGTACAAACCACTCCAGTAAAATGAAAGAGAAAAATTTGGAATCAAATCTCTCTACATGTGTTATTGATTGAAGGAGAAAACATGACCCTTGGTTCACACGAGGTAAAAAATGTGAAAAAAATACAAGTTATGACCATCGCAGACTGCCAATTTTCTAACACTTGTAACAATGTCTCTTAAAAAGTGATAAATTTTTTCAAAAAAATCAAAATGGTCCAATTTTTGAAAAAAAAAAATATTTTGAGTTTGAAACTAGGAAAAAACATGAAAATAAATATCGATTTTTTTTCGTTTTTTTTTATGCAACTTCAACTCGAAACGAGAAAACAAGTCCCGTACTTCATTTCGATATCTTCGTTTTTGAAAAAGCTACGAGCATTCGAAAAAAAATGTGGAGAATTTTGAAAAATTTTTTGTGCTTGAACGGGTTGAGACAAAAATCTAAAAAAGATTCAAAAGATAGCTTTCAGTAGATACAAAAAAGTAAAAAATTCTCACCAAAATAAAAAATGGTCCGGGTCACGGGTTGGTTGGTTTCGCATGGAATGCCCCATATATAATATATGGAGATTACTACATCAGTATCGAGGTTGCCTCAAATCACATAACACATAATTGGGCTAAATGAATGGCGACACTTTGTGAGAGACCGTATGACCAACAATAAATGCTCATTGTAGGTTACTTCATAAATATTATTATGAGCCACGAGCAATCGTTTGGCTCAGCCCAAAACATGGCATAAATTTACCCCCTTATTGCCAATTATTTATGTTCGATAACCGCTGCCGCAAATAAGATTAAGAAGAGTGAATGACGAGTGCATGAATGAATGAGAGAATGGAAGAAGACATAAGATGGCCTACCTGGCACCCATGTACCGGAGTAATGATGATGATCCCGATGTCACCCTCGCCTACTGACCTACACTCCACGGATTGAAACAAATACCGACGCTTCCCGAAACAAACAAAACAATAAATCGAAAACAATGAATAATGATACACGGCGAACAACTGCCGATCTGAGATTGGTGAACAAATACCAATTTATCAATAAACAAATACCGTATCGAACGTACCGAAGCCTCGTGCACACCACTTGGCCAAACTGTATCGCGACCATGGGCGACATAACCCTAAATGTCACCCAGTGGTCAGCGCGGTAAGGACTCGCCGGTAATCGAGCGAGATTACCATACGGGGATGCGGTCGATAATGAGAATCGATATGGATTAATGACACCGGCGGCGCTATCGGCCAATGAACCCGGAAGAGACGACGATGACATAGGCGAGGGGTGACAGCAAAAGGGCGAAGAGGGAAAAGCAGCCATTTTCCGGTACTTCACCGGTGGATAGTGTTGAGGACGGTCGCACGCGTGCTGAATTTATACAAATATTGATTGTGAACGGAACGACTCGGCTATTATACATTGTAAAATTGATTTGTGACGACTTGGACTACTGAAATTGATTGTGAATTGAAATTGAGTTATTTAGATAGTCGGGAGTAAAAAATTGTGCGTTGCTAAGGTGTGATAAGTGCCACCCTATTCGCAGTGAGTAGTCTATCTTTTCATTTGTGCATGCGAACCGCGTGGTCACACATTCGCCGGCGTAGTCTATTAATTATTACATACTTTGCCCAAATTATCGAATGCAGAGCGGCAGCTACAACAGATCCTCATATTTTCCATTGTTTTATTTAGGTCGAAACAGCGTATACCCGATCCTTCCCCACGTTGTCGGCGAATTACGCCGCAATAGATTCTCGAATTTTCCACGCGTCCCCATCCGTGCAACAAGTGCACGTGTACCGAATCCTACATTCTGGCACCGCGCGGACAATAGCGTTTCTATTGTCCTGCCGCGTGTTGCCTATTACCCCCCGCGCATCACGCGTATAATTTACATTGAATTCATTATATCTCTGTTGTCGATCGCCGTAGGAATTATTTCATTACCGTTGTCAATAAGTTTATATTATATCTTCAACTTCTTTCATTTTATACTGTCTCAATTATCGAACGCTAGAGACGCACGTCATATTATTACTAATTAGTATTGAAAGATAATAAACTTTGCCGCTAATTAGCGCAAACCTCGAGATTCTGTTAATGAATAATTATAATTCATCAAATCAAGCTGATTAATTGTTCGATCAACTTTAATAAATCAAGACATATCATTACAATTAAATTCCTCGCGTTACCCCGTTATTTTCTCCCCCCACAATTTTCCGAATCCCCTGTTTTCCTTATTTTCAGGTAAATATAAATAAGGTGGTATCCCGACCCGCTGACTACCGCCACAGAAAAGGCGAGCGTCACAATATATTTTGACCAATATATAGAAACGATGGCATCATATCGTCACAGAATTTATCATTATGATTATGAGAATTAAATTCATATTATTGTTTAAGTATTTACTTACGTTCCATTGTAATCACCTTGATCGGTGACTGCCGCGGAAATGAAAGAAGCAAATTAGAAGCGAGAGCATGATGCGAATGGGCGCTGCATTCAACAAGGCCTGTTCCAATGCCCTGTATCGATTATTGTTCGGCCGTATAATTTACATGCAATATTCGTTACTTTATGCCGTTAAACATATATATGCATCTATGCACATATACATTGTAACGTGGTGGCGACCCACGTTATGATAGCCGCGAGCAATCCGTTGGCTCAGCCCAAAGAAGGGCACAAATTAACTCTTTACTTTAATCACATATAGGTTAATAGCCGCTGCCGCCTGCAAATAAGTATAATAATATAAATAAGGGTGTACATATTGTTAGGTCTTGAGCGATCTCTCCGCTATACTTTTTCGCGTTACCGACGTCATTCATTTCCATCAACCGCGATCACACATGCTGACGCATTAAACACGTTCATTAACCTCTTTCCTTCGCAATGGCTGCACGCACAAGCGCGATCGCCAAACCGCGAACATTCAACCCAAAATTCTCCACCGTTACGCTGCGTTGCGGAATATGACCATTAAACAATTAAGTTTATATTAAGAACTATTTGCATGAACTTTAGAATGGCCACTCAGCATGTAAGACCATATTGTTATAATATTATATTTCGACTACATTTACAATATCAAGCGTTGAGAACCAAATTTTTGGCGTCAATAACCTGTAACCGCCAACTCAGCTCTCAGCAATAATTTTGTCAACTAAGAAGTCACCCACCATCGGATCTTCTGTCCAATGGCGGGCCATCAAACCGTCAATCAACAAATCAGAGCATTAACGAATAATCAAAAACCAATCGAAACCTGTCCGCACGGACTAGGAACCACGAATATATAAACTCCATCCGAGTCACCAACTTCACTTCTTAATATACTTTCTATATACAACTTCATAGTACGACTCTATAATACAACTTCATTAATATACTTAAAATTCAAGTGTCGACGCATATTCTCTACGCATCGAATATCCAAACCAAATAATTATGAACAATAAAAGTAACTACGAATTAAAGAAATCCATAAAGGAAATCGACATCGATTTCAACATACTCTTAAATCAATCATTGTGAAGTGTCTTGTTCAATAAACATTATTTAACTACTTCGACTCTCCGATTCACCCTGATCACCAATCCTTCACCGAGCACTGCAGCTGCGAGTCGCAGGGACGAGCAACGATCCCTCTACCTAATCGGAACTTAACTAAAAATCTAATTTTTATATTTAATTGTTATACCCACCTGAACGTGAGGATCTTATTCATCAAATACAATCAATCTACAATTCCACGAATCAACTTTTACGATCATTTTCATTCCTCTCGTTCGGTAGACTTGCCAAACCCAACGCTCTTAGGACGCAACCGGGTTTACAGCCAGGTCGTAACAATATGAATGAGTGAAAGAAAGAACGCATGTGATGGCCTACCTGGTACCCCGCAACTACCAAATTGGCCCATGGAATCCCGAAGTCACCCTCGCCATCTGGATGTCCTCCACATACCGAAATAAACATCAACACCGACGCTCCCGACAAATTAAACTATTGAATGAAATGGAAAACGGCGTCTAACTGCCGAACAATAATTCGTGAAGAAATACCAATTAACAAAAGACGAAACCACATCAGTACCGAATTTACCGGAGCAATACGCAACACCATACCGAACAATACTGCGACCATGGGCGACGTAACCTCAACTGTCACCCAGTGGTCAGCGCAGTGATTGACCGCTCGGTAACTGCTGTTACGTCCCCGCATCGTCTTTACAGCTGTTCTACCAACTGATACCTACCTTACCATAAGTAGAAGTAAGGTGATAAAATAGATTCATTTACAACCCACCTCACACACATTTTTTCCATAAACCAACAAACTTATGTAGAAACACAAAATATACACATATATAGATATACGCTACATCTCAGAAAACACTACCAAGACCAAATCAGCAAACGAAAATATGAATTCAATTATATATGTAATCGACAGAAAATAAGAATAAATACATATATAATTAACACAAACAAGTAAATAAACAACAACCAACATTAATATAGTGAAGACCTATTGAGTAATTAATACATAAGTGACAATTGTAATAAATTACAATATTATAAATCACCAACTAATTCCAACATAAATAATTCATAGGCAATTTATGCATAAACGACATCATTAACCAATAACACAAACTACTCATTTATACATAAATTACATCAACGAAATAATATAAATTAAGCATAAGTAATTTACGAATAAACTAAAACAATAAGCAATGAATAATATACTAGTTGATAACTATAGCACAAGGGTGGAAATGACTCAACTCACGATAACAATGAAACCAGCGCAAAGACGCCTGACTCAATCACCCCCTCTTCGTTATAAAACACGCGTCAACGAATACTATATAAAGCATCGCGCACAGGTAAACTCTCTCATTATTGCTCATTCAAAATCGTCAAGACGCACTACTCGTTCGACTCGACAAGATTCAGACTCTCATTATTGCTCATTCAATTCGTCAAGACTCTTATTCATTGCAAGAATTACTAAAACCAACTAATTCAATTGAGGAAGATCAGACTCGCGTTTCTTCCTAAAAACATCCAAATTTAAATCAGAACCTTCAGAAGAAACCAGTCATTAACATTTCGAACATAATCGCTCTTGAGAATTCGAAGCATAAGCCTACAATATAAAAGCAGTGTATAAACTAAGTGTAACGTCAGTGTAAAACAAGTAACGCCAATAAATATATTAATTATAAATTACAACATCGGCTCTGAGAATCTTCTTCAAATTCACCCGCGCATAGCGGGCTTGATCATCCAAACATATACCTATATATGTTAGAGTTGCGAGGGACAGTCGGTAAGTGAAGAGAGTGACCAGCTAAGACTCGCACCGGCCAGTGGCATCTTGGTCAACATCGCCTCTATATTCGCTTCCAACTTAGAAAATACCTACGACCTGTCCCAGAGACGTAATACTGCCCTCGAATTACCGGCGCCGAGCGAATTACCATAAGGGAAGCGGTCGATAACACTAATCAATATTCATCGATGATACTGGCGGCGCTATCGGCCGATGAACCCTGAAGACACGGAGATGACAGGCGAGGGGTGACAGCTAAAGGGTGAAGAGAAAGAAGCGGCCATCTTCCGGCACTTCGCCAGGGGCAATCGTGAGATACAGACGTGTGTGCTGATTAAAGAGTATTGTGAATCGAGAGACATTGAACTCTGTGAATTTACGGAACGAATTGGCCACTCATTATCTTGATTGTGATTTAAATTGGAAATACGCGGCTATTGTACAATGACTGAGAATTGGTTTACTTAAAATTAGATAGTCGCGAGTATTATTGTGGCGATCGTAGGCTAAAGTATGTGTAAAAGTGCCACTTAGCAGACGCCGTAAGTAATTTACAGTTTCACATGTACATGCGGACCGCGTGGTCACACAATTTGCGGCGTTTAGTCACTTATTATTTGATTCATTATATTTTTTCCGAAATAGCAGTGCGGCAGCAACAACGGCTAAAATTACATTTATTCAATTGGTTCAATCGGGACAGTGTATACCCGATCCCTACCCACGTTTCAGGCTTGAAAAGCCATCGAGCATTCCCGAATTCCCGTAGCGTCCCTTTTGTGCAACAAGCGCACGCGTACCGAAGTGCGCATTTCAATACAGCGAGTGCAATAGAGACAGTATTGTTCGGTCTCGCGCTATTGTCCCCCCGCGCATCGCCCCTATTATTCCGAATTATATTATTTCTTGTATTCGATTATTATCGCGTTGAACTTTCATTGATATTGTATTATTTTTCTTGTCGATCGCCTTAGTTATTACGTTACCAATCACATTTTAGAGTATCAGATCAATCACGCTGTTAATTGTATTATTTATTCACATTTGTATTGTTCGAAACCAAGATCCGCAGGAAACATTATTGCGCGAAAATTATTTGTGGTTTAAACGAACATGGCTGCTAATTAGCGCAGCAACAGTAAATTATCGAACAAGAAATTATAATCAATTGAGTTGCATTCAAGGCGCTGAATCATCATCGTGTCATCAAACGTAATAAATTGGCATATATTACTATTTTTGCCAATTCATTTTCCCTTTATTTTCTGCCCCCATTGCTTTCCGAATTCCCCTGTTTTCCTTATTTTTCAGGTATTCATAAATAAGGTGGAATCCCGAACAGCTGACTGTCGCCTTAGAAAAAGCGAACGTCACAACATATAGATACATGTGTATTTGATGAATAATCGTGAGATATGTTAATATAATCGTTCTGATCAGTTCGTCTTGTCATGCTCGAATAATTGTGAAACATATTACACTCAGCTTATTATCAGAGTATTTGTTTAAGATATCTATTCAGAAAAATATAATTATGGAACAGGTTGATAGGAAAGATGCAACAGATGCAAAACGGAGGGCAGAAAAGGCATCGATTCTTGTATACAGATTGCGACTAGGAGCGAAGAGACTGAGTCGCAACCCAAAATGCATCTGAAGGTATGTCAATCAATTTTCTTGTTTTAGCATATGATGCATTAAAAGATGCAACTTTTCAAAGTGATTATCTGTTCGTATGAATAATAGCTGCGTTGACCAGGTAATATTTTATCCCGCATAAGACATTAAAATTCAATTTTAACTATCAATTTTTCCAATACCCTTTGCGTTGGAATAGTTAAATAGAATATTAATCATTCGACAGTCAGGATTGAATCCACGAAATGTATTTCCATAAATATGATACCAATGGTGAAATATGGTTGTAAAAAATAATGCAGATTATTGATGTAAGAATATAATCCTAGTTGCGACTACAAAAATTTAATCCATAAATCGGAAGTAGACCATTTATAATCAGTCAATTAATTAGCATTTGAAATTTCGTGTCGGCTCGTCTGAGAATACTTTGATTTGGAGGCCACGCATTTGGAGTTATCTGCGGACATTAGTGCGTGCTCTCAACTTCGAACCTTCACAACTTTCAAGCTTTTCAATCCATTTCGAAATTTTCTTCACGTACTTCAACGAAAATAGACAAGGATTATTCGCCTAATTGTTATTTTCCTATAGAAAGAGGTGGATATAGAAGATAAAACGAATTCTATTTTTTTTTTATTAAAGAATACTGTTTTTCTGGCTCCAGGAAAAATCCGTAGAAATTAAAAGCTTGGTGAAAGGAAGTAATGCGATGTTTTTCTGCTTGAAACATTACAGTATCTCTTCTAAAGACGAACAAAAGTTTTATTCTTCTTGACATACATAAATTTATAAAAATTTGATATGTAATTTCAATTTTGTATGAGCGTCCGAAAAAAGAAAATGGGTAATAAGTTATTACTCATAACACTGTTGTAACCATCACGGGTATTGAGTTATTTTGAGACACGAACATTGGAAAACCGTGAAAACTAATCAGTATTACCTTTTCGCGAATTTCATGGAAAAAATATTCATTTCAGAAAGATTAATAATGGTTCCTAATACGGTGAAAGTAAGAATTTCATAACAATGCGTGTCAACTAACAGCTCCATATTGACAGTAAAAAATTAAGTTGATGTTTGAATTACAACTCCGTTATTATATTGTGACGGTCTCATTAACAGTGGGTGAACGTTTTGTATTACGTTCAATTCATCGGAAGCCACGTGAAAATGAGATAAAGAATTAAAATCGGTTAGGAATAAAACGTGTGAATTTTAGTTGATAAGTACTCGTTATGATTTTTATTTCTTTGTATACCATAGACTATAATAGACAGAAACAAAGTTTACTATTGACAATCCATAGAGACAGATCGATGTACAAAGTTGCATTAAATGACCTACAGATGGCGATAATATATATTTTGATAACAATTTATAACACCCCCATTATATCAAAATAACAAACTTTCTGTACATAACAAACACTATAACATGATAATAATAAATCACCTTTTGACAATACCAAGTAATTCCATAAACTTTGTGACGTGGTGGGGACCCACGTCAGGATAGCCGCGCGCAATCGCTTGGCTCAGCCCATACAAGGCCTAACTTCACCCCTTTCGTCGCCTACCAGTTAATTACATAGACCAGGAAACGCTGCCGCCTGTAAATAAATGTAAGAAGAATGAATGAAGAGTACAGGAATGAATGAGAGAATGTAAGAACGAATATGATGGCCTACTTAGCACCCCCGCAACTACCGAATTGAACTTGCTGCTACCAAGGAGAGAAGGAAAATCCCGAAGTCACCTCCGCATATCGAACTACACTCCACGTATCGAAAATAATGATCACCGACGCTTCCCAAATGAATTACCGTGACATGAAATGAAATGAAAAACGGCGTGGAATTGCCGAAACACAATTGGTGAACAAATACCAATTAAACAACTGTTACGTCCTGATGAAATGTTTGATTGGAGATATTCAAGTTACAACTCGAATCTGGTTATTGATGAAGTTGGTTGAGTAGACGAGAATACTGGAGTTCGTTTTGGATGGTTATTCTTGATGTTTGTTCGATGATTCCAACGTGGACGTTTCCAGAAATAATTTAATTTAGATTTTTGTTCTAAAAATGGTAAGAGATCGTGCGCTTGCCACTGCTATGCACAGATGAATGATTTGGACGCTGGATGATGTGTTTGGTTTGGTTTGATAGCGTAGATGGTTTATTTCACAACTGACACTTACGTGTTTATTATATTATAGATTTTACAAGTTATAGTAGTATACACTAATTGTCTGATTTATTGCTTTAGATATTCTGATTAAACTGAGTGTTGTGAGTTACTCTCTTCGTGTTGTGAATGACTGAGGATTTCTGACTTCTCTAACTTCTCTGACTTCTCTCTTCCTTCTCTGTGATTTGACTGAGGTTTGTATATTGTTGTGTGCTCTTGTCATCACAGGTGGGCTGTTCCTCATTGGTTGATTTGGTATGGTTCGATTGATTTTGCAATGAGTCAATGCCTTTGCATTCGGACAGAAAGCCCAACGTTGCATTTTTCGTGCATTGCCCTCAGCTCAGGTTTGCAGTGGCAGCTTCTGTCCCGAGGAATGTGCTAAGGCTCTAGGCTTCAGCTGGTGTTCAAGTTCAGTGTCTTATAAACTATTTGCTGATGTTAAGGATTGAATGGAATGTATGAAGATTTGGTTTGCGAAATGTTGCTTAATCCAAGGTTAATGACTTATAAACTAATGAATGTTTATTTGGCATGATCTTGAATCAAAGCGTTAATTGATATTATTTTGATAATTTAAATGGTGTGTGGGTGTATGTGTATATTTGAGGTTGAAGGTTAGCTATGACGTAACACAAGAAATAGAAAAAACACCGTACCGGATTAAAGAAGTAGAACAATCACCATACCGAATGACACTGCTACCATGGGCGACATAACCTGAACCGTCACCCAGTGGTCAGCGCGGTCAGGACTCGCCGGTAATCGAGCGAGATTACCATACGGGGGAAGCGGTTGATAATGACAATCAATATTCGGGGATGATACCGGCGGCGCTATCGGCCAATGATCCCGGAAGAGACGACGGTGACATAGGCAAGGGGTGACAGCAGACGGGTGAAGGGAAGGAAGCGGCCATTTTCCGGCACTTCGCCTGTGGACTGCGCTAGGAACGGACGCATGTGTGTTACATTGAAAGAAAGAAAGTGAAAGAAACGTAAATTGATATTGAATCCGGAACGAAACTGTGCTATTGTATCTCTGGAAATCGATTTGCAACAACTTGGCTATTTTCTCCACTGATTGTGATTCGGACTGGTATAAAAAGAGCTAGTCGCGAGTATTTTGTGCGTTATTAGGGGGTGTGATTAGTGCCACCCAATTCGCAGTAAGTATCCTATCTTTTCATTTGTGCATGCGGACCGTGTGGTCATACACTTGCCGGCGAAGCCGCTTATTCCATTATATTTATTGCATCAATTATATTTTGTTACCGAAAAAGCAGTGCGGCAGCAACAACGGTTCATTATCTTTTATATTATTTTTATTATTCGGAACAGTGTTGACCCAATCCCTACCCACGTTTTGCGGCGTATTACGCCATATCTATTTCTCGAATATTCCACGCGTCCCCTTAAGTGCAACAAGTGCACACGTACCGAAATACGCATTCTTATACCGCGCGGACAATAGCAATTCTATTGTCCGACCGCGTGCGACCCCCCGCGCATCAACCCTTCGTGCCGAATTATATTATTTCATTTAGTATATTATTTTCAATCGTTATTAAATTGTTATTTCATTTATTCTTTTAATTTCACGCGTATTTTATATATTCTATTCCATTGTCGATCGCCATAGTTATTAATTTTATATCTCTATTTATGAGACTCATTTGAAAAGCGTATTCTATCATATTGTTCAACATTACATTGTTCACTATTATTTAAAACCTCATTAAATGAGAATTGCTGCTGATTAGCGCAATTATTTTGATTCATATAGCGAGAACAAATTACAAAATGAACCAACCGCTATTTATGAGTCGTGTGCGTGAAGAAATTGATACTTGCTATCATAATTAAGTTCATCGCGTTACCCCCTTTATTTTCTCCCCCCCTTTTCTTTCCGAAATCCCCTGGTTTCCTTATTTTTCAGGATACAATAAATAAGGTGGCATCCCGACCCGCTGACAACCGTCTCAGAAAAGGCAACCGTCACAACTTATAAGGTTTTACCCAAAGCAAACCCTTGGTAAATAAGTCGGCGGGCATTTCGTTAGTTGGCAAATACCTTGTTTCAACAATACCATTATTTATTGTCTCTCTAATAAAATCGTAACGCGCATCAATCTATTTAGAGCGTTTGTGAGACTGATGATCATTTGCCAGCTTCAATGCACTCTGACTCATTGTATAGTACAATTTTACTACAAAAACCTGTTATTTCTAACTCTAAAGCCCATTACACAATGAAAAGAATAAGGTATAAGGAATAAGGAATAAGAAATAGCACAGCGACCAAAACACAATGGGCGATAGGCTACAATATTCAACCAATCACAGCGGTTGAATGCCTGCTGCTCGCGTGTGCGCGAATGTCAAAAACATAACCTAATTGTTAGCATAACCTAGTGATGCGTTGCATGGTGGATACATAGAAAGTGGATTATTAGCGCACACGAAAGATCGGTAATTTTTTTGAGAATTTATTAACTATACCATACTATATACTTATAATATACTTGTATATTATGTTTTAAAGGGATTATAAGCTTATAAATTTAAGTTAATGAACTGACTTAAATTTTTGGAGTTAATAAACTTTTTTTATTATTTCAGTCAATCAAGCATGGAGGATAAAGATTTGTTATTATTTCTTCTCACGATGGAAGCTGTTGGGTTAACATTGCTCACAGCGTGAAAGGCCCATAAAAGAAAACGGTGGAGAAACAGAAGATGGTGGGTTCGACCAATTAACACCAGAAGACAAGAACAGGGTGACTTTGCAACTCTTTTCACATAGTTGCAAGAAGATCCCGATCTCTTTTTTCGCTATACAAGGATGAGCAAAGAAACATTCTATGAGCTCCTACGCTTAGTTGCTCCGTACATAACAAAACGAAGTGCACGTCCATCGATTGACCCTGAGCAACGTCTCGCAATGACATACAAGGTTTATCATATGTTTTTATATTTAACAAATTACAAATTTTTATTTTTATTTAAATTTTTAATTTAAAATTCAAGTTTAATTTAAATTTTTATTTTTTTATATATTTAAAATATAATTTTGCTGTAGGTCTGATACTAATAGTTATATGCATGAAGTAACAGTGGCATGGTCACCGTTTTGAGATCAAGGATACATTAATAATTAATTTTACAGATATTTGGCAACGGGAGATCAGGTGTTCTCTGTGGCATTGGCATATAGGATTGGAGAATCGACTGCGCATAACATAATCAAAGAAACATGTGGTGTTATATCAGATGTTTTGATGCCACTTTATTTGAAAGCTCCTACGGAAGGTGAATGGAAAAAGATTGCTGCTGATTTCCTAATGCACTGGAATATGCCAAATTGTGTTGGAGCAATAGATGGCAAACATCTTGTTGTTCAAGCACCACCCAACTCTGGATCGTTGTTCTTTAATTACAAGAAAACGTTCAGCATTGCCTTAATGGCAGCATGCGACAGTAGATATGAGTTCACTCTTTGTGATGTTGGAGTATTTGGCAGTGAGAATGATAGTGGAATTTTGTCCAGATCAACGTTTGGCAGAGCTTTGTATGAAGGGCAATTAAATTTACCAAATGGGGAGGCAAAATTGCCTGGATCAGACATTCAAGTGCCGTGTTATTTTGTTGGCGACGAAGCATTTCAGATGTCAACAAATATGATGCGACCATATCCAGGTAGATGCTTGAACGAACAAAAGAGAATTTTTAACTACCGACTGTCGCGTGCCCGAAAGACTATTGTAAATACTTTTGGAACCCTTGTGTCCGGATGGAGAATATTTAGAAGATCAATATGTGTTCATTCGGATGTTGTCGACAGAATTGTAATAGCGACAATTTGTTTGCACAATTTTTTAAAATGTAAAAACGATGAGTTGTCATTAGAAGAACAAAGATATTGCCCTCCTCAATTCATCGACCACGAAGATGCTCAAGGTGAAATAATTGATAGAGAATGGAGGGAACGAGTGCAAGATCACTCCTTTCAATCCATAGGAAACGTAGGAGCACACCATGCAACAAGAGCAGCATATGAAATACGTGACACCTTAGCGACTTACTTTATGACACCTACTGGGGAAGTCCCATGGCAGTATGAATATATAAAACGAGGAATACATGAAGAATCGTTTGAAACTTGTATAAATCAAGTAATTTGGTAAAAAGCTATAATTTATCATTCATAATTTATGAGTTATTGTTTCCTCATATAGGAAGCTTTGTAACGGTACAGATTTTTTTTATATAAATAGAAATGTGCGAATTCACTCATACATCACTCATGAAATATGTTTATAAGATAATTTTCAACTACAATAGTTGTTATTACTATCGGACTCTATTCTTGCATACGATAATATTGTATATTGTCAACGACTATTTAATATTTATTATTAACAATAGTATATACGCATACTTGGCGAATTGTAGTATATGGAATCTGCCAAAAAAACACCAAAAATGGTGTACAAAAAGGGAGACAAGTACATTTATCCCTACCACAAAGCTGTTAAATACAATCTCGACAAAAAGTCGTCAAATCAATCAATTGTGCCAACTACATATACTATGCGTACTGTTCATTATTGAGATGAGAACTTGAAGAAAAAAAAGGAAAAAGAAGAACGATAGAATTTTTTTTACTGTTAAAAAAATAAATTAACAAAAGTTCATCGATAAAATTAAAAAAAAAAATTTATGTATACTTGGCGCGAGTGGTCAGAGAAGAAAAACGTATATCCGATTATTTCGCGCCAAGTATACATATATTTTTCTTTCAATTTTATCGATGAATTTTTGTTAACTTATTTTTTTTTAACAGTAAAAAAAATTCTATCGATTTTCACTTTCCTTTTTTTTTCCTTCAAGTTCTCATCTCAATAATGAACAGTACGTATAGTATATGTAGTTGGCACACTTGATTAATTTGACGATGTTTTGTCGAGATTGTATTTAACAGCTTTGTGGTAAGGATAAATGTACTTGTCTCGCGTTTTGCACACCATTTCTGGTGTTTTTTTGGTAGATTTGACGACTTTTTGTATTATATATTATTTCAATTAGTTACCCATTAAATCGCTATATAGATAGCTTGTATAGAATATTTTTTACAATATATTTACAATATTTACCATAGAAATTTACAACACAATATTTACAATAGATCTCATACGAAGCTTCCATATTCATTATCTGACCAAATTAAATAACGAAATATTTATTGTCCGGTGCTTTTATTGTCGAATACAGTGATATCAAATTTTTTTTCATTTATACACACACACACGCATTTTTTTTTATTCTCAAGAAAAGTGGCGGAAAAAGTATAGCGGCTGAAGGAACTAGCGACTGAAGAAACTAGCGATTGAAGAAACTAGGGACTGAAGAAACTAGGGCCCGGTTTTATGAAGGATAATCCCGATTAGCTAATTCTGACAAGCAATGGCGGCTGAAATCAAGTTCCCCCACCGAAGTCTGAAACTGAAGCGCCGCGCAGTGGCGTTCTTCGCCACTACAGTTTGAAGCCTCTTCGCGTGCAGCGAGTTTATCCTAACCTCAAATATGTTAATTCCCATTATTGAGTATTATTAACAGAAGTACCCGAAATCGTCCAACGCGCAGCTAGGGGCACCAGGGGCGATAGGAGAAGAGACTTAAGATGGGAGAACTTAATTTCAGCCGCCATTGCTTGTTAAAATTTGCTAATCGTGATTATCCTTTATAAAACCGGGCCTATATAAAAATATCGGCTTCTTCCATGATAAGTGAGACTGCGTTCAATATTTTCAGAAAAACACTGCAAATAACCAACCATCCCCAGGTTATTGTCAATCGCTTATAAAACACCCAAACATAAGACTTCTCAGCAGACCATACCATATCAGCATGTCTATTCCACACGCGGACCACCCTGTGCTCCTTTTCTGTCTCTTCCTACCGGTCGCGCGTTATGAACAATTTCATTCGGCATTTTACGACATACCTCAACTTGAGAGTTCATGTGTTTCTGTTATCTGCTCTTCAACTGGTAACGAAATACTCGGAAAAAAATTTATGGTAACGGTCAGAATTCACTAAACTATTTTCCATCGCTCTTCGTTTCCTTCGCGTATAATCCATATTAACAATTGCAATTTCAAAAATATACTAAACCGAATAGGAATCCCAGTGTTCACAACAATGACTTGGACGGAGTGTGAACAATTCATTTCATTCGCTCGAGGATGCAGTGTCGTTTTCCACTAAATTCAGTCAATGTTGGTGAATTTCATGTCATATATATTGTGATAAGGTACATTTTCTAAACCTGCGACTAAAAATATACAGAATTAATGAATGGATAGAATAAAATTGTATGAATGAAAGACATAACATGGATCTGTCAGTTTGGAAGATGACAGAGAATTATTGATAAAAACTATGGATTTTATGCATATCCACCTTGGCAGTCCGGAATTGCATCTTTCACTATGAACTGTTTGGTATGGTGGTTCCTAGTCTGAATGTCGTCGAATATCCATCTCCATGATAGATCATCAATGTTGTTTGGAAACTACCATGGGACTATGTTATGATAGGATTGCACCACCGTTCAGTGGTTAACGGGTAACGGTTCATGAGTTGCCATCTTTCGAAATACAATGTAGCTTTTACCGGCATGTGCGCGAGGATATGCGCAGATGTTGGGAACACGTCGGAACATGTGGCGAAATTGGTGGCACTGCAACTGGCAGCGTCCAGCGCCTGTCGACTCCGGTAAACAGACTACCAATGGGAAATCGATTAATCGGTGAAGATGAAGATGATTGGGGCTGTCAATCATCGAAGATTTGCATGAATTGTAATTGGATCTTAGATAAGGAAAATGTCTAGGATTGGTCTATAAGGGTCAAAAAGGACCTGATACACGGAAGCGTAAGCCTCCGAGGCTTCACTTGCGCTAGGATCGCAGAGCGTGCAGGTTGATTGAGTGTGTGAAATCGTGTATTATTATACCGGCGTTGTGCCTGAATGTGCTGTTAGTCAATAGTTGATTAAATATTGTTTGGTTCAGTTAGCCAGTTTGCATTATAATTATTCAGTTAAATAGATTCGGTTTGTATAGTTGAGATCAACAGAATTGTAAGTGTGAACCATTTATTATTTTTGCCAATGATATTAGAACGTCGCCATTTTTGTTCATTATTAGTGATAACATGTATTTAGTCGGTAAAATTTATTTTTGAAAATTAATCGTTTGTTGTAGATCTATCCATCCCGCGCATGTTTTATTCGGAAAATAAAACATTCGTAAATATTATAGTTAGGAAAATAAGGACATTGTATTATATTGTAGTAGAACGCCCATACGAGAGACAGGTATTGACGCCGCCTTAAGGGTCAATATCGCGATAAGGGTCGAAATAGACTGAAGCGTACTCTTCCATAATTAGTTTGTATAAATTGCTGAAACTCAGAATTCTGAAGTGAATATCTGTATTATTATTTGAATAATAATTATTCTTTTGCGAATATGGAATTAGATAAATTCCGAATAATTATTTCCATTTTATTTATTGTTTGAATTACGATTATTATTTTGTGAAAATGGAATTAAATTATATTCCGGATAATTATATCCTATTTACTTACTTTATAAATAAAAAATTAATTGTTGATTAGTAAAATTTAATTAAATTTGAAATTGATATTGGTCATTTATTTTAGTAATAATAGGAATAATTGAGGTCTCTGACCCTCAATTATTTTCCACTTTTTTATAGATTGAGTCAGAGTGGCATCCCGTAGCCTGATGGCCCTTTTAGCCCTTAGAAAGGCGTATATAAAAGGGTGCAGCGTCACAATATTTACGCAAAAGCTTTTGGGCTGATGTCATTGAAAATTTGGGACAACAAATGGAACGAATCTTCGCTTCCTGCGTGAAAAATACAACGTGTTCAAGCGACTATCGGCTGTCAGAAGACCCTCAGTGAATGTATCTTGGCTCAGGTGCAAGAGTTCAGGGATATTTGAGAGTAACACGTGTTACACAATAATTATTTTCCTTTTCACAAAAATTTATTTCCAAGTAAGTACAATCTTAGCTCCTGGGAAGCGGTTGATGTTCAAAAGTAATAAAGAGGAAAATAAATATATGAAATTACCAAAACAAATAATAATGAACCAACAAAATTAATATAAGTAATTGAATATTCAATAAACAAATCAATTGATAGGGATGATGTCTGGATGCAATATTTCTTTATATATAATTCGTGAAGTGACTAGGTTTTTCATATGTATTTACATATCTACCAATTCTCTGATTAGACAGGGCTCGTCAGACACCAAACATACACAGCTACGAGTCTTGTAGCGAAACTGGCTTCATTGTTGAGACCCGAAACTAATCACGAGAAATATCATTAGTGTTTCATCCAGTGATCATTAATTCCCGTCGTACTAATTTGATCTGATGAATTAGCTGGAATTGTCTCGATTTTAACGAGATATGCCGTAGGATTTACTGAATCTTATCTTATATTTTGACACAACAGTTGGTTTCTAATGCCTGGCAATGTATTGTATCTTATCTTATAGTTTGTGACATGGTAAACCGTCCTTTCCCTCGGCTGTCGCTACGCGGCAAATGATCTAGAAACTTTACCAAGATTGGTCGAGGCTCATGCCAAAGGAAACGAGTGATGGACAACGAAAGTCTCATCGCTAATGCATTACGTCTTTTATTATGTTCGAGTCGCGGTTCATACAGGTTCCATAGGCGATTCGCGGATGGAGAACTATTTCATCGAGGAACGCCGTGGGATTTCGTCGTTGGATGGATACGCGTGGGCCGAATTAGGGCCTCTACGCCATCAGTACAAATAATGTATTGGGTATGAGTGCGAGAGAGCGAAAGAATGAGTGTGCGAGATGCGGATGAGTGTACGCACGGTTGAATGGGTGAGGAAATGGGTGAACGCGCTTGAACAGGACGAGCGGAATTCGGCTAGCGAGCCTCTTAGTCTCCGTGCAGCTCGTAGGCGCGCGGGGACGTTAGAAACTGACGTGCGGGGCGAGGTAGCCTAACGCGTGCCTCATTATTCCTCGGTGCATAGACACCCAAGGTCAGTATTGGGATACATTGTCGCGTAGACAATATTCATTATCGAGCCGGCTCGAGAGAAACACTCATCGTTAGGGCTGCCTAAGAGTAACATCTTCTTATCGAGACTGTTCGAGGAAAAGATCCATTGTGAAGACTTCGTCGCTCACGTTATAGAATAGAAGTGAGAACATTGATCGCAATTACACGCGTTCATCATATATTGAACGTCGAGACGGCATAATATACGCCGCGTATAATCAATCATACTATTGGGACTGCCCGAGTTATTGAAGTGCATAGACTCGTACGCGCATTAGTGCGAATATTCCGTTACGCGTGTTTTCGAGGAGTATTTTCGTGTGCCATCATCCGGGTTGCCAGGAGACGATCCACGAGAGGCCATCAGGACCATTGGAGAGAACTGAGATCGCTGAGACAACGCGAGCAGCTGATCAAGGACGTACGACTTCGCGGAGAGCTACATCTTCCACTGCGTTAATCTTCCACTGGTAAGCGTAATACATTGTATTCGTGCGTGGTAATCGTGGGTAGATTAGCCAACGTAGAAAGGTCACTGGGGCTACGCTTAAACGGTGAATGAATGGTCCAGTATAAATTACCTGTATTATTGAGCGACGATTGATTATTGAATATTCGGGGATGCCGCGAGTATGATTGTGTGAGAGTAATGTATGACTATTGTGTGATGAGTATGTATGATACCTATTGTATAAATTATTATTTACAAATTGTCTCAAGGGATTATTCGAATCAGAGGATCCGCGTATCATCGTAAAGATCGCGTGATCGTATATTTAATTGTTCAATACGTGGAGGCTTTAATATTCACGTTAATTAATAAAAGCCATTGCAAACTCCACAAATAAATCAGATCAAGGAATATATTTTCAGCACTATCCTAGAATCCCGCCTACTTGCCGAAAGGCTAGCTGGAGATTGATCGCCGAGGGTTTCTCCGCGTCAGGAGTCCGGGGATCATTCAAACAATAAGTAAAAGGGATGAAAGTTATAAAAGGGATCGAGTAGTGCCCGTAAGGCACTTGGCGCTCAACACAACGCTTGCGAGTTGTCGCGGAACATTGCTGCACGAGATAACGTGATCTTAAATTATCGAGTTGTAGCGGAACACCCAATTCGACGTAGGTTACTCCCGCGAACCTCGTCGCAAGTTATACAATGTTGGTTTCCAATGCCTGATCGATGGTTTCACAATACTCCCAAAGGTAGCCCTTCGTGTCGTTGGTGATGAGAATTGTCGTTCGAGATTTCAACCCTAACTCTCTCGAGAGAAAGAATAAGGCTCTATGCTCAGATAACATTCCCTATTATCTCCAGGGATAGCTGAGTCAGGATCGTACAGGGCTGACCTAGTCGTATCTGCGAACTCGGCGAGGATGTGTAGTCACGAGTGCTTTGGTGTTTCGGCCGATAAACTTTTCCAATGTAGGTACTACGTGTAGTGGGTGCGGGGACTTATACTACATATAATCAAATTGTTTATAACAATGACCTATAAATGTTTAAATATTTATTTTTATACTCTCGGGTCCAACAGAATTACACAATGAAAATAGAATTGCTTTTCTTAGGCTACAGCTGTAGGCACCATGTTCTCTCTGCAATGTTTATTATTATTATTATTTTTGGGTGGGATCCGCAGTGCACGGGCATCAGCGTCCCTGTCGTTCCTCTCATTTGGTGTTGGTGGCGTCGAGGTAAAATTGGTGTTTCCCTCTGCCGTTGTGGCGTGACCGGGGTGATCGAGCCACATCCACTACCCCTCGAGTGGCTTGCCGCGGGAAGTTTGAATGTGACTTTCTGAGCATAAATGCGTTGGGGTCTGCTCATGACGGAGCTTGACTTTATAGACATCTCATATCGGGTGCTTCCAAAGGCGCTTTTGTATGGTCGCAGCGTACGAATACACGCGAACAGGTGTCCAGACTTTTCAGTATGAATATTTTCGCTTTATTTTGATGGGCTGTTGGTGTAGGTCTTAATCCTCGCATATGCTCGCGGGATTTTTCGACGAAAATTTACGCATACTATATGCGTAAGAACATTGTTCGTGCATCACTCAAGTTTGGCCGCGTTCACGCACGTCGGTGGCTACGTGTATCAGGGCCGAACGTATATGGAATGGAGAAGAACGAAAAAGTGTGGAATTATCACGCTGATAAAATGCAAATTGTCACACTCCTCCGCTAAGCGAAAGTAATTCCTCATTAGGATCGGAGGGAGCATATAGAAAATCCTCCATTTCATTCTAGCATGATACGGCAAAATAATGTCTGCTGACTGAATACCAGTGTACTACCTATTGGTAATTAGAGTGAAGCTGTGTACGACAGATCATTTGTAGTTACCAGTTGTAACCCTGTGTACCAGCAATGACCATGCAATGGACCCTACTATTTACCGAAGACAATTATAAGAGGTGAAGTAATGGGTACAGTTCATGCGTGTTACCATGTATTCATTTTCCTCAGGGGATAGTCCATACTGACGGAATACATCTACTCTATCTGTTATATTGAGTACTTTCTCATGAGAAATTTTGTAGTTCAGGTTGACGGTGGTTTCCTTCCATTTAATATGCACGCGAAATAAAAATAAAGATACAATTGACTTTGGTTTGTGGTCTATGCCGGCAAGCAATTGCATTCAATCCAACTTCATTTTATGCATTCAATAACACGAAGATAGTTTTGGAACCGTATACCGAACGGCGTGGCGGATTTATATAAGGTATTTGCAATAGATTCGTCCACAATTGTTTCAACCCATTGCAGCATTAGCCACACCAGGTATATTCGTCCCTGCTTGGATGCACTGTTTGCGTCGCTCATGTTCTAGGAGCCTGCAATAATGTTTTCCAGACGGAATACCGTGAATCCTACTGGCATTGAAATATTTACCATCCAACCATCTTCATGTCACGTTCCACGTTCTAGTCTCACAGCAGTGTAAGGCCGTGCAATTCTTACAGTAACCCATCCGATTTCTACAGGAATTCGTGTGGTGAACCGTTAGCAACGAAGACGAGGTACTCTCGTTCTTCACTCAAGTAATCGGTTACTGCAATTGCCTCATGCAGTCCTTGGGCGGGTTGAGTAGTCATTAAGTTTTTAACTCCAGTTCCTGAGGGTATGCAATTGGGTTTCGAGAAGATGCTTTTTATGAAATGCAACTTCGTGGATTTGTTGAAACAGTCCATTGCTGTAGTGTGTTGGCATACGATCCGCATTCGAGATATTGGGTAATTCCATCACGTTTCTTGCCAAGGTAAATAACGACTCCTCCTGGGGTAATCCATCAGTCAAAGTTCCTATAGAACATGGCGCAAGACATGGCCGCAGTGCTACTTCGTTGCTAATGGTTTTGAAATTAGATTCAGCATCACTCCTCATGGTGATGTCGGTGACACTCCTTCTCCTTGCGGGGTTGGAAGCTCTCATTGTGTAACCTGTTGTGTTAAACGTATGACAATGATGAGATACAGGTGTTGAATTAATACGAATACTACGTCTAGGAAACATAAGATCACTAACATGGTGTTTACCGAGAGGCTTATTATTATTATGTGTCAATTTGGCAGAATAACCGCGTGTTTTATCGCTCAATTTTCGATTAGGATAATAAGCCGCGTCGCCAACTTTTATCTCGGGTCCTGTCACATTGTGTTTCCGTTGATAGTATTTACTCTGTCTGTCGTAGGCGACGAGTAAGTGTTTTTCGATTTTGTGTCTGTATTCGTCCATGCGTTCTATACGTTGTTTCCATTTGGAAACGTCAAAGTCAGTTGCTTGAACGTTGTCTTTTTGTACAAGTTCGCCTGCAGTTCGGATGTCTCTACCACGGTTCAGAAAAGCTGGATCGGTTCTTAGTGAACCGTGATAGCTTGTGTTGATTGCCGGTTGGATATCTACCAAAACTGCGTCCCAAGTATTTTGATTGTCCTTGATGAACGCTTTAATCATAGGTTTTAGCGTACGGTTGCAACGTTCAACAGGATTGGCTGCTGGATGGGAAATAGCGGTTGTTTCATGATGGATACCATGAGTAGCGAATAAATCTGCCACATTCTTATTTATGAGTTCGGTGCCGTTATCAGATATAACCATTCGGGGTGAGCCTCAGCGACCGAATACTCGCAATTTATCGATAACCTTTTGTCAAGTTTGAGTAGGTATGGGAAACATTTCTAAGTATTTAGTGTATTTGTCTTGCGCCGCAAAAAAGATAAAGAATAGATATATATAGATATATAATACTTTAGAAACTACCTGCCATGGTTCGGCCAGAGGTCTATATCCGAGTGGAAGTTTAGTCTTTCGTTGGTTATATTTGACTCGCTTACAAGTATCGCATCTGTCTACGTCAGAGATGTCTAAATCTACGTAAAAAGTGGATATTCGGAGAACCAGCATATTTTGGGTATGAAGTTTTATGACGGTCAGGGATTATAAGGGTCAGTACATAGGTACTCCGAAAATAAGTGTATGTGATGGGCAAATAGCTCGAAAACACCAATGTGTTCACAACTTAAATGTCATTCTGTGCATCTATATCGAAAGGACTACACAGCCGCAACCAATAAAATATTGTCCCCGGACTATAATGTTTTTCTTTCCACATAATTTTTTGCATGATATATATCAAATATTAACATGTCTCATGAGTGAATATATATTTTAAGACGCAAGAAAATCCGTTGTATATTTTTTTATTCGATTCCACGAGAAAGAGTGTTTTTATTCCATAGAATTAAGGCAGATAAAGTACACAGATATTCGTTCACAAATCACAGAAACATCTAACATTAGAATTTCAAGTACATGCGAATAAAAATACATAATCAGGGAATAATGATCTCATCGATGAATATACATATGAATAATAATATAAAACAAAAAATAGACACGTTAAAAAATCGACTCGAAAATGATGAGAATTGTAGGCAAATAAACTGTTGAACGAACACACAATAATCTAATGAATATCGAAAAATTATCTCTTTATGATTTATACTTGATTCCGAATGAATGTTATAAGACGCTGTATATGTTTGTCGCAAGATAAGTTTGAATAACATAATAGTGGGTAATAATTGATTCGCCTTGTATTCGATATGGCCCATCCCTCACGGTTCTGACAATGCTGAAAAATTGCCGCAGTTGCACCGTATAGTTGCTACATCTTTACCGCATTTTTTCAGTTTTTTTGGTTAGTTTTTCTGCCCGATTTTTACGAGACAGTTACGATAGATAAACGGAGTATTTACGGTATTCTAACAGAAAAATTACGAAACCTAAACCGCAATATTACCGTGAATACACAGCGTATTTACATAATATTTGCAGCATTATCACCGCATTGACACAGTAAAAAAGAAAAATCCCTAGCATTTCATTACCTGAAAAATGCCCAAATATTGCTGTAATTTCATCGGATTTATTGACATTCACATTTTCAATATTCATTTGAAAATCAAATTTCCGATTTATGCCATTTTTATTGATATTAATAAATCATCTATTATTGAATACATAGTCTTTGGCAACACTTTGGAGAAGATACATTTTTTTAAATATATTATATATTATTACTATTTCATTTCTTATTTTTTATTCTTAAACTTGTTCTATCACTAGACTATGCTCCTTACTCGCTCTCTTTTTGATGGACCTTTCATTTTTAACCACGTTACTCAACCATTTCCTCATATTTAAACTGGCACTGTTTTCCCTGTGGTTGTCTAATTTATGAATCTTTTGCATTGCCATATATACATCTGAAAGATAAAAAAATATTAATATCTACAGATTCAATTTTGAAACTTATTTCTGCAGGATAAAAGTGGGGAAGTTTCAGGAAATCTACGCTCATATAACATGAAAGAAATACTAAAGCTTCTATTTTGCACAAAGCTATTAGAGACTCTTTTTTTTTAAAAAGAACAATAGTAGAAATTACGAGATTATTTAATCAAGTCTTTCGTAAGATGTTTTGTTCAAATACAAACTATATGCTGATGTATTATAGTTAGGTATACTGAATTTGACTACTCACTTATCGCTTGCACGATATCAGCTTCATCAGCAATTTCCCAGCCAGGTCTTTCTTTATTTTCTCGTAAAATGAGTTGGCTACGACGATCTACCGGCCATAACTTTCTTATCACACGTGCGGCTCGTGTTGACATTCGTGTCGCATTGCAGGCGTTTACACAAGCTGTGTAATCCATTTTGAATCCTGGTATTATTTCCACCTGAAATAGAAATAAGATAATTAGCCAGTAATGCTTGTTTACTTCTATATGAAATCAAATTTGTAATAACATAAGTCCTAAAGGATCAATATTACCTCTCTATTTGCATCTGGTACTAAATCGACATTTTCATCGCAGTTGCGAGTGTTATACCGATCATTATCAGTACTATTGTTATTATTAATGTGGTTGTTGTCGTTATTATTATTATTATTATTTGCTAACCGCGTCTCAACTACACCTAGCCGTTGATCAATTTGATTTAAATGATTTGTCATCTCAGTTAGACATTGAAAAATTCGATTCGCTTTCATTTTTTTCACTTCAGCGCGCGTAGAGTTCAGTGTGTTGAATGCAGAGCGGTTTGGTGATAATGTATGTTGAGTTGAAGGTCTTCTCTCAGGTGATGATGAAGGCATTCCCTCAGTAAGCGGTGAGTTTGATGGCAATATCGAAGTTTCTATGAATGACCCATGATCACTGGACATATCTCCATCTTGAAAATTATCGGTTCTTTCGATGTTATCATCACTTGATGATTGCGATATTTCATTGTTGGAATTACCCTGTAATAGTTAAAATATAATTGATTGAATTAATTTCCGAAAAAATTATATTTATTCCGTTGTATATCTTATATGATACAAGACCTGGTTCTTGCAATTTTTGTAAAATACATCAGCTCTTTGCAGAACAATCTTCGTCTGATTGGCCGCCATTTTCTAGAGTTAAATATTAAGAAATAAAAATTAATATTTTGTCTACTATGATGTATTCTTCGATAAGTAAAGTTTTCAATTTTTCACATCAAAAATTTGCAAAATGAATAATTATGAATAAAACGAAAAATCGTAATTCATCTGAGTATTTTTTGTCTTACTCGTTGTGCAGCAGCTTTCTTTTTCGCTGAATTTCCCATGAATGTTGTGTTCTTCTTCTTTTGTTTGGGTGTCTCGCTGAATCTTTTCATGATTTTAATCCTTTTCTGTATGTTTGGTTGATATGTCGTCAAAAGCCATTTTGTCGCATCTGTAACAAAAATTAATTTTTCCGGCTAAATTGATTGGGGCTATAATTAAAATCAATTTTAATATATGAAAAATCAAAAAATTCAATTTAAACTCACCATGCGAATCGATAAACTGTATCGGATTGTCCTTTAAACTTGGACACTGGACAAATAGATTTATGTTTTCTTTGTCTTCCTCCGTAACGGTGACTTTCTTTTTGTTTTCATATTTAAAAATGAATCTAGTTTCAACAATAACAGGTGATCCCTGGCTTGACACTATCAAAGAATATTTTCCGAGCATGATGAAATATCGATCTCACTGTTTCACTATTGATCACAAACATGAATCACAAAATATGAACTGGGGGACGCCATTTTGATGCCAAACTATTTGTTACGTGATAGGTCAAATTGAACAATAATCCGTAACGTGGATTGGTTGAACACAATACAGCAGTATACACTATACATATCGAAAGTACTGAATAAGCATGTGTAAATATATACTTGACAGGGCGCGCTTGGGTGCACAAGTTACAATATATGTATGCACTTTACTGGCGCACTTGCGAGCCCAACGTATGCTAGTTCGACATTTTTCGTACAAGTCTATGGTAAATAACCTTCAAACCTGCACGTCTGCTAACGAAATATAAATATATTGAAATTTTGTTTAAAACAGAAGGAAACTACCAATTCGGGTTGAAAATAATTTGATTGAATAATACTAAATTAAAAGTTATTCAAAAAATATTCTGAAGCAATACGTACATTAATATCCTCATTTTCTCTCATTCTGCTGTTTACTAATTGACTAAGTACATCAACTGTTAATATGTATGGTGAATATAGTATATAAAAAATATTGTCCTAGAGTGCCTAATATATCTATTGCTTTTCATTATTTATAGCAATAACGAAAGTACTTTCAATTGAATTGCAACGCAAGATGAAAAAGAAGCGTCGAAATTTTTGTATATCCCGTAAGGCTGTGTCTCGTCGAAACTTGAAGAAAATAAAAAGTTACCTAAACATTTTTTCATATCGGCCGAATATTTCAATCCCGCATGATTATCTCGAACAACTGGTAAATTTGATTTGTAATCTTTGTATAATTATTTTTAGACGATAACTTTCGATGTCTTTAAACGGTTTTGTAATTGTATTTTTATTAGTATTAAGAAAATCAATTGTTTGTTTCTGTTCTAGCCTGAGAAACTGTCTGATATTCAGAAAAGTCGTGAGTTCAAAGAAAGATTTGAAAATATGGAAATAGGTGAGGGCAGTTTCTGTGACGATAATTATCCCGCAGTTGAAAATAATGATGCTGATGCTGATGCTGATGCTGGTGTCGACGATGACGATGATGATGATGATGATAATAAGGACGATAGTGGTGATGAGTGGATTGCCCAGGAAAAGGGGAATCAAAGTGAACATGTGCATTGTAGGGTCGATAGTTATGGCATTAATAACAATTCTACTCCATTCAATGTACCAAATTGTTTCACTTCAAACAGTCTGATGATTCCAAATCGGTATACCACTGCGAAAGAACATGTATTCTCTGTTGTGGCTTTGTCACTTACACATCATTTGAGTTATGAAGCTATTTTGGATATATTGCGATATATGAACACATCATATGGAACTACACAATTACCAACAACAAAAATGGCTGTTTGGAAAGCCTTAGGTCGTAATGATGCTCATATAATTGAATATTTTTACTGTCGAGAGTGTAATGATTTTTTAGGAGTAAAATCAAGGATTACTAACCAATTACAAAACCATTGCTGTTGCAATGCATGTGGTCCAAAAAAATCTGATACTCATGCAAGTTATTTTTTATATAATAATATTGCATCACAAATTCAACAGTTACTTGCTACACCAAGTATAGTGGACGCACTCGAATATAGGTTTGAAAGACAGAAACGTCATACTGAATCATTAGAAGATATTTATGATGGAACAGAATACCGAAAACTTAGTTCATCGGGAATTTAGAAAGATTGGTACAATTTGTCATTGACTTTCAATACTGATGGATGTAAGATTGCGAATTCGTCAAACAGAATAGCCTGGCCTGTTTTCGCACAAATTAATGAACTTCCACCTCATATGCGAAAGAAGCACATGCTTTTGGTAGCAGTCTACGTGGATTTGAAACACCCATTGATGAATAACTTTCTGCGACCATTTATAATTGAACTGCGACAATTATATCAGGATGGAGTTACTTGGAAATTATCTGACCCAATAGAGATAACATCGAAAATTATTGTTACGACAAGTAGTCTCGACGCTCCAGCTCGATCCGCAGTAACTCGTGTAACGCAGTTTAATGGTTACTTCAGCTGTTTGCATTTTTATGTTAAAGGTACAAGTGTGAAGCCCGGAAAACTTGTGTTTCCTGTTAAGCAGAGTTTCAGAAAATTGCGTACGAAATGTGATTTGGAAACTGATATGCACAAAGCTTGTGAAACTGGGAAGATCATTAACGGAGTAAAGGGTGTTTCATCATTATCTGTGTTACCACTATTCGACATAAGTAAAGGAGTGGTCGTTGAAGCAATGCACTCTGTGTACCTTGGCGTTGTGAAACAACATATGATATTATTACTTACAACGACCCAAGCTCCTTATTATGTGGGAAGTCCTAATTTGTGCCGGTTAATTGATAATTGCCTGTTATCTATCAAAACACCTTCTCGCCGTCCGAGAAAACCTAGGTCTATTTCTACTTATAAGCAATGGAAAGCCTCTGAATGGCGAAACTGGCTTGATTATGCTCCGGTTTGTTTAGAAAAAGTTTTGGATGTGAAGTATGTGAATCACATAGCCCTTTTATCAGAAGCAATATACTATCTCAACAACTATTCGATAACTTTAAGTGAATTAGATCGTGCTGAAAAATTATTGAAAAAGTATGTCCAGCTCTTTCAAAAATATTTTGGTGTTGATAATATGAGTTCCAATATACATTTGCTCACTCATATAGTTCAAACTGTACGCGATTGGGGTCCGCTATGGGGACACTCAGCCTTTGTCTTCGAAGCTTGGAACAAAAAATTGGTGGACAAATTAACTAGTTCTCATTGTCGAGCTGAACAAATCATGACGCGTTTTCTAATGGAAAAATTTATGATAACATCGTCTTATGATAATTCGGTAGCTACCGAAACTAGAAATTACATTAAAAAAGTGCTAAAAATTCCTGTGACTGATGATGCGGTTGATTCACAGTCGAAAATTTTGGGCCAAGGCAAATTCATAACACGTTCGCCAACTGTTACAGAAACTTATGCATTAGCATTAGCTGGTTATTCTCCCGATAATCTTATTTGTTACAAAAAAATGACTTTCCAAAAAGTAAAATACTGTTGTCACATTGAGGAAAAAGAGTTGAAATTCTGTAATTCTATAATAAACGATGGCAATGGAACCTACGGTATAATACAGACAATTCTCAAGTTTAAACATGGAAATAATATCGTCAGTGGTTTACTGATGTTACCTTATCAGAGAGTAGAATTTGCATTTCAAACACGATACATAAGCAAAGTAAAACTTTCAGAGAATTTAGTTTTCGTCTCTGAAAATTCAATAATAAGACCGGCGTGTCTCATGGAATCTTCGAAAGCATCTTATATTGTAACACTGCCAAATTGTTGGGAGACAGACTGAAATGAATGTAAAAATAAATTGTAAATATATCTGTGTGACTGAATTCGCACAAGCTCTATTTTTTTATGTTCTCAATAAATAAAAACTTCTGTGAAATTGTTTTTTTTTTTCAATAATTATTATTATCATTGTTATACCATTAGACGAGATATACGGTCAGGCTACCGCATCATTACCGTTTTAATATAGATATTCTTCGGTAAAATTTGGGCATTTCTATAGTCACTTTGTGGTATTACTATGGTAACTTTACAACACAACTATAGTTAAGAAACTGGACTATTCAACTCTATGAATACCGCATTCGTACCAACTTCTTACGATAAATTCTGGAATGCGCATTAATGCCGCATATTTGCAGCATTAATGCGCTGCAAATATGTACGCTGCAAATGCACTGAATAGACCTGAAAAAACTGGTGAGGCGATTTTTAAACACAATTTTTTTTCATGACTATGTGGTTTGATTCGTTCAAGTGATTTTGCCGAAATATCTTTAACTTGGATCGATGATTCACAAAAAAAAACCATGTACGACCACCATTTATAATTTTTTTCTAACTTCCAGTAGAATCATCGGGGTGAACAAGTATGTGCTGTATAGTTTAAATACGGAATATTTTATATTGTACAATTAATTGGGAAAAAAAAAATGCTCATGGGGATCGAACGCTGATCGTCTCATTGACGAGCAAGAGTTTTAACACCGCGGTTGTGTAGCCCGATGAATTTGAATGCATTGAAATTATATTTAAGTTATGAGCAGACCTGTGTGTAAGGCTTACTTATTGTATTGCATATGTATTTGGGGTATAGTACTGCTGGCCGTATACCTGGGTTTGACTGGGTATAAACGCTAAGTTCACAGCTGATGACCATCAGTATCCTCTCGGAGACCACTGGGAAGACGAAGAGGACAGTTCGAACGCCTGTGGTCTACGTACATTTTGACAACGCCGAACATTCCAGGCTAATAGTACCGTCGCATAATACGCCCATAAGTTTTGTTGATGCCCAAGTGTCTGGCTTGAGGGATGTCGTGATTTCGATATAGACGATTAGCAATTTCGTTTTCACGAACATGCTTCCACGACTCGTTCTCGTATTCGATTGTGTACTGAAAGGGGTTGACTTTTTTGTAATAGAGTTTGCCTTCTCTAATGTCCCAATTGGGGAAATCGTGAGGTGCTTCATTCGTAGTGCCAGGTTTGTGAATGATATTTATATTGTGGGGTAATAATTCTTTTGCCCATCTAGCAATTTTACCGGAAGGATTTTTAATGGATTTAAGCCAAGTTATTGTGTTATTGTCTGTGACAACAGTGAATGGCATTGCTTCTAGATAACCTCGCAACTTTTTCACTGCCCAAATAACCGGTAGACATTCCTTTTCCAGTGTAGTATAATTTAATTCCGCTTTTATCAACGATCTACTTTAACAAATTATTAAGTGTTCCTTATCCTTCTCTCGATTTTTCTGTATAGAAAATAATCAAGGTTGGGATCCGGAGGGCTCAACAATGGGACATTTTGTAATGCTTCCTTTGCTGCAACAAAAGCGTTCTCTTCCGTATCAGGTTTTTGATCAGGCCCTATGTTTTTGAGATAACGATGATACCAATTTATTAAGCCTATGAATCAACGAAGTTGTTTGCGATCCAGTGGCCTGGAATAATTAATTATCGGTTGGACTTTGGATGGATTAGGGTGTAGCCCTTCCTTGTCTACGACAAAACCGAGAAAGTTGACGCTTGCACGTCTGGAATAGCTTTTTTCCCTATTGATAAGCAAATTGGCGTCTCTTAAGGGGGGAGATAGATGTAGAAGCTCGAGGAAATTCAATTTTTGTTTTAGAAACCGCTTGTAAAACTATTCAAGAATATATTCCCAAAATTTCAAGTAAAAATCCCGATTTGTTCAAAAGTTATAACCGATTAAGTGAGCGTCCTTCGTTCAAGTGTCGGAGCGTGTGTGATACGGTGTGGTCGAGCAGTTTTTGTTTACATTCATGTACTTCCTGGAATGTAATTGAAAAGGAGAAGAACATTGATGGATGTTTTTTTGTTTCTGTTCACAATAGAAATTTTGGATGGAAATTAATAAAAGTAGTAGTGTCTTTGAAGCACCAGTTCAAAAATTAGTTTAGAACCGACCTCCGTAGCGTGCGGTTCTAGTTTACAGACATAAGTCTACGCATCCGAAAAGAGGACATGGTACTTCGGCTCGCACTAGTAGATCACATGAAAGATCTTATTACGGAAATCAGCATCCCAATAGTGATTCGAATAAATGTGGTGAAAATGAAGACAGTAGTAGCGCGAAAAAACTTTCTAATGCCATGAGGCGGAAGAGGAAAATTGACGGAGGCCTTAGTAAAAAAATTAAGTACTTACTACGGCTTAGCGATCAGAAGAAATGTTGATAGCGTCGAAAACATGAAAAAGGCAATAATGGCTACTCATAAACATATGATATCAACGGATGACAATCCAAAACATGACAATTGTCCAGCGAATGCCGACAGCTGGTGTAAATGGAAACAAGCTGAAGTTCTTGGAACAGAGCCTCCAGCACATCTGAATCCATTACATCCTGATGTTCTAAAAGAAATTCTTCCGTTTTATAGAGAACTATCGAGAAATGATTTACTGGAGAGATGTTGAGGCGGTCATACACAAAACGCGAATGAAAGTTTCAACTCGACTGTTTGGCGGTTGGCTCCGAAACACTTACATTCCGGTTTGAAAATCATTGAGGTCGCAGCATATTTGGCTGCTAGCTTGTTCAATGAAGGAAGTTCAAGTATATTATTAGTTATGAACTAGCTGAGTTTTATCGTTGGTAACCGCAGCTTCACTCGCGCACATGACATAGATAATCGACGCGTAACACGACAAAATCGACGCAGCTCTTTGGACAGTAGGGAAGCTCGAAAAGATAAGATGCAAGCCGAAAACGAAGCATATGAAGCTGGAGAAGGATTGCTATATGGTGCTGGAATCGCCAATTAACCAGTAAGTTGTTGAATTGATTCATTACTGCTTTAGATATACCTTTCCCGCCACTTTTTTTTTAAACGCGTTTTTCTCAAAACTACTTTTTTCGAATTTGTGTACACTCTAGCTTAAAAAGTTTTCAACTAATCATTATGAAATTTGGTATATAGTTCCTTCATATGAATACGCACTATATGAACCTCAATCCTGAACAGTATCTTTGTTTGAAGTATTTTTTTATTGTAAAAAAAGGTACAAAAACATGACAAAAAAACCATGTTTTATGTCCACACCCCTCTAAAAATACGAATTCTCAATTTTTTCTATGGGAAGTGAGGTTCATATAGTCGCGACAGACATGAAAGAAGTGAATTCTCTGTACGATTGATGTTAGATTAAAATTGCGGCCTTCAGGATGTACACAAACTGCTCAGTTGGATAGCGACCTACAATGCCCAGCAGCTCATATCTTTGTTACTTTTCGAGGAAAATCTTTGAAAATTTGGGAATATATTCTCAAATATGTGTGCAAAATGACCTCACAATATCAATGAATCATATAAATTCCTTGTGTTGAAAAATTTCATGAAAATCAGTGTAAAAACGCCGTCTTACACTTATCTCCCCGCTTAAACTTCAAACAAAACCGATAAAATTTGTTTGTGTTCCTTGAGTCATCTAAATAAGCGAATACTTCATCAATCCATGCGCCGGGTAATTTTCTTGCTCTTATAATTTTGACGTACTTTTGTTCCAATAAGTTGAGATTAACTTTTGAAACGTGCCAGGGGCACCCGTCAATTCGTAGGGCATTCTAACCCACTCATGTAACCAGCGATCTTCTGCAGAAAATGTTGTGTATTGCCTCCGCCCAAGTACTATGAGAATGTGATGGAATGCCTCTTTCAGGTCGATGGTTGAAATAACTCCCGCGTTGAATAGACTGACAAGAATAACGGTCATCTTCGGTATGTAGTATGGGATTCTTTTCTTATCTGTGTTCACTTTCCCATAATCAATGAAAATACGCTTAGAACCATTTGCCTTTGACAATATGACTGTTGGGCTTGCCCACTTGCTGTCAGATTCTTTAATATAACCTTCACCGAAAAGTCTGTCAATTTCTTCGTGAATGAACTCAGTCATTGCAGGGCTTTTCGGGTAGGGTTTTTGTTTGATTGGCGTTTCGTCATTTAAAAGGACATGAAGGAGAAAAGAAAAAAGTACGTTCCGGCGTCACGAGATGGCGCACCACTCGACACGCTACCACTCCCATCTACGATGGGAAGATACATCACATGCATTTTTTTTTTTGATTCCTGCTGTGCTCCATTTCATACCGTTGATAATGCAGTCGCATGCAACTCGTAAAATTGGTTTTCGTGATAACTCAGTTATGTCGCTTTTGTTTCAATTTGAAGGACCTTTTTTGACCTTTTTTGTAGAGCATTCAATTTCCTTCAAGGAATGTATTCAAGTCAATTTCGTTTATCTCGATGGTTTAGGAGTTATGAGACAAAAACCCGATCAGCAAAAAAAAATAAAAAAATACGATGATAGACCTCTTAATATCAATATTAAGGGATCAAATTTTCATAATAATTTTTTTTTGTCATCCCAAATAATATTTTCGATATACTTCAAAAAAAAAAATAGTCGATTTTCTTGGCTCAGTCTACTAAATATATATATAAATTATTACAAAAAAAATGAAAAAACGCGTACACAGTTTTTGTAGAGAATTAAATTTGCTACAAAAAAGTTCGTATGAGCTAAAGCCATACAATTAGTAGTTTCGAAGTTATAGCGCGTTAAAGGTAAACATTCATAAAAAACGACATTAAATTCCATATAATTTTTAATTTATTGCTTTGACGTGCATAATTAAATTATAATACACACTATTCAACTTTCTAATTTATAATTTAAGAAACTATTTATTCAAATTCAACAATCAAACGTTTTTCTCGTTCGATATTCTATTACGGTTGACGCTATTTTCCATTTCGGTCCTTTTCACACCATGATAACTTTATAATAATTATAATTACTTATTGATCAAAATTGACGTTTAACTGTAATATTTAAATAAGTAGTTTCTTAAATTATAAATCAGAAACTTTCATAATGTGTATTATAATTTAATAATTCACGTGAAAGGAATAAATTAATAATTATATGGAATTTAATGTCGTTTTTTATGAGTGTTTACCTTTAACGCGCTATATCTTCGAAACTACTGGTTGTCTGGCTTTAGCTCATAGCAACTTTTTTGTAGCAAATTCAATTCTCTACGAAAGATGAGTACGCATTTTTTTCAAATAAAAATTTTCCTTGTGATATTTATATAGGAAATGGAATTTTTTGATGAGCTAAGTTTTTAATACTTTTTTTTCAACGGGAACATTTTTTTTCCTATCAAGTATCAGATTTTCAGGTAGAACAAAGGAAAAAAAAATATCGCCTAAAAATGAATAACCCTAATGTGTTTGTGTAAATAGAAAAATAAGTTAAATAAGGATCAGCAATAGCGAAATTTTTTTCCACAGATGTTCGGGTTGCGCGAGGGTCGGTGCCGGAGATAGCAGCAGCAGCAGCACCACCACCACCACCATCACAACCACGGACGACGTCGAAGAAGGAACCGCGGCGGGAACGACAGCTGCGGAAACGCCTGGATAGTTTGGAAAAGGTGAGTTTCGTCATGAGATTTTCGATCATTTTACAGCCCTACAAAGCATAAAATGGCATCAATTATTTGAGAAATTTGAATAATTTATGTCAAGTTTTATCTTTCGTACGGCTGTAAAAGGATCGATAAACTCGTAAGGCTATTCTTCATTTTGGTTATGTGATCGCTAATTCAATTTTGTAAATTTTTTTCTGGGAGAATCGAACTCTCCGGCGGCGAGAAAATACGCCGCGCAACTGACACCCAATATACATCCCGGCGATACATTCTTCTCGCCGACCCCACCGGCGATGATGTGGTGGCCGTCATATGGGCCATCCAATGTGCCTCATTCAGCTTTAGGGGCCTACGCCCAAGAGCAATTCCATGGCCCATTGCATCATGGATACCACCATGACCCACCCCATGATTGGCCATATGCTCTTGGGTGCCGTTGCTCCAATTGCATTCTTAAATTTCACTGAATTCTGTATGAATGAAAAACTTATTCAATAAACATTTCAATGATAATTTGTTATTAAAATGGCCTAATAGTAATATTGATGGATAACTCATCATCAACACGATACAAGTCTACAATATATAATTTTATTAATTTTTGTATTACGTTTATTTTTTCATTTATTTATTTATGCGCTTTTTTCTATCGATTGGTTGCCACTTGTCATTTGGCAGACTGTCATAATGTAAACTTATATTGTACCTTCAGATACGTTCCTGTTCTGTTTAACTTTACAATTTTCCCAGATGAATAATGGGACGTATTCGGTATTACAACTCAAACTTCTACACACAATGTATAATAAAACGCTCAAAATATTTGAATCATCTCCGTCTCAAAATATATGTGATGATATTTCGTATGGTATTCCAACAACTGTGACAGCGGGTCGATTTTGCACCCAAACATGATTTTTTATCCTAATGAAATTGATCACAGATGCGACCTAAATAAGCAAGAATGAGAAATAATGGAAGAGCAACAGTAAACAGAAGTTTCATTCAACGTAAAGACATTTGGGTGAAAATCGGCAAACAATTGCGGACATGACTTTGGGACACCCATGTTTTGGAACGCCAAAAAAGGGCGAGATGTTGATATTGCATATATAAACTCTAGATGTCGTTAGAACATTAAGGTTATGGTAAATCCCCTTGAATAAGCGTGTTTAGCCTTTCATAATGTGGTTTTAGATTGCACATGAAACTTGGTAAAAATTTAGGCGGCTATGAGGACGGACAATAAATTTTCGTATTCTGACATATTTTCAGTTTATAGATTCGGATTTCCCTCATCCACATTTGACAATCAATTGACGTCGTGTCGCGTCCATACACGCATTTAGCTGTGGCTCAAGAGTAGTTATAAATAGAATACTTGTTGCAATTACTTATTCACCACTTGAGTATAATTTTCGAAATATTTATTTATTCAAATGCGGTAAGATGCTCATAACATAATTATGATAACTGGTAGAAGCATTGTGTAACATTTACGTTTGTCATATAATAATTCAGTAAGTGATAGTAAAATCGAATTGAATCATGAATTACAAATTATGATGTCTATATTTCGATATTTTTTTATTTAGTTTTTTTTACTACCAATATTGGATGAAATTAAAAGTGTTATTTCATATGCTACTTGAGTGTATGCTATTTTTAACAATATCATGTGCTATTTTCAACACCACTGTATCACTTTATAGAATGTCTTAATATCTATATGTTTATTCGCAATATTCAATTGGAAATCTCATGAGTCTGCGAGTAAGTTGGTGGTAAGTATGAAGTGCTAGGAATAAATAATGTGCGCGGTGCACCCTTGTTGCACAGTCAACAATTGTTCATGTAAAAATGGTACAGAATCAATAAAATTTTCAAGCTCTATTGCGTTTACTTATATATCCCCTTAAATATCTCGATTGGTGGACTGTCTGGTTTCGAATCCCGGTTCAATACTGTCCATTATTTTTTCGCTAATTTCTTGAGTGAATATCGAGATGAAGAAAATTATCCTCTCATCATCTACCTCCCACCCATCCTTTCTTCCCCAACGAACTCAATTGTTTCACAGGAACTGGAAAAAAGTATGATCAGCGATAAACATTGATAGTACCGGTAAGCGGTCGAAAGCAACTATCAATCTCTGAATATACTCCATGATGTGTCGGTATTCGTAATATTCATATTTAGGTCAAGTTCCATTACGTACGATTGTTCTCTTTCGTTCGTAATTTTATATTGATCATGATATTGTATTATAGAATTTTCCAATTGAGCCGTATTATACCATACAAATTGTTACTTTCGAATTGGGAAATCTTATGATACCTATTTTCAAATAAATATGAATCCATTTCATATGGTAAATTTAGGTGCAGACGAAATAAAAGCGAAAAATCATGTGAGACTGATGACAACTTCCAACCGCCGACTGGTACTATCAATGTTTATCGTTGGTTATCCTTTTTCTCAGCTCTCATGAAGTTATTGGTTTAATTAATCAGATACAATGAAGTACTAAAAAAGTTGATATGATTGTGGCTAACAAAAATTTTATTTTTGCTTTTGTATTCTTTGGTCCAGTATACGTCTCGGGGTAATTAGAAATTTGCCTCGTGTTGATGATGTCGTACTACAGTGTGACAACCCGACCGCGCAATCCCTTTTTTATTGAGAGGAAGGGTAATTACGTGCCGAGGACAAAAAAAAGACGAGCACTATCCACATACCAATATGGACATTCTGGGCGCCACTTGGTTTTGACCTCAGATCAAGAACTGACCCCTGATTATACTACGGTTGCCTGACTTAAGATGACTCTAACCGAGGGATGGGTCTCCACTAGGATACCTCTCAAAATAATCCGCCGTTATGGATTATCGTGACAGCAACGTGGAATTTACGTTACATATAATACTGGCGAATTTACATTAATATCGCGACTCAATTAATATAAACTCACTGATGTAACCACCAGTGGACGAATACAATGAAAACGAAGGATTAGCGATCCAGAAGTAAGAACGATGGATAATAACCAACGCTGCGACAATGATAAAACAACTTTACCTTTTTGCCGCCCAATCGACGATTATCGCTCTCTCTCTCTCTCTCATATAACAATACCTCAGGTGTTAGAGAATAAATTACCTTGCTTGTTGGCTCCGCGTGCGATAGCTGGTCCCTCCAGGTATCCGCCGTTTCACGTTCCTCAACAGGATAGGTGCAAACCACAGAACAACACAACACAATACTTTATGGCCACAATGGAATTTTCTATTTATCATCAAGCCAATTTCGGAAACTCGCTTCTTGATTAATACGCAATTCACTTAAGGTGATCTTGGTACTCTCTCAGTCTGCCGACGAATGCCGTCGCTACGCAGCGTACGGAAATATATAACGCCGGAGGTCAAGTTCACTAAATCAGTAAGCACATTGTGCGCTAACCGGCGCAATCGGTGTTTCCTCAGAGGGATGCGCTTGACTTCCGTCGTTCACATAATAATGGACCAATCGCATGCACAATTGGGCACGCAGCGCCACAATTACGCGGGATGATTTAAATCAAAAGCTGATAATACACAGCACATTGTCACAACATGCTGCATCAAATTGTCATGTGATGAATGATGAAAAAAATACATAGCACATGGGAATTAATTTCCGATACTACAGATTCATCTGGCTTGAAATGTATGCAACGCAAAATATCAAGCGAGCGCTATCTAGCGGCGTTGCTGCAGGCACAACGTGTAATCCCAATATTCAAAATGTTCGATATATCGATAACATTATCACTTGGATTTTTATTCCAAACTATTCATACGTTTTTTTGTGGCAATGTCTGACAGAACATCATTTTGGATTGTAATTTTATCGTACGGAGTGGACCTGCTATTTTATTTTTTTTTTTATTTCATAGGCTAAGCAAATTTTTATTGAATTTTCTTGATTACAGAGTCCTTGTAGTATATAATCTATAATTTTTTTTTTCGAATTTCCAAAAAATATTCATCAGGTTTACTTTGTTCACATATGTAAAAAATTCACTAAAAATTACAAACGATTCTATTAAGAAACACGTCTGTACGTTTGGAATAAAATTCCGATGCAAAATGATGGTAACTAAAACTTCTTTCATGTCCTCTTAATTGATAGTTTATTGAGACACTTTTTCACATGCGCGAAACGTTTTTTTTCCCGGGGAAAAACAGAACATGAAGCATGTAACAAATTACTATAACTTGTATCTATTGTTATTACAGGAGATTGCTCCCAGTGCGTGAAATATTGCATTTTGGTCCTCGTATGTTTGACAGATCTTCTAAGTCGATCCAATTAAGACTAATAATGTAAAATCTATGATAATTGCATTGTTATCGATTGTATAATATTCTAAAAGTTGATGATGCATCCATAGTACACAATTGATTACTTTTGTAACGAATAGTGAAATAGGAACCCATTATTCATGAATTTTTGAATGGATAATTGAATCCAAGTCCATTTCTCAGTACCCTAAAAATGTAGAATTGAACTACAATCAATTATCCATTAGCGTGGTAATGGGAATTGAAATATAGTCCATTGCCCATTATTCCTATAATGGATGATTTAAAGAGTTAGACCACTCTAGGATTTTCAAAAAATCGAATTTTTTTTCATTGTTTTGCATGGTCTCTTAGGACCTCAAAAATGATATCTCGAACGATTATGGTCGGGAAATATCTCTAAGTACTTGTTTTTCAAAGTATAGTACAAGGCGGCCAGGTAGACTTTCTATAATTTAAAACTTCGAACGCGTTTATCCCAAAACTGCATTTTTCAAATAGGCCGAACCCATCACTCGAACAATTTCCAACCAATTCAGTTCAAATTTCAACTAGATCTTTAAAAATATATTGTACGAATAAGTACGTAGGATTTCTTTTTTATATGGCATAATTCATTTGTTATCAACAATTTTCTGGCGACTTTTCTGCGAATTTTGCAAGTCTGACTTTGGAAGTGCGCCATTCGGCCAAAAAACAATATATCGAAAAAAATTCTACCTACTTCTCTAGCTGTTGTTCTGTACAATAAAGAAAATTTAGTGTCTCATCATAATTCAAAATTTATAGTAACTGTTGGTACGGCCATGGACCCTTCCAGGACAGAAAGGTCACCTGAGAAACGCTGCACAGCCGTCATTTTTTAATAAATTATTCTATTAAAATTATGTTTTCTAGTCAATCCTATTGTTAGGTCTTGAGCGACCTCTCCGCTATACTTTTTCGCGTTACCGACGTCATACGTTTCCATTCACTGCGATCACACATGCTGACGCATTAAATACGTTCATTAACCTCTTGCTTTCGCAATGGCTACACGCGCAAGCTCGATCGCCAAACCGTGAATATTCAACTCAAATTCTCCACCGTTATACTGCGTTGCGGAATATGACCATCTGAACAAATAAGTTAATGTTAAGAACCATTTTTTGGCGTCAATAACCTGTAATCGCCAACTCAGCTCTCAGCAATAATTTTGTCAACTAAGAAGTCACCCACCATCGGACCTTCTGTCCAATGGCGGGCCATCAGATTTCAATCAACAAATCACAGTATTAATAAATAATGAAAACCAATCAAAACCAGTCCGCACGGACTAGGAACCACGAATATATAAACTCTCTCCAAGTCACCACAAGCTCATATCATATCATAATTCTACATTCGCAGTTTGTACTTCAATCATTCGACTTCAATCGTTCGACGTTCTTAAAGTCACTTCAAAAATCATTCTTACTTCAATTAATTGTTAATTAATATCCTCAACGCATCGAATATCCAAAACGGAACAATCGAATAATCGAATAAAGATAAACTCAATAAAAATAATCACGAGTCAAATAAATCAATAAAGGAAATCGTCATCGATCTCAACTTATTCTTAAATCAACGTCTGTGAAGTGTTTTATTCAATAAACATCACCAAATAACTCAACTCTCCGATTCACCCTGATCACGAATCCTTTACTGAACGCTTCAACTGCGAGTCGCAGTGACGAGCAACGATCCCTCTACCTATTCGGACAATAATTCAAAATCTAATTTTTATATTTAACTGTTATATCCACCGGAACGCGAGGATCTTCTTCAACAAGTATAACCAATCTACGAATAAACGATCCAGTCTACAAATAAAACCTCTACGATAATTTCCATTCCTCTCATTCTGTAGACATGCCGAACCCTATGCTCTTAGGACGCAACCGGGTTTACAGCCAGATCGTAACACTATGTACAAAATACGGGTGTGCATGGGATCCACGCGTGACGAAAGTGAAACTTCCCGCGTGGTCGGTATAAATGTAAAGAAATTTTGTCATTGAATAAGAGATAATAATTGAGAATAGTAAGGATTCGGGTATGGTCTGAAATGAAGAAAAAAATACAGCACGAAGAGTCCGTGCGAGAAATCCCTAGCAACTACGCATTTCTACCTCTCCCCTGCCGTCTCTCTTTCGGGCCCGTTAACATATACAGCATACTACGCTGCGAACCTCCCCCCTACCCGTCGTCCCTTCACTAGTGCGAGCGCTGGAGCGACGTGGCTGCTGACGCACTCTTCTCCTCTGCCGGTTTCCCCCACCACTATCCCCTCACGCGATCTGAATTTTTCGTAACGCTCGAAAATTGTAGCCCCCTCAGTGAAGAAGTTTCACTTCAAAACTTCTTCCCTTGTCAACTCGATTTATTATATATTTTTCCTGAATAAAAAATCACAAAAAATACTATTTTTTTGGCATCTACAGTGACCTAACCCCTTATTTAGAATCATTAGCCTTTTTTCCACTAATGAATAACTGAAATTCTTATCAGAAGAACATTATGTTGGTAATGAATAATGCACTATTTTTTAATTATTATTTTTGCAACTCCGTATTCAACGAAGCCTGGTAGAACACTTCCAAGTCCAGACGCTGCGGTATGATACCGATGAACGTTGGAAAGAGTGCAGGATCACGGATGGTGTGCCATAAAGATGGGTTCTTGGACCCCTCCTCTGGAACATCATGCATGGCGATGTACTCAGCACCCCCTCCCCCTGCCGAAGGAAGCGAAAATCATTGGATTTGCGAACAATGTGGCGGTAGTCGTTGTGACAGAATACATTGGAGACGCCTTAATTGAAAGTTGGCTAGCAAACAATGGACTCCATCGAGTGGCCCATAAAACTGAAGAGGCCCTCGGCAAAGGGAAATAACGGATTGAAATATTCAACTTCACAGTGGAAAATCACGGGATCGAAACGAAACCATTGATCCGTTATCTCGAAGTGATACTTGATGCAATAATGTCCTACAGGGACCATCTTCAATTTTTCAGCGATAAGGCATCCAAGACGACTGCAGCTCCCATGCGCTTCATGCCTAATATTGAAGGACCGAGGTATCCAGTAGACGACTGTTGGCATCAGTCATGCAATTGATAATTATGTATACAGCCTCGATTTGGACTGATACTACGAGTAGAAAACCCCATTGGAAGAAAATACAGAAGGTATAAACAAAACGCTTGTGTGCACTACGGATAAGGAGCGCGTACCGTACAGTCTCCTACTGTTGCGACCTGGTATATGTAGATCTATGTAACGGACGGAGTTGAGATCATCGCAGATTAATTGATTAGTTAAATATCGAAATGATAGATGTATTTATGTTGATTCGTGAATATATTCAATCTTTAAGCAATATTATCGCATTTCAATTGATGTAACAATTAATACCACATTTTGATTTCGAATTATTATTTGAATAGATAAAGGGATCGTACCTCGCTACCGAGATTCGCGGCTGTGGCGTTAGATGAAGGATATGTGATCAGGATGAATTAAGGAATTGGTTTTATTGATTAACTTTATTCACCCATTACAGTTAATGCTATAATGATTTGAATAATTCAATTACTATAACTCGTAATGGTTATTCAGGATTAATTAGATTGATTTCCCATAACTGATCATTGATTATTTAATTGATACCTTCATTATTCGATTGATTTATTTGAATAACTCCAACGCGTATGAGAACTTCTGAATTGAATGTAAATTGTTCATGCACTGATACCTGATAAGATTAATAATGAATTAATACGTGTTAATGATTCGCCGGTTGACAGAAATAATCGATGAGGATTTTGAAGTTGTTATGACTGACTCGAAGTTGACTCAAGAGAGTATTAACAAAGAGTATTGACCAAATGAGAGTCACGTAATGCGTGAATTGGATGAATCAAAAAGGATTTACATATTAACAGGTCTTGGTCCGTGCGGACAGGCTTCAATTGGTTCAAATTATTCGTTACCATTCTGATTTGTTGGTTGGTGGTTTGGTAGAAAGTTGTTGTTAGAAAGCTGAATTGGAAATTTCGGTTCCCCATTCTTTAACTGAATTTGACGCCGATAAAAAGTTCTCAAACGTTTGATATTGCAATTATCGGTGTAATAATATATTGGGCGAATGTGGTCTTACATGCTGAGAGGTTATCTAAAAGTTTACAAATTCTTAACACCAACTTAATCTATTTAAATTGTCATATTCCACAACGCGTCGTAACGGGAAGCAGTCAAATTGAATTCGCGGCAACGGCAAGTGCGCGTGGGCGTCTGACTATCGTGGGAAAAATTAAATGGATGCATTTAGAGCATCTGCATGTATGGTGACGAAGGATTTAGAACTAAAATTCACGTTGGCAATATCGGTAAAGACGATAAGTAAATAAGGCGTCAGCAAGTCGAACTGGACTACCATCGGACTCAGGTGCTCACTAGTCATGGTTGCGTCCAAGCATATCTCAGAAAGTTCAAAATCGTTAGTTCATCTGACTGCCCCGATTTCAAGGTCCCCGAGGATGCTGAGCACGTTGCAGGCGTTTGGCACCGCTTCAAATATATCAGGAGAGCCGAGGAACTGAGTATAGAAGACATTTGGACGGAAAACTTCGTGGCATATATGCTAGCAAGCGAAAGAACTAGACGACGATCCAAACGTTCGTAGCAGTCCTCACTGAAAAAATGACAACTAGAACAGCCCCACATCAAATGGGAGGACAAGCATGATGTAGGGGCCTAATGTCTGAACCGATGGGCTCATGGTATGAGCGTCTCACGACGGAGTGCTCGCTGGCCGATGCGTGGAATGGGCAAGAAGAGAAAGGAAGGTTCTTTTAGTGGGTAAGAATCTCACACTCCCAGAAAACTCTAGTTCTCTTGAGTCTATGAAGATTCCCACCTACCCTCGGCAAACAAAACATACGCACGCACACACACACAGACACACACACACATTGATTGGTACGTATTGCATATAATATTTGGTTGCAACGTTTATTTTACCGACAAAAACACTTAGGACGAATAGTTCCAATTCATATAGCACTCCGTACATACCATGCACTTGGCAACAAACAGTATTACTCTATTATGACTATGCCACCGAAAAATTTCAAATGGCGATATGATAGATAATATTGCGATTTTGAATCTTTTCGTAACATAGGCAAAATAGATTATTATTGAATGTGCTACAAACACTCACCACGGGTGCGTACTTAGCGCCAGCATTTACCATGGAGCTGTTTTTGTTTCATTTCATTAATTTTTGTTTATTATATTGTGTTTTGATAATATTATTATTTCATTGGTATCCAAAAGATACAATTCGTTATGATTGCAACAGCGCAGTTGGGATGACTCGTTGATCAATTCGTGATTGATCACCCATAATTCTCATAATATGCAGATATTCATTGATTCCTTCCTCACAGATCTATTGAAGTCTTGGAAACGTCACGCCATTTCCGAGTAATCGTTGGCGTAATACCTCAATAGTGGCTTGACTTTCATCCATAATGACTCCGCATCTGCAAGTATAGTAAGAAAATGTGAATTCTCAGTCCGCGTAAGGATCCGTTTGGATGAGACATAAGAATGCTCTCAGTAACAATACATGATGATGATTATGAAAAATCCCTGACGTATGAAAACCTGCCTTGAAATCTGTGGTATCGCTAAATGGTAGTGGAAAAGGGGTAATTCGCTCGAAATCGGGAAGTCCTCGACTTTGCGGTCACAGAATTAATTTTTATTTTTTTCTCTCACACCTTTCAACTAGATGACAACATCCTGTGAAGCAGTGAATTTTCAAGCACACCATCTAGTACATACAGCCTATCAAAGTTCGATACCAATGCAAAATTTTGAAAGACTGCACACATTTTCCCAGACAAAATTGCGAAAATTCCTCTTGTTTCTGCCCGCGAACTAGATCTACACCCTTAATGTATAACCTTTAGCACAACTTGGAACAAATTAAATCAACGTCCAAAACTTGTTATCATTTTTTCTATTGCATTCGGTAATAGCGAGTGAATAGTTTGCATTTAATATATAATTGTAATTGCGCTTCACGCCTCCTCTTTCAGGTCACCAGAATTGAGCGCAATATTGTATTAAGAAATAACAAGTTTGCATAGACGATATTAAACACGAAGAAGACGAAAAATGAAAAACGAAAAACACTTAAATTGATTATCAATTTTTCTGTATGTATCATTATAGTTTCTCAATAACAGATTCATCATATTATAGTTCGATATTATACCTACCAGAGTACTTTAAACTTCTACCATTGGTGATCTTTGAACGAGGCGCTACGTACAATAATAATAGAACTTCCTTCAGGTAAGTTCGTTTACTCATTAAATCGTACTTCATTTGTAAATCTATTTAGTAACACGTTCTTGAGATTCGGAATAAATAAACAACCATGACATAAAGATGTACAAAGATGACAAAGGGTTTTTACGCTGCAGCGAGTAATAAATAATTTTGATATGTAATTAGCTTTTCATTGTCACAGTTATAATCCGAAACAATAACAACTGGCGAATGTAATATTGTGTGGCTAATATCTCCGCTGGAACTGAACCAAATGATTTTATTCAGGTCATGCCTGATATGGAATATGTGAAATATATGATGAAAGTGCTAATAGTCACCACGAAATCAGAGTAGTTTCCGAAATATTACCAACGTTTAACTGCAGTTCATCCATTTAGTTGTATAATCATTTCCGCGTTTTCCTATATTCCTTCAGCTGATATTTATCTGAGAATAAGTTGCAAAACAGTTGGTCGAAAACATTCAGAAAGAATATTGCATCAAAGATGCGCTCCTACACATTATCAAGGTTCACTATTCTTCTCGCAGTGGGTAATTGATGTCTAGGTTCGCTATCAGATGGAATGAAGAGTTCACGTCGTCCGCATCATAGTTTTTAGTATCGAGGTTTACTATTCGAAATAAACAATTCACAGTGTTCGCGCCATAGTTCTTGATGCCCAGAGTCGCTAACTGACGAAATAAAGACTTCATGTCGTCTGCACCGTAGTTTCTGGTATCCGGTTTACTACTTGATGAATAAACGATTCGAAGCATCCGCGCCACAGTTCTCGATGTTCAAGTTTACTAGCTGATCGAATAAACGATTATACAATTCATAAATTTCTACTCAAGATAACAAGAATGACATGCAGGAATATATAACCATTCTATCCATTACTTTGTGAGTACGTAAATGCTCACTCAATTACAGACATGTAATTTTCGATTAATTGATGTGCGGAAGCATGTTGAATTTTCTGTAGATCGTGATGAAATGATATATGGAGATTTCCACGTATCGGTAGGCGAAAATACAGCAGTTACTTCATTGTGTACTCCGTTATTGCCTAATGTCGACACCGCGTAGATTATAGATTCTATGAACAACCCTGTTGAAGTACTACAAAATAAATTTCTGCAGAGGGATGGCATGAAAAATTAGTATTGCGTGGTTATGTACTTTTTATACCCAACTACGCAGAACTACAATAGTAATATCGTATTTTCTGGCAATATTCTTCAAGAAGAGTGAAATTAATTTCTGAACGGGAACGCGCAGTGTAGTGCAAAAGTTTCAAGGGTACTATGTACTTACTGTATGTATGCGGATTCATAAAGCATATAAATACGTCTTAGACCCTGATACGTTGATACAATTTGCTTCCCCCCTAGTGTGGCATAATTTCTTCACGCCGCTGAAGACCTCTTCAGACCCAGAGGTACTGTGCGCTGATGGGCCAATCTTAAATTCTTGCATTTTCATTTCATAAACTCTTTGAATCGAGGCTATTCTTGATCGGAGGCATTGCTATGTTGCATTGTTGTGTTGTATATCGTTTCACGACAAGATACTGAAATCAACAAAAAGACATCTACGCTGCGGAAAAGTGCGCCAAGTACACACTAATAGTATTTTGGTGCAATAAGGATTTGCAAAAAGATTTGATATCGTTAACTGCCGCCAAGTATAATGTCAATGATTTCCCCAGCTTTGACACTCAAACAGTTCATATGTCATATTCTCAGACCACTTATCCTACTACGCAATAGGATAGAGAAGATATGCTACCACGAAAATTGTTCGTTTCATTGTCTTTCCATAAACTTTATACATTAGTATTATGTGTCGCATTATACCTTTGAAAATCATTGTTGATGCCGCGTTGTGGTTACCATAGCACTTGACCCCCCGATAATAAAATAATGAATGTCAACAGATCCCTACACCAAATGAAATCAGATTTACGGAAATTACTCTCATCGACCGTGAACCATAATCACTTTTGGCAATTGTATAAGATGTTATTGTACTCGGAATCATGATGAGTCAAAAAGTTTTCAACTATTGACATTGAGTCATCTTGCGAATTTAGTACGGTTGATAGGTTGCAGAATCAATAATGAATGATAGAGAAGAAACATCTTACACACTGGAAATCTTTGCAAAATCAAGTGTTTGAGTTTAAAACGTCGACACTTTTTAATACCTATTTTTACCATTGTACACAGTATAGTTACTTTCGAAACATTTATGAACGTTTCATGAGTGACTGCGATATTGCAGAAGTGAATATGACATTCTGATGTTTTGAATCGAATCACTCGATTTTACAGTGCAGTAATCGTGTAATATCTTATCACTTTCCTCAACATCGCCATTTGGAACAGAACAACCAGTTACGCAGAATTTTGTCGTTGCTGCAGTTAAAAAAGAGAGTATATTCATCTGAACGAGAAAGACAGTGTCATATTTGGCACTAGTTAGAATATTATCATTGGAAATCCACCACAGATTTGACTGTGTAAAGTATCACTGTAGGTGCTACCAGCACACTTCATCTGAATGATCTATATGAAATATAAAAGGTAATTATTAGGGCCAGAAAGTTTCTGTCGCTACGTATGTCGATAAATGTGAAGGTTGCTGCAAGCGAGCGGCAAAATTAATTCTTCGGACTGATGTTAGATGTCACCGATTAGCGTGATGTTTGAAATGATAAATGTCATATTCTATTCGCGCTACGAAATCTTTTCAGAGCAATCCGATGGGCGTCAAAAATAATGGAACGTATGAAAATGATAATAGTCAATGGGAGTTATTACATAAAACATTTACGAGTCATAGAAAGTCACCATGATCAAATGAAATGGATGAAAAATAATTATTGCAAGTCCAAAATTGTCTTTCACACGTCCGCTCGCCTCCGTATCGAAAGCGATATCGGATACGACCACATTGCATATGATCTTTTTTGTAGGTCATAAAATTTCCTATGTGAATGTCTGCGACGATCCTGGTCCAGAATCCATAGGTGAAGCGTTGGAGAGACTCGATAGAACTCATTGATTCACCAAATGAATTACGTTCCGATGGCAAAAATGAGGAGTGTCCGTTCGCGCCGTGCTATAGATATACCGTGAATGGTACATCGCGTTACCTTTTGAATTTAAATTCGTTCACATTGAAATGAATTAATTTGATAATTCGAATGAATCGTTTTCAACTTTGAGAAATTTTAAGATATTATATATATTTGATTGAAAATATTGAATAATTAGAATTCTTGATCGTGTTCTCATTTCTGTTCTCAATTGCGTCCTGAATTGTATTATTAATTACGTCCTCACCAGTGCCGCGTGGCACTACATTTTACGATTGCCGATGTCACATGGACAAAAATCTTAATTGAATCACGTAAAGAATTTGGAACTATTATTCGTTTGTTCAACAATTGCATGTTTGGATGATGAATTTCATTCCATCAATTCCATCAACTCTTTTGTATGAATCGCCGAATCATTTTATATATTATCAAGTTGTTTAAATGATGTTCAAAATGAGGTCAAATTAGAGTTCAAATTGCGATCAAATTGGAGTTCAGAATGCGGAAAAATTATTATTTAATTGAGGAACTTGTGCTGTAATTGAGCAATTGTCCTCATAACTAGGAATCTCTGTCTGTCCATAACTTTCATTAGTTCTTCATAACAGATTTCCAATATCATTTGGAATACAATCACTGAGAAGTTTGCTTGATATCCATACATCATTGCCGAAAAAAGTGACTGCTTACAATTTGTTATTGGTCTCTTGAAGTCTCTTGATTAATTTCTTGTAGCACACACCAAATAATTTCATTCATATCGCTACACCAACAAACACATACGTATCCAATATTTTGGGTACGCTTGAGAATTTAAAATTTCTGTCCATGTGCAATCGGCAATCGTGAAATGTAGTGTCACGCAGCACTGACGAGGATTTAATTAACAATACAATTTAGGACGCAATTGAGAACCGAAATGAGAACACGATCAAGAATTTTAATTATTCAATATTTTCAATCGAATATATATAATATCTTAAAATTTCTTCAAGTTGACAACGATTCATTCGAATTATCAAATCAATTCATTTCAATCTGAACGAATTCGAATTCAAAAGGTAATTCATTGAATGAATCGATGAGTTCTATCGAGTCTCTCCAACGCTTCACCTATGGACTCTGGACCAGGATCGTCGTGGACATTCACATAGGAAATTTTATGACCTACAAAAAAGGTCATATGCAATGTGGTCGTATCCGAGATCGCATTCGATACGGAGGCGAGTGGACATGTGAAAGACAATTTCGGAATTGCAATAATTATTTTCCATCCATTTCATTTGATCATGGTGACTTACTATGACTCGTAAATGTTTTATGTAACAACCCCCATCAACTATTATCATTTTCATACGTTCCATTATTTTTCACGCCCATCGGATTGCTCTGAAAAGATTTTGTAGCGCGAATAGAATATGACATCTATCATTTCAAACATCACGCTAATTGGTGACATCTAACCTCAGTCTGAAGAATTAATTTGGCCGCGCGCTAGCAGCAACCTTCACATTTATCGACATACGTAGCGACAGGAACTTCCTGGCCCTAGTAATTATAAACCCGGGACAAAATTTTTTATTCCATTTTCGGGAGCGCCAAGTCTTATAGTGATCACAAAGCCACATCAACAATGATTTTACGTCAACACCTTGACTGTTACATCAATAAATCTCACAGTATACCTTCGTGATTGAAATTATCGCAAACTTCTCTCGTCATGGTAGTTGGTGATCAAGGGATAATAAGCCACATGAAAGTAATGTATGAAGTTTGTGGAGAGACGATGACTCTAAAAATGTTTGTGCATATTTTCTCCATCTTATTGCGTAGTGAGATAAGTAGACTGAGAATATCACATGTGGAGTGTTCGCATAACACAGCTGGGAAAATCATGAGAACCATTGACATGATTAGGGCCAGGAAGTTCCTGTCGCTACGTATGTCGATAAATATGAAGGTTGCTGCTAGCGCGCGACAAAATTAATTCTTCTGACTGAGGTTAGATGTCACCGATAGGCGTGATGTTTGAAATAATGAATGTCATATTCTATTCGCGCATACGAAATCTTTTCAGAGGAATTCGATGAGCGTGAAAAATAATGGAACGTATGAAAATGATAATAGTCAATGGGGGTTATCACATAAAACATTTACGAGTCATAGAAAGTCACGATGATTAAATGAAATGGATGGAAAATAATTACTGTAATTCCGAAATTGTCTTTCTACACGTCCGCCCGCCTCCGTATCGAAAGCGATCGCAGATACGACCAAATTGCATATGACCTTTTTTGTAGGTCATAAAATTTCCTATATGAATGTCCGCGACGACCCTGGTCCAGAGTCCATAGGTAAAGCGTTGGAGAGACTCGATGGAACTCATTGATTCATTCAATGAATTACGTTCCGACGGCAAAAATGAGCAGTGATCGTTCGCGTCGTACTATTGATATACTGTGAATGGTACGTTGCGTTACCTTTTAAATTTAAATTCGTTCACATTGAAATGAATTGATTTGATAATTCATGAATCGTTTTCAATGTGAATAAATTTCAAGATATTATATATATTCAATTGAAAATATTGAATAATTAAAATTCTTGATTGTGTTCTCATTTCGGTTCTTTATTGCGTCCTAAATTGTATTATTAATTACTTCCTCACCAATGCTGGATGACACTACATTTAACGATTGCCGATGTCACACGGACAAAGATTTTAATTTCTCAAACGTATCCAAAGTATTGGATATGCATGTGTGTGTGTTGGTGCAGCAATATGAATGAAATTATTTGGTGTGTGCTACAAGAAATTAATCAAGAGACTTCAAAAGACCAATAAAAAATTATAAGCAGTCACTGTTTTCGGCAATGCCGTATGGACACCAAGCAAATTTCTGAATGATTGTATTCCAGATGATATTGGAAATCCAATTACGATTCGAATTGTCGAAAAAATACACACAATGCGTATTCAAAAATTATCATTGTATCAGCAACATCATGGAACGTTTTTGCCATTTCAATCATTTTTTCATTTATATAGCGCGGCATAATGTAAAGCGTCTCAGGAAACAAATGCCGACTCGCTATAGATATACATTTTCATGCATAAAAAAAAATGTTGATTCAATAAAATTGATGTTATTGGAATATATTCCATTAATTCAACTGTAATATTTTCAGCTGAAGTAAATATATGCGTAGCTCAACAATACTGTCATTGTTTTTAAAAGCATAATAATTTTGGTTTTTTTATTCAATTGAACTATATATTTCATTGACTGAAGAATATATGCTATTGAGCCCATACAATATTTTATTCTCAGAAAAAAAATTCCGTCTTGAATCTACGTGCTCAATATGAATTAATATTTTATTAGAAAGACTACGTCTAGATGATTGAATTAACTGAATTGCTGCGGTAAGATTTCATTGCGACTTTTGTTAGTCCCAAGTAATGCTTTTATCGGATTAATCATTTATTTCGTTAATTTGATAACTTCAGCTATTGCTTGTTTAAGCACATTTCTTATTGTTATAAAAGTATAAACTTTTGATCGAAAAAATTCAAATTCTGGATCAAATTGATTGGCGGAGTTGTTCAGAGTAATTATGTGATTTCGGCAAGTAAACGAAGCAGTTGAACGAAAATAATTTTTTATTGTTGTATGTATGCAGTTCAATTATATATACGATTACATTAACAAAATATGGTATTCAAAACAAATTATTTAGTCTTGAATCTTATTACTCGATTGAAGTTAATATTCTATTAGAAATTCTAATTATACATGGTTGAACTAAATACATTGGTGCAGTCAGATTGTATCGCGACTTTTGTTAGACTCAAGTAAAATGTTTTCATCGGATCAATCAATCATTTCGTTCATTTGAAAACTTTGATTATTGACTGTTCGAGCTCATTTTCCATTGCTATAAAAGTATAAACACTTTATTGAAAAATTTCAAATTCTTGATCAAATTGACTGGCGGAGTTGTTCAGAGTAATTATGTGATTTTGGCAAAGAAATGAAGCAGTTGAACGAAAGTTATTTTTTATTGTTGTATGTAGGCAGTTTAATTCTATATACGATTGAATCAACTGAATATTGAATTAAAAAAAAACATTTAGAAAAAGAAGTCGTGTATATGACTTGAAAAATGACAAATGCATTTGTTCCACACAATAGAAGTATGATTGTCTATACAGGTTTTTACTGATACCAAATGGAAAACTATTTATCACAAATATACGTTTCTATATATTATACCCCTGTATAACTGATGAGATTGCAATCAGTTTCCAATCGTTTTTCCATTGACTCAATAACGAATGTTCTTGTGTTAATGAACTGAAAACATCGGAAGTAAGTTTTTCTTGGAATCGATGGAAAAGGAAAAAAGAAGTGTTCCTATGAATTAAAACGACTCTATCAATATAGTGCGTATTTATTCGCATATATTTTAAACAAAAGTACCGAGGATCGATCCCGATCCCTCGGGTACACTAATCGAGCGCCCTACGACCTTTGCCATGGAATCGTTGAAATATCTGGATAGGTTTCTTATATTCAACTTGTAGCCACGCTCGGGGTTTAATTCGACTCGGCTCGTTTGATTCGTTTATTGCTCAATTTTATTCAGCAGTTAGGTTGATTCATTGAAAGAAGTGTTCTTTTTCTCAATGAAAAAAAAAGTTGTGGCATTCCTTTTTTTGGCAAAGGCTTGAATGAATGAATGTGTCGTTGTAACAATGAAATATTCTTTTCTTCATGAATAAATATGAAATCACAAAATATAAGAAGGATTCGAATAAACGTGGGAAGCAGGCTAGTGTATAGCTCAGTGGTCAGAGCAATCGAGTTGTCGGCAGAAAGTCCCGAGTTCGAATCCCGGCCAGAGCACCAAAATTTCTTCGAATATTTCTCCGGGTGGAACACAAAATTTCGCAACGAAAGTAAGTATTGAAACAAAATAAAATATGGTAACATCCTTTAAACAATTGCTAACAAATAAATAGATTCTTGTAGGTACAGTGCGATCCCGATTCTCTACCACTTGGGAGAAGGACTACGACACTTGCCGTCGTGCCGGTGTACCGGATGGTGGTGGGTAGCAGATGCGCCTACAGTCCACGAACACCACCCCCCAGCTAACCAAATTGGACGAGAACAAAAATAGGACCGCTGGAAAAAAATCGGGATAGTACAGTACCAAATATGTGTATGGATGAATTGAATATATGATTGAATAACTCATTGTAAGAACAATATGTACACGGTCATAATGATTGAGTATAGTACTACAACAACCGAATATTTGTTTATGGTGAATTATTCTTTTGCCATAAAAACTGTATCATCGTTTCGAACGAACGAATATTTAGTTGAAAATCTATTCAATCATATTTTAAGAAGAAACAAGTTAGCGAATAATTTCTCCGAACTAAATATCGATTCAAAGTAGACAAATATTCAGTTCAATTGATCGTAGGTTTTATTCTTTTTCAATAAAAAAAGTAAACTATCCGATCAATTGTGAACTTTTCCCAAATGTAAAAGGAATAGTAGCAAGATCATATTCTTCACATTCATGCAAGCTAGAGAGTGATTCAATGGCGCACACGACTTCTTCGACTATAAATACTATTGAAGCAAATACATATTCGCATTGTACAATTGCATATTCGTTTCAGGGGCACACATTTACGATTTATTTAATTTCCCGTGTTATCTTACTAACTATACCGACTTTTTAACTAACAGAATTTTTATTTGACTCAATTAAAAAAACAGTTGATTCGATTAATTATGAGCTTCTGTCAAATATAAAATGTATCGCAGTAATACTCCATGCATCCTGTATACATAGGTCGAGAAGTGATTCAAGTACATATATGATAACATAGATTCTAAAAACTATTGGGTCAAATAAATCTTCATTCTGCATAATTCATTTTATATTTGACTTGACACTCAAGGTTTTCTTATCAATAAGTTCTACTATTCTTTCAAAGAAAACTCATATTATGGCAAACGAGAGAAAGATATGAAGAACACCATATTATGGCAGAACTAAAATATATATTGTTCACTTGAATAAATTTTTTCAAAACTATATAATATTCCAACAATTGAATATTTCGACGGCACTATTGAATGACATATTCTATTGAATCAATGTCGAATTCACTTGTCTGAATTAAATTTTTCTCTCAGTGTACATGATTTTCTTCTGTACTCCCTTCCATTAACATTTTCTGCTACCAAATACTTGTAAACATAATTATCAAACAAAATATATACTTATACATTGGAACTTGGTCCAGAAACACTATATTATAACTACTAAAGAAAATTTCGTATTCCGTCTATCTATTTATTTCGAATTATATATTGATGAATCAACTTCTTATAATACTCATAGAAAAATGTAATTTAAAATTCAATATAATGAAAAATTATTATACAACTGGGGAAGATGTGTTGTAAATGGGCAATGTGGCCAGAGTCCATAGGTGAAGCGTTGAAGAGACTAAATGGAACTCATTGATTCATTCAATGAATTACGTTCCGATGGTACAAATAAGGAGTGACCATTCGCGCCGTGCTATAGATATGCCGTGAATGGGACATTGCGTTATCTTTTAAATTTAAATTCATTCACATTGAAATGAATTGATTTGATAATTCGAATGAATCGTTTTCAACTTGAATAAATTTTAAGATATTATATATATTCAATTGAAAATATTGAGTAATTAAAAATCTCGATCGGGTTTTCATTTCGGTTCTCAATTGCGTCCTAAATTGTATTATTAATTACGTCCTCACCAGTTTTGCGTGACACTACATTATTGACTTTAAATTTATTGGGTAATGGAAATTTAAGAAAATAATTATTTCATGTATCGGGTAGCATTTCAACTTTTTTTTCGATCACAATTTCTGCGATGACGTGAACTTATCTTCTATCCAATGATCGGATACATTCGTTTAGTTGATAGAAAATTCTGACAGAAAATTCTGATAAAGTTAAACGTCTATCGACTTGACAAGAGTTACTTTGATTTTGTGTGGACATTTTCCAAGTTTGAGTGGTAAATTCATTTTGTTTCATTTTATCTAATAAGTGAGGCAGAAAAAAATATCTGCAATTTTTGTTCGTTGATCATTACTACTTGAGGAGTATAGTGTCGCATGATTCTACAAATGGTAAATACTATTATTCATAACTTCAATCCAGAATTGAATGAGTGTATATTTCAGTTTAATCTATATTAAAAAAGAAAAAACTTATTTTATTTACCTCGAAATTTCTATCGATAATGTGAAGCCACTGTCTTTCGGTAATTCATATATGTTTTATATTCAACGAGTGGATAAACAAAAGGATGTTAAATTGGGATGAAGATTGACCCTTACCATAAATAACATGGAAATTTAATGATCAAAATAATATTGTATGAGCAAAACTGTCTCCATCCCTCAGTCCATCGGAATCACATTTATATACAGAAAAAAAACGGAAAGATGCGGATCTATTGTAGTGCTAAATATATATATATATATTAGGGTGGGCCAAAAAAAACTTTTAATTTTTTTTTCTTTTGTTACCATGAAATTATCGTCCAAGATGACGAAAGGAGAATTCTGATAAAGTTTGAGCTCGTAATATTAATATTTAGAGGTCGCTCATCGCGATTTTTCATTCCTCATTTAAATAACACAGGAAAAAATTTTTTTTTCATTTAGAATTTCCTTGCGCTCGAACGAATTATCGGCCAGTAAAAGTGAGCAGATATTCTTGTAGGGAATTAAACTATCTACAAAAAAGATCTGATATAATTTTTTGCTTACTCGACTCGTCTCAAAGTTATTCGAGGTTAAAGTTCAACCTCAAATTGTAAATGATGACTTTTACAATTTGTTATACTCTATCGCTAAATAATGACTCAAAAACATGAAATATCATATTTACCGTGAAGTTTATCGAATGTTTTTCGGTAAAACAATAAAATTCGTATGGAATATCAATAATAGTATTAGCGAAAAGATTTAACAATTAAAGACTTTGAAGTGAAAAACTCAAACAGTATACTTTACTATACTCCGAGATAATTGAATAGACATGTTTTTTTTCCTATGAATTAGTCAAGTAAAAACACAAAAAGTCACGAAAAATATGATATTTTATATTCTTAAGCTATTATTTTGTGATAGAGTATAAACAATTGGGAAAGTCATCATTTACAATTTGAGGTTGAACTTTAACGTCGAATAACTTTTAAACGAGTCGAGTAAGCGAAAAATCATATCAGATCTTTTTTGTAGATCGTTCACTTCCCTACAAGAATATGTGCTCACTTTCACTGGCCGATAATTCGTTCAAGCGCAATAAAATTCCAAATGAAAAAAAAAAATTTTCCTGTGTTATTTACATGGGAAATGAAAAATCACGAAGACCGACCTCTAAATATCAATATTAAGAGCTCAAACTTTATCAGAATTCTCCTCTCATCATCTTGGACGATAATTTCATGGTAACAAAAGAAAAAAAAATTAAAAGTTTTTTTTGGCCCACCCTAATAGTGGCCCACATATATGAGTACGCAACAATATAACTAGCATGATTGAAATTGTAGGCAATAGTAGACTATAATCGTGCATTTCGCGTGACTAAAATTTTGAGGTCGTTTGAAAATTTTGCTATGATGAAAGTATTTGGGTGGTAAACCAACACTTTATATTCTCTTTGATCAATATATTATCTGTCAAAAGTCAAGTTGTTTAGAATTTGACCTATTTTCGAATGTAACAGCGAAACTATCGATCTTATCGAAAAATATACATGATCCTTTTTGCAGGGGATTGATTTTACTATCAAGAAATAAGATAATCTCACAGCTGAGAGTAAGATCGTTGATTAGTACATGTAAATCACTCGTTCAGACACTTCATTACACAATGGCTGCGCTATATTTATCGATACAAGATCCGTTCGTCAACATAGCTGCATTAAGTAGTATGGTACTTCGTACAATTCGTTTTGGCACGACTACAATTTTTTGTTTTAAATATGTTTTCCTTCCGATTTCCAATTTGATTTTCCTTTCCAGCACGGAAATCATAGTAATATTCTTTATATAATTCACGACGAGTGCGCGCTTTAATTACAGGGAATTTCTGGAAATTCAAACAAGAAGAATGTTAGATTAGAGGAAAAAGGGAAAATGAATGGCATTAGTTATGATTACTCTGGAAATGATTACCGTACAACGTTCATCATATATTCACTCTATTCTTTTTTGCGTTCGCGTTTGAGTTATTAACAATGTAATTTGCCATTTTATCAATCATGCGAAACACTGAAGCAAAAAAAATACAGAGACAGCTAGGGTGCACCAAAATTTGTTTTCTCCCTCACTTTTCTAACCATAATTCTTGTGTGGCATTCCAATTCAATCATATCATCAGATATAATGCCTCGTGTCGTGCGGACTGTTGAAGAGAAATGGAGAGATATCGTTTTAAATTTGAGATTAGAACCAGAAATGTATGAATTGGTTGAAGATGGTGTCAGATGTAATTACTGTCAAAAATCTATACGTGTGATAACATTATATAACATTCGTGAGCATACAAACTCGCTGACACATTTATACAATGTGGGATTACAAGGCGAGCGCCCAACAGCAGAGGCTGCCTCATGGGATGCATGCTCATCTCGGCAGAGTCCTTTCAATAAAGAACTGTGCGATGCTTTGATGTCGGCAGATATTCCATTTGAGAAATTAAATAATGAAAAGCTCAATTGTTTTTTACAAAAATGGACGAGTCATAAAATCCCTGACTCATCCACATTACGGAAAACGTATGTGGACATGGTTTATGACGAGAAAATCGATCAAATTCGCGAAGAAATTGGCGAAAATTCAATATGGATTTCGATTGATGAAACAACTGACACCATTGGCAGAAAAGTAATGCATGCCATTGTTACCCCGATGATGAAAGATCGTGCCGGAGTACCGCGAATAATTCATTGTGAGGCTCACGATATTTGTAATAATCGAACTATCATGGACTTTTTCGATAGTTCCCTCCAGGTTCTATGGCCGCGCGGTATTCACCATGATCGTGTACTGGTGTTCATTAGCGATGCGGCACCGTACATGAAATTGGCTGGCCAAAATCTTTCACTTTTGTACACAAAAATGGTACATGTGACGTGTCTCGCTCACGGTTTACACCGTGTGGCAACCGAGATCAAAGACACATATGTGAACGTAGATCGAATTATTGCTGATGGAAAAGCATGTTTTGTGAAAGCGCCAGCAAGGATAGCTGCCTTCAAAAAAATTGCCCCCAACATTCCTCTTCCACCTGAACCCATTCCAACACGATGGGGTACATGGTTGGATGCGGCTTGCTATTATAGCGAGCATTTCGCAGTTGTCAAACGCGCCATTGACAGTCTTGAGAATGACGCTGCTGCAGTTGGAAGAATCCAAACTGAAATGGATTGCGCAAATGTTGAACAAGAGTTCAACTTTATTTCGGATAATTTTCAAATTATCAACGATTCGATCACTCGGCTTGAAAAACAGGGTATGTCTTTGCACGATGCCATAGCCATTACAGAAAATGTGGAAAATAACATCATGGCATCAGCGGACATACCTTTGCATATTCAAGACAAGATGCACTCTGTACTAGAGAATAATGAGGGCTATCAATTATTGTTACATATTGATAGATGCATCCAAAACGATCAATATGAGGACATTGGCATTGAATGGACATTAGAGGACATACGGTGTGCAGTATACGCACCTCTCACATCGACAGATGTCGAGCGATCCTTTTCCATTTTCAAGACGTTATTCAGCTCCAATCGTCATGGCTTCACATTTGACCATTTGCGGAAATACGTAATGGTTAAATTTAATGAATGAGATTCACAATATTCATATGCCTATTGTTTTCGTATGAATGTTTGATCTCATTTAAAAAAAATGTTTCGGCTAGAGACAACCCTTTTTTCTTTTTTCTTTTTTCTTTTTGTTGTTGTTGTTGTTTTCTACGCTGCCAATTCGAGAACATTTTCGGCTAGAGGGTGCATCGTCATTCTCTATGCTGCTAATTCAAGAAAAAATTTCCGGCTAGAGATTGCACATCATTTTTTGTGATTTTTTTTTTGTGAATCTCTATGCTGCAAGATTGAAATATTTTTCCGGCTACGTGCTGCACATTATCATTATTCTATGGGTCGGTCTCTATGCTGCCATCTTAATTGAATTTACTTCTCGGCTAGAGACTGCATAAGATCCCACATACTTTATTCTGGTTCTATCGCTCCATTTCAATAACTCATACTCAGGATTGTATTTATATACTCAATGCTGTTTGTCCCTTCTACAAGAATTACTGACAAATCTCTCAAGTAAGAATTATGTTCCTATTTTTTTTAAATTATTATTTAAAAATTTTTTGAAATACTTTTGTGATGAAGAATTGATTGAATCAGTTTTTGGAACAACCTTCAAAATAAATATTACCTTTTATTTTGATATGTGGTGCATTATCAGAGGATGGGAATTTATTGAATCTATATTTTGGAGACGGTTCACAAAGCAACCGGATATTCATTGCATGATTTGTTGATATACCTGGATTTTGTGCATAATTTTCCAACATTATTTATGGAAACTTTATCACCCTACACACAATAATACGCGTAAATGGATGTTACATTCTATGAAAAGTACGCGATACATTGTTCCAAATAATTAAATCATTCGATGTATTGAATGCTCTTATTTTTTTTTTCATTCACTATGTTGCAGTTGATTATCCAAGAATCCATTATGGATGGAAAACCATTTATCTCTCTTCGATATTTTGAACCGAAATTGTTCCCAAGTCACAACATGAAGGAATTCACATTGATTTGTTCCCAACTCATGGTGAGATTGGTAATAAATGAACAAGACTCATTTGATATTATTGTAACCGAAATCACAAAATTATGTTTTAGATTCATTGGCATGACATGTTTGAGTGTTGGCATCCAATTGAATGACATGCCATACACTTTTGCAAACTCGGGACAATACATTTTCCAACTCCCCAAAAAATTTTTCAATTGCGGCGTCACTGAATCGAAGGATTGTAAAATTAATAAAATTGTATTCTTTGCAATACCACGAATACTCCATTTGTCAGGACACTTCGGAGTCTCGGTCGTTTCTCATCCTACGATCGATATCTATCATGAATGCAAGTTGGTACACTTAACCTTCAATATCTATATTTTTTACCGCCTGCAATAATCTAGATAACTTATTCTTCTTCCTACCATATAATTTATCGTTTATATCATCCCATGCGATTAACAAATACTCGTGAGCGGGATAATTCTGGATTCTGATTTCATTGTATTGATTGACGAGTTAATTTGTAGAAAAAAATTCTTATTTGTAAATCTTCTACTTCTGATTCTTTCACTATTCTAGTTTCTATCAATTTCATATTCGAACTTTCATCTTTTTTCTACAATTACAACAATTCCAATCTTCTCCGAGAGTTGAACGTATCAAGATTATGTCCAAGAATAAAATAACAGTAGTTGAAGATGAAAAGATGAAAAAGACTTTATTCATACTACAATCGATAAAGTAAAATGTAAAGTAATGATTGAACATACGAAAAGTTTGAGAGAACTTCATGCTGTTGCAGAAGTAATTATGTCAATTTCAAATGAATTATTTTGTTATTGAAATATTGATAATTTTATTTGTGTATTTTCAGCGATATAACATCAAGAAAAATGCACTTGAGTGCATACGAATTGTGTCTTACTGTCCACATTTGGGCCATGTTGATCATGTAAAATCGGGAATGACACCTTTTCACAATGTTTGCTTCCACAGTCATACCTGTTTAGCATCATGTATGTTGGATCGAGGTGCAAATCCTTGGCTAACAACTGATTCTGGTGAAACTACCCTTTTGTTTGGCCATTCAGGCTTGCATCAAATTCCAAATTTACCACTTACGTGTAAATTTAATTAGTAAAAAACGTGCATCATTCCAGTAAACACGTGTATAAGATGAAATACTTTATATACGCATCAATCATTATTTGCTGTCATTGAACCAATTTTATCGCAATGTTGATAGTTTATTGATGGAGATACTATCATCATTGACTGTCAGCATATTTCTATCTGTCTTTTACAATTGGAAATTGGGCCAGGCAACGCATATATCTATTATTCTAATTCTTTGATTCTTTCTCCATAACCAAATATAAGTGTAATGTCACGCTCGTCTTTATTATGAAAGTCTGAATGTTATGGAAAAGGTGAACTGACAAACATATACATTTCTAACAACAATGATCCAATACTTCTATTTTTTGCTAGACTATAACAGAGATCGTTAACCATGCTGAAGTCATTGCTGTATTAAGTTCGGAACATACTTTAATGAATTGCTATGATACAAATATCGAAGATATCATCACTAATCAACGAGGAATAAAACCCCAAGCGTTTATTCACGGATATTGTGTCGCACTGCCACAAGTGGCTTACGCAGTTGAATTCTTTATGGCGGATATATGTCAAGAAATAATCATATCGATGATGGATCTATTTTGAAGTGAGAAACACGTCAATTAAAGCTAATCACAATTTTAATTCCTGGCATTCTTTTTTAAAGTTGGAGCGGAAGCAATTATCGCAGGTACATTACTGTTTGGACATCTGATCCTACCAATGACGTCAAATATTCGGGGGGTTGAAGCACGACAAAGTTTTGTTGATGATTTGGATTATAATGCTAACGAATCAAAGGATTCTTGACAGAAGATAGTTTTTAAAGATGTATCATTCACACATTGGTATTATACGGCAATCCCGAAGTTATTCTAATTGAATCTCGAAATAAATGCTGGAGAAAGAGTAACATCCGTTGATCGACCATATTCAGGAGTATCTATTGCCATACAGTTGCTACTCGATTTTTATGAATTCACTTTTGGCGGAATTGTGAGTCTCTATTGAAAATATGTTTTTGTTCATATTCCCATTGAATAACTAATACATGTAATTGATATAGTTATTTGATGACCAACGACTCGGAGACTGCGACATACAAATGCTGCGAAGTCAAATGAGCATTATCAATAGCGAGCCACGATTTTTCAAGGCATTAATTGCCTTTAATATCAATCATGGGACTGGTAGTAATAGTATAGCAGCCACAATTCTTGTAATCGCAGAAGCGTAATATTACATGACTTCATCCGATCATCAATGAAAACATGTCCCGAATACATAATTGAATGATAATCAATAAACAAAAATTAGCTCAAATTATATATTATATTTCCGTATTCAAAAATTAAGGTTAATTGTTATATTCCGATTTTTTACATTATTTCCATGGTTATCGCATCTATTTGAATTTTTCCCACGTCTCTGCCATTTTCGTCCATTAAAATTCTTTTTTTTGTTTTGTTTTCTTTTATTTTCTTTCATCTTGTCTCGTTGCTCCGTGGCTGATGGCGCATGACAGTTACAACGGCGATTTTTTTTTTTCGCCGCTTGTGCCCTCCTTTTGACTGCTTCCCAATGTCTGAAACAATAAAAATTAACTAAACAAAAGTGCATAGTATTTGTAATATATTAAAAAATATATAGCTCAAATTAGATATTCTTAAACAAAAATGTTCAAGAATCATAATTTTGCTTCGACATTAAAGATAAAATGAGTTGAAAAATAACTCACATTTTATTCCTCTGCTTTCGTTTTTCCGATTTCTCTTTCGGCTTCCGGGAATCTTCTGGCTCTGACTTCTCGGCGCTTTTCTTCTATAAGTATTGATTGAGAGATGAAAATTATCAAATTTTTGTATTACATTCAAGAAATGATATTATAAATTCGAATAAATTAATAAATACATAAGTACAATCTTACTCACATTAACGGTGACAGCGGATGGAGCTCCTGACACTTCCATGTTTTGATTACCAATGAATTCGTTGATCGATAATATAAAATATGCAGCGTCGATTTGAAAAATAAGAGGATCGCCCTATTGAAAATGTGGCTGTTTTCAGTATGATTGCGCGCGAATGCGAATGCGAATGCGCGTACGCCATAATCGCAGGAAATAAACAAAATATGAATGTCACATCGATGCAGAATGTGAGCCTCTGGGGATAGTTATTTAATGATACGAGATTGTATCAACAATCGGAATAATAATCATTTTGTGAATGCAGTTGTTTCAGACAAAAAATATCATTACGCCATTGTTATTTTATACCTTTACGGGTGATAATATAAAACGTGTAAGATCTTTTGTAAAAATGCATTTATTCAGATGTGAGAAACCAAAATGATTCACTCAGCTTTTTAAGGATAAATTTGAGGTTGAAATCAACCCCATAATTTGGATTCTGTGTCCAATAGTGGAAATTTTAAATGACAACCAACAAATCAATACTACCATGTACAAATTTAACCAATTAGAGTAAGTCTCAATTTCAATTATCCAATATTTTCAATTGAATATATATAATATCTTAAAATTTATTCAAGTTGAAAACGATTCATTCGAATTATCAAATCAATTCATTTCAATGTGAATGAATTTAAATTTAAAAGATAACGCAATGTCCCATTCACGGCATATCTATAGCACGGCGCGAATGGTCACTCCTTATTTGTACCATCGGAACGTAATTCATTGAATGAATCAATGAGTTCCATTTAGTCTCTTCAACGCTTCACCTATGGACTCTGGCCACATTGCCCATTTACAACACATCTTCCCCAGTTGTATAATAATTTTTCATTATATTGAATTTTAAATTACATTTTTCTATGAGTATTATAAGAAGTTGATTCATCAATATATAATTCGAAATAAATAGATAGACGGAATACGAAATTTTCTTTAGTAGTTATAATATAGTGTTTCTGGACCAAGTTTCAATGTATAAGTATATATTTTGTTTGATAATTATGTTTACAAGTATTTGGTAGCAGAAAATGTTAATGGAAGGGAGTACAGAAGAAAATCATGTACACTGAGAGAAAAATTTAATTCAGACAAGTGAATTCGACATTGATTCAATAGAATATGTCATTCAATAGTGCCGTCGAAATATTCAATTGTTGGAATATTATATAGTTTTGAAAAAATTTATTCAAGTGAACAATATATATTTTAGTTCTGCCATAATATGGTGTTCTTCATATCTTTCTCTCGTTTGCCATAATATGAGTTTTCTTTGAAAGAATAGTAGAACTTATTGATAAGAAAACCTTGAGTGTCAAGTCAAATATAAAATGAATTATGCAGAATGAAGATTTATTTGACCCAATAGTTTTTAGAATCTATGTTATCATATATGTACTTGAATCACTTCTCGACCTATGTATACAGGATGCATGGAGTATTACTGCGATACATTTTATATTTGACAGAAGCTCATAATTAATCGAATCAACTGTTTTTTTAATTGAGTCAAATAAAAATTCTGTTAGTTAAAAAGTCGGTATAGTTAGTAAGATAACACGGGAAATTAAATAAATCGTAAATGTGTGCCCCTGAAACGAATATGCAATTGTACAATGCGAATATGTATTTGCTTCAATAGTATTTATAGTCGAAGAAGTCGTGTGCGCCATTGAATCACTCTCTAGCTTGCATGAATGTGAAGAATATGATCTTGCTACTATTCCTTTTACATTTGGGAAAAGTTCACAATTGATCGGATAGTTTACTTTTTTTATTGAAAAAGAATAAAACCTACGATCAATTGAACTGAATATTTGTCTACTTTGAATCGATATTTAGTTCGGAGAAATTATTCGCTAACTTGTTTCTTCTTAAAATATGATTGAATAGATTTTCAACTAAATATTCGTTCGTTCGAAACGATGATACAGTTTTTATGGCAAAAGAATAATTCACCATAAACAAATATTCGGTTGTTGTAGTACTATACTCAATCATTATGACCGTGTACATATTGTTCTTACAATGAGTTATTCAATCATATATTCAATTCATCCATACACATATTTGGTACTGTACTATCCCGATTTTTTTCCAGCGGTCCTATTTTTGTTCTCGTCCAATTTGGTTAGCTGGGGGGTGGTGTTCGTGGACTGTAGGCGCATCTGCTACCCACCACCATCCGGTACACCGGCACGACGGCAAGTGTCGTAGTCCTTCTCCCAAGTGGTAGAGAATCGGGATCGCACTGTACCTACAAGAATCTATTTATTTGTTAGCAATTGTTTAAAGGATGTTACCATATTTTATTTTGTTTCAATACTTACTTTCGTTGCGAAATTTTGTGTTCCACCCGGAGAAATATTCGAAGAAATTTTGGTGCTCTGGCCGGGATTCGAACTCGGGACTTTCTGCCGACAACTCGATTGCTCTGACCACTGAGCTATACACTAGCCTGCTTCCCACGTTTATTCGAATCCTTCTTATATTTTGTGATTTCATATTTATTCATGAAGAAAAGAATATTTCATTGTTACAACGACACATTCATTCATTCAAGCCTTTGCCAAAAAAAGGAATGCCACAACTTTTTTTTTCATTGAGAAAAAGAACACTTCTTTCAATGAATCAACCTAACTGCTGAATAAAATTGAGCAATAAACGAATCAAACGAGCCGAGTCGAATTAAACCCCGAGCGTGGCTACAAGTTGAATATAAGAAACCTATCCAGATATTTCAACGATTCCATGGCAAAGGTCGTAGGGCGCTCGATTAGTGTACCCGAGGGATCGGGATCGATCCTCGGTACTTTTGTTTAAAATATATGCGAATAAATACGCACTATATTGATAGAGTCGTTTTAATTCATAGGAACACTTCTTTTTTCCTTTTCCATCGATTCCAAGAAAAACTTACTTCCGATGTTTTCAGTTCATTAACACAAGAACATTCGTTATTGAGTCAATGGAAAAACGATTGGAAACTGATTGCAATCTCATCAGTTATACAGGGGTATAATATATAGAAACGTATATTTGTGATAAATAGTTTTCCATTTGGTATCAGTAAAAACCTGTATAGACAATCATACTTCTATTGTGTGGAACAAATGCATTTGTCATTTTTCAAGTCATATACACGACTTCTTTTTCTAAATGTTTTTTTTTAATTCAATATTCAGTTGATTCAATCGTATATAGAATTAAACTGCCTACATACAACAATAAAAAATAACTTTCGTTCAACTGCTTCATTTCTTTGCCAAAATCACATAATTACTCTGAACAACTCCGCCAGTCAATTTGATCAAGAATTTGAAATTTTTCAATAAAGTGTTTATACTTTTATAGCAATGGAAAATGAGCTCGAACAGTCAATAATCAAAGTTTTCAAATGAACGAAATGATTGATTGATCCGATGAAAACATTTTACTTGAGTCTAACAAAAGTCGCGATACAATCTGACTGCACCAATGTATTTAGTTCAACCATGTATAATTAGAATTTCTAATAGAATATTAACTTCAATCGAGTAATAAGATTCAAGACTAAATAATTTGTTTTGAATACCATATTTTGTTAATGTAATCGTATATATAATTGAACTGCATACATACAACAATAAAAAATTATTTTCGTTCAACTGCTTCGTTTACTTGCCGAAATCACATAATTACTCTGAACAACTCCGCCAATCAATTTGATCCAGAATTTGAATTTTTTCGATCAAAAGTTTATACTTTTATAACAATAAGAAATGTGCTTAAACAAGCAATAGCTGAAGTTATCAAATTAACGAAATAAATGATTAATCCGATAAAAGCATTACTTGGGACTAACAAAAGTCGCAATGAAATCTTACCGCAGCAATTCAGTTAATTCAATCATCTAGACGTAGTCTTTCTAATAAAATATTAATTCATATTGAGCACGTAGATTCAAGACGGAATTTTTTTTCTGAGAATAAAATATTGTATGGGCTCAATAGCATATATTCTTCAGTCAATGAAATATATAGTTCAATTGAATAAAAAAACCAAAATTATTATGCTTTTAAAAACAATGACAGTATTGTTGAGCTACGCATATATTTACTTCAGCTGAAAATATTACAGTTGAATTAATGGAATATATTCCAATAACATCAATTTTATTGAATCAACATTTTTTTTTATGCATGAAAATGTATATCTATAGCGAGTCGGCATTTGTTTCCTGAGACGCTTTACATTATGCCGCGCTATATAAATGAAAAAATGATTGAAATGGCAAAAACGTTCCATGATGTTGCTGATACAATGATAATTTTTGAATACGCATTGTGTGTATTTTTTCGACAATTCGAATCGTAATTGGATTTCCAATATCATCTGGAATACAATCATTCAGAAATTTGCTTGGTGTCCATACGGCATTGCCGAAAACAGTGACTGCTTATAATTTTTTATTGGTCTTTTGAAGTCTCTTGATTAATTTCTTGTAGCACACACCAAATAATTTCATTCATATTGCTGCACCAACACACACACATGCATATCCAATACTTTGGATACGTTTGAGAAATTAAAATCTTTGTCCGTGTGACATCGGCAATCGTTAAATGTAGTGTCATCCAGCATTGGTGAGGAAGTAATTAATAATACAATTTAGGACGCAATAAAGAACCGAAATGAGAACACAATCAAGAATTTTAATTATTCAATATTTTCAATTGAATATATATAATATCTTGAAATTTATTCACATTGAAAACGATTCATGAATTATCAAATCAATTCATTTCAATGTGAACGAATTTAAATTTAAAAGGTAACGCAACGTACCATTCACAGTATATCAATAGTACGACGCGAACGATCACTGCTCATTTTTGCCGTCGGAACGTAATTCATTGAATGAATCAATGAGTTCCATCGAGTCTCTCCAACGCTTTACCTATGGACTCTGGACCAGGGTCGTCGCGGACATTCATATAGGAAATTTTATGACCTACAAAAAAGGTCATATGCAATTTGGTCGTATCTGCGATCGCTTTCGATACGGAGGCGGGCGGACGTGTAGAAAGACAATTTCGGAATTACAGTAATTATTTTCCATCCATTTCATTTAATCATCGTGACTTTCTATGACTCGTAAATGTTTTATGTGATAACCCCCATTGACTATTATCATTTTCATACGTTCCATTATTTTTCACGCTCATCGAATTCCTCTGAAAAGATTTCGTATGCGCGAATAGAATATGACATTCATTATTTCAAACATCACGCCTATCGGTGACATCTAACCTCAGTCAGAAGAATTAATTTTGTCGCGCGCTAGCAGCAACCTTCATATTTATCGACATACGTAGCGACAGGAACTTCCTGGCCCTAGACATGATACTCAGCGGTAGTGAAATCAAATCTTTTTGCAAATTCGTATTGCACCGAAATACTATCAGGGCGTACTTGGCGCGCTTTTTCACAGCGTAGCTATCGTTTTGTTGATCACAACGTACAATTATGCACACTAAAAACTAAAGAATGTTCGGATCTTTGGGTTATTTCGAGTTGGTCGCAAATTATTACAAAAATAATTAGTAGTTTATTCAAAATATCAAATGATAAAAACATACAATACAAATGTAGGAACGCCAAAAATGAGTGTGTGCGTGCGAACGATACGAGTGTGTAAGTACGTGGGGGGGGGGGGGGGGGGGGGGGGGGGGGCAGTCTTTCAGCGGCCGTCTTAGGGTGCATCTTATATGTAGAGAAACGACGTAGATTACCTTTCAAGTTCTGTTATATTCTTTTGTGTGCTTGATAAATTCGTTAAGATTACGTAGTTTCATCTGTGTCTCCATCTCGTTATGAAACAAAACTCTAACCCATAACATATATCGAAAATCCCCACAAAAATTGTGGGCTCGTCCTCGATCGAGTAGAGAGAAAAAGCTAGCCGGTGAAACATACGAGGCGTGAGAGTGAGACCAAGCGCGAATAAGACGGGTTCGCGAGATAAGTACGCAAATTAATTGAAAGAAAGAAGTTTAGAAGCTGAAAGGCTCAAAAAAGACGAAAAGAAGCCAAGCTGGCCGTGGACAGGTCGAAACGCGTATCCTAACGCTGCAAAGGGAAAGCGCGCGAGGTCAGGTAGAGGGCGACAATGCTGAGGCCGCCTCTGTTCTCGAACATTCGACAGTGTATTTATGTGTGTAAAGACGAAATAACGAACGTTCTAGAAGTCGGAAAACACGTCTCCTGTTGTTGAAAGAGGAGAGTGTGCGAAAATAGTAACGCTGAGGGCTATTCCCGAGAATTCGATAACGTTTGTTTTGAAAGTTGATTTGCGAAGAGGGGAACTAACGAAATGTCCTGTACGGCGAAGCTGACGACAAAGGCGTTGAAGAAGATACTGGCATCGTTGAATTTACCGATGACCAGTCACAAAAGTGAGTTGTTGATAAGGCTTAATCAAGTAGTAGAATTTGGTATGGCGACGTTCGAGAGAACACTGGAGAATACAGAGCCAAGACGGAGACGATGCACGCGAGGAGGCCGCATCACATCCAAGGATGATAGAAATTTACAGACGCGAGAAAGAGCTCGCAGAACGTGAACTGTTGTTCGTGCGACGGGAACGCGAGATGGCACGAAACGAACAGGCGAGCGGAGGGACGCGAAGCATAGATCGCGGCGCGAGTCAAACGATGACGTCGACCGACAACGTACTTCAAGCCTCAACACGCATAAGTATGACAAAAGTAGCCTATCTCTTGTCGCCGTTTAGTGGAAACGCCGACACGTACGAAATCTGGAAAAAACAAGTGAGATTTTTGAAAGAGATTTACAAGCTGGAAGAAGATGCAATGAAGATCCTGATCGGTATGAGGTTGAAAGGAAAGGCACTCGAGTGGTTCCACTCGAAGCCCGAGCACATTTTGATGGCGACAGGTCAGCTGTTGAATGCGCTGAGGGCGATGTTTTGTCATCGAAATGATAAAATCGCGATTGACCACGATTCGACGAGCGAATCTGGAAAAAAGGCGAGAGTTTCAGCGAGTACGTGCACGACAAAGTAATATTGGCCAACCGAATATCACTGCTGGAAGACGAGACGCTTCAGTACATCGTCGAGAGTATTCCTGATCTGAATCTACGCGACACAGCACGGATCCATGGGTTCATGACGAAAGAGTCTCTGTTGCAGGCGTTCGAAGCGATTTCGTTGCGAGGACCGAGCGAAACAACAAAGCAAGGCGGAAGAAGTGACAAAAACAGTGCGAAGCGTACCGTTGGAAGCGAAGTGAAAAACGATGACTCGAATAAGGCGAGCGACGCGAAAAGTGTCGATAAAAAATAGCGAGCGAGCGCGAAACCCTGTTATAACTGCGGAGCGAGTGACCACGTGAATGCAAAGTGTTCGTCAAAAGACCTTGGCCAAAAGTGTTTCAAGTGTGGTAAACACGGGCATATCGCGTCGGGTTGTTCCGAAAAAAGAGACAAAACGAAAAGCACGAATTTAGCCGATATATGCGTGACGTATGGTAAAACAGCGAAGCGTGTAAGTATGAATGGGCGTGACGTTGACGCGATTATTGACACGGCGAGCGATATCCCGATTGTACGGGCTGATCAGTATGCTAAGTTTGCACGACCGGACACTGTAAAAGCCGAGATTGCGTTGAAAGATGTGGTTAATGTGAGAAACAGAGCGATCGGATATTGTGACGTGAGAATGCAAGTAGACGGTAACGAGTACGAGATTCGCCTGTGCGTTGTCGCGAATAATTTGTTGAATCACGACTTGTTAATCAGGACTGATTTTCTAGACGGTGTGAAGCTCGTTCGAGAGCGGGGCATGTGCAAAATTATGCCGAACGATGAGCGTGAGAGAGACGATGAGAGTGTGCCCGAAATTTTGAGAATGGAGACAATCGAAGAGCGCGGAAAGGATGAGATTCAAGTATCCGAGGTTTGCGAACCGAGAAACTACGAGAAAATCCAAAGTATGGTAGATGAGTACAAGTCGAAAAAATGTCGCGGAGTAAGAGTAAAAATGATGATCGTGTTAGAAGACGATGAACCGAACTATCAGGGAGCGCGACGATTGAGTGAAGCCGAAAAGCGAGAGGTGAATGCGCAGATTCGAGAGTGGATAGACGAGGGCATTGTCCGTGAATCTCACTCAGATTTTTGTAGCCCGGTTATGATTGTGAAAAAGAAAGATGGCTCAAGTCGATTGTGCGTGGATCACCGATTGATAAACCAAAAGATTATAAAGGATCGTTATCCGCGGCCGTTGATTGCAAATCAACTCGAATTGTTGCAAGACACGAAAGTTTTTTCGACGTTAGATCTGCGAAACAGATTCTTGCACGTGCAAGTAGATGAAACGAGCAGAAAGTACACTTCTTCATTTATTGTGCCAGACGGGCAGTACGAATTTTGCCGAGTACCTTTCGGTCTTTGTAATTCTCTCGCGACTTTCCAAAAATTCATTAACGTAGTTTTTCGCGAGTTGATTAACAAGCGCGTTGTTTTGACGTACATGGACGATCTTATCGTTCCATCCAAAGACGAGCAGAGCGGGATAGCAAATCTCGAGCGTGCTTTCAAGGTCGCAAGTGAAGCGGGATTAATTTTCAAGTGGTTGAAGTGTAACTTTCTCAAACGCAAAGTCGAATTTCTTGGTCACGTTGTAGGACACGGTAGAGTACGAACGTCCGAGAATAAAACCGAAGCCGTCCGAAATTTCCCGAAACCTACAAGTGTAAAGCAAGTAAAGCCTATTCTTGGTCTCACGGGTTATTTCCGAAAATTTATACCGAAGTATTCGTTGATTGCGCGGCCGTTGACGAATTTGTTGAAAAACGAAGTCGAATTTCAATTCGAAAATGAAGAAAACGTTGCGTTTGCGAGTTTGAAAGAAGCGCTGACAACCAAACCAGTTTTGAGTTTGTATAAAGTCGACGCCGAAACAGAATTGCACACCGATGCATCAATGACAGATACGGATCGATGTTAGTGCAAAAAAGTTGTGACAGTGGCCAATGGCACCCGATTTATTTCGCGAGCGGAAAAACGAGTGCGGCAGAAGGGAAATACTGTAGTTACGAACTAGAAGTGTTAACAATTGCGAGGTCTCTCAAAAAGTTCAGGGTATATCTGATAGGTATTCCGTTCAATATTGTAACCGATTGTCGAGCATTTGCGCTAACGATGAGACAGACGAATGTGTCTGTACGTGTAGCCAGATGGGCGTTCTACCTCCAAGACTTTCAGTACACGATCGAGCGCAGGCTTGGTAAGAATATGGCTCATGTGGACGCGCTGAGCAGAAATCCGTTGCCAATGTGTCTTTTAATCGATCAACGTGGGGATGGCCTGGCGGCGCGACTGAGGAAAGCGCATTACGACGATGACGAGATAAAACGAATAATCGAAGATGTGGAGAAACGATCAAGAAAGAGGTACGTGATTCGAAGAGGGCTTCTCATCAAAGAAGTAGACGGTAACATCCGTCTAATGGTCCTGAGGAAGTTGAGTGCGCATATTATCAGACGAGCGCATGAGAAAGGTTATTTTTCTGTTGAAAAAACCAGGGCAATACTCAACAAGGACTATTGGATACCGGAGATGCGCGAGAAGATCAAGAAAGTCGTACACAGATGTGTAGTATGTATCATGGCGGAGAGGAAGGAAGGTATACAAGAGGGTTACCTGAATTTCTATCGCCAAAGGGACAACGCCACTCGATACACTGCATATCGATCATCTTGGACTCCTGGCTTCGACAAAGAAGAGCTACAACTACATTTTCGTGGTAATCGATGAATTCACGGAATTTACGTGGCTGTATACAACCCGATCCACAACTGCAGCTGTGACGATCGATAGACTAGAGAAGCAGGCAGCGCGTTTGGCAATCCACGTCGCATAGTCTCAGATCGTGGTACGGCGTTCACGACGACGGGGATCTCGAGGGCCAATGGCTGATGACAAAGTTGACAGCACCGAAGAGTGGTGAGTGGTACAAATTCTTGAGCACCGCGCAGCAGTACTTGAACATGGCGTTCCATAGGAGCATAGGGACAACACCGTCCAAGCAATGTTCGGTACGCGGCCACGCCTCAAGGACAACGAATCGTTGCGCGAATTAGTCGAGCAAGAATTCGTGACAACTTTTCAAGAAGAGTGAGACGAGATTCAAGAACACGCGAAAGATCGTCTCCAGCAGATCCAAGAAGAAAATAGACGAGGATATAATCGAAAGCGCAAAACGGCGCGAGCATCTCGCGAGGGGGATATCGTCATGATAAAAAGGACGCAGCAAGAACCAAGGTTAAAGTTCGCAGCGAAATATCTCGGACCTTATGAGATATCGAAGGTGTTGCGCAACGACCGATACCTCGTGCAGAAGGTGAGAGAGCACGAAGGCCCGCGATGAACGTCGACCGCAGCTGACCACACTAAGCCTTGGTAAAAATACGACGATAACGCCGAAGAAGACGTTGCAGAGAACCTATATTCGGCGGTGGATGAGTGTGAGCAGGACGGCCGAGTGTAGGAATGCGAAAAATGAGTGTGTACGTGCGAAGAATGTGAGTGTGTTGAGTATGTATGTGAGTGAGCGCTCGCTGCGACGCTGTTCGTATCTCGATTGGGGGGGGGGGGGGGGGGCTGTGAGCCTCGCAGTCTTTCAGCGGTCGTCTTAACTTCGTCGATTCATTGGATTAATTAATTGGTACCTGTTACGGCGAGACATAACCCCGCCTGTCACGGGCTGAATTAGTCGATGAAAATGCCCAACGTCAATAAATTAATATTGTCGCTCACGCGACAGGCAATCGACAATCCATAATTGGCCATCCCATGATTGAGGGATGGCGCTGAGTACACTGTAGTCGATGCGGTATCGACTAGTGCATCGATTATCGAGTTTCGGCCATCTTTTTTCGGCACTTACCGCTCGTACGCATTGCTAGTGGCACGTGTACACTCGATCCGCAACCGAAATTTTATATAACAATTAAAATCAGTGCAATCCATCGACAAACACGGTGACTAGAAATTAAAAGGTGACGGGAATAAGTTCGTGATTCCAATTCAGTGATTATTCTGTGACAATTCAGTGACAATCAACAATCTACGTGTGCGACAATATCCTAAGTGTTTTTTGCCACGCGGTCCACACTCTCCGCTGTTGGACGCGCTTCACGCGCTCATTCTTGAGGACACTCTATAGACATTCAAACTCTCTCAGACATTTTCTATCACTCATTACACATTATTAACTCTAGAGAAATTGCAATCATTATTGTTTAGAATCAATATTAGGAAGGATATCCACGTGCTGGTCGAGTATAATCCCTAACACTCATCAATTATTGTTTATGATTAATGATAATAACACACTCGACACTCATTGTTAAATACTCAAACATTCGATCTTTCAGTGAACACTCATAGAAACAATCAACGTAATTGTTAATACATTCTAGCATTAATTCATTTTCATCCACATTATTGTACATTCATCCACATAGAATAAAATAAGTGTTTTGTTTTCTTCAAAATCAACGTACTTCGTGTCATCCATTCCAATCAAATAATCCGACAATTAATACAGTCCACATAACCTTTGCATTGATATTCGCATTGACAGTACCATACACATTGAAGAGACATTGGTAGAGTTCAAAGTCCCTTAAATAAACTTATTAGTCCAAAGTTTGATTTCAAATGGACCTCAGTAGGAGGCAGCTTTTGTTGCAGCCAAAGAAGCGTTGAAGAACGCTCCTTTATTAGGTACTCCCGATCCGTCTTTAGAGTTTTGTTTGTACACAGACGCTACTGATACTGGACTCGGCGCCATGCTGACGCAAAAAGCGGAAGATGGAGAAAAAGAGCACTTAATTATCTGCTTGGATAGGCCATTAATAAAACTGAGTTGAACTATACCACAATGGAGAAAGAATGTCTGGCAGTAATTTGGGCAGTTCGCAAATTACGTTGTTACCTAGAAGCGATGCCATTCGCCGTTATTACTGATAATAACGGCGATGCCATTCGCCGTTATTACTGATAATAACGTCATTACGTGGTTGAAATCAATTGAAGATCCAACAGGTAGGATAGCTAGGTGGGCAATAAAATTGTTATCACATAATATCAACATCGTACATCGTACAACCAGACGTGTTTTCCCGTATGTTCAAGCCAACTGAAGAAGAGAATTTATCTCTAAGTATCCAATCAGCAAAATTACAACTCTCTTGGTACGACAAGAAACTGACGGACGTACGCAAACGACCAGATGACTTCCCAGACTGGGATGTGTTTGATGATAAACTATATTTTAGGAGGCATAATCCCATTCGTTCAATTGTAGAAAATGAAAATGAGCAATAGAAACTCGTGTTACGCGACAAGGAGATCCTCAGTTGCTTTCAAAGAAATCACAACGCACCTTATGCAGGTCATCTAGATATAGACAAAACTTATAGAAGAATTATGAGAAATTATTATTGGCCAGGCATGTTTGCTGATGTAGATAAGTATAGAGGCAGTTGCGAAATCTATCGCAAAGTAAAATATAATCAGCGTCGTCACAAACTTCCATTTGGTCACAGGCCACTCACACAGCCGCGGCAAGTTATTTCTATCGATACTACCGGACCTTTTGTCAGGTCCAAGCGAGGTAACGTATATGTACTTATCGTGCAGGATACGTATAGGAAAAATATATTGAGATGTACGCAATCCCATCTCAGACGTCACAAAAGGTTGTAGACAAACTCAAAGAAGTTTTCGGACGTTGGGGATCGCCTCGCGTAGTTATATCTGACAATGGCACGGAGTTCATTAATAAATTTGTAGCCGAGCTATTCGCATACCATGATGTACACCATGAGACTACTCCCCTCACACACCCCGCGGCTAATCCTGTGGAGCGTTCCAATAAAACACTAAAACCATTAATTCAAGCGTTCATAACTGGTAACCAGAATACCTGGGATGAATTCTTAGTAGATTTGCAACAAACCTGCAATACTAGTTACCATACTTCATTTCGGACTGATCCAGTGTTTTTGGATATTGGCAGGGAATTACGTCCCGCAGGTCTTTGGACAATGACCGAAACTCGACGACTGTCCGACGACGACTTAGAAAAATGGAAAGATGGAATGAACCGAATGGACGAGCTTAGACACAAAGTAGAAAAATACCTGCTTGCATCATATGAAAAGCAAGACGAGTATAATCAACAGAAAAACCACTTAATACGACCAGAGTTACAAATCGGTGATGCAGTTTATTATGAAAACTGTAAACTCACGACGAACCAAAAGGTTACTCTGCCAAACTTGCATACAAATGGTTAGGACCGGCATACGTTCATGAAGTGCTTGGTCCCTCGGTAGTAATCCTTGTAGATAAAAATAAGAAATTGCTTTTATTTGTCATATTATAATACGTCACTACGAGATTCCTCATCCATAATGGAACGCAATCCATCACGTAAATTGTTTGATGGAGAACCGACCGAATGGACTGAAGAGGAAACTGACAATGAACAACCTGGCAATTCTGGATTAAACCAGATCCAATATGTATCCATGGAAACACAAACGGAGCCATGTATGTTGGATAAAATTGTGGAAACGGAAGAAACTTCTTCTGCAGCTGATGTGTTGACCGCCGGCTGTAGCATTGATACGATTTGTGATTTCTCTGAGAGATCACCTCCCGAGATTCCACCACCGGAGGCTACAACGAATCAAGAACCAATTAATAATTGGTTATCCCAGATTGAGAACGTCACACCAGTAATCCGTATTGACGAAGTATACGCTCAACATATGAAGGAATTAGCGGATCACCAAAATGTGTATGTCAAACAACTGCCCACATTTCCTCCATTTCAAATGGAGAAAAATCAAGCGTTTGTCCGGTTGGTACACGGCTTGTCGTACGTCGCCGCAATTGTTAACTTCTACAGACAAGGTGCTTGATTCACCACCAGAATCCAGGTGGAAAACCCATACTGATTGTTAGAGGAAATGCATGGAGTTTCCAGAACAACATCAACCGCCACTTGCACCATATCTACCTCGATTTATGAACGATGAGGAGAATGATCAATGGTTTGTACTTCATCCATTGAATCATGTTGTCAGAGACTGTGGAAAGCTTCCACGAAGTCAATACACTGGATCGACAGGTTACTGAAAAGGGTAATTCGCAACTCATTAAGGTTGAAATACATCAGCCACCACCCTACATAGAGTTACAGAAGATAAAAGACGCTGCATCGGCTGAAAACACCAGCCATATTACAGAGGAAGTTACGCAGAAAACTTCCATGCAGACAGGAACTGGAGAACGGGATGACAATGACCGTCATCTCCATCTGAACATATATACGAGATACCACTGTCACCAGCAAAGATTCAACAGGACAACCATGTTAACACTGTCATCGAAATGATAAACCTTCGACAGAAATCGCAGGAGCAATAGCAATCATCGACTCACCGAATATATCTCCTCATTGGATTGATATTGTTTTTATTAACAGTGTTGCTAGGGTGGTATATATATTGTATTCACCTCACATAAACCCCTGAATCCTTCGAGTTATTGGCAAAACGAAAACAATATTGAAGGTCGATGGAGTGAATAAACAAAGTGAAGTGCTGTGGTAAACTCAGACAAAGGCGGAATGAACAAGTATGATGAATCGGATGCAATAATATGTGTTATGCTTGAGTGTCTTGAAAGAATTAGGTACTGTTAACCTAACGACATTCATAGATTGCATCCACTTGGAACTCATTATGTATATTTTATATAACATTTTCTTATTACAATGTAAGATGGGGTTATACATAAGTGTGCCAGCCTGGGCAATTGCAAAATTCTCGTTCCAAATAACACTTATGCATGCTTACGCATGGTAATTGCAATAATTCCACCTTCCGGTGCATTCTTCTATTATTGCTCGATCATAATCACTTCTTATGAGAGTTCAGACAATACGTTCTGCTAGAATGGGCTACAGATTGTATCATTCACTCGGAATATACAATAAAAGATCGTATAATACTTAGCATGTCATAATATGATTATCTTAGCTCTGATACTTCAAGTTCCTTTTTTTTGTATTATATTCAAGGAACATATGCTCAGGGTTGCCTTCAGCAACTACAGTTAATCCGTAGCATACTGTTCGCACTTGAAGGAAGATAAAGTCTCAATTACAACCAACTCCCCAAATGGATAATGATAGCCTTCGTGCAAATTGTTAAAATCTGGCCATATCTTTGGCTTTTGTTTAGGGGGGTGTGGGACATTGTGCAGCATATCAGCCTGCGATGTGCCACCTTCGCCTATTAAATTATTTTTCATCTATCTATTTGGGCGTTATATAGTCTGTGCGTAGCGCGTCTAGTGTGGCTGAAATGACGAGACTGTAAGAATGTCTCCATGCGCATCAATTATTCGTCGATGCGTATGGTGGGGATCACTGCAGTCAGCGAACTTGGCCGCACTCGACAGCAAATTCACTTCTGTATGGAATGCGATCAAATATAGTCGATATTATAATTGCATTAGAATCATTCTATTAACAACGAGCGAATATATTATTGTATACTCGCATATTTGAGAAATCGTCGCACTTCTATACCGCCATATACCATTTAGAATTGTCCTATTGGTTATATGATTTATTTGATTATTGTTTAATAAATTATTTGGGCGGTAGTAAGAACAAGTCACGCGCAATTAATTTAAGTCCTGTTGGCATTTGTATAATAAATATCCAAGAGTGGTGTGGTTCGAGTGAGGCAACCCGACAGTGAAGATCGAGCGGAGAGGCTTTGAGCGGCACAGGAACCTGTGGCGTTAACACGGGGTGTATTAGTAGCGTTAAAAAGGGTATCGTATATACTAATCACTGTTCTTACAGCTATCTCATTGAACACTTGACCTTGTAGTCATATTTATCGTCTTGCTTCATTTCTTGTCTTTGCGGGAGTCCGAAGGCAAGTTGGTTTAGTATTTTATACCAACTGGAACAAAATACACGGTTGATAATTACCTCAAATTATTGGCGTCTAAAATCTTCCGCGTTATAAGAAGAAAACCCACGGTTTTATCAATTATTCCCGAATTAAAATTGATTGGTTACCATCATCATTGCCTAAGGCCTCTAAATTCACCTGTGTTATAATTTTAGCTGACCGCCTCCGCTGAGAAAAGGCATGGTTAGGCCCACGGCCTACACGAGATAGAGATTCAGTCCAGCCGGCGAATTATTTATTCAAAAGATAAATAAAGCCTATATTTTCTCGAATTTGATTTGAAACTCGGGTGGCGCCCAACAAATTGGTTCGAGGAAAATTTTAGATCAAAAACCTCAACCCCCTTGTCCACCGTACGTACGCAACCCTTCTCGGCCTTAGCTGGGGCTGGTGTGCGACAGTGTGTAACAACATGTCTTTTGGTTTCAGAAGGTTTGAAAACGTGATACTTTATCAGAAGTAGTCAGTGGAACTCCGCCTGCAACCGATTCTTGTGTTCTCGCTACTTAATGAAAACTAAGAAATCATGATATACAATCATCTATTGAAAAAAACCAACAACACACCTACCAAATCACTTCTGCTAAGTCGGAGTTCTGAGTGAACGACCCTTCCACCTTTCGGGATATTGACACAAAATTTGACCGATATATTACCCGTCACATATTTTTTCGTGTGAGAATCATTTTCGAAGTTTCAATCAGAATTCTCTCGATTAGTTATGGACAACAACATCATTCAAGCATTTCATCTAACCGTCAATCAATTTTACTATTCATACAAGGTGCAGCCCCCCTCTCCGCCCACAATCACCTGGAAGAGTTCGTTCATGCATACATACCTCTGCTGTCTTGCCACCATCTCAGCTGCCATTTTACGGACCAGTTCCTTCAAATTTTTCACATCCATTTTACAATTAACAAGTTCGCATTCCGCATCGTCAAGATCGGCCTGAAGACTCTGGTTGAAACTTTCCTGTGAAGAGACATAAATTCGCCATCAAATTTCTGAAGACGTTACCAATGTGTGTGATGTCTTATTAATCAAGCGGTTCACCCCTTCAAAGTCGCTAAGAAAAGACACTAACCGTCCGCTCACGTTCTAGTGGCCGGAAATGATTTCATTCGATTCTTCATATTATTTTGGGACATAACTGCCATATACACCTCATTTTCTTATGTGGTCGTTCAAAAGCCATGAGCAATTTGTTGTTAAATCAATCTAAATTTCAGAAAAAAAATATGAAAGAATTACGACAGCTTAATGGACTCAAAATAACCCCCCCCCCCCTGCTCCTCCTCTATTATTCTCTATAATAAAAAGTTTTTGAGACAGAGAATATATAAACTTGAAAAATTACTACTGTTATGATTTTTTTCTCGAAAGCTAATTGTCCAATCACATCAGATAAAGAGCGAAAATGAACAGTTATTTTCAAACTATAAGGATAATTAGCTCCTGCAAACAAATTTATGACAGTAGTAATTTTGCGCCATTTTTCAAGTTCGTAAATTTTTTATCTCAAAAACTATTGATTTCATAGACAACGTCGAAGAGAACAAAAATTTCGATAGTGAGTCACACTATTGACTTGAAAATTCTTTCGGATTTTTTCTGGGATCCAGATTAATTGAACAACTAATTGTTCATTATAGTAATTATGATGATCTTTTTCAAATTGATTGTCGATATTCATGTCTGAACCGACACGTCTTACTTGGGTTGATTTGAAACAACATATTCAGATGTTGAATTCTTAAGCCGAAGAAAAATATTTGTCCCACGCTGGATTCGAACCAGTAATAACCGCATTAAACATTTTTCTTAGGAACTGAAGTTTTTAAATACTAGTTTTGCAATTAACAAACTTTATCACATAATTTTATAATCGTAGAAGTTGTAGTTACATATGGTTTATTACTATTGATCTAATTATGAAATGTTAATATAGTGATTATCTTGTAGACTGGGATGAAACCTTTGAAAAAATAATATATATTGATAATATATAATAAAAAGAAATAGGGTTCCTTATTCTTCGCTAAATAATACGATATGGGGGGGTTTACGTGGGGGTGGGGGTTATATATGTAGGTGATATATTAGACTGTAATATTTACTTAATATATCATAAACATTCTTGCATGAATAGTACGATATTAATATTAATTCAATAGCTTATAATTTTAGATTATGGATAGATTGCAATTCGATGCCGGTCCGTTTATATATATTATTTAACGGTTAAATTATGGAGCCTTCTGAGTGCTTTTTTGTTTTTCGATCTTTTTCTTATTTCATTTACGTATTTTGGAGTTGTTGCTTAGCCACCAACAGTTTTTGGATGTTCTGTGAGTATCAGAGTAATCCTTGAATGACATAGATTTAGGGTAAACAGATTTAACGTTAAGATCTTTTTCATTTAGTGGTGAGGATTTGTTGGCTCTGTTTCTTGGGTAGTAGTATATAATTGGAATGTTTGCACTATTTTGTATCATTCCCTCATGATCTAGATACATAAATGTTTGTGGCGAGATGTATCCTGTTATCAGATCCTTTAGTATTTCAACTTTATTTATGATCATTTGTGGTTTGAGATCTTTGTTATTTATGGTTTTGATCTTGCAGTAAAAGTCTCTGCGTAATGTTGGAATGTGATTATCGATGCGCTTCATATCAGCTGCATTGTATAGTTATATGTTACTGTACATTTTAGGGTAATCAGTATGTGTGGATCAGTACATTGATAAACAGGCTCTCAAACATTTTCTTTCAAAGATTCTTATGATTTCCATCAATGATGCACTTATATTCCATTATAAGGGAGCCCCATATGTGATAATTGGTCTGATCAATGGCAATTAGCATATAACTTTTTTTTTCTTATTCAGGTGTCTGTTATAAAATATTCGAGAATTAGCTTTGAAAGCATCGTGAGCTTTTTTTAATTGAGATTCTCAGTGTTTATTCAGTCTCAATAGATAATCTATGTTTACTCCCAAGTATTTCACTGATTTTTTATGAGGAATTGTGATAATTGTGTCCGTGTCTGGTTTCAATGTTTGCATTTGGAAATTGTTTTTACCATCTTTATTGATTTTTTATAAATAGTGAACTGGCTTGCTGAATAGTATGGTTTCACTCTTGTCTGGATTAATTCTTGAGTTCCAGAATTGGTAATGAATCATTACTAATGATGGTTGATATCATTGGTTAGGGATTGTAATTTGCTTTGGATGATCTTGGGGTTTCTATCAGCTCCATATATAATTAGGTCATCTGCGAACGCTATTGAGTATGTATTCTTGCCTGAATTGAGTTGAAAAAGATTCAGGATGTCGCTTTTGTAGATTTTAAAAAGTATGGGGTATTTACTATTCCTTGCTGTAGTCTTTCATTAATTGAAAATTGTATTGTTCATATGTTGTTTCCATCCCATGTGACGAATGATTTGTTTAATATCATATCCCAAATTAATGATATAAGATGCTTCGGGAATTTTTTTAGTATTAGTTTAAATAATAGACCATCAAGCCAAACCGAGTCAAATGCTTCTTCGATGTCTATTAATACTACGCCTACTAAGTAGTTGGGTTTAATGTTATTATTAATATCATTCATTAGTTTTAGTATTGCATGACAAGTGGATATGTTATTTTGAAAACCATATTGATTCTCGGGTATGATAGTATGGTTTTTACTGTGGCTGACTATTGATTTATTTATGATTATTTCATATACTTTGCTCATAGACATAGTCAAACTCATTAGTCTATAGCTGGCTGGTAAATGTGGCGGTTTATTAGGTTTGATTATGGGGAGTACTTTAGCAGATTTCCATACTTTAGGAAAGTAACAGTTATTTAAAACATTATTAAAAATTATGGTATAAGCTTTTATGTATTTATACCACAGGTGTTCGAACTGTCCTCTTTGTGTTCTCAGTGGTCTCCGAGAGGACACTGATGGCCATCAGCTGTGAAATTAGCGTTTATACCTGGTCAAACCCAGGTATACGGCCAGCAGTACTATACCCCAAATACGTATGCAATACGATAAGTAAGCCTCACCGACAGGTCTGCTCATAACTTAAATATAATTTCAATGCATTCAAATTTATCGGGCTACACAACCGCGGTGTTAAAACTCTTGCTCGTCAATGAGACGATCAGCGTTCGATCCCCATGAGCATTTTTTTTTTCCCCATTAATTGTACAATATAAAATATTCCGTATTTAAACTATATAGCACATACTTGCTCACCCCGATGATTCTACTGGAAGTTAGAAAAAAATTATATATGGTGGTCGTACATGGTTTTTTTTTGTGAACCATCGATCCAAGTTAAAGATATTTCGGCAAAATCACTTGAACGAATCAAACGACATAGTCATGAAAAAAAATTGTGCTCAAAAATCGCCTCACCAGTTTTTTCAGGTCTATTCAGTGATGTAGAAACATTGAAGTACAACTAATGATAAAATTCTAATAAAATGGGCCATATCGAATACGAGGCGAATGAATTATTGCCCACTATTATATTATTCAAACTTATCTTGCGACAAACATATACAGCGTCTTATAACATTCATTCGAAATCAAGTATAAATCATAAAGAGATGATTTTTCGATATTCATTAGATTATTGTGTGTTTATTCAACAGTTTATTTGCCTACAATTCTCATCATTTCCGTGTCGATTTTTTAACGTGTCTATTTTTTGTTTTATATTTTTATTCATATATATATTCATCGATGAGACCATTATTCCCTGATCATATATTTTTATTCACATGTACTTGATATTCTAATGTTAGATGTTTCTGTGATTTGTGAACGAATATCTGTGTACTTTGTCTGCCTTAATTCTATGGAATAAAAACACCCTTTCTGGGGGAATCGAATAAAAAAATATACAACGGATTTTCTTGCGTCTTGAAATATATATTCACTCATGAGATATGTTAATATTTGATTCATATCATGCAAAATATTATGTGGAAAGAAAAACATTATAGTCCGGGGACAATATTTTATTGGTCGCGGTTGCGTAGTCCTTCCAATATAGATGCACAGAAATTACATTTAAGTTGTGAGCATATTGGTGTTTTCGAGCTATTTGTCCATCACATATAGTTATTTTCGGAGTACCTATGTACTGACCCTTATAATCCCTGACCGTCATAAAACTTCATACCCAAAATACGCTGGTTCTTCGAATGTCCACTCTTTACGTAGATTTAGACATCTCTGATTTATACGGATATAGTATAGTATACTGAGTAGGAAACACATGTTTATTTCTGTACTTATTTCTTTTACATATTTTTTGCTTTTATGTTTAATTATTAGATTTTGGATATTATATTTCTGGATTCATAAAATTTTTTGTGAATTAGTGTATACATAAGATTTTCATATTTACTTGATATTTAACTCGTTTTTGGAGGTTAGACTTGGTGATTTATTAGTGAATAACCTGCAATAATGCCGTGCGTTCTGTGTTTTTCTGAGATTACTGATGCTGCTCATCGCATTAAAGCTAATTGTCAACATCAGCACATATTTCATCCGGCTTGTGTCAAGTTGAAATATAATCTTGGAACAGCGACTGAAGCAGTGGAATATGTTAAGAGCAAGTGTCCTGTTTGTTCTGAAACTAGTCTACTGGATTTAATGTCAACTTTGGATTCACGTTTAGCTAAGCTTGATAAACTTGATGAGCTGGATAAATTGGGTGCACTGCAACAGTCAACAAATCAACTACATGATAAGTTTGATTCCTTGAAAGTCAGACAGGATGAACTAGCTGGGAAACTTGACAATTTACATGAAAGAGTTTGTGATTTAGAACGGGGTAAAGATGCTGGAGGTCTAATGATGTTACTGACAAAATATCCAAGGCAGCTGACCTGCTAGTTAGCTGCAACTTTGAACAGAGAGCTCTTCAAGTTGAAACCTATGCTCTTTCTGATGAATTATCTAATTCAGGGTTACAAGAAAAGGAAGGTGAAGACTTGAAAAAAGCTATGAGCAATCTCCTAACTATGTTGGACCCTCCGCTGGAATTGTCTAAGCTGAATTTTGCACGAAGAATTGGTAGGCATGTGCCTGCTGGGACACGTGCAGTCAAGCAAAAGCATAGAGATGTTCTAGTTAAGTTTGATGGAAACGAAACTGTGGATTCCATCATTATGCAAACAGTCGTTCATGGATAGATCATTGTTTAGTTAATAACTTGGACTTGGTTTTATCATCAAGACAACCTTCTGAGCCATTTCTCGCTGATCATGACCTTATTTCACTACAGTATGATTACAAAGTGCCGATCTCTCATTGGAAAAAATTTCGAGGTCGAAATTGGTCTAGGATTGATGATGACTATCTACAGCAAATATGCTCAAGGTTAGATCTCTCATATCTGCTCGATAGCGACTCTGTTGATACTATGAATAATTGTTTACATGAACATATTAGAGATGTTGTCGAAGCAGTTGCACCGCTGAGAGAAATTAATGTTCGAGACAAACCTGCACCATGGATTAATAGTGATATCAAGGCACTTCAGCGTCGAAGATCAAGGCTTTATAGAATCTTTAGAAGATCAGGATTTGCGTTTAAAGAGTACGTCAATTTGCGTAAAGTGATGAAGACTAGAATTATGGAGGTTAAGCGAAATTACTTTGATCAGCGTTTTCGGGACCGTAAGAATGCGAAATCATTTTGGAATGATTTGCGTAAATTAGGTTTAGTTAAGGGTTCGGATTCAACGGTTAAGCCAAATATAGATCTAGAAGAACTAAATCACTATCTCGTTAATGCGGCTCGAGATCCTTTGGATTTAATTGATTATGAGTATTTTGATAGAGTAGTGCCAAAATATCACAGTTCCTTTACATTTAAGCCTCTTAGCTGTAATGTAGTCAAAGAGGCAATTATGAGAATAGCTTCCAGCTCGATGGGTCCTGATGGTTCTGATATCAAGATGTATAAAATACTGTTACCTTACTTTTTGCAACATATTACTGATTTATTCAACTTTTCTGTCCCTTCAGGATGTTTCCCATCGACCTGGAAGCGGTCTTATGTTGTGCCATTACCAAAGGTTCCCAGTCCAACTAATTATTCAGATTATAGACCAATTTCGTTGACATGTCCGTTATTGAAATCTTTAGAAAGATGCGTTCATGATCAAATTATTAATTACTTAATTACTAACGGGATAGTTGATCATTATCAGACCGCTTTCAGAGAAGGATTAAATACACAAGATGCCATTCTTAAATTGTGTGATGATATTCGACTAGGTATGGATGATTCAATGATAACTATTGCTGTTTTCTTTGATTTCAGCAAAACATTTGATTCGGTTGTCTTTGATATTTTAATTTATAAGCTAAAAGCTATGGGCTTCGAAACTACAGTTATAAATTGGGGGAGTTATAAAGGTAGGCTACAAGCAGTCCGAATTAACGTTACTTACAGTTGTATGACGACATGGAAGGATATTTTGAGTGGTGTTCCACAGGGAAGTGTCCTGGGTCCACTGCTATATTCTATCTATGTTACTGATCTCGGGACTCTACTTGAACGATGTTTACATTTATTTTACAACGATGATCTAGTTATTTATTTAAGTTGTAAGTCACATGATATCTATCAGTGTGTTAGTACTCTCAATGATAAAATTTATATAATCTCGGAATGGTGTGAAAAAACGGCTTAAAATTAAACCGTGATAAGACAATATCAATCATTTTCGGCACTCGACAAAAATTAACTGATCTTCAACGTCTAACTGTACCTAGTATCATTGTAAATGATGTAGTCATTAGCTACTGTAAAGCCGTAAAATATTTAGGTGTTATCCTGCAGGATACATTAACCTGGTCTTTGCAAGTAACTGAGGTTTGTAAAAGCAGTATGAAAGTGCTTGCCCAATTGAAAATGAATGGTGATGTCTTTAGATTGCCTATTAGGCGGTGTTTAATAACCACTCTCATCTTGCCTATTTTTGACTACTGTGCAGCAGTCTATACTGACATTACTAGTCAACAACAAATGAGACTACAAAGAAAACTTAATTCATGTGTCCGGTACATTTTTTAAATCTCAAGGTATGAACATGTCACTTATTATTATAATGAGCTTCGGTGGCTCACTCCAAGATCTAGACGGGAGTTTTTCTTATCTTGTATTGTTTATAAAGCGCTATACTTAAATCAAAAGCCCCTAATAAGGAAAGACTTGTGTATTCTAGAGCCCCGTCTGCGTAGAGGTGAAGTTCGTCAGGATTACCTTGTTTTGCCGGGATGTCATAGTGCTAAGTATGATAAGTCATTTATTATATCTGCAATAAGAATTTGGAATCAATTGCCGGATTATTGTACTACAAAGCCTACCTTTGCGGAATTTCGTACTTCTTGTTATGAGTATTTCTGAAGCTTAAACTAATGTTAAATGGAATGATTACTGTTAGAATTTATAATTGTGTGATGATTGAGTGTAATATTATTATATTATATTTATTAATAATGCAATTACGTTTACTCTTTTGTATACTATACTATTATTATGTTATACTGTATTAAGGGATGGCCGCAAGAAGCTTCAACTTCATGGCCAATTAAATAAAAATAATAATAATAATAATACGTTAAATGTTTAAGAACTATTGATGGGATATTGTCTAATCCTGTGGATGTTTTGTTTGGCAATTTGTGTAAAATGGTTTTAATTTGTTGCATGTTGCAGAAATAATTTCTTAGTTTCTCGTTCTCCAATGGAAGGTACGATGGGATTGAGTTAGTGAATTGTGTGAATGTTTTGAGTTAATGAATTGTGTGAATTAAAATTATTGTTTTTGATACGATTATCAAGTTCTTTTTTAAAGTTCATTGTCGCTGATTCCACTGTGTTTTTTATAATGTTGTCCTTAATTGTTGGTCTTGGTGAATTTATAGTTTCGTAATATGCTCCCATTACGTTTAGTTTGTCGATATTATTAGTTACGGTTATGGTACCATCCTTCATGATTAGTGTTTCTAGATCAATTTTGCAATTGCTTGTAATAATTGTATCATTAGTATTTAATTTGAGATTTTGTATAGAGATATCATTTTTTGTTCGTAGCATTTTATTTATTTTTGGCAAGAATGTTTCGTGGTTTTTGTGGTTTATTTTTTTTATTTGTTTTTCCCAGTAACTGTTGGTAGACGCTTCGAATTCATTATGAAGTATAGATTTAACAGTTTCAATCATAGTGTTTGTTTTCATGACTTGCGGGCTGTATTGGTTGTATGTTTTTTTTAAATAGTTCACGTGTGTTATGAGTTTTGATTTGATTTTCTGTAATTTCAATATTTTTGGCTTTGTATATTTTAAGACACTGTTTTGCGGTTTACATTTCGATATTATTTTATGGATAGCGTTTTGTATATTTTCATTTTGTATGTTTAGGTGCTTGTTTATTTCGTCGTTATTAAGTTCCTGTTACATGGGATATCTTCTAGTATCTTATTATGTAGACATTTTTGAAATTTATTCCACTTGGTGGATTTATAGAGGTAGACAGTTATTTCATGTTTGAGTTTATCAATTTTTAATTTGTTACGACTTAGTGTTACTTTGAATATTATAGCTTTGTGATCACTGTCGTAATTTGATGTGTTAATCGTATGTTTATCATTGTTATTTATGATTAATCGATTAGCAGATATACATGTCAAGAAATGAGCCTGTTCTTGGATATGTTGCTTCTTCAGGTGGGTGTATTTCGGCTTTGAAGAATGCTGCTTGGTTCAGTTCCTAGTTTCTTAGATAAAGACCTCTTTGGGTGTTTTTCGTGTCGCCCCAATTGAAATTTCTTGCGTTTGAGTCCCCAGCTAAGATAAAGTAGTGTTTGGGTTTATACTATTCAAGTGTGTTGAAAAGTGTGTTAAGTTCTTCAACGAATTGAATTTTATTGCTATTTGTTGCATATGCACTGATTATACATAGTTTTTAATAGCATTTAATTTCATTGATATTATAGTATATTCTAGTAAGTCATTATTGATTGAATCAGGGAAGTTAGTTTGCTCATAATTGATTGATTTATTAATGAGGATGGCTGAGCCTCCACCTTGCTTTGAGATTGGTTTCACCAATTAATAACAGATCTGGATATTTTGTTCTTTTAATGAACTCTAACAGTTCATATCTACGTTGGTTTGAAATTAGTGAATTTACGTTTGTTGATGCGATATTGAAACTGTTCAGTTTGGTGTGATTTATTGTTTCATTAATGTTTGTTAACGGGTTTGGTTGCATTATATATGCAAGTGTTTCACAATTAGATAATTTTATTAGTGTTATCGTTGATTTGTGTAATAATTGTTGTGTTGATTTGTGTGACAGTAATCAAAGCTTGGTGTGCCTTGTCCCATTTATTATCAAGTTGGTCAAGTTTGCCCTCTAATTTTTTCATTATATCATTGAGATTGTTGACTGTATTTGGGTTGGATCTTGAGTTAGGTGTATAAGTTGGTATCATTTCTTCATTAACTTGTGTTTGCGAGTCATGTATGGGAAGTTTCTAGCGCAATTGGTGCTTAATTGCATTTGAGTATGATATCGATTTTTGAATTGTACTGAATATTCTATCCATTTTTCCTTGTTTTTTATTGAAAATAGATTGTTTCTTTTTTTTTGTGATAAGATCAGCGAGGCTGTAGTCTGGGCATCCTTTATAGTTAGCTGGATGATCAGAACCTTTACAATTAACGCATTTAAGATGGTCTTTGCTCGATGATGAGGTTATGTGGCATTTGCCAATGTCATGGCTGAGTCCGCATTTGACGCATCTGTATAATTCATTACAATGTAATAGTTGGGTAAACAATTCTTTTTATTTTTAGTAAGTGATCCGGATTTGAACCGCTAGTTAATTGTATTGTGAAATACTATTTGTTAGGGGTATGTTTATTGTAAGCGATTTCATTAACTTTAGTTATTTGTGTGTTTGGTGAGTTAAGTTCTAATAATTCCTCTTCGATGTCCTTATTATTGTAGTTTTCTTTAATTCCTTTAAGAATGTATGATTTGTGCTTATTTATCAAGGGTGTGAATGTATAGAATTGGGTGTTATTCAATTTCGAAATTGATTTGATGATTTGGTATATTCGAAGGTCATGAGCGTGAATTATAACGCCTACTAATTTATCTGCTACTACATGACATTGTGTTTTAGTGATTTTTGCGCTGCTTAGAGTATTAATGATGAAATTAATATCTTTATCCCTTACGTGGATTGGTGATATTTTGTTTGTTATCGTTTTATATGTAGGTTGATTTGGGTTATGTGTAACATCTTGTTGTATATTATTTGTTAATTCTATTGTTTCAATTTTATCTTCATTTTCGTCTTGGTCTGAAAGAACTTCAAAAGAGTTATTATTCGAGGTGAGATTTAATTTATCGTTATCGCTTGTTTTCGATTTACGTGATTTTATAGTTTTTCTGAGTATTTTCCAAGCATTACTGCTACCATCGTTTTGCGTAGATTCATTGCCGTTAGGACTGACAGTTACCGATCTTTTGCTCTTATGAATGAGGTTAGGTTGAACTTCATTTTTATTTGTTTCTATGCTCTCTTCAGATAGTTTGTCCAGAAGAGCTGTATCATTTAGGTCATTACGAGATGAGTTATTATGATATTGTCCAATTTTTTTTTATCTATATCAGAGGTGTCTAAATCTACGAAAAGAGTGGACATTCGGAGAACCAGCGTATTTTGGGTATGAATTTTTGTGACAGTCAGGGATTATAAGGGTCAGTACATAGGTACCCCGAAAATGAGTATATGTGATGAACAAATAGCTCGAAAACACCAATGTGCACACAACTTAAATATAATTTCTGTGCATTTATATTGAAAGGACTACGCAGCCGCGACCAATAAAATATTGTCCCGGACTATAATTTTCTTTTTTCCACATAATTTTCTGCATGATATAAATCAGATATTAACATATCTCATGAGTGAATATATATTTTAAGACGCAAGAAAATCCATTGTATATTTTTTTATTCGATTCCATCAGAAAGGGTGTTTTTTATTCCATAGAATTAAGGCAGACAAAGTACACAAATATTCGTTCACAAATGAAACATCTAACATGGAAATTTCAAGTACATACGAATAAAAATATATAATCAGGGTATACTGATCTCATTGATGAATATACATATGAATAAGAATATAAAACAAAAAATAGACACGTCACAAAATCGACACGAAAATGATGAGCATTGTAGGCAAATAAACTCTTAAACGAACACACAATAGTCTAATGAATATCGAAAAACCATCTCTTTATGATTTATACTTGATTTTGAATGAATGTTATAAGTTGTTGTATATGTTTGTCGCAAGATAAGTTCGAATAATATAATAGTGGGTAAAAATTGATTCACCTCGTATTCGATATGGCCTATTTTATTAGAATTTTATCATTAGTTGTACTTCAATGTTTCTACATCACTGAATAGACCTGAAAAAACTGGTGAGGCGATTTTTAAACACAATTTTTTTTCATGACTATGTGGTTTGATTCGTTCAAGTGATTTTGCCGAAATATCTCTAACTTGGACCGATGGTTCAAAAAAAAAACCATGTACGACCACCATATATAATTTTTTTCGAACTTCCAGTAGAATCATCGGGGTGAGCAAGTATGTGCTGTATAGTTTAAATACGGAATATTTTATATTGTATAATTAATGGGGGAAAAAAAAATGCTCATGGGGATCGAACGCTGATCGTCTCATTGACGAGCAAGAGTTTTAACACCCCCTCTGTGTAGCCCGATAAATTTGAATGCATTGGAATTATATTTAAGTTGTGAGCAGACCTGCGGGTAAGGCGTACTTATTGTATTCCATACGTATTTGGGGTATAGTACTGCTGGCCGTATACCTGGGTTTGACCAGGTATAAACGCCAAGTTCACAGCTGATAGCCATCAGTGTCCTCTCGGAGACCACTGGGAGGACAAAGCGGACAGTTTGAACACCTCGGATCTATATGAAGTGATGGATTGGTTTTAATAATATCCATAATTGATGTCGCGAGAAGCGTGTGTTTAGTCTCATGCTCAATCGACAACTGTTCAGGCGCTCCACCCACTGAGCTATCTAGGTACTTGTCTTTGGGCTTGTGAATTTACGAATACAGTGTGTATACTGACATGTTGTTGCGTCATATGCCTTCCGCATAGTTGATTCTTACCTCGCCGCCGTCCATCGTACGGAAAGTTGAATGATTTGATATTTCATGAAAATGTCATTAAGTGATGGTCAAATAATTGCAATTAATCTTCATTGTTGTTATTAATGTACACTTTATTGGAGGACATAAATACAGTATGTGGACGTACAGTGTCTCTAGTGGAATGGTGAAAGACAATTTCGATGGAATTTAAAAAATGGTATGATTTCGAAATATTTATAATCGTTATAATCACCTTTATAACTATTGAACGACCATATAAAAAAGAAATGGGGCGCATATGAAAGTTTTTTCTCAGAACAATGTGAAGAATCGAATAAAATTATTTTTCAGTACCAGAACGTTGAACGACCGTCGGTCAATGAACTCAAGATAGGGGTGAACCGCTTGTCTTTGTATAACTGTGCTTCTAAGCTGTCTCTGAAAAAGAAGCTCCTGAGAAGATACTGCCCGATTTTTACAAACTGGATGACCGTACTTCGCTCAGTGGGTTGATAAACATTTATCAAGTAGAACGGATCAAAGACGAATCTCGAACTATTAGACGTTGAATGAGAAAAAATTAGAAATTCAGTATTCATGTTGGTTTATTCATGCATTCAATTATGGTGAATGAGCAAAACGGATCAGAATGAGTAATTCCGAAGTTGTACGTAATGAGATCACTTCGTATTATAATAATTTTTGCCCTTCATCCATCCCAAAATAAATTTAAATTGAATCCCGTCACCCATCTTAAAATTGATCAAAATTAACTCTCTTACCCTTCCCGAAATTACATCAAATTAGTTCTGTGTATCCATATCAATATTAGTTTTAATTGATTACATGCCAATTAGAGCACCACATGTCCATGATTTTCATCTCTCATGAGAACTATTGGTGAGAAGAATTTCTGATGAATGTAAAATGCACCGCAGACCAATGAACATATTCATAGCTGACGGAAAAACACGATGTAGTATGTCGATAGCCTGTATAAGAAAATAGCTCTTCGAATGGTAACTTCGTTCATTTAAGAATCGGATAAACAAAGTAACAAAACCTATGTCGTATAACGTATCCATCTTTATTGTTATTTGTATCGGCATGCTTCGCTCAGTGAGTTGATAACGATGAATAATGTGTGGCCTTCGAGTATTTTTCTTTTTCCTTTTCACAATCAAAAATTAAGTAAAACAATCAGTCTGATAATTCGTGATGAGAAAGCACAATAAACAATTGCATACACGGATAATGAACATGGAATATTTCCCTAAAATTAGTAGAGCACATTTTTCTAAAACCGCAAATGATATATAATAAATTTGAACAATATTAATTAACGTTCAAATAATGTCGACTAAAATTTATGAAATATTAAAGATCGTTCAAATAATATTAACTCATTTCGTCCCAAATGTCCAAAATTTGTACACGACTTTCGGCGATGTAACTTTTGATCAAAACGTCGCTTGAAAAAAAAAAAACACATAGGTCGATAGCTTCTGATCTTCTCTTTCGAATAACGTTGGAATTTTTTTGAAAAACATAATGACGGGACCAATATGGCGCCTAAAAGTTATGATTTTTCATTTTCTTTCTCAAATCTCAATTATTTCACCGTGATTAACGATAGAAGATATAATATTTTTGTATTTTTCCTTTTTTTTTTTCGTTTTTAATTTGAGAAAATTTTATTTTATACATTTTTTTATAACAAATTTTTGACGATTATAGTTAGTCTACGTAACCCCATGGATCGAATTGAAGCATACTTTGTAATAACGTTTATCACATTGTTAACAATAGGATGTTTCTATATGTTTATTCTTTTACGTAACAAAATTATTTGAGCCTATTATTATTATGTACTATGATGGCTGAATAATTGTTACTAACTATTTTTGTTCATTAATATATTTCTTTTCGATTGCTCATTTGGTTTGTTCTATCACACTGATTTGTCAATCTTATTCCATTACTTTCTTTTAGCAGAATTATTATACATAATTCGATTCATATACTTTTTTTTAATTCTTTGCTATCTATGCAAGCATATTTCTCTTGACTATTTGTTATGAGTGAATGCTAATATAAATTTCAAAATGTCTTCAAGAAAAAGATTTAGTGAACGTTCTTCCACTCGGTCATCAGCAAGAATTTTTCAAAATGACTTATGTGGAATGTCGGAACGGGATAATCACGTTCAAGTGTCAATTTTACCAATATCGGAAACTTCTGATCTTGAACTTGAATTTGACAGTAACGATGAGGAAAATGAAACCGACGATGAAGACTATCGTGACAAAATTTATCATATACTATCTTATCAAGAAATGTATGAACAATATTCATCTACTCAGAACTATCTCGAAAATAACCACCAGTATGGATGGGTATCAGGAGAAACCGTTTACGATCAAATTCCGGTGAATAAATACTGTTGAAAGAGTCTGACACAAAGAATATTTCTAATTCATCACCAACTGAGTTGTTCGAAATGTTTTTCTCTTCGGAAATGAAAACTTATATCCTTGAAGCATCTGCCGAAAATGGACTAACTATGTCACTGGTTGATTTGGATATATTTATCGGAATTATAATGTTGACTACTTTCAACTAGCGCGATGCAATAAAAGATTACTGGTCAACGAACCCTTTGCTCGAGTGTTCTATAGTTAGGTCAGCTATTTCCAGGAATAATTTTTGGATTATAAAAGGCGGAATAAAGTATTCTAAACATTCTGACCAAAATTCGAGTGATCCAGCTTGGCACATTCGAAAAATTTTTGAAATGTTCAGACGAAACATGAAGCGCTTGGATATTTTCAAACAGCTCTTGTCGTAGATGAAATGATGGTCGAATTTTTTGGCAGACTATCAATAAAACAGTTTATACAAAATAAACCAGTTCGCTTTGGCATCAAATTATGGGCTCTCTGTGGGGCCGATGGTTTTATGTATGACTGTGATATATATCTGGAAAAAAATTATACATCAGATAAATTGCACAAATTGCACTAGGCAGTCGAGTTGTGGTGAATCTATTAGCAGATCTCTTGATGAAAACAGTGCCTACGAAATTGGCTCAGTATCATTTGTATTTTGACAACAATTTCACTTGCCCTGACTTATTTATACATCTTCAGAAGATAGGCCTGCGAGCAACTGGTGTCGTTAGAAAGGATAGAATAAAGGAAAAAAAATGAAGTGGGCAGAAAAGCTGTTAGAGGAATGCAGGTCGTCAAACATGACAAAAATAGTGGATTGAACTACATCACATTGATGGACTCCAAAGAGGTATCGGTACTTTCAACTACAACAGGAGTAAGTCCTTTGAAGACTGCCAGACGTTATTCGAAGGAAGAAAAAACTAAAAAAGAGGGACCGATGCCAGCTGCATTTTCAGTATATAATAAATATATGTGATGAGGTGGCCGTTGTCACTCATTGCAATAAAATAATGATGATATATAATCATTTCCCCGATTAATTCTTTCCTTTTCTCGGTTATTATTTAATATTTTTCGGACCTGCGAACAATGTTATATGGTATGAGTGAATGAGTAAATGTAATTAAAATTATAAAGATAACCTGGAAATGTCAGTATGGAATACGACAGTGAATCAATAGTGAATGATTAAGCTCCTATGCGGATTCACTTTGGCAGCTCCGGATTGCCCTCGTCGCTATGGAGTTATGGTTATAACTAATTGACGTCCGGATGCCATGGATAATTATATTGATAATGGACCGCCAATGTTGTCTAACAATTCAAATAGACTGTGTGGATAGTATGGTATTGACGAATAATGATACTAAAGTCGCCATCTGTCAGAACTCATGAATACTATTTTCCGGCATGTGCGCGAGGAGATGCGCAGACGTGGGAAATGCGTCGTAACATGCGGATAAATTGGCGGCTCGGCAACAGGCAGCGTGCAGCGCCTCTCGACTCCGGCAACCCAATCACCATTGGGAAAATCGATTAATCGATTAAGATAGCGATGATTGGGGCTGTCAATCATCGAGAGTTTGCATAGGGATGTGATTGGATCCTAGACCAGGAAGATGTCTAGGATTGACCTAATTTATTCACAAAGGATATTAATATACGGAAGCAAAGGCGCTGAAGCCTCACTTCCACCAGGATCGCTTCACGAGTAGGTTATCATTAGTATGTGTGTGCTTAGTATGAGATAAACAAATTGTGTTTAACCACGTTGTGCGTGAATGTGCGGAATGTCATTTTAAATATTAAATTGTTTGTTGCCGATTGTTTATAATGAGTCAAGTTAAATTATAGTAAATTCAGTTTGTGTGTGAAAGATCTTCACTCAACTGTAAGTGTTGAACCACAGGTGTTTTTTATTGCTAATGTTAAATTGGAAAAGTAGCCATTTTTGTTCAAAATAAGGATACTCGTTGTATTTGTTCGCCGCGTTCAAATTAATAGAAAATATTGTTTGTTGTAGACCTGTCCATCCCGCGCACGTTTTATCCGGAAGATAAAACGTTGTAAAATTAATATAAAAAGGGACATAGTCGTTTTGTAATATATATTCAAGAATTAATCGGGGAATTAGTCTCCATTGTTGCGGAAGATATTGCGAAGGTGCGAGAGAGATAGGAATTGGCGCCGCCGTAAGGGTCAAAATCGCAATAAGGGTCAGAATCGATCATACGTATTCTCGCATCATTGTTGACCGCATTATTATTTGGATTCTCATTTTTTTTTAGCGAATACGGAAGCGAATACGTTCCCAGAAATTGATTAATATTTTGTTTAATATTTGAAGTGTTTCATTAATTCGTTCTTTCATATTACGGAATCTATCACGTTCCGAATAATAATTTCAATAGTGTTCATTGTTTAAATACTCTTTTCTTTCTCTTTGTATTACAGATTATTATATCCATTTGGTTTATCATTTAAATAAATAATTAATTATTGGTTGTAATAATTAATTAAAATTATAAATTTTTGACATAATTTATTTTTCTTTAAGGCAAATAATAAAATTAATTGGGAACTCAGACCCTCAATTACTTTCTGTTCTTTGATAGGTACAGTCAGAGTGGCATCCCGAAGCCTGACGGCCCCCTTTTGCCCCTAGAGAGGCGAGATAAAGGGTGCAGCGTCACAATGGGTGGAGTGGAAGTGCATGATCATTGATCAATATTGTGGTAAAGCTTTTCCAACAATGAGGAGTAAAAAATGGACTTATTTCATTTTTGTAAGAGTGATTCAATCATCCCTCACTGATGCTGCAACTTTAGGAAATGCTTTTGGACGAGAGGGAAAGAAAGCAAGCATGAAAGACTTTCCTGTAAGTGTTCCCACGACATATCTGCTCAGAAAATCTAAAAAGACCTTGGAGACGCCCATTTCCAAGAATGTGGAGTCACGACGATATTGTTCTGGCGACAAATGTAAAAAACGAAAAACATCCTATTGCTCAGAATGTGATAAACATTATTGCAAAGTATGCTTCAATTTGATCCATACAGTTACGTAGACTAACCATAATCGTCAAAAATTCATTATAAAAAGATGTGTAAAAAAAAATTTTCTAAAATTGAAAACAAAAAAAAAACGAAAAATTAAAAATAAAAAAAAACGACAAAAAATGAAAAATACGAAAAAAACACCAAAAAAATAGACTCTCTAATAGCGTTTAATTCTCCGTGATGAGAGTCGGGCAACGACAAAATATTTATTGACGGCTAAAGAACGCGATATTGATAAATGTGAATCAACAAAAGAAACGAAAAATACAAAGAGATCATATCTTCTATCGTCAATCACGGTAAAATCATCGAGATTTGAGCAGAAAAATGAAAAATCATAACTTTAAGGCACCATATTGGAGCTGCCATTATGTTTTTCAAAAAAATTCCAACGAGGAGAGAAGATTAAAAGCTATCGACCTATCTGTTTTTTTTTCACACGACGTTCTGATCAAAAGTTACATCGTCGAAAGTCTTGTATAAATTTTGGACATTTGAGACGAAATGGCTTAAACTAAGTTTGAATGATTGGAATATTAAAAGAAAATAGATGAAAGTAATTATGAAAGAAGAATGGATGAAAAATATAGAAAACGATGTGGTGGGAAGTGCGATTATTCCCGAAACAGCGTTATTGGCTGAACGTCAGGGAATTTCATCCACAAGTCAAGAAAATTGGGGTTCAATGTAGAATGGACGAAGTGGCCTTAATACTTTGGGTCTCACGTACGGTCAGGGGTAAGATAACTGAGAAGTCATTGGAGTTGAATTGTCCATACCTTTAAAACAAGGACTACGTCATTCATCTAGGACAGAAGACTGTTGTAACAGGAATTTTAGTCAGTCGTAAAATAGTGGGGGCGGCAGCTAGTTATTCGAGAATTTCCAATCACAACTTTCTTGTGCAAAAGTCTGTCCGAGTGGAGTTCTTGCCAACTAGACCCTCAATTGCATCAATAGCTTCGTAAGTTTTAGAATCTTTCTTAACTTTTGTACTACATTTTCCATTTTTATTATGAAAATATAGATTCGTAACGATCATATTTCTATTGTTGTCTTTCATTTTCAATCCAAGACTATCCACCCACTGGAAGTCCCCGTCCCTGTCTACTAGTCAAAAGATTAGGGCAAAAATCAGGAAACTAAAATTGTGAATCGAATCCATTTCCCCCTGTTAGAATGATTGAAATTGTATTGAAATTCCCATACTTTGACATGACAAATGTGAGAAAACTAAAGAACAAACTCCGTATAATCAAAAGAGCTTAGTGAAGAAATGAACGACCCATATTTATCTCTTTATATTTGTAAGTGGTAGTCTAAGTCAAGAATTACCGAAGAATGAAAGATTATTCACGAAAACAGATACACCTTTCATTTCCTTTCATAACACGAATTTTGAGGAAGATATTGACAGAAATTTGACGAGGGTAGACTTACCCGGTACTTTTCACCGTATCAATGATCTGAATAACGCGTGAATTGGCGGTTGCCTCTGCACGTATCTCCCCATTCGTTCAATTTATACACCTTTGAGATCATACTATTTCCTCTCAAAACCATGAAATTCGAATCAACTATCAACCTGCACACATATGGAAATCGAATCCAAATACTTTGTACGTATTACAGGAACTTGTATATAAGCATGGAAACATTATTCCTAAAATTCCGCGTCATGTAGTATTTTCAACATCTACACTATCGATAAAATCAGTAAATTGGAGTTAAGAGTTCTGAACATTTCCGGCCCTCAGTAATTCAACTTCAACTAGATCTATTTCTGAACCGTCTATGAACTTTCTGGTTGAGTTGAGTGAAATTTGATTGTAACATTCATTATCACGTAGAGGTAATATTCTAGTGAAACCAGGAGTTCGACAATGATGATTGATGGCAAATTGTTATCATTTGTATCAGATTGAAGGAGCATCAAGTTTTGATATCCTCGCTTCAGCAGTTTGGGATACAACTCGATTTGGACGATGAACAACGTCATTTTCGGTCAAATCGGCAGTTGCACATTAATGAGACATAGTAATCATTCATTGCCAGCATCACTCCTGAAACTGCACCAAATATCAAATTTTTCGCATCCGTCGTTTTCTAGGTCTCTCCGCTCGTGTATTACTACAGACAGATAAACCGATATGTATATTGACATCCGAGATTGACCATGGCAGTAGTTACGAGTTGTCGAATATCATATAATTTTTTTGTTCCAACCGCACCGTCTGAACACAACGAATCACTGAACGTCGTTGGTAGTCGTAGTAGAGATTGCATTGACCCTGTATCAAACTATATCAATTGTGAGGAGTCTGGACGGAGAAAAAAAAACCGACAACTCATGAATAAAGGAATATAATAGGTAATTATAAACTCGAGCCAAAATTTTTTATCTTATTTTCGGACGCGCAAAGTACTAGAGTGACCACGACGCCACAATAACAATGATTTAAAGCCAACACCGCGACTATATGCCTGAATAAACCTCATAGTATATCACAAAATTCTGTCATCATGATAGTTAGTGATCAAGGCTATAATATGACACATAATACTAATGTATGAAGTCTATGGAGACATAATGAAACGAACAATTTTACGAGAATGACATGTCAAGTGTTTGCGTGACACAGCTGAGAAAATTATAAGAACCATTGACATTATACTTGGCGGTAATGAACGATATGAAATCTTTAAGCAAATTCGTATTGTACCAAAATACTGCCAGCGTGTACTTCGCGCACTTTTTCACATCATATCTAAGTAATCTGTATTCCGGTGGTTTTTTTTTGAAGCGAAATATAATACATGTGACATTATGTTACTCCATCTATGTAAAAAAACACCTCCGAAATTTAGGTCCATTTCAACAGGTCGACTACCTCTTGGATTGAGAAGGTATCTCTGCTGGCGTATGCGAAAATGAAATGAATTTCCACGTCCTAAGTAGCTTTAAATAGATCATGATGGATATGAGGCATTCCGCGCCAAATCAGCCATCCATCGGCCACCCCCTTTCGATTTCATCTATTTTTTACTTTTCATCACTCTAGTGAACGATAAACAAAAGTTATCGTATGTGAGACCGTTGTGCGAACAGAAGTCTGTCTGTCTGCTTATCTATTTGTCTGTCTGTCTGTCAGAAAGTTTAGAAAACTTTGAAATTTTGCAACTTTTCAGATATGGTCCTGGAGATGAACTATTTATATGTCTGATTAATTTCATACTTCCGGTTTCACCGGAAATAATACTTTCATGGGTTCGTAACATTTCAATCGAGTTGTACGGGGACGGCTGAAGTGAGAAAAGATGAAACCCAATATTTTAGTAAATTTAATACCGCAGCTGAAAAATTACTATTATTCACTATTGTTCAACTTCTGTTTTCACCGGAAGTACCATTTCCATGTGTTTCACAACACTCGAATCAAGTAGGAACTCGATACTGATTTGATCTGCCACTCCGGTTTCGCCGAAAATACCGTTGTCATGTATTTTTCAATGTTTGAATTGAGTTGTACTGGATATGGCTTGAACGAGAAATTTGATACACAATACTTTTCTAGATCTGATACGAGAGAATAGAAATTCCGACTATTCATTAGAAAGTATAGATGTTGAACACTCTTCGTCATTTTTCATCCCAATCCCTGGATTCATGAAATATCTACAAATTCGAATTCGATGTCATTTTGTTCTTCCGGTGTGGAAATGAAATATATGGCTTCGAAAGTAAATCGCATGCTTCCAAAAATGTATGAATTGCGATGATAGGGAAATACGCGCATAGTGAACCGAGATTTCATTCTTCATTTTGATGATCGATACGATTCACTGAGACGATAAAAAGTACCAGGCAAGTCTACTCTTGCCCAATATTACTTAATGACTACAAAACTATTGACATGGGTGGTGCACATTTTACGCGCTAATCGATATATGCTATAATAATTTTGTGCAATAATCACTCTGCGCGGTTATGCATGGGTACCATGTATCTATATCTAATCCAAGTCATTTACTGCACTCTTACTGATAGATGTTCCATTATTCACTATAACTATGGCTGTGTCAACTTACTTGTATAAGACGTACGCTCAACAGCTTCTCCATGATTGCCGATAATTGTGAGATTTCCACTTCCTGCTGGTTTAGTTTCCTTTCAAGGACCATTCTATGGACATCCGCTTTCGTTAAGAAGGCAGCGTAGAATTTCGGTAGGCTCCATGATGATTCATCAATCTCGTGAGAGTCCTTCTTCTCTACGAACTTCTGTGAAATTTTCAATGTCAAATATGAAATCAACTTTTTCGTTCTCAATGGTTGCGCCGTATTCGCACAATGTACGCTGTATTCAGGTGAATATACATTCGTTCTATTTTTGGACTCGGTTATAAGTCAATTGGCTGTTGTCGTTATAAAGTGTTCAACAATATTGGCTTTTGCGGTGAGTGGCGTTAATATTTACTTCTGACCGTTTCACTCCAATATTGAGTTGACTTCGTATTCTCACATTGCCATGACATGCAATCACGCCACAATTGCATCTTAAATACGAGGACTTCCGGTATTCATGAAAGTGATTCTCACATGGGGTAATTGGCATCTGTAGGACCGCGGTAACTCATTGAAGAGCACGATCACAGTAGGTGAGTGACTCCGGGCGCATTAAGCGAATGCGATACAGCATAGGGTGAGTCGGCTACTGATGCAACAGGTGAAAACAGACATGCAATTATTCACTAACAATTATTTACTAACAGACTGATCAATGAGATATTTCATGAAGAATTTAGACGCTCGTCTAAAAAAAGTAACAGCTAGATGCGGTGGTAATGAGTCAATGTCTAAACATGTAACGAGGACAGAAATGGACATATCTTGGGGAAGTTAAAGATCTCATGGCGTCGCTTTTTCCAGAAAATTGGCTTCTCTTGCCTGCGCTTGAAGACCTCCCGTCACTCCTACAATCCATTGCTCTACTGATGAGCCAATATTGGCGATGTTAGGAAAATTTACTATAAGGCCAGGCCCCAACTGAAATCCATTGCGATAGGTTCCACATTAATTCGATAGTTGGGGGAAAAACATGACTATGGTCAAACATGGAAGAATCAACCAGGCATCTAAAGAGTTAGAAGAATCTTTTGATGCTTGTTTCATGCAAATCCTGAAATACTTCAAATCAGTGTGTGATTGAAACAGTGCATGGCATATTTGGAGGGAAATTGTTCATTGTTCTATGGAAAGACTGAAAGAATGCAAAGCAGAATTTTCGGGGTTGCATATTTTCTCCATCCAATTGCGTAGTGGGATTAGTAGCCTGAAAATATTACATGTAAAGTATTTGTGTGACACAGCTGAGGGAATCATGAAAACCACTGACGTTATACTTGGCGGTAAGGGATGATATCAAATGTTTTTGCAAATTCGTTATTGCACCAAGATACTATCAGCGCGCACTCGGTGCACTCCTTCACAGCGTAGCTGTTTTTTTGTTGATGTCGGTTGCTTTTCGTGAAGCGATACACATCATAAGCAACGTAACAATGCCTTCAATTGAGTATAATCTCGATCCAAAGAGTTTATGAAATGAATTGAAGATCGCCCCCCCCCCCCCCCCCCCCCCCCAGGTGTGTCTGAAAAAATCTAAGCCACACTGAGGGGAAAGCTAACTCTATACGCCAGAGGTGTCTAAATCTGCGAAAAGAGTGGGCATTTGGAGAACCAGCAGCTATTGGCTATGGCGTTTTATGACGGTTGGGGATTATAAGGGTCAGTACATACATACCCCGAAAATAGATATATGTAATGGACAAATAGCTCCAAAATAAACCAATGTGCTCATAACTTAAATATGATTTCTATGCATCTATGTTGAAAGGACTATGCAGGAGGACTACGCAACCGCGACGATACAGTTGTTGAATTTCAATTTGACAGTCCGCGTTCGAGTCCCCGGACAATAATTTTTTTTTTCCACATAATTTTCTGCATGATATAAATCAAATATTAACATATCTCATGAGTGAATATATATTTTGAGACGCAAGAAAATCCGTTGCATATTTTTTTATTCGATTCCACCAGAAAGGGTGTTTTTATTCCATATAATGAAGGCAGACAAAGTACACAAATATTCGTTCACAAATGAAACATCTAACATTAAAATTTCAAGTACATATGAATAAAAATATATAATCAGGGAATAATAATCTCATTGATGAATATACATATGAATAAGAATATAAAACAAAAAATAGACACGTTATTAAATGGACACGAAAATGATGAGCATTGTAGGCAAATAAACTGTTGAACGAACATACAATAATTTAATGAATATCGAAAAATCATCTCTCTATGATTTATACTTGATTTCGAATGAATGTTATAAGTTGCTGTATATGTTTGCCGCGAGATAAGTCCGAACAATATAACAGTGAGTAATAATTGATTCACCTCGTATTCGATATGGCCCATTTACTAGAATTTCATCATTAGTTGTACTTCAATGTTTGTACATCACTGAATAGACTTGAAAAAACTGGTGAGGCGATTTTTAAACACAATTTTTTTTCATGACTATGTGGTTTGATTCGTTCAAGTGATTTCGCCGAAATATCTTTAACTTGGATCGATGGTTCACAAAAAAAACCATGCACGACCACCATTTACATTTTTTTTTAACTTCCAGCAGAATCATCGCGGTGAACAAGAATGTGCTGTACAGTTCAAATACGGAAAATTTTATATTGTACAATTAATAGGGAGAAAAAAAATGCTTATGGGGACCGAACGCTGATCGTCTCATCGACGAGTAAGAGTTTGAACACCGCGGCTGTGTAGCCCGATAGATTTGAATGCATTGAAATTATATTTAAGTTGTGAGCAGACATGTGGGTAAGGCTTAGTTATTGCATTGCAGAAGTATTTGGGGTATAGTACTACTGGCCGTATACCTGGGTTTGACCAGGTATAAAAGCTAGGTCCACAGCTGAGGGCCATCAGTTCCCTTTCGGAGATCACTGGGAAAACAAAGAGGACAGTTCGCACACCTTTGCTATATACTGTTACATCCTGAGTGTCGATGTTACTATTCGGCTGAATTACCGAATGTTACCCGAGAAATGATGAAAACAGTTAATTATATTAATTGAATTTAGATTATAGTCCGAAATGGTATCGGGATCGTTGCTTGCTATGCCGCGACCCGCGGTTGAAGTAAGAAGGAATTGGATTAATTATGTTAACAAACTCACAAGTTGATGGTTTAACACGTGAATGATTTATTAAACTGTTCACTCAAATAATAACAATTGACGCTTACTACACAATTCACAATGTTCACTTATAACTATTTGTTTTCACTAACACTGTCGATTATTTTTATTTAGTTGCACTACGCGCCAAATTGCTGGGGTTGAAACGTTAATAATGATCAGTGGATTAGCGAGGATTGATTTGATTTATTGAGACTGAATGTGTTCACTGCGATCACTTGGTAATAACTAACGCGAACGGTGATTATTCCGATCGCTTGTCGAATTATGTTGTTTGTTTGCGTGAATGATAATATGATGAAGTTAATCACGTCAAAAAATATGAGATACTCTTCGTGATCGATTTTATTTTGTTATCGTTAACTGACTTCTAGATCAGCTTTGAGAAAGAAAATGCTTTGAATGTTTTTATGTTTCTGTTTATGCCTGGAAGACGTTTATAGTTTGCTCGTCGGCATAGAAGTGAAGTTGACGGAGCAGGGAGAAGCCTTGCTCGTTTCCCAAGCTGTGGTAATTCGCGTCAGCGTTTTTGGGTCCGTGCGGACTTAATCTAATTGGCTGAGTTTATTCTAGCCGTTCTGATTCGTAGTTAATTGTGTAAGGTGCCCATCATTAGACAGAAGGTCCAAATAGTGAGGTTGAATCTCAACTCTATTCTCAAAAGCTGAATCAGCAATTTAGGTTTTCTCACGCTAATATGAGTGAATCTAAGAAGCGTCTCATACGTTTCATATTGCATACTATAAAAGATATGAAATTATGATGGCACAATGGCGTTTCCAGTTTCTACGGTTAAATTGAAGATATAATATTTTATTCTTATTGTTCAAACATCCCTTGTCTTTAAATGACAATCTCGACGGGTTCATATTCCGCATTTCTATGGTATTTATTTGTCAACTCGTTTCTCACGATTGTTGCACTGCGCGCGAGCGCGGTAACAGTGAAAAGAATTTGAAAAAATGATGCGTGGCTAAATTATGAGTGGGGGATCAATTGGAAGTAATAAGAATACGATAATATTGATTTGGCGAAAGGGGATTATTATAAATGAACAAGGAGGTTGCTCAGGACCTAACAATACGTATCACGGTCTAAGACGGTTTCATAGGGATTATGGATCCACACCACAAATTTTGCCCATAAATACGGGATGACTATTGCAGTTCTGCGTAGCTAGGTGTAATAAATCTCTAACTCCACGCAATACTAATTTTTTATGGAATCCCACTGCAAAAATGTATTTTGAAGTAATCCAACATACCTGTTCATGAAATTTATAATCTACGCGATATCAACATTGGGCAATAACTGAGTGCACAACAATGCTATTGTTATATTTTCACCTGCCGATGCGTGAAAATCTCCAAATATCATTCAACCGCAATCCATAGAAATTTCCCCATGTTTCCACACAATAATTAGTCGGCGATTACAGGTGTCTGGAGTTTAGTGATCATTCATTCATCCACAAAGTAGTTGATAGAATGGTATTGCATATTTTATCAGTGGACTTGGACATCGAGAACGATGGTGCGTACGATGTGGACTTTTTATTGCATCAAGTATTCAACCTGGCCATAGGGTACTGTGACGGAGACGCCTAGTCATTGTTTCATCGGGTAATGAACCTAGACATTCAAAACTAATGTGCGGATTCTAAAAATTGGCCATTCCCCCAGCTTTTATACGTGCACACCAAAAAGTTTCCACGTTAAATGGAAAAACACACAATAAATTTTCTATATCATAACCTCAGGTTGTCAGAGTAGTGCGCGACCGTGCGCGATGATACACGAGTGATTCTGATTTATGGATCGCCTTTAGTTGTCTCAATCATAGTCAAAAATAATAAAAAACGGCAAATAGGATATTAAAAGCCGTATATCTCGCTGATACTGTGCCGAATGATCGCACTATGATCGCGATGGAAATAGAATAAATGAATTATGTAATGAAGGTACTAATAGTTTCCACGCAATCGAAGCAATCCACGAGATGTTTGTAATGCCTAACCATTCATCAAAGTGTTAGCTGTATATCGTAAGCGGTAGCAATTTTGCGCGCGCGTACTTCGTCCAAAGCATTTCCGCGTTTCTCGATACTTGTCCCTCCACTAAAGTAATAAAAAGTAAAACGCTTCTTACTACCACTATCAAGCAAAAAAAATTGTTCTTCTCATATGTTTCCGTAAATTCTACTTTCGTATCCAAATTCTCTAATTTCTCTGCATTACGTAACTGGAGATTTTCATTTATTCTAGTTCTTTGAACCGTCCATACAAGCGATGATGTACTCGGTAGTTCAGCCTCTGCAAATCTTGATGGTTTTGACCTTCTCGCACTTTTCTTCATTTTCACGACACTTTTCCGTATTTCAAATATGCTCGCTTCCGGTGAATGTTTGATCATTTTCCTTCAAGATCAATCAGAAGTAACAAATGACCTACAATACTGTGATACTCTCAATTTCATTCATGCTTCACCACATTCATGCTGTTTAAATGGAGTCGTGTGTCGGAATCGGTCGTCGGCATGAGTTAATTATACATTGAAAGTTATAAATCGTATGAACATAGTGGCAATACAAAATAATTCAAAACATATACAATTGTAGCGGCCAAGAGAGAGCACTTAACTGAGAATGTGGCAGATCGTAGGTTGAAGAAAAGAAAAAAATATAGTAATATAGCCGGACTATTGGTATTATGGAAATATGCATGAGTTTCAGCGTGGGTAAACCGCGGGAGTAACCTCAAGCCTGTATAGTTACTTTCATAAGTTGTCAGTGGTCGCTCAAAATATTTCGATTCTTTCATCTGTTTGTGAAAATAGCTTCACATAGGTGTTTACCCCGGCTTGAATCTTCTTTCTAACCATTCTGCCTTCAAGCCGACTGTAACGAGCACCAAGTGAAATTCTTCTGAGACCGCTCTCTTGAAAGAATGAAAGTTTTTTAGTCAATTTCTTTTTATCACGAACCAAATTTTTACATGGCCTTCTAAAAGACTCTCGAGCACTAGCAATTTAAGATCTTCGCTCACATTTTTTAATATAAAATATCTTTCTATGTCCTCGATGAACTCTAATGAATTCATGATTTCAGTACATTCGGGAATTTTTACATTAACATTCGCGTATCTCAAATAGGATATTATGCCATCAATCAATCGATTCTCACCATTCAAATTAATGGTCGCAGCGTTTCCTCGCTCGACTTGTTGTTGTTGTTCTTGGGCTCTCATTGGGTTGAGCTATTCTTGTAGTATCTGATTCGCATCATATAGTTCTCTCAGTCTCGGTCTTTCTTGGTCTAACAAAATTTCTGCCTCATTCGGCTGGGATTGTTGAGCTATTCCAGCTGAATTACCTATATTATTTACATTCGACATATCATCATCAATTCTCGTATTTGCTTATTTTGGTATTATACCTCGCTATTTTTGCCGAATTTGAACTTCTACAGATTTATTCATCGATAGATTTTCACGCTTACTCGCACGCGCTCCTCATATACCCTCGATTCTATTATCTCGGATCGACTTGGTAATGCTTTTCGTGCCTATTAGTTGGACGCCATTTGTGATATTCTCAATTTTATGGAGTTGTGCATCGGAATCGATTGTGGGTGTGAATTGACTATATATTTAAAGTTATAAGTCGTATGAAGATAGTTACTGTTATTGCAGAGGGCAAAGAAATAACTGAACTGAGAGTTAAAGAGGTGCCGAATTCCTCGGATTGGGTTGGCTGTTGACGAAGACGCGGATTTTTGAACAGAACTTAAAATTTATTTTATTCAATGCGATGGAGGTGAATGCACAAGTACTAATTGATATGAATTAATACTAACTTGTCTTTATTCCGAATGGATTTGAGTGATAGAGTGTCGAGATACTATTTATTTTAAATAATACTGAGCGTGATTGTGAATAGTGTTCTATTGAGTGACCTCGCTCGACCAGCACGTGGTGAGCAATTACGTTAGATGTTGAATGGAAATATGAATTAAGTATTGAGTGTCTTTATTATTATTCACGAAAGCTAACGATTGATTGAGATTGTATAACAGCACGATTCAATGAGTTTACGTGAGTTCACGAGTGATTGAGTTTCGTAGGTGGAGCGCGTATACAAGCGGCCTGACCGCTTGTCGCGTGTGCTTTTCTAGGTTACTGATTATGAATGCCTAAGTGTGAAGAATCTGAAAACAATGATTGTACGGATAATTATCGATAAGTACGTCGGATCGAGCCTGTACAGGTTGGATGGTGAACTGCATGGGCGGTTATGTCTAAAAAAGATGGCCATTCCCGCGCGGTCAATGCACCGCTCGATATCGCATCGGCGACAGGGTGGTGAGCGCCATCCATCAACTATGGGATAGCCGAATATCGATTGGCTGTTGATTGTCGCGCGAGCGGTGATGGTCGCTCATCGGCGGTGAGAGTTGCATATGCCGATGCGTTCAAAAAGTGGCAAGTAAGGTCATGTGACACTGTGCTGAATATCAGCCAGCGATGTGCCAGATTTCGACTATTTTCCATCTATCCTTCATCTATTCATTTGGTCTTTCTCTAATATATGCAAGTGTCTTGGGTGGTTGAATTGACGAGACTGTGAAAGTACCTGCACGCACATCAATTATGTGTCAATGCGTAGGGTGGGGAGTGTTTGTAGTCAGCGAACTTGACCGCACGCGACGATAGATCACTTCCATGAGGATCATTGTATTGGACAAATTGATATTCAAACTTCCGTACGAAATATTGTCGCGTGTAGATCAATTGTAATTGATTAGTTAACCATCGTCGAGAATACTTTGTATTGACCAACATAGATACTTTCGTACCGCCATATTCCATTTGGAAATTGATTGTTAGCTGTATAATTTGATTGAGATAATTGTTTATTCAATAAATTATTTGGGCGCTAAAAAGGCCACTTCACGAGTATCAATTGATTTGAAACCAGTCGGTATTTATTTAATTAATAATAAAGAGTGGTGTGGTACGAGTACAGCAATTTGACCATGGAGATCGAGCGAAGAGACTTTAGGAAGCATAAGAACCTGCGGCGTCTACACGTGGTGAATTAATAGCGTTGAAAAAGTATCGTATAAATTAATCTCACTGTTCTCACAGCTATCTTACTGAATACTTGACCTTGTATTCACATTTATCGGTTTGCTGCATTTTTTTGTCTTTGAGGGAGTCCGAGGACACGTTGGTTTTCGTAATTTTCAGCCAATTGGAAAATAATTACAAAGTTAATAATTGAAATTATTCGCGTCTAGAATCTTTCGCGTTATAAGAAGAAACTTACGGTTTGATTATTTAAATCCGAATTGAGAATAATTGGTTAGGAATTCAGAGTTTGTTCTGGATATGATAAGGCGCGTGTGATCGGTCCCGGTCGATGGTCCAGAGTAGAGAGTGCAAGAGTGTCGTGCTCTGGCATCGACGAATTATCGATCTCCACTTTCCTACGTTGTTAATCGGAGAAGAACTTGGGGAGGGGCACTTCTGGGAAGATACATCCCAGTACGTATAGATGACATCTCGTTATTGGTATTGCTATAAATAACTCACCACAATATCATGATAATACAAAATAAACATTATCAAGTGTCACACCACCTCAGGTGCGAATCACTCACAACCACAAACATCACTCACCATTACTTTTTTTCGGTGATGTATGCATGCAACTCCTAGCTCACTTCACATGAATTACCTGCAATCTCAGCCTGAGGATTGCGAAACCAATATCAATCCTCTTTCATCTATACCATGACTCAACGACACGCCATATTATCTCTCTCCAGCTTCAATACGAAAATATACCAGACTATCAAATGAATACTATGCGGAATGAGGAGAATCATTAAGTGCAAAGATATTTTATACGGGGCTCATTTCGTTGGAGATATTCTCCCTGAATTAATCTCTCGGGGTTCTTCTAAGCAGAATTTCTATGCGTGGAACGTCGATTTCATCAGATACATCCTGAAATATGGAATTGGCAACAGGGCAATAAGGGTATTTATTACCCCCGTCTCGTGACGTGGAAATTACGTAAACGGTAAATGGCAAAATGTGCGTAACGCAGTCTGACTACACGTATCATTGAAGGGTCACACACCAACTGCTCACGATGGAAAAAGATGATGACGATGGCTCCCTACAATATCTAGCCTCGTTGCAGAAGTACACCTTTCATTCCTTGACAAATATATAATTCTTATAAATGTTAACATGTTTTTGTTATTTGATGACGCAGTTGAGCTTTATCCACCATAAATTCCATTTCGAGTCACTTCAAACTTTTAACATCTCTTCGTTGTTCTCTTATCAATCTTGTTCTTTTATCGATACTCCCAGAGTATCCGCTCCTCGGGACCGCTGGTTGTAAATCTTATTGCATTTGAATAGTTCATTTGACCGTATCCCAGCGGGTTATCATGGAGCATCGACTTCATTAACATAACTCACTGTATATATAGACCCAGGAATCTGAAAAATTTCGAGTACGTAGGTGAGATCTGTGCCCCAACACTAACAACCGCAGTGTGGGGTCCCAATTGCTGATGGTTGTCTTTTATCCCTTTTGATTATGCATGAAGTGGGAAGAGGCTCCATTTGAACACCATGTCTTCTGTGAAATAACCAGTGAAGGTAAACTTCGCTGTGAAGCAAGGTGTCATTTTGACTTTTTCGCGGCGAGGCGGAGTTCGTGCACTCAAAACTTCACCATCCAGAGTTCTCTGTCAATTGAGAGGCTATTAATTGATGGACCTCACTCTTAGGTCATAACCAAGGCTACATACGATCTGTACTTTTCTGGCCCATGAGGGCACTCGTATTGCTCATCAAAAGTGATGCTTAATGATAGGAACAATATCATGTGTCAATGGATCTCTTAGCAACTTTTTCAATCCGCACATACAAGATAGCTCAAAATCTTATGCCGGGGCTGAACGGGATGGATCTGGTCAGTGTCGACGTTGAGGTAGTGGTTTTATCGACGAAAAACCAGTCAGACACCAGACACATCAGCTGGAGGTGACTGAGAAGTTCGAATTGCTATCGCATATACCCCGGTCTAAACTGAATACATATAAGTAATTTGATTGGTGTCTTTTCTGACCGTGTCCTCGATTATTATCAGCACCACCATCCACGTTCTCGAAATTATTCCGTCCCCGCCGTTCATCTTACGGCATGTTAATTAGTATTTCGGAAATTTTTTTTTGCTCAAGTGTTATATAAATATAATATTTATTCAATGTCTCATTGCAATTGAACCGTCATAATGTGGGTGGGTGCGATGTTGGGTCATCAATAATGAAAATATTTCTGAAAATTATCCTTAACGTTACCCAATCAATCAATTTCGCGCGTCGACTCTTCTCTTGTTACATTTGGCCGTTTGTATTTGGTATATATGTAGTCGTCATCTGAATATCATTCAACTCGTTACTATTCAAACACTGTTTTGTTTTCGTTTCAGGTCACCTTGAATGAAGTCTCAACGCGGCGTGGATATTTCATTATGCATAATTTTCATATCTATGGTTGGAACTTGAAAGGAAACCCGGCATTTCTTCATTGATGAATAAAGCTTCACACAAAATAATAGAAAATGGTTCGAATCGCTGATTTCTCATGCAAATGTTCTCCAATTATGCTATAATTTCAGGATCGAAACTGTGATTTCAACGTCAAGTATTAGTGTTACTTACTGATTGGAATTTGGAACATATTCCTAATGTGTACTTTTCGATTGATCGTGTTTGACGGTGATCCGTGTGGCTACACTTCAAATTTTGTTTTTCGTTCAACCGTTTCTTCTTCTTCACCGATATCAGTCCCTTCATTGTAATATCGAATTTGGGGTCATAAGCACCTGGAGGAGGTGCATCACCTGCAAACAAAAAAATGCGAACTGATTTGAGTTCTGCGCAAACTATAGCAACAGAAATAATGCGCTGATCATCCGATTGGACGTCTGTCAATTGCGAGAAAAACTCATCGCGTATAGTATACCGCCCAAATTAATGATGGAATGATATACGATCTCATCTGTAGAATCGTTCATTAGTATCGAATAATGTCTTCGAATCAAACGTATATCACAATCGTGAATATTCACGAAAAAATTTGATAAGCTGGGACTAGACTGGTACTTTTCATCGTCGCAGTAAATCGTATTAATCATGAAAATGGAAAATGAATTGTCGATTAACTATGCGCGAATTTCCCCAGCATCTCAATTTATACATTTGTGAGGTCATACGATTTCCTTTCGCAATCATATAATTCATATTAAAAACGAAAAGATGAACAGCAATCAAATTTCAACACCTTGCAGATATTTTAGAAATTAGGAATTTGGGATGTGAAATGACATACAGTGAGTTCAACATCTATACTGTATAATAGTGATGGTGATTTCTCATCTTTCATATCAGATCCTACGAACTATCGAGTTCAGTTTTGTCGCTCCAATCATTCCGAGTACAACTCAATTTGAACGTTCAAAAATGTATAAAAAATTGTATTCCCAAGTTTCAATTTTTTTGCCCTAGTCATTTTCTGAATCCCGCGCACAAACCTACAGACAGTCAGACAGACAGACAGATAGACAAGGGCAACACCCTCCAACTGGAACTTCAGTCAGTTGTGGAAAAGAGAGAGTCCTCTTTAACAAAGTTTATTTCATCTGAGTAAAGTTTCTGCTATCGTGAACCAAAACATTCATCTATTATTTTCGTAAGTTGTAATACCTCAATTTTCCATTTTCACTTTTCATCGCTTTAGTGATAAATGAAAATCGGCAACTTTTTGATATGGCCTGATTCGAGGTGAAAAATTGATATGTCTGATTAATTTTCAACTTACGGTTTGACCGGAAATACAATCTTTATGTATTTTTGAACGTTAAAATCAGGTTGTACTGGCAACTGCCTGTGCGCGGAATTTGAAATTGTATCAACAAACGCAGCCGTGTTTCGTGAAAAATACGTGCGTGCAAAATCGATACCGCTTATGATATACAGCTGACCAATTGATATTTGGTTTGGCATCACGAATATCTTATAAACTGCTCCAATTACGAGGGAACTATTAGCACTTTCACCATATAATTTGCTGATTCTATTTACATCGCGACCAAAATGAATCCATTTGGTACAGTTTCAGCAGAGATATTCGTCTTCTAATATCCGTCTTTAATCGCTCTGACCGCCTCGAATTCAGAGTAGTTACTATAAACTCTGGTCTCGCTACTCCCGGTATATAGTGTTGCTTTGACGAGCTTCATCGAATCGATATGAGGTAGGATAGTATATTGAAGAAGGATTGACATTCTGAAACGAAAATCGTAATCATCCGATAGCACAGGATATCAATAAAACATTGAATTCTGTCCGATCCCTACTTCTCTCACGTAGTGATGAGTGTATTGTATTGGGGTCGAAATTCACTTTGTTTGATTTTCAGATTTCTTCATGTTTCGAGCCCGCTGAAACCAAAATGACTGGTTCCAGCGTGTTGTCTCTGTCGGTTCCATGTAACAATATCGTGATACCAAATGCCCGAATCTAAAATAACCAACGACACAATAATGAATATAATATATAGTGCTACAAATTTTTCGTCATCCAATGCAAAATCATCATCATCAGCATATCTGCTTTAAAGTCTATTTTCGCGGTACTTTAATTTTAATTGGTCTTGATTTTTTTGTCTATCGATGATCATTACTTTGTATTTCGGACGTTTTGTCGTTGGTTATTTTCTTCGAATATTATTACTACGGGCGTTCCCTCGCTATGATATTATTACTACCTTGTCCGTCAATCTGTTTGTCTGTATGTCTATGTACGTTTCTTACATAGGTGGGGAATGTAAAATTGCTACATCCGATTAGGATTCGACTTTCCGTTTAGCCAAAATAATGTAAATGTATGGTTTCGCATGCTCTAATCGAGATATCAGGTAAACGGAGTGCCGTAAGTGGTTGAAAATTGGTACGATTCCTCACAAGAAATTAAAGTTTGAATATTGCTATCTGACACTTTTATGATGCTCCTGGTCTGACTGAAAATGACGTTCATATGCATTTACGCACGTTCTGATCAAGATATCTACGATACAACTGGACAGAAATAGTTGGAAGTTTCCTTCTGAGAACTCAAGAGTTGGATCTCACTATACGACATTCCGATCGTGCTTTCGGTCACACCGGAAATAACGTTTATGTAACATTTTTCCCGCCGTGAATAATATTAACATTGGATTTCGTGCAGTTTGTGATCGAGATATATTTTGAATCGTTGAAAATGGGTAGGTCTCCAAGAAATCTTTAATTCAAATCTCTTATTACGTTCGGACCCGAAATGCAGTTTTTATGAAAGTGATATTCTCTCTAATGATGGCACGACAGTATTCATCAAAAATCAATTTATTCTCCATAAAAAGTTGATATGTGCAAATGCTAATAGTCGTGTCAAAAGTTTTTTTGTCAATAGTAATCCTATTAAGGGTGATATATGATTTCTTCTCATATTTTTCGCAAATAATTATTTATCACACAAAAAATCTTGTGCAAACAACATTCTTCTATTATTATGAATTGAGAAGAAGAAAAAAAGTCACGTCCTGGATTCGATCTTACAAATGTGTCACCCATCGAAGTACTGATCGGGATAAATTTTACTTAGCTTCGTTGTTCGGTTGGTATCCCCAAGTCCCTGTATACAGCACATTCTATTCATGAATGATCAATTGATTTATCCATATGGAGTGGAAAAAATATGTCCTCTACAAACTTATATTTTAATGATTTAAATTCTATTTTCACATGGAATATCCGGATAATCCTCAATTGACGGACACTTCAGAATATTATATGATAATTGTGATCATTGCTATCTCCTTGAAACCATCAATCACTTCCAATTGGATAACTATTGATCAATAGTTTAATATTGGCAAAAGAATGTTTGTCGTTATTATCGGCATTACCAATAGGTTTGTTAATAGATTTTTTTTCTCGATGTAGGTATATTGAGTGAAAAATGTCGGATGAATGCGATAAAATGACTTCTATAAAATGGAAATTACTTCCCTTATGTTCTATATCTTCGACTCGGATTAACAGCCGATTGAAATCAATTTCATGAAATTGACGTCCCACGTCCCACTCAACATAAAATGGTCATGATAACAAAATATTTTTCCGAAAGATGTGATTCTGTTGAATTCTTTCCCCAAATGTTCCTTGATCAAATACCAATAGACACAATTGGTGCTAATAAATCCTAATAATTCCTAATAATACCTCCACTAATGACTTTGTAGAATTAAAGCTCTAACAATGTAGTCTTATAAGGTGTTTCAATTTGGAATTCCAATACAATATCGCTCAATAATGACTTCTATTGATATTTAATAATTCTCCCGCTTGCAATGAATTTCAATAGTATCCCTATTCAATTGTAATAGTATTCTGTTTGAACTTGAATAGTACGAATATCAGTTATCAGTATTATACAGTGATATTCAATAGCAGCCAATAGTATACTAGTGAATACTATTGAATACTATTGAATATTCAGTGTGTTTCAGAGTTTTTTCATGTGGGGTGTCTACTACTTGCCGCAATTATTCTTTTTCTCTGTTCCTGAATGAAGTTAAAAAATTGTTGAAAATATACATGTATATATATGTTGGTGGAAATCAACAAAGTGAACAGGATTTGCAGTCTTCTGGAAAGTTTCTTGATCGAACCAGATGTAATTGATGAAAATTTGGACTAATCAAGACGAAGAACTTGCATTAGTCTATCATGTATATTCGCATCGAAAAAAAAAAAAACAGCTACGTTATGAAAACGTGCACTGAGTACGTTCTGATGGTAGTTTGGTCCGTAACAAATTTGAAAAAAGATTTGATATCGTCCATTACCGTCAAGTATAATGTCAGTGATTCTCATAATGTTCTCAGCTGTGTGAATATTACATGCAGACACTTTACATGTAATATTCACAGTCTACTAATCCCACTGCGCAATGGGATGGACGAAATATGCAATCACGAAAATTTTTCATCTCATTGTCTCCGCATAGACTTCAGACATAAGTATTATATGTCACTTTATATCCTTCATTCCTAACTATCATGGTGGGAGAAGTTTACGATGATTTCAATTACGGAGATATATTATAAGGTCCATTTATGTATACAGTCATCGTGTTAACGTGAAATCATTGTTGACATGGCGTTGTAGTCACTATAGTAGCTGGCGCGCCCGAAAATAAAATAAAAAAGTTTGGACCGGGTTTACGAGCTCATTCTGACGGACAGTGTTTTAGGAGAATTCACAGTCACAATTTACATAGTCAAATCTGAGGTGGATTTCAGATGATGATATTATAAGTAGTGCAAAATATGAGACTGTCCTTCTCATTCAGATCAATGTACCTTTTTTTCAAATACGACAGGGACAAAATTCCGCGTAACTGGTTGCGTTGTTCCAAATTGTGATGTTCAGGAAAAATATATCACACGATTACTGCACTGCAAAATCGAGAGTTTCGATGCAAAACGTCAGAACATTTTATTGAGTATCTTTGACATCGCAGGCACTTATAAAACGTTCATGAGTGTTTCGAAAGTGATTACATGGTTCAAAATGGTGAAGATAAGTAATAAACAGATTCATCGTATTGAACGCAACCACTTGATTTTGCAGGGATTTGCAGTATGTAAGATGCTTCTTCTCTATCATTCATTATTGGTTCGGCGACATATCTAACGCACTAAATTCACAAGATCACTCAATGTCCATAGTTGAGAACTTTTTGACTTATCACAATTCTGAATGCAATAACATATTATACGATTGCCAAAAATGATTATGGTTCACGGTTGATGAAAGTAATTTTCGTAAATTTAACTTTGTTAGGTGTAGCGATTTGTTGAAATTTTTCATTTTATTTCGGGTGCATCAAGTACTATAGTACTATACTGGCCACAACGCCACATCAACAATGATTTTACGCCAACACCGTGATTGTTTGCATCAATAAACCACATAATATATCTTCGTAATTGACATCATAGGAAACTTTTCTCATCATAATGAAGTGTTTGCATGACGCAGCTGAACAAATTATGAGAACCATTGACACTATACTTGGCGGTTATGAACGATACCAAATTATTGTTCAAATTCGTATAGCACCAAAATACTATTAGCGCGCACTTGGCGCACTTTTTTCCTGTTTTTTTGTTGATTTCAGTTTCCTTTCGTAAAGCGATATACAAATCGTATCGTCTCGATCCAAAGAGTTTATGAAATGAAAATTCATGATTTTAAGATCAGCCTATCAGGGCACAGTACCTCCGGGACTGAAAAAGCCCCCCGGCGTGAAAAAATCTATGCCACACTAGTGCGAAGTAATATTCTATCCACGCATCATGGTCTAAGACGTATTTATACGGATTATGAAGTCGCATAAAATACTGTAGGTACGTAGTATCTTCGAAACTCTTGCGCTATTATACTACGCGTTCCCGTTCAGAAATTCATTTCATTCTACACCCGCTGCAAATATGCATTTTGAAGTACTTCGACATAGTTGTTCATGGACTCTATAATCTACGCGGTATCAACATTAGGCAATAACTGAGTGTACGACAAAGTAACTGCTGTGTTTTCGCCTACCGATATACGAAAATCTTCATATATCATTTCACCGCCATCCACAGAAAATTCACCATAATTCTGCACCGTAATTAGTCGAAAGTTACACGCGTCTGCAGGTGTCTGAGCATTTACTCATTCACAAAGCAATTGATAGAATGGTAATATATTCGTGCATGTTATTCTTGTTATCTTGAGTCGGAATTCGTGAATTGTACATTCCTTCATTCGATCAACTAGTAAACCGGATATCTATGCTATAGAAACTATGGTGCGGACGACATGTACTTTTTATTTCATCAGGTAGAGAACCTGGACACCAAAAACAAGTGTGCGGACGCTAAGCACATCAGAAAGTTCCAACATTCAATACAGATGTACACGGAGAGAAAAAAGTAGTAATTTTTCCTTCGCCAGCCACATGAATTTTTACTATGGTCTATAGTAACGGCGGACTAACCTCGAACTATCTCACTTTTTACTATGGTCTTAAGTAAAAAATTAGAGGAACTTTACTACAGCGCCATCTGAGAACTTACTGACATCTTGTCTCAATTTTACTATGGTACTAAGTATATAATGCTACAGACTATCGTAAACATTGTCATTATAGTGATTTTTATTTACAAATATACACACATGAATACGCGCACGCGTATTTTCATACACGTGCGCGTTGACACACATTTGTTTGCACTAACTTAATGGTTAATTATACGCATAAATCGACATCAATGCCCAATAGAATATTATGCGTTCAAACGATAAACGTTAACCTCAAAAACAAAGAAAAATTAAAACACTTTTCATTCATCATGTTATATCACCGCACAATTCACATACACGTCACGCAACCAACATGCAGATGCATTTTTATTTGTAAAGCGCTCAATCCGAGTTAGTTTTTTATGCATAAATAATTTTAATAACTTACCGTTGAAATTCAGTTGACACACGGCTTGGATGTTTTGTTTTCACAGACTTTTCGGTTTTCGCGCTATGAACACAACGCCGCTCTGACGCTACGCAACGGGAAGCTAAACAGAAGAATAGCGCGCCATAAACAAGTAACAGATATGTTTAAAGGCTATATCGATTGCGCACAACGCGAAACGCGTGATTGTCAATAGATAGACTGTAAATTAATTTTCGTATCTTTTATGAAAAAATATAATTTACATTATGAGTCATTTTCATTTTGTTACTATAAAAACAAATATTAACGAAACTATTGGATAATAGTAAAATATGATCTGTACCATACGTAATTTCTACTTTGTTACCATAGTAAAAATTTGACAGCAAATTATAGTAATGTCACTTTTAAAAATTACTATGAGACATCGCAAATATTGGTTGAGACTATAGTACATTTTAATATGACTATAGCAATTTCTGTCATAATGTGAATGTTGTCCACCGATGCTATGCAACCATAGTAATTTTTACTTCGATTTTCTCTCCGTGTACACGCACAAGTAGCGCGGGATCGCGCGGGATGAATGACGAATGATTCTTATTTATAGATTAGCCTTCATGTTAGTTGTCTCATTCATAGTCAAAAATAATGAAAACCGGCGATTTTGATATTGAGGAGCGTATATCTCTGTTGATACTAGACCGAATGACCTCATTTTGATCGCGATGGAAATTGCATGAGCGAATCATATGATGAAAGTACAAATAATATCGCCGCAATCGGAGCGGAATACGAGATATTTATAATGTCTACCAAACCTCGACGCGTTAACCGTATATTATAAACAGTAGCGATTGCGCGTCCGTACTTGGCGCGAAACGCGGCCACGTTTTTTGATACATAGTTCAATGGTAACTCAAACAAATGATGTAAATATTTTTCAAAAATGAGCTTTCAAAAATTATTCTGCTGTACCATAACCCATTTTTTTTAATGGCTCTAACTTTTAAGAAATACAGATGAATTCGAAAGAAGTGAGATTAACAACGACCTCTAAATTTCACTCATCGTATTTCGTGCAAATTTGAAAACAATCCATCAAGTGGTTTTCTTGACATGGTGTTCACCGACTTCGAAAACTAGATCATCTGCCGGCGGCCATGTTTTTCTGCTGTTGAGCCTATGTATAAAAAATGCCGTCCAACAGTCTCATCTGTACCTCGACAATGGTTGGTCGCAAAATAAAAATGAGAAAGTTCCATGATCAATATAAGTGTAGTTATCGATGTACTTAGCCGTTTTTCGAAAAAAGAAATTTCCACAGAGTGGTCGGTGCTGAAAAAAGGTGTCAATTGTACGAGATGTTGCCTTACAAAGCACATCACTTGGGTGCCTCCCTCCGACTTCTTTGAAACTCCTGCACATGAAAGAGCATTCGAAACTCAGACACGTATGCATACGTGCTTAAAATCATGAAATACGTATTGTCGATGGAAGGGCTGCAGATCGAATGAAATAAACATGGAAATTTTTGAATCCTGAATGAAAGTAAAAGTAAAGAGGGGGTGCTCCACCCTTTCAGGGCATTTTATTGATTTTGCAGTATGAGAATATCGATTGGGACCTTGTAAAAATATTCCGCATCAGCAGGAACATCTTCGACAAGGAAAAGACGGTTCCGATAAGGAAATTCAAATAGGATTACTATTGAAAAAAAACCTGAAGACATGTAAACTTCATTGGCGTGCTCTCATTGAGATAGTTTCATACAAATATATTCAACCCTTTTCGATTGGGGATGAGAACTAGGTAAACACAGGGGTGGTAAATCCAAGGAGAACACCCAAGTGTTCTTTCTTAGATTCGGGAGCTTTAGAATGACTAAATATAAAAAAAACGGCTACGTACAGCGATAGTCACTGCAATGTTAGGAAATTGTGTTTTGAAACTCCTGAATAAAACTTGATTTAGATGTTTCAAGACGATACTCCCGATCAAACCAGAAATTGAAAACTGATCAGACATAGCGAATTTTATCTCGTGCACCATATTTCAAAACTTTCCATGTTTCGAATTTTTCGCATCAGCCATCTCGTAAACGACACACCTCTCCAGACAGGCAGACCGACAGACATGTGCTTTCCATGAAGGTCACCAGAAAATTGAAAAAAAAATCTAGGTAGTTTTCCTTTGGATAAAACTTTTTTGTAGATTTTTTCAGATTTTTCGCGTGGCTGAGTGTAATGTCACAGCTCATGTCACGGAAATACTTGGTATACCTCTTCCGATTCCCTGATCATTGTTTGGTTGTAAATTTCATACAAACAATTTGTCTCTCTTTCTCTTCTTTTCGATGGAAATTGTCTCGGATTTTGAGAATCAGTTTTAAAACCGTTTTAGCCCAAAAATCATAGAAAAAAATATAAAAATACCATTCCCATGTGCTCGCGCAACTCCAATTGTCATAGAGAAAGTTGAGCATACTCCTCAAATGTATATGTTTCACTGGGAAACAAATCGAAGTGGGGATTCAAATCTATCATGAAGAAAAAACAATATCACGCCGTTAATAAACTAGTTTTATTCGTAGGAAAATGTCACAATGTTTTCTATACTCATCAACAGACGAGGTACATTCTCGAGCCAAGTATAAGCCTTATATGACGTCTCTGACAGAACTCTAGGCCTACCGCTGTCTATACAGGGCAAATCAGTGTCCTCCACACCACTAATAATCGAATCGCCAATAACTCTATAAATACAGCAAATTCACCCAAAAAATCTATGAATATATATATCAAACCGACGATTCCCTGCAATATATTAGACCTAAAAATGAATGATTTCGGGTTTCATATACTTAGATATGGATTTAGTATGAATAAGCCACACCCCTTGCGAAGATTTTGAGTATTTCAGATGTGTCAGCTCATTTTTGTTCTTTAGTGAAAGATATGCATTTGAGGAGTTGGCAATTGGAGCTGCTCGAATACATGAAAGTGGAATTCATGTGTTTTTTTTTCTGGTCGAAGAGTGATCAGAGTCTTGAAAGAGGCAGAAAACAAGTATGATCGCAAAATTAGCTATATCTCTATCCCCACAGTCACACAAAAGATTGAAAAAATTCACAAAAAAATCTTATCGATGAACAAACTGCCTGAATTTTTTTCCAAATTTATGGGACCTTGATGGAAATATGTTGCTGAGTTCACGGAGAATCTTTCATATGGTGACATTGTCGGAAATTTATTAAATATAGTAGTTACGAAATTCATTTCTCGGTCTATTACAAAACTCTTCTTATTATCAAAGTGATGAAAGGTATAAATTCTCACAACAGGTTTGAGAGCGATTCAAAGTTGATGGAAAAAAAATAGTCGCCAAAACTGTAAAAATGTTTCAATTCAATTGAGATATGCATTCAAAGTTTCTTAGCACGATTCTGATTGTGGGTGAATTTGTTGATACGTTACTAAAATTTTTCAGATATGTTCAGTCAGTTATTTACGCGAGGCGTTCCACCCACCGAATGCACGCAGCCCGGCACATGGCACTTGTTCAATGCGCATGCTCGGGAGCCCCCAAACCTCACCCATGACTTCTAGATTAATTCCTAATTTCAAATTTCGATAGCTAATATTTTGAATTAATGTTGCACAATATGGTAACTTGCCTGGCTTAATACATGATATGCGCATTCCATGAATACGCGAACATAATGTTTTTTCTGTCACGAATACAGAATTTACTAGTTCAATGAAACTGGATTGTGAGTTCGATTATTCTGAGGCGACAAATGCATTTTAGAACTATCAATTTCGGACAACTTTTCCGTAGTGAATACTTTGTATATGGAAACGGATAGGCGTTACGGTCATGTAAGTATTGAACCGGAGCAGAGAACGGAAGAATAGAAGTAGAGAGAGAGAGAGGGAATATATGAGCAAGAGAGCGTAGATCTGTTGATCAGAGCAGAGTGGGGATGTCTAGCGCGTTTCGCCATCCATAGTGTACTTGGGTACACGTGTATCAGTAGGTATAGAACAGCTGCGCGCATAGAATCATAATTTTGTAATTGATAATGGAAATAATTTTAGCATCTATGCAAATAAAAGTGAGATTCAATGTCACCATCCTTATTAATCTCCGCGCTTTCGCTCTCGCTATTTTTCTGTTCAATGAAAATGATGAGCGAGTTCAACCAGACACTTACAAGTATTCACTTCAGACGTATGTACCCACCCAGACACACAACTTTTTGTCTGTGTACGAAGTTTAAACAAAATTGATACTAAATGCACGGTTTTGGTCGGATTTTGACTTTTAATACTACCCCAAAAATATTATCAATTATGCATTTCTTCTGCAAAATACAAACAACTGAATATTCTATACATGTTGGTGGCTGACTTGACTTCGTTTTTCCGACAGGAAAGTTTTTATTCATGAATTATGACAGGATAACACTTGACGAATATTTGGAGTTGACACAGATTAGACGGGTACTTGACGCCAAATTCTCCCCCGAAGTCGCATTCATTACATCCAGGGCCATGTTCCATTCTCTATATCATTTCACTATTGCCCGTGCAAAAGTAAAACGGCACACAACTTGGATGAGTAACGGTTAAAAATTTTTCATGTTTTTCAGGCGTATACATACTTTTACATTCGTTGAATCGAAGTATTTTTGCTTTCGAGAATGACATGCTGATATGAATCTGAATGCACTTCACAATGTAGTCTGCGCGAATACAGAAGCGTGAATTCTGTTCATGTGATAGCGATCGGGGAAATTTCATAGACTCCGACCGCCTAAGTTCACGAACTAGGCCGATATAAACATCTGCTCGGTAAATGCTATATTGCTCTCCAAATATAACTTGAAGGGTGTACATTATGTAGCGGAATTCATGACACTGAGAAGGGGCCCCCAATATTCAAACGATCTCATTGGTCGATCTTGTAAACTCCTCCCAGAAGAATCTCCGCTTACCGGATTTTCGTTTCATGGACAGAATTTTGGCGTAGCAATGTAGTAGAAGATAGGGATGGTTACAATGCAATATCATGAAGCGTGAACTGGTAGGTAGAAGGATACCGGTTGTACCCCTGCGTTTGCACCCAGCTGGGACGAACTGCATTTTATTTTTTTTTTTCTTCCAAGTACCGAATCCCTACTAGCGCGCATTCCAGCGGTAATACATTATTGATCGCACACCTACCATATGGGAGAACCCAAGTATAGCCGAATATATTATTTTTGGCTTTAAATCAAAATTCACGAGATACGAAGAGTTATAATACATTATTGCGAGAACGTGAATCTTGCTCGAACCCATTCGTCAGGTTAAATAGTTTTTCCAAGACTTACATATAATTTTTGAGATCGGATAGATGCACCGACGAAAAAGTATCTGTTGAATTGGATAGATTTGATAATGTTGATAGATCAGTTTTGTATGAAGAAAGTCGAATGTATTCTATGTTGAATGATGAAATATACAAAAAACAATTTTTCTATTGGAATATTTTTATCTATAGTCGTGCCATTAGAAACTTTGTAGTAAGTAAAGTAACAACCATGAATTATTGCCGAGCGCGATTCATCTTGTTAGTTAAGGATGAAGAATTATCGGCGAATGCCTGTTGTTACGTCAAAGTGTTTCCATAATCATAGTTAGTTAGGAGGAAACGCGCCACCGGTAGAGGCCCAGTATTTTGGTATAATACGAATTTACAGGAATATATGTTATCGCACAATACTACCAAAAATATACTCGATGATTCTCAAAATATTGTCAGGTGTCTCACACGAACATCTCGCATGTGATTTTTAACTGAGTCTACTAATCACACTACGGAATAAGATGAAAGTGATATGTAACTACGAAACTTTCGTCTTTCGGTGTTTCTCGATAGACTTCATAGATTTGTATTATGTATAACATTATGACATTGACTACGATCTTGATAGAACGGTTTAACGACGTTTCATGTGTTCCAATTCTCAAGATATACTTCAAATTCCATTAAAGTGTATAATCATGGTAAGCCGATGAATCATGGTTGTAGTAACATTGTGAAGACTCTAGTACTTGGCACGCCCGAAGATAAGATAGAAAATTTTTACCTGGAATTATAATCATCTGTTATAGTCCATATATATCATATTGATGGAGAATTTCCCAGTGGAACCTACTCTCATTTTTCGAACGCGACGCTGCGACAAATTCCTCCTCACAATTCCTTAATTGTAAGGGAATATAACGCTTGTCCTCATCTTCCTGATCAAAATATTCGCGTGATTTGATCCCAACAAGAGGTAATGGTAAACATGACATTAATTCCAATCATTATGTTGAATACTCCCGCTTTAAATTTTTCCATCGTGAGCTCAATGAATTGCCAGAAGCAGCATATTACTTATACATACTCCCATCGTAGATATCTTACAACGCGTGTTCTCACTTTTTTCTTGTGAGAAACGATAATTCAATTGTTCTTGTATGTGCGGCTTATTCATTAAGTTCTGAATCTGCATTGTCAGGTCCAAAGTCATAAACTCGTAACAAACGATGATGAAGATGTCTTACTGAACTGATGGCCACAATATTGGCATGCATGCGTTGTTCTGGGCCGTAGTTTGATCCGTTTACTAATGTATGATTCACATGTTGGATCGAATATATGATAATTCATCATTGCTTTCGGTAGCGGAAAGTTTTGGAAAAGTTTATATTTCGAACTAGTCAAAACATCCTGATTGTATAATTTATTGATCATATTGATCATCTCACAAATCGCAACCCAAGGTAAAGAGTATTCTCGTCCGAATAGTACAGGCATCACGATCGCGTCTTCTTTTGTATTGGATGTACATGAGCACAGTGTTCCATTGAAAAACTGGTCCTTATTAAAACCCTATAATTCTACGAATGCATATACATCGTGCCCTGTGAACGATTGTATTCAAATTGTTGCATACGTTCTAATTCATATTATTCTTTGAAGTAATTTGATGTCTATCACACGAAGCTTCTTCCAATTGAACGAATAGCTCATCACTGTGATCAGATAATGGTGCTCGATTGTTCATACACTGAGAATAGTTTATGAATATTGTAAATTAGGTCTCACTTCAAACTCATCATCACAATACTCGAATATTTGATTAGCCTCGTTAATGTCTTCATGCCTTTTGTCAATATCATCCACATCGGAACTTTAATCACAAATCGTATACGCAGCACTCCCAATACTCGACTCCATCATTTCCTAAATAAAAATAATTACTATTCAATATATATTTATATCTGCTTATCTTTCTCCATTGTGAATGACAACGCATAAATAGATGCTCCTGATCAATATAACGGCCTTCGCTTAGTTTTGTGCCACAATTGTTAATACAAAAGGGAATGATCGATAATGTATCAAATAATCTGTCAATAATTGCTGGCGCTTTCGTTTATTGGTTGATGTTCTTCGTGGTGTATCTTGTGAAGAACCTGGCCCCACATAAATTTTATACTTTCCACGCATTTTCGCATATATACAATATTCTTACGGACATTATGCACAATAATGAAAAAATCGATAGGATGATGAGAATAATGGTGACTGTATGGCTACCACGTTCAAATATGGCATATGTACCTATATTATGTATACGCTAGAAAAGTATGTTTATAATTTATATAACTTTGGTTAAATAAAATACTTTTATCGTGTGCAGTGCGGTAGTTGATATGACGGCTGACCTCTTTTCAGGGTACATATGATCTGTGAACAATGGGAAACGCGATTGCAAATCCGTGCACTCACACATTGGCGAGAGCCTTTTTGGCCGTGAATCCTAGCGTAAATAGTCACAAATCATTTTCCTATTATCATAATCTTGGAACAACTCCGATACATAAGTGAGGTCAGCCGTCATATAGAATCGAACTTTCTATTTTTCGGATACAATATGGTCTGAAAAGTAGTTTTTCGATAAATTAAACGGCGCCCCGTTTTGGTCTATTAATATAGTGATTTTTGATGATAGAGACCAGCCTTAATCCGAGAATGAAAAACCCAGCCCTATAAATAAAATTTCCTAACTTTTTTATTCGAACCTTTTTTTATAGTACCAATATTTTCAGAGTTATTTCGTTCGAAATGCACACACTTCCTTATTTTCGTATTTTTTCCACCTTTGTCTCTCTAAGCGTTCACTTTTATTTAATTTTACCCATTATCAAACTGATAAATCATTCAATTATCTACATCATTTCTCTGAAACATTTTTCTCTACTAACAATACTTTTGTAGTTATTGCTCAGTTCATCGATCGAACTCCGTGCCATCAACGCAATATGACATCGGTATGTATTCAGTACTGAGAAAAAAATATTAAAGGATTCGATGATTATTTATTGGTCAACTTACCTGTATAAAAAATCAATTATGAATTATAATAGTCTTATTTCTTATTTATAAGTGTGCGGAACAATTTTAATTATCAATTTCCTTCCTTTTTTATATCCTCAGTTAGATTATTATTCAGTTTAATACAATCAAAAATACTAAAATCGGAAACATATAATATTCAATCAATTGTGAAGAAAAAATGGCTGTCTCAGATCGAGTTATTCGATCGATTTTTTTTTATAGGTTACTATAAAAAGGTATACCTATCAATAATAATAGGTATATCTATGACAAGGTAAATCGATTGAATAACTTAATCTGAGACAGCCATTTTTTCTTCACAATTGTTTAAATGTTATATTTTTCCGATTTTTGTATTTTTGATTGCATTCAACTGGATAATAATCTAATTAAGAATCAGAAAAGGGAGAAAATTAATGATCAAAATTGTTCCACATATTTATTAATAAGATATAAGATAATTATAATTAAAAATTAATAACCTTTTTATACACGTCAGTTGACTAATAAAAAATTATTGAATACTTTAATACTTTTTTCTTAGTACTGAATACACACTGATGTCATGCAGCGTTGATAGCGCGAAGTTCAATCGATAAACTAAGCAATAACTACAAAAGTATTGTTAGTAGTGAAAAGAGTATTTAACGATAGATGTAGACGATTAAATGTTCTATAAGTTTGATAATGGGTAAAACTCAATAAAAGTGAATGCTTGGGGAGATAAAGGTGAAAATATACCAAAATAGGGAAAATTGTGCATTTCGAACGAAATAACTTAAAAAAAGTTAGTCAATTTTATTCATAAGAAAAAAGGTTTTCATAGTTTTTTGTGTAAATTGAATTGACACTCTGGAAACACCACAAATCCGGCACTATGCTCAGAATACATTCCTTTAACAAATCATAATATCACATATGTGATATGACTGTGAATACGACAATTATGATACCCTAAATGATTTTCTGAAATATTTGTATTAATAAAATACTTGGATTCAATATTTTTTCGAAAACCGTGTTCAAGTTTATTTCAATTTTCTAACTGACTAAAATCATGTTGATTTCCAAATTTCCATGAACTTCATATAGAACATTAACTCAAAATTATAATTGAAAAATAATACTCAAATGAATCTAGATTTTGTTCAATCAAATAATTATATCTATCAATAAACGCAGAAATGAATTTTGTTTGATCTGAATCGACCTACCAGTAGATGTCTTCATATATGTCTGAATCTTGTTAGATAAAATTGAATCTAGAGCTATGTCAATCCGATCGGAAAATTATAGAGCCAAATTTAGTTTGATCTGGCCGGATCAGACAAAATCTACCCATACCACTCATACATAAAATTTCATCTGATTTGATCTGGTTTGATTGAAATTTGTTTTCTCGGGAAAGTATTCATATTCTCGATGGAGAGCTATTCTAAAGTTGATAAATACAGCACCAGGAACGATTACTGGAAGCTATGTTATGAATAGGGATTTTTGACACTGAAGATAATTGAACGTAAGGACATTAATAAGTCAAGAAAATGGCTGGCAGAGACATCTGTAACTGAGTTATCCACGTCTGGCGGTAGAGAGTCCTCTAGTAGGGTTGTATGGATGCCGAAAATCTTTGTGGTTGCATGACGTTTTCATCCTATTTCATGGTAGGCTTAGTGGACTAAGCACAATATCTCATGTGGGGTATTTGTATGAAACTGCTGAAAAATTTTTGAGGACCATTGACACTATTCGTAGCAGTATAGCACGATATCAAATCCTTTTGTAAATTTGTATCACATAAAAATACAATCAGTATGCATTTGGTGCTATTTTTTACTGCGTATCTGTTTTTTGTGGATTATTATATACATATATAATTCTACATGTGTTTAGCTGTTTTAAAAATATTACGGTCAGTTCCATCGATTTTGACGAGGTCGATGGAAGTGGATAGAAAGGAAGAAGAAACTGTTGAATATAGAATGAAGTATTTGTGTTTCACTTCATTCTATATTCTTCATACCTCATACTTCGTCGTAAGAAAATTTGTAAATTCTCGAATAAATACAATCAAAAACTTGGTAAATTATTATTGTTCATCGATTCTGTTTTTAATCTCTAGTTAGCGACACACAGGATATTCAAAGACGATATTTCTTCTCATCTTCTCGCCTATCACTTTGCTGATTGTGTGACTGTTGCGATTTCTGAGCCGCATCACGAATTTCTGCCTCCTACCCAACACAGAAAAATATGGATAAGAAAAAAAGTATCGTAATACATTTGCATAGATAAAACCAACCTCTCGCTGTCTTATTCCAGCATAGATAAGATCAAGCCCTTTTTGAATTTCTTCACTAACTGGTGGTGGTGTTGGAATATGATCACCTGTGGCATGAAAACCTGTCTCATCAGCTGTATAGTGAAGGGTGATTATCTGGCCATCAGGACTGGTATAAGAATAGCTGCCTTGCTGGACGAGTCCTTCAACCTTATCTGCGCCCTCGCCGATGGTTTTTATATATCCACTTTCTTCGGCAATAATATTATTACCAGTCTCATAACTGAAAGTGATAAAAAAATCAGACAGTGACTACCATTTTGCACTGACACGTAAGATGATACACACATATGAAAGGAAAGCAATATAGACAAAGCGCAAGGCAATATATCACATATGGTATTGTGTGAAACGCACACGTGAAAGTCTCACTGTGATCTATAGTTCAAGGGCATTCCCAAAGTAATTGGAATGGGGAGATGAGATGTTAACTACTATTTTCCTTCAAATACTCGGTTAGTTGGGCACGAAAGCACGCGGTTTTCACTCAAGTACTGTGGTGACTGATGTAAAATGACCATTATTTTTTTTTTTGTGTGTATGAATTTAGTAACGGTCACAATTTGAAATTTATTATTTTCGGACTCAGCTTCAGCGTTGCAGTAAACCACATTTGAAATTGTCGCCAAACAGGGCCCTCGCACAATTTGTGACTAGTTTGGTCATGTTTTGAACGGTCATGTAACGGTTTTGTCACAGTCAATTGTGCGTCACGTTTTTGTTCTACACGAATGACTGTGTTGTAAAATTGGCTAATCAATATTTTTTAATTCGACTTCCGGGCTACGTCATTTATCCCTCGACCAATGAAAATAATGGAAAAGGTGATGCACCTTTTCGAAATACTACCACCATGGGTGCTTTCCACCTAAGCATCTACTGTAACCTTCTGTGGAACCCAGTAGAGCGGTTGGAACAGATTGAAAAGTCGATTCGTTCCACATATACGCATAACATTGCGCCCATGAAGATCAATTATCTGCGAATTTATCCTAATGGATGGTGTCGGCAGCCAAGCGCTTAGCAGAAGTTCAAGATTCTAAACTGACAGAGCGCTGAGCAGCACAGCTCAGTCAACAGACGCCATATTGGAAAATCAGAAATACATGAGAGAACTATCTGCATATGAAAATGGAAGTCAACTTCTCCATATATTTCATCTTCCCCTTCTTTTTCTGAGGAATCTCCATCATCCATCATCTCATTAAAAATCAATTCTTTAATATTTTCCATCACAATACAGATTCCAGCGTACTGCAATTCAAATTTGAGGTTAGGATGCATGATGCCGCGGTAAAACCCAATTAGAGTTGTCCAGCGAACTCAGAAGCCGCCGCTTCCGCACGCTGCATAGCACAGCGGGGCGATTGGCTGACGAAGAGTATATGGATTTTGTATGAAAAGAGAAGAACGAAACTTAACCTCGGTCGGAGTATTTTTCATAAGGTATATCACTCCGCAATTTTGAGTGAGTTTCATAAATTACATGATCTGAATAGAAAGAGTTGGAAGTGTAGTTCTTGGTCAGATGGTGGTATGGGAATCAATAAAGAAATAACGTCTCTCACCTTGTTCTATACGTTCCATCATGCTCTTGCTCCTTGTTCCATTGCAATATCGGTACATACGTGGTAGTGGTGATCTGCCTATCATTGTTTTGTGGATTTGCCCCCGTATCCTGGTATTGTTGCTGTTGTGTTGGTGGTTGTTGCGGCTGTGGTTGATATTGGCCCTGGCTTGAGCGCCCCTGACTACTCTGAGCAACTGCCACGCCGACTATCACTGCTAGCACCTAAAAATGTATATAAATCCCTTTCCACATCAATGAGAACATAGAAGTGATATTGGACAAAGGTGTCAAAGAACAGGAAATGATATGAAATAATAATAATGAGATCCGAGGAAAAAAACTAATAATTATCGTCATGTGAGAGGTCAGAAAATATGAATCTTTGTGCTTCAACATCAAGATAGTTGTATAACCAACGTAGGAGTACATTCTCGATCCAGTTTCCCGCATCCATAACATATCTTCGTATATGTCTCCGCACACAAACAATAAGGAAAAAGTCTGGTGTAAAGAATTCCAAAGTAAGTTTTAAATAATCATCATAAATGTAACATTTCAAAATTAATTTTCTACCTTGATATATGTATGGATACATGTAGTTAAATGACTTCCTGATAGAGTTATACCAACATATATTTACCCAAGCCATACCGAAGATGAGTGAAAGTGAAAACTAAATGCCAGCTTGGGTCATTTAACTCGTGACCCAGTAACCCACCCAACGCAGTTTCTTATTGATAGTACTCATACACACGCCTTCATCATAGAAGACGCAATTCGGAAATATTTGAAAATTATTGTTATTCGACAATCATATTCGATAATTATCAACATCAATGTTTCCATGAAGATCTCACAAATGAAAATATAAATTTCCATAATTTTCAATAGATGGGTATCCAAATTTTACGTATGCGTGAAAAATGTAGTGATTAATGAGACAGTAAACACCTTTCAACAGCCCGCGATGAAAATATGTATTCGATCAAATATAAATATTGATTATACACGTCTCACAACATCGTTGGGTTAATATATGAAGATCAAATAAAATTGACGACTATGAAAGTTACCAGTACTCACAAGAAACTGCATTTTTGTATCCTCCAGAGTCAAAAATGACGATGGTCTCACGGTTATAAGGTTTGATTGAAGCAAATCTGTGAGCGAAACGACGACAATACGTTATTGTCAAACGTAACAGTAAACTGTAAAGAAGCTCGACGAACTGTGTTCTAGCGAGAGGAAAGAAGTCAGCTTTTATACGGACTCTCACTCCTACCTCATGCAATTCATGAATTATAAAAGTAAGAGTTCATATGGGTTATACAAAGCGATGCATATGCCTGTAATGATGTCTCATCTCTGGTTTTCTTTTTTGTTTTAGTTTCCTCTTTTTTTCCAAGATTTATAGTGATGAACACGCCTCCACACATCTCCAATCGACGCCAATCGAACCGATGCGAAAACTGTGGAGTCATCAAAGAGGGGATCATCATCCACACAAGCTATCATCAACCAATATCTAACTGATCATCTACAATATCATTATCATATCAATTGATAATAAAAAATGTCTCTTCCATAGGGAGTAAGTAGAATATTAATTTGGAATATCATCACATATCCTAAATAGAAAATAATAAAAGTTGAAATATTCCTTACACTTAGGGTGGCACAACATCAATCAATTTTGAACAGTCTTTCACCATCTTTCACCGCGAAAATTCGCCCAACCCCCTGACTTCAAAATAACCCCCCCCCCCCCCCCCCCCCCCAATCTGTCCCTAATAATGTTAAAAACCAATGACTGTGGTGACATTCACGTCTAAATTCCAGGTGAAATGATAATAATGATAATCAAAATTCGATCATCCAAGGCAGTTTAATAATCTTCGATAACTACATTTACTCTGAACAGAAGTAGGTGAAGATAGAAGTTCGAGCTATTAGCACACTATATGAACATGTGAGACGTACATATATGACTGATCAGTTTCGATTCCTTTTGAGTACAGTGAACATTTCCAAGGACATTTTACATGTTTGTTAATAATGTTAAATGTAATATTAGCGTACGTTCCATATTCATTAATAAATGCATCTTATAACGATTTGCGTCGACGATAATTATCATTCACTATAATTTTGGAACAGGTGCTGAATAATTCATGAAGTTGAACAATCACTCATCGATTCCATGATCTTCTGTACATATTTGGCTATGCGGAGGCCCCTTTTTTACATTTGGGAATGATTAATGGCCGGAAAATAATGAGCGACCCGATGGGTAAAAGTTGAGCTTCTGATGACGAATCACCGATTCAACAAGTGACTACACGCTAAGCTAGTTACGTGCGTTGTTTCCATCTCCTATATTCTGAAATTCGAAAATATATATTTTTCGATTCAATTTTGCCGGTATGTCATTGGCTTCTCAGCCAATGAGAATAATTGAAGTGTGCTCCACTTTTTCGAGTTTAAGATACTATCGCCATGTCTTCCGAGAAGTTGGATTTGAAAGAAATGAGAGTAGAAATGAATAGGTTTACAGTCATTCATCGGCATAGAATAAATCATAAGGATTGATAATCACTCATGAATATGATAACCGTTTTAACTACCAAATTGGATATATTAAAATGTGATGTGATACCAATAATTGATACATAGTAGGACATTTTACAAAGATTCATCGCGATGTTATTATATATATCTATATGTGTGTGATGCAATATTTCGTAATAGTACCCCACGAGGCAATAGATACACACACCAAAGTGTATTTGAGGAAGCTACGAAGTTACTTTCACATGGCCTTCGAGTATGGATCCATGTAATCTAGAAGCCGACACAAATGAATGTTCCCTCGAATTGAAAAGACTCTCTCCTCAAAACATATATATATATATACAGTGAAGCACTTTCGGGGTGGTCACATGTCAACATGTATTTTTATACTTGCCGCTAACCGAATCATCCAAGATGAATAATAACGTCTACAGAAAGTGAGGCAGCAGCCATCTAAGTCTCTTTTTCCATCTTTAATGGGTGGTGGCATATCTTCCACAAGCTGGATATGTATTTTATATGCTGATCGGCAGCGTTGGGTGTTCCCCGTGACATAATCGATTCAACTTTCTCCAAATGAAGAGATGAAAGCTTTCATTTCACGACACAAAAAATAGCGTAGTTTTGAAAAGCATAGAAATATAGTTAAACCTTCCAAAGTGTACAAAGTGTATTTAATTCCACGAACGTAGATAAAAAATTCTCTGTGATTCTCTGTGAGTTACATCGCATCGCAAACTGGAACAGAAAAACAGTATATTAATTTACAATGATTCATATATGTATATATATATATATATATAGTTTGATTCTTCCGGAAGAAACTCGCGTGCATAATTCGATATGTGACCCATTTCCGGATTTAACGAAGGATCACTACACGGATATATGACAATTATAATGAGGATGAGAACTTTTTTTTCGTTTGTCAATAATTTTTTCCAGCAAAATTCATTATATTCTTTGCTTCTTCTCACCCTGATGAACATCATAAGACATCGCTGGACATGATTGATCACAATAGATAGGCTCTAACGTATCTCATGACATATAACTGGAAATTCAATCGATCACATCAGAACATAACTCAGGTAACTCTGAGTTTCTTTTTCGAATCCTGGTCTGATCACCTTGACAGGGACACCCATTTGGGCCAAAAACTCAACTTATATGTGGTACATTCTTCGATTGGCACAATACTTTTTGCATACATATATGTAGACGTTTTTGGTTTGAATTATTTCACTGGAATGCAACAATTAGAAGCGTAATAACTCGATCTATATGTAGTCTCAACTCTCAATTAGAACGAAAGAAGATTGATCGTTAAATATTTAATTATGTTAAACGTAAAATGTGATTGTAATGTTACAGTGATATGAAATATTGTTATACCGGACATGGGAGCAGGAGGACAGAACAAGGTATTTGATATTTCATGTGGCTTTGAAGTTGGAATGTACCTCCAAGTGAAATCTTTTTTTTGCGTTGTCTCATATCGCATTGGACCATGACTAAACCATCGCGTCGCTGGTCTCCACGGTGAATATATGGAATAAGTATCATCTCGTTCCATACACCAATTTCCATGATAACTCAACTGAAATAGAATTGGAAAACAATTTGATACAATTTTTTAATTCTGGCGTAATTATTCAGATACTTTCTGAATGGTTTCCTCTGTTATTGCGCCATCGCCAATTCTGAATGAATCTTCAGGTAGAACTAGTTTCAAAGCAGATGCAGTTGGTAGGGGACCATTCCATTAAGATAATTTGTAAGTTGTAACTTTTTTCGCCGGTAATCCGCGTTTTCTGGATGACACATGTATGATATTCGGATATCCAGTTTCAAAAACTTAGACCCATTTAATTTCATTTTGAGCCAATCGTCCCCAAACACCTGAATTGGTTTGAATGATTTTGAAACTTCTGGTTGAATATATTTCTAATAACAAGATAATATATCATGAACAAATTTTGGGGATTCAGATTCATAAGTCTTGACTGTATATGATGAAAATGTCTCCCAAAATAAAAGTGACCGAGATTGTTAATGACGGAATGTATCCGCACATTAAAAAATCACCGATTTATCAATTCCGACCTTAAATTCGAATTCAGCAATTGGAAAAACCCCTAGGATGTCATCTTCGCATACTTCTAGTAACTTCTGCATGGAAAGCATCTTTGGCGCAAACATGCTCCTTTCACAGCACAGTCAAGGATTCCATTTGAAAATGGATACACAATGGCAACTCACAAAACATTTTTGGTGTGGATTCGAACAGCAGAAACAATTACGAAATCCATCGTGACCTAGCTAAATAACGTAGGGGTTATCTTTTAGAAAACATATTTGCAAGGTTATTCCTTTTCATGTATTTATAATTTCAATTATTTTCTACAAATTGTATTTTTTATGGTAATAATTAGCGCGCATGTTCTGTTGATGGCCTGTAATGTTATTATGTGGGTTATGATGATAATCCATAATTCAAGGGCGTATGTGTGTTTTTGATGTGTGAATATTATTCTCAAAACGTGATATTGAGAAATTGATGGTGTGCTTACAATTGATTTGGAAAAAAAATTTTATTGATTTAATAAGGTATAAAATCGTAAACATTACAGGGAATCCATCAACATATAGACTTCAGAATGTAGACGGATGTACCATTTAGGAAAATAATTTTCGATGTTTGTACCATTCTTTTTTTTTTCTTCATTCACGGACAAATCTCTGATGTACGCTAATCAGAAATTGTTCGATAATATTCTGCGCTCATTGAATTCTTATATTTGGAAATTGGGAAGACGGAAAATGGTATGCAGCGAGCGTCGTGGTGACATATTGCAACAAAATGGACATTATATGTATAATGGAGTTACTATGAAAAAAGAGATTTCCTCATTCAATATGTTACAAGTGAAGAAAAAAGATACAATATAAAAAAGTTAATATATTTTCTGTCATACTTATACACATGTGTATATCAATTATTCAAATAGCAACATCAGGCATTATATCATAGATATTTGATTTGTACGAAGTATTACAGATACATCTATTTATCATTTTGTGTTATTCATAAATCAATCTTAGATTTTTTCTACAACAGAAAAAATATACTTCAACTGACTTCCTAGTTCTGACAATGATTAATATTATTAAGTAAGCGAAAGCCCAATTCGTTGTGCTATTTGCGGTGAGTGTACTGTTGCGACCGCAAGTAAAAGCGGTATATCAGCGGCATCGAGGTCGAGTGCATTTGTTAAGCTTGTCAAACTTATGTTACAAACATCTGATGTCATTAACATTTCAGCTAAGGCCTCACTTCGTAGCCACATCTCCCTCAATTTACACTCCAAAATATTCAAACACTGCGAATAAACCAAAACAAGAATATATATAACATGAATTCAACAAGGAAGGAATAAATAGTATAATGCTCTACCAATATTTACATGAGCAGGCGAATGATATTTGGTCCACAAATAAATAAACGCCTCCAACATATCCGAAACTAAACGTGACATTCCAACAGAAAGTAATGGACTTTGACTGAGCATATTATTTGAAATGACACCAACTTGCCAATCATCAACATCAGCTAATATACATAATGCCTCTGATATTGGCTGATCAACTATTGGAAAGCGTGCATTGATCGTAACTTCTTCGCGCAATTCAGCAATTAAATTTTCTTTACTATGCACATCTTGACTTCGATCATTATCGTCATTGTCGCCATTATCACTATTACTTTTATCATTTTTTCTCTTTCCCCGTTTTTTTGTTAATCCTTGTATGACTAGACCTGAAGTAAAACTCGAGCCATTGAATGAATTGGTATCACTATTCACCAATTGTGTTGTCGTTCGTTGTATAAGAGTATCATTGAAACCCGAAATATCTTTGAATTCTTTTGATACTTCAGCAATGCTTTTCGATGTCGGCATTGGCAACTCAACGACCTCATTGGCTTCTAATAATTCCTCCAAGGTATCAATGCGACGTGACCGTCCACCACGTGTACTCACAGAACTGGCACATGTTCTCAATACTTCAGTGGCATTCGTCGGTGTCTCTAGCAATAATTTGTCATCAGCTTCATAATTATTACCGCTTCCATTGCACTTGGGGCAAAAGCCAATTGATCGCTCTCTGTTCAACGACATGTCCGGTGGTCGTTGAATACTCTTTGAGGATTCCGGAAAATTCCTCTGAATTATTTTACGTAAAACGCCTTCAGGTAATTGTGCCGATGTACTCGGTACGCGTGTAAATGCAAATGAACAATTGCAATTGGCATTGCTAACGAGTGATTGTGTCGACCAATTGGCAACTGCCACGATAGATTTATCTTCATCGCCCAATGTAAATAATACCGGATTCTGTTTAATATCTGTATATTCATCATGTGAGAAATACACTCCGGTATTACTTACGCCATTGATATGCAATTTATTAGTATTGAAACTATCATCCGGTGGATTGTGTAAGAATGATAATTTTGGCGGCATTGACGATAATTCCTGCTCTCTCAACCTGTGTTTATGTCCGAAGTCATCAAGTCCTGATGTTACAGGGAATAATTTTTCACCTCCAAAAGCCTCTGTTGTAATTTGACTAACAATTATTTTCACTGAATTTGATGTACTATCTTTATCAAAATAATTGCCACCTTCTGAATCAGACGTTAAATTATCTTCCTTTGATTCAAACCTTAATGGTAGTTTAGTTTCACATGTTAATGTATCAAAATTGTGATTCTCCAGGTTCATGTGTAGACTATTTGTTTTTCTCAATCTTGGAATGTTCAAATTGACTGGTGATTTGTTATCATTCCCATCAGTTAAGTTTTCGCGTCGACACTCCAACTCAATTTGTTTTGACGATTGTGAAGAATTATTATGCAATATTGTGTTGGATCGAGTGGCACTTGAAAATTCACAATTATTGACGTTGGAGCAAAATGCCGAACCCCATTTATTCGGTGAATTGATCATTATCGAACCATTTTTACTTTTTTTTTGTTGTATGATTGAAATTGCTTCTTGCACATCATTCTCCGGGGCATCGCGTTTTTCATTATGGCGTTCAACAATTGCACTGCGTATAAAATATGACAAAAATGTGAGTATTGCATTGATCAGTTGGACTTTATCCTCATCACCAGAAATTACTGTATGCACAAACTTTGCTGGATTCCCAAGTGTACCATACAAATCACTCAATTGTGCCCATAGTGGATTGCATGGACATTTTCTCTTTATATTCTCCACCTTAATTCACGGATCAAAACATACACATAAAAACAAATTTTTCAATGATTTCTCTTGATATTTTCACAATGTATTACCCAAGCTTGATCACGTGGTGACATCACAGTATTGACCCACCCGAGATGATATGTCAGCACCGCTGTCACAACTGTACTGAGAAAACTGAAAAGTCAACATAAAATCGGAAAAAATTGAAAAAGAAATTGCCTTCTTCATTTATTTTCTCATCCATGACTTACAAGTTTGTGGACTTTGTGTCTATGGTACTAAGCAAATGACACATCTGTTGGAAGCTACGGTACAATGTGTTTAAACGTTTTTCCATGCATGTTGTGGTATTGAGCAATATCTCGTGCCATATCGAGGGTACACTTGTATTTTCAGAGCTAACAAGTAAACGAAATAATCGCAGTGTACATTTGAATGATGCTCGATGCATTCGTTTAATCAGTCCGGAATATTTGCCACTTATTTTACCCCGTGTTGGTTCGAAGCACGCATAACACAGTCGATTCATCATTGCCTCCAGCTGAGCTGAATGTTCCAATAATCGAATTTCCATCTGTCTGTGAAACGTGAAAGGAGAAAATAATTTCAAACTTTTATTTGATTTTTTCGTTCTCGGTAAATTTATGTGAAAGGAAGATTTTACCGTTCCTGTCCAGGCAGTAACTTTATCAAAACTGCCAAACCCAATCTGGTTTTATGCCGGCGTGTACTGATATCACACATATCACCTAAATTCTCGCCATAAGGTTGGAATCCAAAGAGGTCGTCGAATTCAGAATGACTGAGCGATGTAGACATGGCGCGAAGCCATCGCCGACGTAAACTTGATAAGCTGCCAAAACCCGATGATGAATTACTTTCCAATGAGTGTGAACCTATTCATAAAATTCAAACGCGGACGGATAGCGAAAAAATATTATAAATGAATTGCATTGGATACCATTGAATTGTTATTTACTTCCAAGTAAAGGAATGTCTATATCCCAACCGCCGCATGTGCTCGAGCATGTAGAACTTTTACGGAGACTGTCACCCGAAAAGTTTCCGGAGCTGGATGTGGGAACTAAAAAAATAACTTGGGATAATTGTCTCCCATACCTATATGAAGAATCATGAGTTTGATTTTCAAATACAATCTTACAAGTATTGCGAATGCTGCCATTACTCGAATCAGAATCAAGATTGACAGAAGTTCCCAATATGTCATCTGAGTACCTACCACAGTAAAGTTATCATCATTCAATTGAAAAAAGATCATCAAAGATAATTAATTGACAATACCTTTGTTTGTGTAATTTATGATCTGATGCTGGAAAAACTTTGGTACACATGATACATCGCGGTGAGTCAAATGTATGCACTTTAAATAATGAACCTCGATATGTCATAGCAACTGTACCAAATATTATTTCACTTAACAAACTCACATTGTCATACGGTTTTTTCTCGTTCTACGAACATTGTTCAGAACAATGTGTTATGAATAAAATTTAAAACACAAGACAACTTAGATGCGAATTATTTTTTTTAATATACCTCTTGAGGTAAACCATTTCCATTTCTTGGACAAGAATTACTGCTCTCGGTGCGTTTTCCACAACCATCATCATCGATATTCGACCCATTATTATTTCGACCAAGAGTCACAGAATCAAAAAGTAGTTTCCTCCCCCGCCATTCACACTCACGAAACAATAAAATTCTCACTTGATCAGCACCAAACTGAAATTCATTCCTAGAAAGAAAGAAACAAACGCAATCTATGAAGATGAATACGTAAAAAACACTTTGTTATATCAGTCAAGAAAATCAAGATTAAAACTTTGGGTTGAGACACCATATCAATCATTATAAATTCTATATATACAACATTCATACATATATTTCCCTACTTATCGTGATTGGTTGTGTCGACTTTCAACGGCAGCTTGCAATAATCTTTATTCTCGTCGTTGATTCTTGCTGTTGCTGTTGTTGTTGATAAAAATTTATTGAGTGAATGCATTATAATCTGAATAAAGATAGTAACAAAAAAAATGTTTGAAAATTAACAAAAGAACAGTTCCCACATAATCCTATCGCGATTTACCACAATGGTCCACAACCTATCAACGCACAAGAAACTATTTCATGCATATCCACAATTTTATAAATGCCAAACTGTAAATAAAGTCACGTGCGGTAGAGTCATATGACTCTACCGAGATGATTGCGAATCTGTAAGCAGATGATCATTCCCGCACTTCTTCATCAGCTGACGTCTCACATTCTCTCTTTTATATATATCAAACACATCAGATAACTGATAATAATGAATATTTTTTATCTCGACGCAGATACGTCATCAAGTAAAAATCGAAGTGTAAAATTTTTCACGTGACGCTCCCCGCACATAAAGAGGATTATATACGTAAATATAGGTCAAACAGATGCACAGACACATTCCAATTCCAATTATTACATTATACGGATCGGTCACTGTATAAACACAACACATAGTTCATGATAATCTTATTTTCCACCGAATAGTGTAAGCTAGTTCTCATCGACCAATGATACAGAATGCAAAAGGCTAAACATGCCAGTTGGGGTTGTACTCACCCACCAGGTAGATGGCGATACCGAATAATGCAGACGTCCAGCGCCTAGAACCAGGTGGGATTAGATAGGTGGAAGCTGCGCCACGAGATCGTAATATACATACGTAAACAAAAGTAACAAATGTAAAGAATAACTTCCACATTTTCAGTCTATTGAATAATATTTGCCGTTTAAAAATGACCTCAAAAAAATGGGAATAGTAGTGGGCAATGTTGAGAAAAAAAAAATCGAAACACCGATTAATTCCTCTGATGGTGTTGAAGGCGCCAAATCCCAATATCAAAATAGCGCTGTCAGCGCCAAATTCGAATTTTATAATGATACGTGAGTGCCAAGTTCAAAACTTGCGATATTCCTGTGCACCCAATCCAAATGATATGATGCTTTTGACAGTTGACAGGGACTATTTATTAATCATATATTCAGAATATATATATTTCTTCCCAAATACATGGGATTCATATAATCACTTTTCCTCGTATATCCCAATCCGTTATTTTTCAATCTTCCCCGAAACGCTGATCACTGAAACATAGAATTAGAATATTTGAACTCCTTTTTTCAGATTATAATGACAAAAGCATATACTTTTATCTTTATCATATACCGTTGCCATATGCCTTTTACTAAAACTTCTAAACAAGAATCCATATCTAATTTCTACAACATGTTGGATCGTGGTTCACAGAAGTATAGATTACGTCGAATATAGAGTAATTAGATAAAATTTTCACGATGGCAACTTTTTACACTTAATTAGTTGCTGAATACGTGTTTATTGACCAAAATCGTATTTCCTATATCTATTTCACAAGGTTTCATTGACCCTCATCGCATCCATGCCCTGATAATGTACCGAACACGCTCTTTCCTTCATTTTTTTTCTCGTGAACGCGGAACAGAAAATTACCGCAAAAAAGTTGGCATAGAATTGCACCTGCAGAAAAAAATGAATAAGTGCTCTTAATTGCTCACCAATTGCTCAATTAAAATTCATAACTGCTCACTTGATTAACTCACTATTTTATTAGTAATTAATAATTTAAAAGTCGAAAACGATTTTTCTCGTTTTTAAGCAAAGCAATAAAGTTTTCTATTGTTTTTTGTTTTCAATAAATTGCTCACGTTTTGTTTATCGGGATCCTCAAGTTTATTTTATCAAATATCTTTTATTTATCGTTAATTAATTGAAGATAATTATTGCGATTCGAATAATTATAAAGTGGTGACGTCATGAGTGGGAGATACATGATACGCATGCGTGTCAACAAATACAAGGCGCAAGCGCAGTTTGAAAAAAAAAAGTAAAGTTGGTGTGCCTGCAGGGGATATAGGAATGACGCAGATTCGATAGAGGGCAGGTCGAAAATACATGTGTCGCCTCTCGTGTTGTAAATTATAAGCAATTGGGGATATTTTTCAAATGTAGTATTAAGCATTTTTGGGTAATTGCTTCAAAACGCACGTTATAAAATTTGGATTTTCATTCATATGCGGCCAACCTTTTCGAAAAGTCGTAGAAGAACATGGGAAACAATTGTGTATAGCTGGCCATGTTATCGATGTCGTGAAGACCAAAGATTTATTGAATAAAAAATGCACCATAACCGCTAAATTCGTCGCCCAAACAAAGATAAACAATAAAGATAATGTTTCGTTATCCGTTCGTATCATTTCTTATCATGAAGAAAAAGAAATTCTATAGCCTTGAAATGCTAATTTTGAATTGTATTTTTTTAACTCGATGACAATAAAAATATTGATGCGTGGTGCCAATGTATTGCAGGATTAAGTCAAGGCTACAAGCATATCAGTGCTGTAGTTTTTTACATTAATTCTTCGGCAATCACCACTGCAAAAACTTCGCATACTCAGCAATGGGGCATACCTTCAACTAAACAGTTGTTACGATACGACAAAGGATGCAAAATCAGAGATATGAAAGGTATGCGCAAACCACTAACAATGAAAAAAGGCCGAAATTGACACTGAATCGGCTACTATTGAAAAATAATGCGCACTTCAATCAGAGATGAGTAGACTCATCTCTGCTTCAATACTTCGATAGCGTGAAAATGCACCCAAAGGCTTACAATTATGACCACTAGTAGCGCGGCAGTCTACCTGCACCATCCTTATATACTTTAAAAAGTGATTTTCAAAGTAACAACCTGTAGATAGTGCAGAGAAATAGGTGAATCGTTCATAATGTATGAACAATAGGTAAATATTTTGTAATTTATAATTTTTCGTCGTGAATAAGAACATTTATTTATTTATTATTTTGTTTTTCAGTTCTTGTCTCAACAGCCAGAAAAGAGTCACTAAACTTTGTTTTAATTAAGGGAAAAAGTTGAATTTATGTCTTATATTTTAAAATTAATTCTATTATTTACTTATATACAGGAACATGGTGGAAAGTTAAAAAAGCAACGGTGAACGCTCCAATTCATCTTAACTAATTAATTTAATATTTAATATTGGAGCTTGATCTATTTACTAATTATTCAGAGGTGAACTATCTCTATCAAAGCCTTTTTCATTATACAATAATAACAATTTTTAAGTGAAGTACTGTTTTTATAATTTCAAGAGGTTTATTTTTTAGATCCAGTCCATACTAGATAGTGTGTATCAAACTGATATACTGTGATAAGATACACAACTGTATAAGGTTAACATACTTCTAACTTCAAGGAAATAAAGTCTAGGATCAGTGATTACAAATTTTCACCTACTTTTACAGAAGTAAGTTTAATATTTTTATGGCGTGATATTAATTGTAATATAAAAATTGAACTATTTAAGGTTACCAAGATTAGCGCAGAATGAACCGTTTCTTCAGTTCAATAATTTACTGCTCAATGCTTCTGACAAAAATTTGGAAATATGAGGAAAAATTACAAATGCGTCTAAGTTGTTGACGAAAGAGTTGGCGAAAATTTCTGAGGAACTGCCCCGCCCGTTTGAGTTGGACTTTTATGTCAAGTTGCTGGTGAACGCCAAACAACATGTCACTGTCATGAGTAATATTTTGCAACCTATTCAGAAAAGGTTGAACATAGTTCACGACCTCGTAGAAAAGATACTACTCAAAAGAAAGCGCTGTTATATTATAATCCTATTTATTCAGCGGAGGTCTAATGTGAGCTGGAGGATGTTGCTAATTCTACTGTAGATCAAAATAATCTGCAGATGTTGACACATCAGAAAAGTAAAATTTAAACATGGAACTTTCAATAAGTAAAAACGAATAAGATAAAGACGGCAATTACTGATTGAAATTATATATTGGGACATTTATGAATCCTCTAAAAGTTTGTATCTCGTAAAAGAGTGTCGACAGTCCAGTTTCCTCAATTTAAAGAAAGTAAGCTAATCATCGATTGGTTCGGAGATTGACAGTAAATCTGATGTTGCGATAAATTCATTGGTGCTAGAGTATATGAATTAATGACCTGTATTTTTTATTACAATTGATATTAACCTATCAACTTGTACAGCTACTAAAAAAACTCTTAGTTTTATCCATAATAAAAGTAATTATATAAATATAATTTGAATGGATCTAATGACAGTATTCAAGATGAAAAATTAATCTGATGTAATATTCGATCCTATTTATGTGCCAACAGAAACCAGTAAAACCAGCGATCCCAATTTAATCACAAATACCTACTGAGTAGGTCCTCACAATGAAAGAAAAGTTATGGACCAACTTTTCCGGCTAATTCTAAAATTACTGGTATTTAAGGAACTATTTTATTGCTTTATTTTAAACGAAAAATACATCTATGATATTTAAAAACACCCCGAAGACTAAAACTCGTTGCTGATAGAAAAGTACTAGGAGTACATCTTCAGATTTCACAATTGGGTAAAAGAAAGTATAAATTAATTAATTAACACAATTGTGAAGTTTCTCACACCGTTGTTTTTGATTAAAAAAATTATTGTATTTAAAAAAAGTAGAATTAAAATTTTTAGATTGAAATATCTAGAGTAATGGGCAGGATAATTTTGACCTTTGGTTTTATAAATCATTTGTATTGTCTGATTTTTTTTTTAAATTGATTTTGCTCTAATTTGATATTGTTAGAGAACTACAAAAATTATAAAGTTTTAAAAGATTTATTTATAAAATAAATTTTTTCTACGTAAGCATTCAATAATTAGTTTTTTTATCACAGTGGATATCCATCCGAATTCTTCCTTCATAATAAGCCAGCCTATGTGTTGTCAATTTACTTAACACTGGTGATACATTTTCTAATGTCTGTGGCGGCGGTAAATAGAAAAAATCATAGTTGTTTTATATAATTCAGTTTTGCCTAATACAAAACGTCCTTTTGCTCTGTTACGTTTAACCCTGTGAATACAAGATACGTCATTACTGCTGGTGTTACGTCCCCGTATCATCTTTACAGCTGTTCTACCAACTGATACCTACCTTACCATAAGCAGAAGTACGACGATAAAATAGATTCATGTACAATCTACCTCACACACATTTTTTCCATAAACTAATAAACTTATGTAGAAATACGAAATATACACATATATAGATATACACTACATCTCAGAAAACACTACAAAGCCCAAACCAGCAAACGAAGTTATAAATTCAAGTATATATGTAATTAACAGAAAATAAGAAGGAATACATATATAATTAACACGAACTAGTAAATATATTACAACCATCATTAATATAGTGTAGACCCATTAAGTAATTAATACATAAGTAACAATTGTAATAAATTACCAATATCATAAATCACCAATCAATACCAACATAATTAATTCATAGGAAATTTATGCATAAATGAGATCATTAATCAGTAACGTAAACTACTCATTTACGCATAAATTACATCAATGAAATAGTATAAATTAAGCATAAGTAATTTACGAATAAACTAAAACAATAAGCAATAATTAATATACTAGTTGATAACTATAACACAAGGGTGGAAATGACTCAGTTCACGATAACAATGAAACCCATGCAGCTGAATCAATAAGTTCCCCTCGGAACGCATAGATTAATATAGAAACTAAGATAACAATAAGTCCTCAAGATTGCATGTTTTATTAGAGAAAATAAGATAGCTAAGATTCCCAAGAGCCATTATCTAATCCTGAGAAACCGTGGACCCACAAACAAGATCACGCTATTTGCGATTGGGGACTTACGTCCAATCGCGAAGCACCGATAAAAACTTGCGGATCCAGCGCAAAGACGCCTGACTCAATCACCCCCTTCTTCGTTAAAAAACATGCGTCAACGAATACTATATAAAGTATCGCGCAACAGGCAAACTCCCTCATACTTAGTCATTATTCAACTCATTATTTCTCAATTCTTATTTAAAATCGTCAAGACGCACTCTCATTTTTGTTCAGTCAATTCGTCAAAACTCTTATTCACTGCAAGAATTTCTCAAACTAACTAACTCAATCAAAGAACATCGGACTCGCGTTTCTTCCTAAGAACATTCAAACTTAAATCAAAACCTCCAGAAGAAACCAGTCATTAACACTAAAAACGTAATCGCTCTTGAGAATTCGAGGCATAAGCCTATAATATAAAAACAGTGTATAAACTAAGTGTAACATCAGTGTAAAACCAGTAACACTAATAAATATATTAATCATAAACTGCAACATTGACTCTGAGAATCTTCTTCAAATTCACCCGCGCATAGCGGGCTTGATCATCCGAACATATACCTATATATGTTAGAGTTGCAAGGGACAGTCGGTAAGTGAAGAGAGTGACCAACTAAGACTCGCACCGACCAGTGGCATCCTGGTCAACATCGCCTCTACATTCACTTCAAACTTGGAAAATATCTACGACCTGTCCCCGGGACGTAACACTGGAATGCTTGTAAGTTTAAAAATTCAGACAAATTAAGAATGAAAAATTTTGATGGAATCTCATGTTGTTTTGTGATACTTATACAAGTAAATGACAATAAATGTATTCAATATGCCACAAGTTGATGTTATTCAAAAATTTCAACTATTTTCAAGCACATACAAACTTTTAAAAATATTATTTATGCTCGGAGAAACAGACTTCATAATCAATATGTTAATTCTTCATTATTACATATCTTGTTTTGGTCTCATGAACGATATGAGTTTTATCAATTTCCTGAAAAATCCAGCCTGATGATGAAAATTACATCCAGGCTGATGGGATACATTTGTAATTAACACAGTAAAGATCAGTTTTATATTATTATAACAAAAAATTTATTCAGACTCAAAAGGCAATGTTTTTAGCAACACTGACTGAATCACCCTGGAATTTTTAAAAATTATTTTTATTCACAAACATAATTATTATCGTTCTTATTTAAGTTAATAACTGATAAAAAAAAACAATTGAGCATTTAGTGTTTTGAATTTTTATAGAAACATACATCTATTATTAAATTTTTTTTCATTGATTTGTTATGGAAACAGATCAAGAAATCACCATTGAACTCTTCTCTTATACAACTAGTATGACATCAAAGTTAGAAGTCATCAGCAATTAATGGGTATTCCAGAGCTAATAATAATTTACCGAAAATAAATGTCCATTTTTTTTATGAATTTTATAAATATATACTGTCATCATAACTTTTTTTATAAATTATTTGCAAGAAAACTACTTTATATACTATTGAAAAACTTTTATAAATCTGTTATTTTCAACTTTCAAGTAGCAATAACTCATCATTATTTTTTTAATGTTAATTGAATAATCTTATTTTTAAAGTAATTCAATATAATAAAAACAACGAAATATTTCTATTTAACATTCTAATTTATGGATAGCTATCTAGCTCTCGACTAAATTTTAAAACTTTCAATTAAAATTATTAATTACTAATTTTTTCTTCTTATATTTATCAGTTAAATTAATTAGAAAGAAAAAAAAATTGTATAAAGTTTAATGAATTAATGTTAAGGTAGTACTACCGGTCAGAGAATTCACGTTCAGAATTTAATGAAAATTGGCATATTGGTTCATTATAATATCATAATTAACCAGTTAAATTTTTAGAGGCCTACAAAGAACTGAAAGAAAGATATCAATATTTATAGATTTTTGCCTTTAACATTGATTCTTATGGGAAATCACAGACTTTATTTAATTTCACAAAACTGGACGCTCAGACACCATGGTTATGGGATCAATGGAAAGAAAAAAATTGATCGAATATTGTGTTGAGTTGAAATTGTAGCATCAGAGCTTGTGATAAAAGTAATTAGTAAATAATTGAGTAAAAAATGTTATGTTACTGAAGTGTGGCAACGTTGCGAAAAAGGTTATGAAGCGCGCGAAATACAAACATACATGAATATACGGTACGTGGGAGAACCAGTGTTATACACATTTTTTAGTACGAAACATTACATAGTTTTCATTATTCAGAGTTACATAAGTAAAACCAAGCAACATATTATAAAATAAATAGCATAATATTGATCAACTTAAATATAAAACATTTTTTAATTTTTTTTTCTTTAGTTTCAAAGTAATTGAAAATTTTATCTAAAATTTTATCAGTAGATGCCCCAGTTATTTGATCACACATCCTGCACTTCATGCATAAAATTGATGCTAAACCAATACGTTTCTCAGACACCAGATCAGTCAGTGATAATAAAAATCCACAATGACTACAAAACATATTTCTGGCTGAAGTTTTCAAGTGAATTATTCGACGAACATAATCATCGTTCGATTTGTTATCAATATTCACATTTATTTCATCAACGTCAATTGTAGGGTTAGGTGGTGTGAAATTTGCTTGTTTCTCATTTAATGCCTTAGCCAACGCTACTTGTTTCAGATTTTTTTTATACTTTTTTTCGGTCACTCTTTTACCTTTCCAATGAAACACTTTTTTTGTGAGATTTAATGAATTTAACTCAGACATTTTAATACATAGATTCGTAACTAGTAAATTGAAATAATAAATAAATGGTTGCGCATGATCTTATATGTTGAGTGAAACAAAATATATCTCTGTCTCTTTTGCTTTTACGCGGCGTTGCCAAATACAAATAATATGGAAGTCAAATTACCCAAAGCACTAATTTGATACTTGTGGTAACGGTAGTACTACCTTAACAAATTATATGTATATATACTCGCTGTGTTACACTTTGCTTAAAATACCCCATTTATTAATTATTTTTTACAGCACAAGTATCCTTGGTATCCAAAAATTTCCATAGTAATTATTTGTTATGAAGTGCTAACAATTTAATTTTTAGATCTATAAATTCTAAATAACGTAATGGATATATTAAAATTTACTTTGACTTACAGGTTTCCTGAAATAGTATATATTTCATTTCTCCCATAATATAAATGTCTAAACTATTCGGAAATTCATAAGTAAATAAATTGTTAGCAATGAATAATGACTTATCTTTAAGATTTTAATTATTTTAAATAACTAAGTTTATAATAATGACAAGTTATAAAATAGTTATTTCTGGAAATTAAATAAAGTATATAATCAACAAACGAATTATTGACGCTAAAATTGCAATACTTAATATGTCTCACAATTCGTATATTTTTTCTAGAATGGTCGAATTTGATTTCCAATATATTAAAAAAAAAAATTATCTCTATTTATTGATAGTCCATTAGCAGCTATCGAAAATATTCATAAATGTGAAGTTCATCATCTTGGACTCCTTTACAGAGATGTGGTAAATCTCACATTATTTAAACGAGAACTAGATAAGTAACACTAAAAAATGTTAAGTATTAATTCATCCCTATCTTTTGAACTAAATGATTTGATTTATTATAATTCATTTTATATGCAATTGTATTTCACATTGAAATTTTTAATTATCCAATTTCAATGGTTATAAACGATAATGGATAGGTTATGGAAGCCACGTGGTTCATGTTCAAATAAATTTTTTTAAGTTTAAAATACATTAAATATTGTAGTTTTTAATATATTATTTTTATAAGTAATAATTATAATAAAAATTTTTAGGATTTAACAATATTTGTGTTATGAAAAATAATATATTTATGTGAGGAATATTGAACAGAATTTAATAACTCGTACGCATAAACAATATGTTCATGAAAATTTAGTAAAATTTTGACAATAAATAAATTAAATTATTAGTCATAAAGTTTCCTGAAAACTACAAAAGAAAATAAATAAATAAATATAAATTTATATTCGATATGTTAAATAAAAATTATTAAATTTTTATTTAAAGGAGACGAAGATAATGACTAGAGAAATCATAATATTAATTATGACTTACTTAACAAAATCGCAGTAAATGATATAAATAGAGATGTTTAATCTGTTATTTAATTGATAAGCTCTTATTTTTAATTGAAATTATTCATTTTATTTTGAATAATTAAAATGACATTGTGTAGATTATGGTAGCGACGTGATTTATTTTTCTATAAATAATTAACTTTAAAGTTCAAACGTCATATGTATAATACAAAGCATTACAAAGGCAAAATCTTTCGTCTTTCATCCATCTATCTAAAAAAAAATTAAAATAATGAATTTAGTTTTGGTATATATTTATTCAACTTGTTTGATTCCATCAAAAATGTATGTAATGTTTATCATTACCTTGGATATACTTAGCTAGTTATTTAACCTTATTGTCATTGACACTGGTACTCGATTACAATATGAATTAATTATTAATTAAAACCTACTCTTCGGTGTGCAATTGAAAGTTTCAATGTATACCATAGTAATAAATACACTTTTTGAGATGTGTACTCTAAATTTATCTACTGGGTGACAAGAATGCATTTATATATTTCGTAATAAGAAATTCGTGATAGTTATTGTTAATTTATTTTATTGATATTGTAAGGTACCCAGTAGCGCTCAGGAATTAGTATTTTTATATCTATAGATACTTGGAGTGGTCAGGTCCTGGTTCCTGAACAACTACTGGGTACTCTACCTTAGTTTTACCAATCTAATCTATATATTTTTCTATTTCAAAGTGATACATTGAAATATAACCTATATCTCAACAAAACTCAGGATTAAAAAGAAAATAATGATAATTGTAAGAATGGAGATGACAAAAAAATGTTTTCAGAGAAAAAAGGTAAAATAATAAACTGTAACCTGTCAAATTTATAGGTTAAACCATTCAATAGAATAGAAATGGAACTAATCTAAGTTGTAAACAAGTAAAAAAGAGCAAGTATTAAAACAAAAGGGATCTGATAAAACTTACATAGACATCACCTCCGCAAGCATTGGATTATTACTATTATCATTTTTACAAACTCAAGCATAATTTTCTGACGAATCACTTGTAATTTTCATCCTTATCAGAACAACACGTTCCTGTTGACAAACTAATAATTTGTAATCGCATCAAAATACATATTTGTACTCAGGAACTTCTACTCTAAAAATTTTTAAAAAACTATGATAATTATTATATTGATTTGTTAAATAAAAACTTTACTTTTGTATGAGTATCAAAATAATTGTTTCACTGATCGAGGATGGAGCATTGCTGTATTCAAATATACATAACTGATTAAAAATATGACATTTAAGTAAAGTGCGAATACATGTATATAACATACTAAGAAATCAAACACTCCTGATAATTTTCACCAATACAAAATTTGATTCAACAGAATATAAACAAAATTTGAGGGCATAATCACTCCTTCTCCTTGTTGAATACACGATGAGATGCTTTGAAGCAGGAGAGTACGTAATAACACATGAGCTAATTCACAAGAATTAGATTCAATAAAATTATTTATTTGACGATATTAACATAAATATTATTTATATCATTATTATCCATATTATGAAGAGTAAGCAAACGATTCAGCAAAAAATAATTTTTTAAATTAATTTATCCCCGGCCAATTTGAGAGAGCGAATTAAATACAGCTGATATTTCGGATTTTTGATGCATAGTTACACGTTGAAAACACTCGTGCTGTGAATAATTGAGTGAGTATTTTTTTTTTTACATTACACTTACTGTAAATATTATAATCCTTAAAATAATTTATTTATTATTTGCAGAATCAAAAGCAAATACACAGGATTTTCTTCGATCTTTAGCTCTGGAGCATGCAGTTGACTATAATCATTTTTCAATCTTACTGATAAAAGCCTGTATCACAAGATTTCAACATACTGATGATCCGATACTTGTAAATATATATACAATTAATTACAAATACAGGAACATTAATCATTAGATTGAGCATTGTTATTAGAGTCTACAGGCTTACTATAGTCATTAAATTTGATCGTGAGATTTATGTTAGTTCAGCGTAAGATTTTCACAGGTGGAACACATAATTTAAGTTCTTATGACACATTGTGAAAGATATATCTGGATAGTGAAAAGAAACTAAAATTTGACGTGTATGATTTAATAAATTGGTAAGTCAAAAGCATGTTATTACATTCAAAAATAAATAAATAATACTCGAAGATGTTTTAGATTACGAATTAAATCATTCTACTACGTGTTTGATTGACTGGAAAAAACAAGTGGTTCTTGAGAGTCTTTAGTAACCCTCCATAAAATTCTTCCCTGTATAATTCCAAAGACTGTTCTGAGTATTATAAAAATTGAAAAAATAAGTCATCAAAGAACATGGCTGTTGAAACATGAAAATGTTAATGACATAGAAGCAATAATAATTAATTTAACTGCTTCTATTTATAAAGGATTACAGGTAAATATAAATAAAACTATTGAAATGAATTAATCAGGCCGAAAATTAATTTCATTACTTATCTTATTTAAGATACTGAGAGCAAGTTTTTTAATCTTTGTTCAATTTATAATTACCATAATCAGTTCATCTACATATGTAGTACATAGGTATATTATATTTTACATCGAAATAAAATGTAACCGCTGATTGAAAAACTGGCTCTACATTACATAATTATTCGATTATAAAAGTCATTAGAGATGTGACCCACCACAAAATTAAATATTTGTTTTTATCAGTAATAAGAAGAAGAAAAAGAAGATAACGAAGATGCATGAATAGTAACAATAAAAGCATAATTACTTGAAATTTTTAACGTAGTACCAACGATATCATTTTCAATTACATAAGTATAAAAACTATTGACGTAATTTAATTTTATGAGTATATTGAAAGGACATTTGTTGAACATAATTAACAATTGATTTTTTGTGAGCCAAGTTATTTTTATTATTTAAAATTAATAAATAAAATTTCACAATAAAACATATAATAATGAAGAAATTCTAATATTAGGTAGTTTGGTGCGTAAAATGTTTGGAGTTTGGTGCAAATCATTTAATTCAGTCCATTTATTTTGGATTGTACGAGTAAACGCCACGAAATGTCCGATGCCATCCCGTAAGGTCGATGGTCGGAATTCAATAACTCCAGTCAGCCAATATTTTTTATTTTGAATATTAAGTGTTATAGGAATTTCCTTCAAATGAGTGTCTGATAACTTTTTTGTTGCTTCATAAAAATGATCTACATTTAAAAATAGATAAGAATCAATTTCAAGTATACGACCGGTCACAATTTTTTTACAGTTTTTACAATAAAATGTTTCTTTTTCGATTTCATTCAAAACACTTTCCTGTACAAAATCATAACCATTATCCCATATTAATCGAGCGTTAACGTTTAATATCGATATTTTTTTTGTTTCAGAAGATTCACATTTCACACAACGTGTCCGTTCAGTGATAGAGTCATAACATTTTAGAAAATTTTGAATTAATTTATTGACATCATCTACACAATCAATAACATATTGTTTCTCAGGATATATTTTTCTTAAAAGATTAAATCTTTTACTATAAAAGTCTGAAGTAGCACCAAATTTCACGTATAATCGTAAGACTTTTAAAAATTCAGAATGACTTCTTTTATTATCAATAAAATTTTGATAACTTCTGAAATTTAAATAAGCAAACGATAAAATTTCCATTATGCTATCAAACGGACAGGTATTGCGAAGAAAAAATATTGATGTACCAACTTTATAAGATCCACATCTGTTACCATTTTCAATCATTTTTCGTTTTTTCGTTGTCTTGGACTTGATGGCCACTGCATTTTGATGGAATAACGTTGCTGGAAATGGATTGACGTACTTTCCTCGCCTAAATGGCTGGCACGAATCAGTGTTTGAGGTATTTTTGTATTTGGCTGGCATTTTAGTTCCATAAATTTTAAATGGATTTGGTTGCTCGTCTATAACTATTGAATAACTATTTTCTTGATTCTGTTCATATGAAAAATTTGAAAATGATTTTGGGGTAGAGTGAAGTTTTGGTTCAGATAAATTTAAACTGTTATCGGATGCAATACTTGCAGCATTTGATAAAATAATTCCTCTAGCTGATTCAGGTTTATGTAACGTTTTAGTTTCATTAGCATTGTTTCTGAACTTTTTTAATTTTTCCTCTACTTCACTTACAGAAATTTCCGAAAACGTATTCTCAGTAATATTTAGTTCAACAGTTTCGTTAAGTTCATTTTTATTTTTCCAATTTTCTTCATAGTTCAGCACACTATTGCCTACACTTTTTTGGTGTAATGTGATACTTTTTTAAGCATCTGTTGGTTGTCATACACAGCTCTTCCCTCTACCATTCTTGTCTTAATTGTTTTAACATGTTCAATTAAAAACATATCTGCTCGAGTTGGTTGGTGACCTTCTAAAACATTATCTTTAACGTACTTAAAATAGTTTTCAGAACGGGACGAAGTAGCAACAAAATTTTTTGATCTGTAATGTTTTCGCATCACGTTTGTCCAAGATGGAAATTGTTTAAATAACTTAATTAGTTTCTGTAATATTGCTACTAAATGATAAGGGTTAATATCGTCAAACTTTATAGAATCCTTAGAATTAATATTGTTAGAAGTTTCTTTCACAAGTTTATCAATATAATTTGATAATTCCAAATCAACGGATGAACTTAACACCGCAGAATCATCATCTTCTAGGTCCTCATCATGGCAAAATAAATGAGTATCACAATGATGTTTTTTATCACAACTACTGCTATTTTTAACTTTTTTATAATCAATAGCTGTATCGTCAAAACTAAACGTTACTAATTTTTTCAATACCCATTGAATATCGTTTTTACATCCATATTCGTTTTGACTAATGTTTAATAAAGCTTTTATCATTTTTTCAACGTCCGAAAAATTTTCCAGTACGCTCATTAAACCAATAGCTCTTAGATAAAAATCTTTTACTATAAATTTTATTGATAAAAAACATTTGTACGTTGACACACTGTGAATCAAATGAGCAATGTCAATCCTTATATATAGTTGCGGTAAAGTTTCACTTTTCTTCATTAAAAATTGAAAACAGTTGGATAAATATTGTTTATAAGTCAGGTAACAAAATGCTAAACATATTGAATCTTGAAGAGCGGCAGACATATCCGCAACTACATCTAGGGGTATCCAAGCTTTCGAGGAAATCCATTCAAGCAGCCAAAATGTTAGGATTTTTGTGTCGTGTCTCTCTGATAACATCTGACAAATTGGGATGATTAGATGATCGATATGTGTGACAATTTGATATAGAAATATTGGACCTTGATGACAATTTTCAGCAAATGGTATTTTTCGAACTACACTTCCAGTAGCATCTATGGAAACTATCGGGTTGAGTTTAATTAGATCATCATATAAATCAATTTGCTGATAAGTCCAATACATAATAAAAAATTTATCATATCCCACTTGTTTGATTACATCATCAAATTCTAAATTATTATGCTTCAAATGTTTTAGCGAGTCAAACAAGCTTCCCTGAATACCAAGACGGATTTTCTTCCCTTCATGACGTATCTGATTAAGAACAGGTGCATTTGGAATAACCGGAGCTGCGAGGTCACCATACTGTTGATATGTTTCTATGAGCTTTCTTTTATACTGTTCTCCTTTTTGTAATTCCAATTCTTTTGCAAACTGACGCCTCTGTTCTCCAGTGATACGTCGTTTTTTGGAATGGGGAATTTTTAAAGTATTTGCTGTCTATATTAGCATGGACACATTTTCATCATCACTGAAATTAAAAATACACTCTCCCAAAATAGCCGCATGACATAATTTTTCAGTACATGAACCTGAAATTTTCACAATATATTTATCAATGTTATTTTCATTTTTAAGATAAAAAACTGATTGCTTGGGAAATTTGAACGCGCAAGGCAATTTTTGTGCAATATATATTAAGTTTGAAACAATAGTTGTCCAACCGTTTTTTAATGCATAATATTTTTTATTATTGCAATCGATTTTCTCGATTGGTTTAATTTTTGACCACTCTTCTTTAGTAAAAGTTATATTAAAACCTATATATTTTTCTTTGGTTTCAACATTTTCAATTGATTCATCATTTTCTGGATGAAAAATGTCCTTGTCTTCATCAGTGTTTGGAAAATTTAAATCTCGCTCCTTTAGATATCGATCGAAAATATTATTTCGATTTTGTTTGATATCAAAATATAAAGCAATTGGTGTTTTTAAATATTGTCCAGAAGGTAGTTTCCAAATTTGACAAATGTCTGTCCAAACAGGATCACGTCTTGATTTAATTACATCATCGTCTGAACAAATTTCAAAATTAACCACTCGATTTATCACTTCTACAAACGGCACAGCTGCCCAGAGGGTCATTCTAGAATATGATAACTTAATAATAAATGATTCAAATAAATACACAAGTATTGTAATACACGTAATATGACTTTTATTTATTAAATGGCGACATGAAACAATTATAAAATTAGTATTGTAATTTCGAATGTCATTTTTTTTTGCGCGATACACTGAGTAATGCGGGAAACGTAAGTAGTTTAAAAATGGCGCTAAAAGAATAAAATGAAAATTATGCAATGTTCCCTTTTCTAATAAATAAATAAATTTTTTTAATTTAAAATAAATAATAATAAAAAATTATAAATTATAAAAGAAAGAACTCGATACATTTTTTATGTTTATGAAAAAAGTACTGTTGTATAACTTTCATTCAAATCCTTTAACGGATTTATCGAGCTCTTTTTTTTATAATTTATAATAAAAGTAATGATAATTTAAAATACAAGTAATAATAATCAAGATTTGAAATAAATACAGTAATATGAATTTTGTTTTATCGTGAATCTAAATTTTGCCCTAGAATTATTCTTCTGTATATTGCTTCGTAAAAAAAAATGTCTTCAACTTAATATCAAATTGAAGGAAAATCAATTTAAAAAAAAAAAGTCAGACAATACAAATGATTCATAAAAACGAAGGTCAACATTATCCTGTCCGTTACTTTAGATATGTCAATCTATAATTCTACTTTTTTAAATTACAATTATTTTTTAAATTAAAATCAACGGTGTGAGAAACTTAACAATTGTGTTAATAAATTAATTTATACTTTTTTTTCAGCAAATCGTAAAATCTAAAGATGTACTCCTAGTATTTTTCTATCCGCAATGATTTTACGTCTTCGGGGTGTTTTTAAATATCACAAATGTATTTTTCCTTTACAATGAAGCAATAAAATAGTTCGTTAAATACCAGGAATTTTAGAATTAGCAGGAAAAGTTGGTCCATAACATTTCTTTTATTGTGAGGACCTATTCAAAAGATATTTATTAAATTGGGATTCGAATATTACATCAGATCAATTTTCTATCTTGAATACTGTCATTAGATCCATCTAAATTATATTCATATAATTACTCTTATTATGGATAAAACTAAGAGTATTTTTAGTAGCTGTACAAGTTGGTAGGTTAATATCAATTGTAATAAAAAATATAGGTCATTTATTTATATACTCTAGCACCAATGAATTTATCGCAACACCAGATTTACTGTCAATCTTCGAATCAATCGACGATTAGCTTACTTTCTTTAAATTGAGGAAACTGGACTGTCGACACTCTTTTAGAAGATGCAACCTTTAGAGGATTCATAAATGTCCTTAATATATTACTTAAATCAGTAATATCCGTCATTATCTCACCCGTTCTTACTTATTGACAGTTTCATGTTTAAATTTTACTGATGTTTCAACATCTGTAGATTCTTTTGATCTACAGTAGAATTAGCAACATCCTTCAGCTCACATTAGACTTCCGCTGAATAAATAGGATTATAATATAACAGCGCTTTCTTTTGAGCAGTATCTTTTCTATGAGGTCGTGAACTATGTTCAACCTTTCCTGAATAGTTTGCAAAATATTACTCATGACAGTGACACGTTGTTTGGCGCTCTCCAGCAACTTGCCATAAAAGTCCAACTCAAACGGTTGGGCAGTCACTCGGAAATTTTCGCCAACTCTTTCGTCAATAACTTAGACTTATTTGTAATTTTTTCTCATATTTCCAAATTTTTGTCAGAGGAATCGAGCAGTAAATTATTGAACAGTACTTCACTTAAAAATTGTTATTATTGTATAATGAAACAGGCTTTAATAGAGATAGTTCATTTCTGAATAATTAGTCAATAGATCAAGCTCCGGTATTAAATATAAAATTAATTAGTTAAGATGAATTGGAATGTTTACCATTGCTTCTTCAACTTTCCACCATGTTCCTGTATATAAGTAGATAATAAAATTAATTTTTAAATATAAGACACCAATTCAACTATTTACCTGAATTAAAACAAAGTTTAGTGACTTTTTTTTGGTTGTTGAGACAAGAACTGTAAAACAAAATAATAAATAAATAAATAAATGTTCTTATTTACGAAGAAAAATTATAATTTACAAAATATTTACCTATTACTTATGCATTTTGAACGATTAAGCTATTTCTTTACTTACCCTATAGGTTGTTATTTTGAAAGTTACTTTTCAAAGTATATAGGGATGGTGCAGGTAGACTGCCGCGCTACTAGTGGTCGTATTTGTAAGCCTTTGGGTGCATTTTTACGCTATCGAACTATTGAAGTGCGTATTATTTTTCAATAATAGACGATTCAGTGTCAATTTCGGTCTTTTTTCTATGGAGGGTAGAGATCTACCTCTACCCTCCATACTTTTTTCATTGGGAGTGGTTTGCGCATGCCTTTCATATCTTTGATTTTGCATCCTTTGTCGTATCCTAACAACTGTTTAGTTGAAGGTATGCCCCATTGCTGAGTATGCGAAGTTTTTGAGGTGGAGCTTGCCGAAGAATTAATGTAAAAAACTACAGCATTGATATGCTTGCAGCCTTTACTTAATCCTGCAACACATCGGCACCACGCATCAATAATGTTTCTATTGTCATCGAGATAAAAAAATACAATTCAAAATTGGCATTTCAAGGCTATAGAATTTTTTTTTCTTCATGACAAAAAATGATACGAACGGGTAACGAAACATTATCTTTATTGTTTATCTTTGTTTGGGCGACGAATTTAGCGGTTATGGTGCATTTTTTATTCAATAAATCTTTGGTCTCCACGACATCGATGACATGGCCAGCTATACACAATTGTTTCCCATGTTCTTCTACAACTCTCCAAAAAGGTTGGCCGCATACGAATGAAAATCCAAATTTTATAACGTGCGTTTTGAAGCAATTACCCAAAAGTACTTAATACTACATTCAGAGATTAGTAGATTAGTAGTCTACTTATCTCTGCTACATTTGAAAAATATCCCCAATTGCTTATAATTTACAACACGAGAGGCGACACATGTATTTTCGACCTGCCCTCTATCGAATCTACGTCATTCCTATATCCCCTGCAGGCACACCAACTTTACTTTTTTTTTTCAAACTGCGCTTGCGCCTTGAAATTGTTGACGTGCATGCGTATCATGTATCCTCACACTCATGACGTCACCACTTTATAATTATTCGAATCGCAATAATTATCTTCAATTAATTAACGATAAATAAAAGATATTTGATAAAATAAACTTGAGGATCCCGACAAACAAAAAGTGAGCAATTTATTGAAAACAAAAAACAATAGAAAAGTTCATTGCTTTGCCTAAAAAGGAGAAAAATCGTTTTCGATTTTTAAATTATTAATTACCAATAAAATAGTAAATTAATCAAGTGAGCAATTATGGATTTTTATTGAGCAATTGGTGAGCAATTGAGAGCACTTATTCATTTTTTTCTGCAGTTGCAATTCTATGCCAACTTTTTTGTAGTCCAAAGTATATGATATCGACGATACCAAAGCGAATGAGATACGTCTCCGAAGGGACACTATTCCGGAAATTGCGTAGGTATATTGGTGACAATCGGTAAAGTAGCTTTCAGCATTAAAATTTCCATTACCAGAGGATTTTTGGAAAATGGTTGCATTAGAGTCGAAACCATTTTTATAGAAATTTGATGAAAAGATAATGCATAATCATTGTGATATCAATTATGAATTTATCCACCCATAGAACTCCATTGTCACTGTTAGTTAACGGTATTGTAATACTCGTGAAGATATAACTTATACTTTTACTCATAATACTCGTATAACAGTATTAATCAAATTATGGCCGATCGATATGACAATTCAATCTGTAGCTCCTGTTGACAATTGAACGATAGTGTGAAACATAGAAAATACGTTGAGGAAAATATAAAAATATTTTAATCATTCTATAAAACTCATCCTTAGCGGCCCGAGTTAAGGTTGAGCTCTACCATCTAGTAACATAAAAATTGCTTTTTGCGCTCTCTTAAATTACGGTAGCGGCGGAAGCTCGATTTCAATGCTCACGTTGTGGGTAATGAAGAAGTCGGCCCGAAAATGATAATATGCCAGGACCGATGCTGTTGAACACTGGGGGGCGTTCTCAGAGCCCCAGCAAATTCAGAAAATTTCAAGATTATTCATTTCTTAGTATCACCGCTAGATGTATGCGTATAATATCGAGAATAGATGCATGAATTGCATCTTACGGCATGGATACCCACATACAATATTAATTCTTGCAATTTCCAGCAATATTATTTTCATACACGTATATATTGTTCTGTTGAAAGCTTCATCTTCTACCTGTTTATAAGAAGTTATATGATAATAGTATATTGATAGACATGTAATGGGGTATCAAAAACTTATTAAAATAACAGCGATATTAAAAATTATAATCATGATGTTCACCAATTTCTTGGTGTACTTCCGTAATGAATTTGATCCGGTCAAATTTTAATGGTTGTAAAAATTTTGGAAATGAAATATTGCAGAAAAAACGTAATTTGAAAAAAGAAATAGACTTCTCGGATTTCTCATTCGGTTCTTGAGTTCCTGAGTTCTTGAGTAAATAAAAATTTATACATACACACGCATGCATATGAGATACACACACAACACACAAGTCACATACCCATGCACACGTTCATAACAATACATGTTATTTACATTTATTATGATACATGGTATGGCATTACCTTTTTTACCAATTCGTGCTATCCTACCGCACCCATGAACAAAACTGCTTGTGGCGGAGGGTGGACCGTATTGAACAACGTAATCGACTTCGGGTAAATCAATACCACATGCCATTATATCAGTGCAAACCAATATACCACCATCACTATCCCGAAAGTTACGAAGACATCATCACGAGACATGCAAATATTGTATCATGCTAATTTTTTGTATAATATGTAGGCGACGACATTCCATGAAAAAATCATCAAACTTAGATCATAAACAGATTAGTGGCACAAGCGCGCGTTTTTCCCCGTTGTGCTGAAGCGAAAAGTTTGAAAGTCGGAATATGAAGGGTATGAGTCAGATCTTACGGGATCGTATAATGATGGAAATATTATAAAAATATACGTAATTAAGAAGCACGGCGACGTTAACGCTTCATGTGACAGAGAATTCCAATTACTATAAATTCTACGTAGATATGACTATCTAGCTATATTCAGTATGAATTAAAACTAAAAAAGGAATTCTATCAAAAATACTCCTCTCAACCGTCTTGTGTCCAACATGCCCGATTGGTGCAAAAAGCGTTGGAAAGGCGGAGCCCCCAGCTACATTTTTCTAGCGGAGGGGCCTTGAGGGTGTGCGTATTTATGTACATACATGGTAACACAACCCTCACATTCGCATGAGTGTTGGTGCTTACCTAAAGTTATGCGGTTACACTCATAGTAGCATTAAGGACAAGATATTTCAGCATATTTTTCAATGCAACAATGAGCTGGATTGGATTCTCTTGCCATAGGAGAGAAGCACAATATTGAACGGAACGAAAATAGATGCTTATTTTCAGATAAATTGAGATTGATCCGAGAAGCAAAGAATAGCAGTTAAAACAAGATTGGAAAATGAAATAACACAGTATGGCAGGCAATTGCCCTAACGGAATCCAATCCGACCATTTAGTTGATCGGCGACTTATGCCGCAGGTCGATGATTCGATAAACGCTTCCGTAATAATGTAGGTATGGGGACATGCAAATGAATGGGGTGTCACGTTAGCATGCGCCCGTGTACAATTGATAATGTCATACCCGAAACAACTTTCAATCCTTAAGTGGAAACATGTTTTTGGCTCATTATTCAATGGATATTCTCATCGATCTATACGACAACTCATGTGATCTCATTAAAACTCTTGCTCGACAATGAGACGATCAGCGTTCGGTCCCCATGAGCATTTTTTTCCCCATTAATTATACAATATAAAATATCCCGTATTTAAGCTGTACAGCATATACTTGTCCACCGCGATGATTCTGCTGGAAGTTAAAAAAAAATTAAATATAGTGGTCATATATGGTTTTTTTTTGTGAACCATCGATTCAAGTTGAAGATATTTCGGCAAAATCACTTGAACGAACCGAACCACATAGGGTGCGTTCGGGGAGCATGCTTTAAGCGCCTTAAGCATTTTTTGTCGTTCGACAGCTTCAATTTGAAGCTTCAATTACTCTTCGCACAGACAATAAAGCTGTTCCACGGCTGACATCAAATTTTTCACAAATGGAACTGTAACAGTTTTACATATTCTGATCAATGTTTTTATTCAATCGCAAGGTACTTTCATAAAAAGTCACTTATTCAAGTGCATACCGATATGAATCTGGAGTTGACATCTTCCAAATCGCTATTAAGAGCTGCTTTTCTGGAGATATCATACGATACCCAGGCTTTGCACGCATTAATGCCGGCTTTATTTTGTCAAGAATATACCGAGAAGTTAATGGTGACATTCTGCAATCATCAAAGATAAGAAATCGTAATATCAATAATTTTAATTAATAACAATCACAATAAAATTATTCATAGACATACCGAAAATGTGATTTAAATATTTCATCCGTATACGACGATATAACCTTCTCAACGTAGTTTTGGAGTCTGCGTATACGCTTTTTCGGTCCAAAAGTGCTATCACCATCATATAAAATGTGATATCATCATCATTACTACTACTTTCACTATCCATATCCAGTAATTCATTACTTATCGGGGCAATCACAATTTTCTCTTCCATATTCGTCATAACTGACTATCACCAACCACAACACTTATTTGACTTTTGTTTATTACGCCAAATCGAACGGCGTGAGCGTAAGCGATTGGTAAGCGCGCTCAACCCAAGTCGAACGGGCCCGCAAGGCGTGAGTGCTCAAAGCGCGTAAGCGTGCTCCCCGAACGCACCCATAGTCATGAAAGAAAAATTGTGTCTAAAAATTGCCTCACCAGGGCAGTTCTTACAGGTCTATTCAGTGATGTAAAAACATTGAAGTACAACTAACGATAAAATTCTGATAAAATGGGCGCCCATATTGAATACGAGGTGAATCAGTTATAACCCTATTACGTCCCGGGGACAGGTCGTAGATATTTTCCAAGTTTGAAGTGAATGTAGAGGCGATGTTGACCAGGATGCCACTGGTCGGTGCGAGTCTTAGTTGGTCACTCTCTTCACTTACCGACTGTCCCTTGCAACTCTAACATATATAGGTATATGTTCGGATGATCAAGCCCGCTATGCGCGGGTGAATTTGAAGAAGATTCTCAGAGTCAATGTTGCAGTTTATAATTAATATATTTATTAGTGTTACTGGTTTTACACTGATGTTACACTTAGTTTATACACTGTTTTTATATTATAGGCTTATGCCTCGAATTCTCAAGAGCGATTACGTTTTTAGTGTTAATGACTGGTTTCTTCTGGAGGTTCTGATTTAAGTTTGAATGTTCTTAGGAAGAAACGCGAGTCCGATGTTCTTTGATTGAGTTAGTTAGTTTGAGAAATTCTTGCAGTGAATAAGAGTTTTGACGAATTGACTGAACAAAAATGAGAGTGCGTCTTGACGATTTCAAATAAGAATTGAGAAATAATGAGTTGAATAATGACTAAGTATGAGGGAGTTTGCCTGTTGCGCGATACTTTATATAGTATTCGTTGACGCATGTTTTTCAACGAAGAAGGGGGTGATTGAGTCAGGCGTCTTTGCGCTGGACCCGCAAGTTTTTATCGGTGCTTCGCGATTGGACGTAAGTCCCCAATCGCAAATAGCGTGATCTTGTTTGTGGGTCCACGGTTTCTCAGGATTAGATAATGGCTCTTGGGAATCTTGGCTATCTTATTTTCTCTAATAAAACATGCATTCCCGAAGACTTATTGTAATCTTAGTTTCTATATTAATCTATGCGTTCTCACGGGAAGCGTGTTGTTATCTTATTTCCTATATTAATCTATGCGTTCCGAGGGGAACTTATAGATTCAGCTGAATGGGTAGCGTTATTATCATGGGTTGATTCATTTCCACCCTTGTTTTATAGTATATTGTTTATCGCTTATCGTTTTAGTTTATGTGTAGATTACTTATGCTTAATTTGTATTATTTTGTTGATGTAATTTATGCGTAAATGAGTAGTTTACGTTACTGGTTAATGATGTCATTTATGCATAAATTTCCTATGAATTAATTATGTTGGTATTGGTTGGTGATTTATGATATTGGTAATTTATTACAATTGTTACTCATGTATTAATTACTTAATGGGTCTACACTATATTAATGATGGTTGTAATATATTTACTAGTTCGTGTTAATTATATATGTATTTATATAGAATTCTATACATATATACGCTTTACAGAATATAGAAATTAGATGTGAAAAATCATAAACATTTTTATAGTTATTTATAGCATTTTACATAATTAGTTATAATTACCCGCTTTTGAGCGATTCTATTTCAATATCGGAAAAGAATAATGAATGTGATACTTGTTATGAATTGCAATAAGCATTCGACAATTATTTTTAATGGCTTCACATGCAATTGGTTCTTGAAACTCAAGAATTGGATGAAAAATCCGAGAAATCTATTTCTCTTTTCAAATTATGGTTTTTCTTCAATATCTCATCTCCAAAATTTTTACAGCCCTAAAAATTTGGTCGGATCAAATTCAGTACGAAAGTACACCAAGAAATTGGTGGACATCATCATTATAATTTTTAATATCGCTGTTATTTTAATAAGTTTTTGTTTATTATCATATAACTTCTTATAAACAGGTAGAAGATGAAGTCAACAACAGAACAATATATATGTATATGAGAATAATATTGCTGGGAATTGCAAGAATTAATATTGTATCTGCTATCTGGATACCGTGACATGCAATTTATACATTCATTCTCGATATTACACGCATACATCTAGTGGTGATATTACGAAATGAAAAATCTCGAAATTTTCTTAATTTACTGGGGCCCTGAGAACGCCCCCCAGTATTCCACAGCATCGGTCCTGGAATATAATCATTTTTCGGCGGTCTCCGTCATTACCCACAGCGTGAGCATTGATTTCGAGCTTCCGCCGCTACCGTAGTTTGGGAGGGTGAAAAAAGCCATTTTTATGTTACTAGATAGTAGAGCCCGTTCAATATGGTGTCAACCAGCTGGAACGTATTAGTGCGAAAAGTTATAGATAACAGAAAGATATTGGAAATTTCATAATTGATCGATCATTTGAAATAGTTAATGTTCGATAATATATCTGAAAATGTCAGCTGTTGTATCAAGTTAGTAATGATTATTTTTTGTAATTAATTACTTCAACATGTAAATTGGAGTTATGCAAATCGATTTTCGTGTATTCTGTTCCAGTACTTCAGCCAGTAAAAATTTCAGAGCTATTAGGAATTGTGAAAAGTTACGATAAAAAATCCAGTAAATATCGAATTTGATCGAATATACTATCGATAATGATGAAAAAAATGCGCAACAGTAATATTTTTTTCACAGCTTCAGAAAAAAAGCGATTGGAACCAGTCAGAGTCAAAGATTTACTGGCATCCTGTTCTAAAACTGCACCATCCAGTGAAGGTATAAATTGTTCCAATATAGCTTTATTAAAAATTCACATTTAACTATGATCAGGTCGCCTGATCCTCTTCGAGTTTTTCATCGTGTTTTATGTCAAAAAAGAAAGGAATATATATGTTATTATTTGGATATTCCATAACTCCCATCTCCCTTGTACTGGTAAAGATCAATGATCAGCTGCTAAATTGTCACGCAACACCTATTCTTCGAAGTAAAACAACGCAAAAGTATTCACAAAGAATTTAAAACGAGTACATGTTTATCATTAGTAACTCCATCTCCTAGAAGATTGAAGAATTCGTTCATTGATGGAAATGTAGCCTTCCTGCGCCAATAAGCATCAAATGATCCTAAGACCAAACAAGAAAAGGCTAACATTTCTTTTTCTCCTCCATAAAATATTAGAGAGAATCCGGAGGAAATTGGGCGATGCGATCAGTATACAAATTAGTATAGACTCTGCTTGTGAGAATGGCTATCTAAATAATTGGATATGTTCTTTCTCCAAGGCCGTGTATGCAGACGGACGTTCGTTATTCCAAAAAGTGGTAGAAAACCAGTGCGTCGTGCACTTTATGAGAAGTCCCATTCACCAAAACAATCACCAGACAGGAGCGATGCAACAAGATCATCTGCAGTGAAGATTCTAGCCAAAAAATTGCAGCGACAATCGAGGAAAAGTTATTTACCACCACCGAATTCAATTGCTCAAAGACACATACAAAGAGTGATTAATGAAAGTATTCAGAATTCGACAATCATTGAAGAACTTCATCCCCAATCTCATGAATCATCTCCAGTGAGGTATGATCGAGCAACTGTTATTACAAATACAATATCACAATGTCCGCAATACAAAAATGGAAAAGAAGTGAATCAATCCATAATAGTTCCGAAAATGGGTTTTGCTGAAGATGAGGAAATGATAACTGTTCAGGAAGGGCTGAAAGCTTCCATAGCTGATAAAGAAAATATTCCGCCGCCATTGGGCCGAATGAGTCTCCCATTGACTGAGAATAAGTCTCATCATTTTGAAAATTCTGATCTTTATCTGATTGGTTTGTGTCGCGGTGTGATAACGCGACTTGAGAAGGTCGAACGTGATTTAGAGGAGGTGAAGACACAACAGACAGTGCAAACCGACCTTCTAAAAAAAATTCACGACTTAATGACAATTAGATATGAAGCGCCAAAGGATCTTGTCAGTGTTGCCCATGTGGCTTCAACTCCACAAATATCATCTGAACAAGAGTCGCTGTCAAATTCACCACATGTAGATAAAAAGCAAGTCATGTCTCAGAAAAGACAAAGAAGGCAGTACAATGAAATCGTTCAAGAGCGTCGAAGATCAACACGTTTGGCTGCAAAATCCCCCAGTGAGAAATACGACAGTTTTTCCGCCTTAGAGGATGAACTCCATATCAGTAACAAATTGGTGGCCCAAAAATCACCAGTAAACAAAACTCCGAAGAAAGATGAGCAATGTTCACGTGCAAAAAGTGATAGGCCATTGCGTGAATATTTAGTTATGAAAGCCAGCATGAGTTTTTTGGAAACACCGGAACCTCACGGATTCAGACGTGACGCAGATCTAATCGGCTCTGGCACGCCTTTTAGGAATAAAGATTTTCGAAGATCGATATCAAGTAAATTATTTGATGAATTGCAAGATTTGTATCTCGATTCACCAGGTCCTATACCTCTTTGTCCATAAATTAAATTGATCATAATGTAACTATTTCACATTTTATTTACGAGACGCAAAATCCAGATTTTCATGAATCAAATTGAATAACATCGATACATAAACATTTATTATCTAGTAAAAAATATAACATTTCAAAATCTGGATGGGAAAATGAATTTCTCTCTACGTTTTCGTACAAATCCAAACTCTTGGTATTGAATATAATGTCAATCTATAATAAAATGGAATTATATATATTCAAATGCAACTCTGAATCGCCAATATCTAAAATAATAATTTTCATCAATTGTTTACATGAGAAATAAAATGGGGCATTTTATTTCTCGCTATATTTATTTTTTCGAAATAATCATTCCCATTCGCTGAGAAGTAGATCATGTGGCGCAAAAAATCGAATTGAAAAATATCGATACTAGAAACTGCTTCACAGTACATGAAAAAAGCGGGTGTTGCTGAACCACCATATTGTACCACGATATAGTTGGTAAACAAGTTTGGAATTATTAATAAAATCTTAATCCGATCATTTGGGAAATCACTCTCATAATTTGGAAAATAATACAAAATTAATAATTGATTGAAAACAATTGAGCAAATAGTTGGCGGGATCATGCAACAACTATTGTTTGAAGTTATCATAAAAATTCTATTACGATTTACCACATACGTGAACTAATATTGGTTGAGAAATCCAGAAATAATGGGATTCTCCATCCAAACTAACCCTGTGTTTTCTCCAAATTACAGGGTCCTTGGAAACACTGTATCGAAAGGAATTCATGTTGAATAAACCTTGCCACACATATTATCATAGTGAAATATTCAATATTTCTCTGATAACTTTCCGATTCCACCATTAAAAAAGATTATCTATGGTTCGTCTCCGTGTTTAACATCATGAAAATAGAATATCGGACAAGTAGGTTTAGTATCCCCAACTATTTTTTACTTCATTCATATGAAGCATTCCATACGATGAAGATCATATGGCGGGAGGTAAAGATCCCGAGCCGAATATCAAGACTCACTTTGCTGGTAAAATTAATGAGATCCACCCGGAAATCTCCATTGGTACCAAATCACCGGAAATACTGGAATTGGTTGTTAGGAATGAGCTTCGTAGAAAAACACTACAAAGATCACATCAGCAAACGAAAATATGAATTCGATTATATATGTAATCAACAGAAAACTGGAATGGATACATATATAATTGACATGAGCAAATAAATGAATAACAACCAACACTAATATAGCAAAAGACAAATAAGTAATTAATACATAAGTAACAATAGTTATTAATCACCAATATTATAGATCACTAAAAAATGTAATTAACAATCAAGTAATGCACTAACCACAGCTCATCTAAGTATGAGTAACATTATCAACTAATAACACAAATTACTCATTCATGTATAAATAACTATATTAACAAATAACATAAATCATGCATAGATAGTTCATGCATAGCCTAAACAATAAGCAATAAATAATATATTAGTTGATAACCATATCACAAGGAAGGAAGTGACTCAACTCACGATAACAATGAAACTCATGCAGCTCAGTCAATAAGTTCCGCTTTGGAATGCATAAATTATTATAGAAAATAAGATAACAATGGTTCTCTGATAAATCGCCAAGAATCTCGAGAGCCTCTATCAAATTCTGGGAAACCGGGGACCCAGGAACAAGATCACGCTATTTGCGATGGAGCACGTCCAATCACGTAGCAGCGATAAAAACTTGCGGGTCCAGCGCGAAGCGCCGGACTCATGTCATCTCTTCTTCATGAAAAACACGCGTCAACGAACACTATAAAAAGTGTTGCGCATACGTAAACCCTCTCTCAGTGTCAATCCCATTTTGTGCTAAATCTCACGCACGTTTAGTCCTCATAAGTTCTCATAAGTTATCCACTGCAAGAATTAATCGAAGCAACTAATTCAATCGAAGAACATCAGACTCGCGTTTCTCTCGAAGTAGAACATTCAAACGTAAATCAGAACCCCCAAGAGAAACCAGTCACTAACATTCCATACATAATCGCTCTTGAGAATTCAAGGCATAAGCCTATAACATAAAAGCAGTGTATTGAACGCAGTGTAACATCATTGTAAAATAAATGATGTTAATAAATTCATTAATAATAAAATAAATCATCGTCTCTAAGACGATTCTTCATCAAATTCACCCGCGTGTAGCGGGCTCGATCATCCGAACATATACCTATATATCATAGAGTTGTGAGGAACAGTCGGTAAGTGAGGAGAGTGACTAACTAAGGGTGCGTTCGGGGAGCACGCTTACGCGCTTTGAGCACCTCACGCTTGCGGGCCCGTTCGACTTGGGTTGAGCGCGCTTACAATCGCTTACGCTCACGCCGTTCGATTTGGCGCAATAAGTCAAATAAGTGTTGTGAACTGGTGATGGTCAGTTATGACGAATATGGAAGAGAAAATTGTGATTGCCCTGTAAAGTAATGAATTATTGGATATGGATAGTGAAAGTAGTAGTGATGATGATGATATCACATTTTATATGATGGTGATAGCACTTTTGAACCGAGAAAAGCGTATACGCAGACTCCAAAACTACGTTGAGGAGGTTATATCGTGGTATACGGATGAAGTGTTTAAATCACATTTTCGGTATGTCTGTGAATAATTGTTATTGTGATTGTTATTAATTAAAATTATTGATATTATGATTTCTTATCTTTGATGATTGCAGAATGTCACCATTAACTTTTCGGTATATGCTTGACAAAATAAAGCCGGCATTAATGCGTGCAAAGCCTGGGTATCGTATGATATCTCCAGAAAAGCAGCTCTTAATAGCGATTTGGAAGATGTCAACGCCAGATTCATATCGGTATGTACTTGAATAAGTGACTTTTTATGAAAGTACTTTGCGATTGAATAAAAACATTGATCAGAATATGTAAAACTATAACAGTTCCATTTGTGAAAAATTTGATGTCAGCCGTGGAACAGCTTTATTGTTTGTGCGAAGAGTAATTGAAGCTTTAGAAAAATTGAAGCTTCAGAGAAATTGACAGATTTTTAATATAACCGTAAATTGACCATAACACTCACGCAGCCCAACCTCGCCAGACAAGCGTCTGTGAGCGTTTCAATTTCGTGATTCCGGGTGTTCATGCAAACGCTTATGGGCGCTGTAAGCGACAAGTCGAACGACAAAAATGCTCAAAGCGTGCTCCCCGAACGCACCCTAAGACTCCCACCTATCAGCGGCATCCTGGTCAACATTGTCTCTATATTCACTTCAAACCCAAGAAATACTAACGACCTGTCCCCGGGACGTAACAGGTGTATGACAAATTACATTCACAGATCCAAATATGAAAAGAGAACCACGCTCTACATTATTATTTACCGTTGACCACCACTACAAGTAGAAAGTTTTTTCTTTTACTCCACCATTATTTATCTCTGCAGGACGATTAGGGATTCTCTCAGGTTGCTTGTAGCCTACATTAGACTATGTGGCATTTTGTCTGCTGGTATGGACTCTTCTACTGAGGTACGTATCTGCGAACGTTCAGGGTCTCACGAAGTTGTAAGAATGTTCTCCTGATCGTACTACAAAATTGAATTGATTCAAATATCCTGAATCTCGATTTTTAATATATCGAGCGCACTATTATGCAAAAAACGCATAAAATAAGGGCGAATTCAGTGGTTGCGAATATCACATAAACATAGCGTATCTGATTGTGCATTTATATTCAAATTTGTCGAATACTGATTATGAATGACATTCTTCTATTCTGAATGTCACTATCGTTGATATGATACATGAAGGAATCACGGCAATATTAACCTAACTTTGCTCATGCAAATTCTGAACGTTTCAGAAAGGAGTTACTTGGAATAATTGCTTTGCATATTGAATTGATAATTGACTTTATCAGAGTTCCATTAATTCTGATATTTGCGCATCATATGCAAGTTATTCCCAATCCATAGAAACACTTCAAGGGTATGTTGCGTAACATATATAATTCATCCCATTGATAAGGAAAAAACAATATATTCAATTTTTGAAGCACCCACGAATATTATGAAGGAATCAAATTATTATTAAAAGGAAATGTGATTTGTAGGCTTAAATTTTTTTATTTAATACATCAAAATTATGTTACATCAATTTGTGTGATCCAAACATAATACCCTTATCATATTCAGATGCGTGTGGAGAATATCTTGAAGCAAAATTCGAATCTTGGATAAAAATATAAAAAAATGATTTATCGCTGCCAACTGAAAACAGCTAGATGATAACAGCACCCATAAAATTATTCAACGATGGTGTCAATAATGGCGACTAAAACACGCGAAAATTTGAAGATGTAAAATTAAAAAATAAGCTTGTTGGTGTTTGTATTTATTTGCATGAATTTCACAACAAGAATATAATATATATGATTCGAAATTGAATTTATTGATTAATCAGTGAGAAGTGGATGCCATCAATATTTCCATAAATTTTAGTCCAATTATTAGTAACAATCGGATACATCCCAGCTGCAATAAGTCGGACCATTAGATCATAGGCTGCACGGTCATCATCTGCAAATAAATAATATGTTGATTAATTATCTCTCAGCAAAAACAACAATCGAAATAAAATTATAGATTATACTTTTTATTGTCATGTAGGTATAAAAATTCAAATTCTGAATTAGGTGCCACGGCTAATCGTCGATTTGAAAATACAGGTTACCCCCCCCCCCCCCCCTCTAACTGATTTATAAAAAAATTAAGATATGATATGAAATTGAGACGAAAAAGTAAGAATTTGATCATTCACACAACAGAATTTGCGGTTGCACGACATAATATCACCGAACAAAAATATTACACATAAATAACAGACGACAAAATATTACGAGCATTTATATTACACGACAAAATATCATGATCAATTATATCACACGATATATTATCATAATCAATAACATCACATGTATCTATCATGGTCCTACATAAGCGCTACGTTGTACCTTCCATGATATTTCAAGGTTTAATATTTAGCATGTTATATTTTCACCCAATAATATTTTGACTTGTGATATTTTTTACAGTATTATTTTTTGTGATATTTTCGTCAAGAAATATTACTTTCCCGTGATATTATGTCATGCTACCGAATTTGCAGGTTAAAAAACTATGTCATATTTTTTTTATACTTACGAGGGACTTGAATATCTAAATATTTATTGTTAATGGATTTATAATCATTCATGAACAAAAAGATAATAAACAAGCCTTGATTATTACTTTTGATAAAACTGTTTATATTCTTATAACATAAGAACTCACTTATAATCAATTTCTTCTATCACTTTCATTATATTCTATTTTATTCAATTTCAATTTTCGAAACATCGATGTTCAAATTCGGAAAAAACATCGGCGGTTAGATCGTTTGCAAGGCAATCGATAGTGCGATGTTGAGGTTTTTCCAATATCGCCCATCCCTAGAAGAAACTAGTGATGCTGACCTGTGTAGTAGTAGCTCAAACTCGTGTGTCAAATGTGTTCTCAGTAAATAATTCATAATTCTTTACCTGCAATATTAACAATAATCGCAAACTTATGTGAAGTTATTGTTAACTATAACAAAAAATATACATAAGCACCAAGTCAAGTTAATGTCACAAGTAATATGAATGAATTTAAAATGTTTTAATGTTAGATTTAGAAAAACAAATGAATAAAATTTCTCGATGAATTATTCTATCTCACAATGTACATAATTATTGTTGATTGTTATTTTTTTTTTTGAAATTATGTTGATTATTCGCAGAATTGTTCAATAATTAATTTTTTTCAATATAAATCAGCGTGAACAACAAAAACCATTTCATCGATCTGGTGAAGTAATAACACTGGTACTTTGTTAAAAATATTAAAGTCTTTATAACCCTTTGATTCACTGCTCCATATGTATTTTTACTGATGCAATCTTATTTGTTTTTCTAACTCCCTTCGGGGTAAATTGTCTACCATGACACAATGCAGGCATTATAAAAGCTGCATTCTTCCACTTGTTTTTATCTGTGGAAAACCCTTACCAGCTAGAACGTCATCTTCAGGTTCTATGAAATCCACCATGCCACCCTCGTTCGTAATGGAACAATCACAACCATATCGTTGGGACGCGAAACTAATAAACCTATTTGGAGTACATCCTACCATGAACTCAATCTTAATTTCACGAACATAATTCTATATTAAACACAGTATACTTCAAGTAGACTTGAGTTCACTTTTGACTTGAACTTTATACTTACACGCAATTTTTCACAGTACCCATGTACTGTTTACGTTCTTTCGTCATGCGTATGGCATCGATTGTGCTTGCTGAAAAACGATAAAATTCAACTTTCGGATCATCTCCATAACTCCTGCGCAGTGTATGTAAACAGACTCAGATGCAACAGGTTACTATTAAAGATGACAATATGAAAAAAAATTGTCTAATTCATTTGAATAAAAATACAAAAATTGTAAATGACGTGTTTAAGCCTGATTAGGTGCATCCCAAGGTGTTCAAGTTTCGCCAGTAGGCAGCATCATATTTATCACGTACGATCCATATTAAAGGATTATATCTACTTATGCTCTGAAAAATTGAGAGATTTCCATGACTTTTTTCAGCTATGATAACAAAATTTTCTTAAAATACTCTATACAGTATCGATGAGTCCATGTTTCAATTGACGGTACTTGCAACAATTTTTGAATAGAAAAATATTGACAACTGCACTAAATACGGCTGTTGTTCCAAGATACATTTTTCCTTCATCATGATTTGCGGTGAGCATGATAACTCTGGAACAGCCCATCAGAAATGGAAAAACCAAAAAGATCTCATTATATGGAATTCGTGAACAAGGGATGCAGCAAAATTTAGATTTAACACCAAATGGCGACGATTTTCTCAGTTTGACTTTCGGGGTTATAAAAATTCAGGGAAATGTTCCTTGAGCGATCTTGTTCAGCGTAATTACACTTTTCAAAAAACACAATTCCAACATAATCGCGTTTGAGGTTTTGAGATAATGGGACTTGCACTCTCTGGTAGCACGCTATGAATAGCCTCAACTTTGGTTCAAGTGCTCAGATCCTCAGGAAATTTCGAGGGAACATCCTCAAGACGATATACTTTGACAAAATGCAATAAACAAAACCAGATTTTGTCGACCAATACCAGTAGATATAGTGTTTGGATTCTCCCCTACTTATTTACTCAAATATAAATTATTATATTGTGAAATGCAATTTACATAATCGATATTTCATTTTATTATCAAATAATTGAAAACGTGATTGCAGTTTTATTCGCATTAAATTTACGTCCTATCCATCGTTGAGTGAGAGAGACAGAGAGCAAGAGAGAGATGGCGTGAGTGAAGGGGGAGATACTTTTATTTAAATTTGAAGACACCCTTTTTTCGAGCATCACCAGGTAGGTGACGAGTACCAAGCAAAAGCCGTGCTTTGTCCTCTTCGTGTGGTGCAGTCTCCTCTTGCGGACCCCTCGGCTTTATTTGCAATTTCTGCTTAATTGCCTGACTCAATATAACGCGCCTAGAGTCACTCTTCATAGCTAATAAAAGATCGAGCCAAGTCCAAGTGACGTTGTGATACTCGAGAGTTGGTATAACTAATGCAAAGTCTCGAACATCCTCGAGATTTTTTTCTTTATTACCTTTATAGGATACTCTTACGGGGACTTCCGGTATCTTTATATATATGAACAACTTATTTTTATCAGCACGCTCCTTCATCTTTTCAACGTCATCGCGACGCTCTATAGGAACATAAAATGCTGAATCGCGCTGTGGCGCTGCTGGTTCTTCAATTCCATCTGGATCACGCTCGGGGAAGCAAAATTTCAGCATTGTATTGAAAAATTTCTTCGTCAAACCTATTGTCAATGGTACAACATTAATTTCGAAATGTTCTTTAACAGAGATTCCAGCTACCGGTGCTTTTTCACGGCAGAATACCCGTAATGATCGTTTCCTATCCACTGGCATGTGACTTTGCAGTTCAGTAGGTGTGAGAACTTCCGTATAAACCTGGTTTGGTAAAAGATTCGTCATTCGGACATAGCCAAGCTCAAGCAGATGTTCAACCGAATCGTCTGTTTTACTGGTTTTGGTGTAAAGAAAATTCGTAAGTATAAGATCAGCAATACCTAGTTGACCATCGGCATCAGTCAACCGCCATTGTGCATGCTTGAAACAAATTTCAGCAGCACGAGCCACTGCTGCCGGTTTGTCTCTCAACGTTGCTGATGCCACTGCGGGTGCGGTTGTCTCTTTATAGCAACTCAACATAACATCAAGCTCCTCAGCGCGTGCACCAAGTTGTTCTTTACAGTCGAACACCCTCGCCTCGAGTCGTTCCATCTCGGTAAGGAGTTCGGGCGTCGATTCCTCTACCAGAGCTTTCTGTACTAGATACGTTTCTCGTTCAAGTCGCCGCAATTTTGCTACCAAACCTCGAACTGTATTTTGCAGCTGTTGAATGGGTCGCTTTTGATCCTCGACCGAATGCAATTGCAATTGAAAACGCATTCTTTGGAGTCGCTCCATTGCCTCCTTTCTTCTCGGCTCAACATACAGTAGAAGATTATTGACAACATCCAAAATCATCGCATATTGAAGCGAATTTGTACACACATCTAAATCATGGTGCATTAGAGTAAATGCATCGGCGGCTGATAGATCCTTACGTTCCCACGGTGTTACTTCCTCTCCCGGTGGCGCTGGAACCTCATCCAATTCCGCTGCATCCAATGTTTGGCCATAACCAACATAAAAAAATTCACATTTACATCGTGATACAATTCTTTGGAGTTGATGTTGTAAACCACCACCACCACCCACAGTTTGAGTAACAACCCCACCGACACTTTGACCAGATCCCACCAACGCTGGTACATCCGGTAAACCAGCAATCACTGTTGAATCCTTTTCCTGAATATTGTCCAAACCCAACCACATGATATTATCGTCAATATTGTCATTGATATTCGCATTTACGGTTGCGTAATATTGCATACATTCTAATGAACCAACCCAAGTTGTTTTGGAAACGAGTGTACGTTCACGCCACACTGGCCTGTGTACACGTTGTAGTATTTCGGCCTTTGCTGCTGATAAAATAACGTATCCACGGGTTTCGATTCCTTTTAAAAGTACCTGACTGTTTACAAGGGCAATTAACCAATTTTTGTACAGTACATCATCTTGATGACATGCAGCGAGTCCGCGCAATTGTTGTCCACGTGTTTGCACCGATAGATCATCGCTAAATGCCACAGGTTTATTCGGCGCTTCGGCAATAAGTCTTTGTAGCATTCCAGCTGCTTCGCCTTGATGGCTTTTAGTAGCGGTCGTCGCAGCTGTGTTCGATGGGACCACTTGAGGAGCTGTTGTCGCTGAAGTTTCCAAAGTTCGTAAACGATTCTTTTGCGGTGTCAAAATTGATTCTCGATGAAATCCTTTTAGCGCTGCTGTTGACAAATTTTTCTTTAATTGTTGAGTCTTTATGAAAGAATCAAATAATGCAAATGCTACATCACGGTTTGTTTTTGTCCAAGCGCCTTTGAGATCTTGTACAACAAGTCGGTGTGTTGGTGTATCACCCGTTACACCGGTAACTAGGGCCTCTCGACCATAACTAACTCGTGCTACACTGAGACAATAACATTTTTCTACAGGTTGTCGTAATGACGTGGATTCTTCCTCCTCTTGAAGTGAACTCTTGAGCCAGATTTCTGCGTCGCTCAGCTCACAATTCATGTAAGTAACCGACCATTCAGCGCGCGGACGATGAATCAAACCGTCATCCACTGCGTGGAGAGCTAAATTGTGTTCGGATGAGCATGTAACCCTACCGCCAGTCACTTCGAATCCTCGTTGCATTGCAAATGACATCCAATAGCTCACGTGAAATCGATGAAAAGTCAGAGTGAGCCTGACTCTTCGATAGTGCCTGCTCAGCTGTTTTTTCCGTGGCCGTGTATTGACGAACAACCGTCCTTTACGCGTGGGTCTTGTAGCACCTGATAATATCAACTTCAAATTTTCAAACCAACGCAATGTGCTACCGTACAGTATAGCAGTAGGTGCGTTTGCAGAAGAGGGTGAGTTGGTGGGTTTTGTTTCGAGTGCCAAACTCACATCGAGATTTTGCGAACGAAAAGCACGAAATGAATCGTGCTCTTGATTGCTCGAATATTCGGGCAATCGATCGGGTGCACATGGTATTGCCGCGTGATGATCGCGTGGATCTCCCAAGCAATCCCACGCCAATTTGACTGACAGCTTCACATTTGGTAAGTGGAGTAATCGACAATCATCGTATTTACTCGCAGTCCGAACATAAACATCCAAATCTCCTTTAATCACCATTTTTCCTAGTGTCCAATCGAGTTCCAATCCGGACCAAGTGAGTTCCATCTCTTCGGTAGTATTGTATGGATCTAATGATGCATGGAGGAGTACTGTAAGCTGTTTGACGCAAAGAGTTATTCGACCATGAAGTGTCAATCGCATTTTATCCCAAAATGGGAGTGGCGGGCTTGGGTCACGCGATGGATGGATAATTTTTTCGAAACTTAAATTGCATTGAGCGATCACCGGTTCCCAACACGGTCCAAAAGCATAACGAAATTTATTAATATCCCAATTCAAATCATGATAATACTTAAGCGACGTCATTCCACGTTCCACCACAATATCTGACCATGGTGCACCAACTTTTATCCTGACAGTACGACGTGCCCGAGGTGGTGGCAAGGTCTCCGCGCCAGCGAGTCTGCCCCATATGCTCAAGCCCTCGACAAGTAGGAATGGTTGTGGAAAATCTCTCAACTGTAATTTCCATTCAGCACACTTGACTGCAACCCATCGGACCCATAGTGTACTAAATTCGAGACCATCCTCAGGCCACGGTGATTCAGAATCCATTTCTGCGATTGCTGCAATTGACTTTTTCGGATCATTCATTGTTGGATCAGCCAGAGCAATTATTTCTAAATCCTGCATTGTCCAGGCAAATAATCGTGTTCTTCCTGGACCCGCACGTTGCATCTGTCTCCATCTTTGCACATAAATTTCAGCATTTTTTTTATTCAGACTCGCATAGAGTTCCTCGACTTTTCCCTGGGGCAATAAAAGATGGGCACGACACAATTCTTGTACTTTTGCATCTAACATTGCCTGACGTTTCAAACTCTCTTTATATTCATCCTCCAATAGTTCATAATTGTCTCGTAACCGCACTTCAAATGGATCATCACTAACTTCGAAAATCCATTCTTTTATTTTAATTACCAAATCACATGGCAATGATTCTGCTCTTGTTGAACCCGACAAGTGAATTTCTTTTAGCCATTTTCTTACACTCAATAATTCATTCTGGATAGCTTCGGTAAAACAGTGCTCATGAGGAAAAACTGCTTTTGCTGACTCAATAGTCAATGCCCATGTTTCATTCCACTCTAATTCAAACCCTTCATTTATTTGTCGTTCAAGCCTCACTTCTCTATTATTTTCTAATTTCACAAGTTTACAACCCTCAATTGTAATAATATCTGCCATATCCAGAGAACCACGTAAATAATTTAAACGCCATTCACTTTGTGAACATCGCAGTTGATCCGATGACAATTCAATGAAATGCATCTGTGTGTCAATAGTCAAAGTTATTCCACCAGTCGCAATCAAATCAAATGTCCGTTTGGGTTTCGGTGTTCCAGCAGATGAATCTGGACTAGTCAATATGTTCCGACAATTTTTCGATTCTATCCACAAGTGTAAGAGTCGTAAATGAAGATTGGGACTCCATGCAAGACTTGTACCATCCAAACTTACGTTGATTGAATCCGTCGTCATTGCCCCTTTACATTTCCTGATTAATAAAAATGGTTGTTTTAATGCTTGCGTGTGTTCACAAACTATTGGCTCATTTTTATTCAAAGTGATGGCACAAATGCCTTCAGCAACACCAACAAAGCGTTTTGAACTGCATTCCATATTTGCTGCATCCAAACGTAACATCACCGATAGTTTATTTTCCGCAATGAAAAATAGATTACAATTCGAAACCTTCAGATTAAATTGCAATGGATCACATTTCATTGTCCTATTTGATTTCAATGTAGATGGGCGTTGATGTTCGTGCCAATAGATGACCGCTTGTTCGAGAAATCGTGCGAACTCAAGGCTCCATTCAGTTCGCAAAGCGTCGAGAGCTATTCCAACGGCATTCTGATGTGTCGTGGCGACAAGTACACCAACAGAAAGTGGATTCCCCCAATGATGCGAAGGCTCAGGAATACCAACGTCCGTGCCATTCAACGCACAACGCAACGATTCAACCATTAATTTTGTACTCCGTTCCTCAGGATTATTCGCTCGTCGATTGATGGATATATTGACATGCGATACACCGCACGAGGCTTCTTGCACGTCAGGAAGTCGGACAATGAGTGAACCATCCCGAAGCTCAGTTGTTGATTGTATTTCGAGCCATGGAAGTTTAGTTTTTGATGTGATATTAATATTTGGCGTTGGAATGTCTTTATTTTTATTTGATAAAATTGATTCCCAATCACGATGATCGCAAGTTACATATAGACTATTTAATAGTGTCTCAACTCTCAATACATCCACCATCATGTTTAATTCAATTGATAGTGAACGCAATGATAGAACTGGCATTTTTCCTTTTACAGATAATCCTTCAATATTGATGGCAAGATGAAGTTGGGGACCATCTGGCTGAAATTTCGCGTTTATCTGAAGATTTTTCATGATTCCTTCGAGTCCAGTCAGTGCGCAATCTTCTCGACCGATTATCACTGATGACGTGCCCATCATCAGGGTAAGATTCTGGAATAAGAGATCTATGGTTATGAACAAAGTTTATTTCTATTGAATTATTTTCATCCAGCGGAATACGTTGCGTTTTAGTTAGATGTTTATCCTGACTCCTATAATTTTGACATACCTTGGGCAATATTGGTGTTAATCTTGCCAGAAGATTCCCCGAATATTCATTAGTGGGGGCATCATAAATTGGTGCAGATGGTGACAACGATTTTCTGTCTCTGACAAATTGGATGAGGTCTGCACCACCTGAGCCTTCTGTCTGTGTCACGCCGATAAATAGTTTCTACAAATAATATGAGAAATCCCCCGGAATAGGTCCAGATGATAAAATAAGAAGAGTAAGAAAGGGTAAGAGAGGATGAGGAAGAGAGAGAGAGGCAGGTAGTGGGACGGTAGGGCGAGAGACAAAGAGGTTGGATAATTTGCTCTGATTAATTTATATGTTCAACATTTTGGAGATGCAGAAAATTGATTTTTGTCGAACTGAAGAGCAGAACATTGGGAATATTTGATAGGATGTACTTATGTATGTACACATCATCGGCCATTTGAAAAAAAAAGGTATAAGATAAGATTCAAGAATTCAAGAAAAGTTGATACCTCAACTGCAAGTTCCCCCTGTGCCTTCAAGGTGGCTTCAACGGTGCCAGCAAAACTTATCTGCGATAGACACGCATCTGATGCATGACGTAAGAGTTTCATAGCACCACCAGTAACTGTTGCAGTTGCCAAAAGAGTTCTAGCACCATGAACGACACTACCATCAAGACTGAGACTTTCAGCACTCCCGTTTGCCAACCAGCCATTGCCCAACGCCAATAAATTCAAGTTTTCGACGTGTACAGCCATGAACTGAATGAGAAAAAAGAAATACAAGAAACCCTCCGTGAATAGTTCATCAAATAAATGGACGAATAACAAATTACTTGAACAAATGTGATGATAATTGGTGGAATTTTTTTGGTTCGGAAGTCAACAGGTGTTTCGAACCTCTTCTTCTCCTCACACGAAGCCAGTGGAATATCTTTGTTTATTCTAACATCACGCATCACCACTGCCACGAGTTTTGCCACATCGCTACTGAATAAACTGCTCCGAACTGTGATCTCCTCGATTTCCTTGGAAAACAATAATATATGAATTTGTCTAATGACTGCCTGTATATATGGTTATATGAAAATTATTACCACGGTGAAACCATTTTTGGCAACAACCACTTCGCGTAAAATAAAATAAGGCAGAGAAATGTGTCCCACTCGCAGATGAATTTTATATCGACGTTTCACCAGCCATGCCAAGGCTCTAGGGAGAATCCTATTGTAAATATCCATATAATTATAGAAACAATACTCTAACAGTCACAAAATTTTGAACAAAGAATATATTAATATTTACCATGTGAAGCAGCAATAAGCTAAGGAAACAATGAGGCAAATGAAAACTAAAGGAGTCATTTTTAATAATTTCATCTAGGAAATCTTCCATACTCCATAGTTCGATATTGTTATATGCATTAATTAGTTCAAGTATCATCATTCATAATATAAAACTGACATTCTGAATTACGCCATAATGTAATGGAGAAGAAAAATTGCCTACATATTGTTTTTGAAACTGATATTCAGTGGCACAAAAATAACTTGGTTGGATGCAAGTATTGTATAATCATCGACGGTTTATATTTTCATATTTATTGCCGAAATAATTTTTGAGCATTGATTTGAGGTTGGATTCGAGTTTTGCAACTGCAGATGGGTGATATTACGCGCATGCGTCAACCGTCATATTGCAAGGCGCCATACAATGAATTTTTAAAGAGTGCTATCATCATAAACTCAGTATTTCACCCCGGCAAATTGCCCCCCCCCCCCCCCCCCCCCTCTCCCGCCGAGCGGAGTATATTCCAACTTTTGTTTTATGCAATCAAATGTTCATCACTGTTTTCCATTTATTCATAAAGTACTGATTTTTAGCTGATTAAATAAATTCCAACAAAACTTTCGTGTTCATTTAGCTCTCCTGTCATTTTTTTTTTACTAATTATTATGTACCTCATCGATTGTTCGTAATTTGTTCATAATTCTTTATTCGTTTTTATCAGTAGTTAATGATTCGTTGTCGGTCAAGGCTATATGTAGACTCTACTATCTAGTAACATAAGAATTGGTTTTTGCGCCCTCCTAAAATATGGTAGCAGCGGAAGCTCGATATTAACGCTTATGCTGTTGGTAATGAAGGGGACGGCCTAAAAATTATTATATTTTTTATCTTGTGTTCTACTTCTGAAGAAAATTCAGTCATCAAATCATGTGTTATATTAATAATTTGCTCGATTCTACTTCGAGGAATGTCTGAGAAATCATGCAATCGTGCAGCCAAGAGAACAATATGATCAACTTTAGAGAGGCATCTGCTTTCCTGAATTTTCGCACCATGCGAACCGTCATTCACTGCCTGAAATTGTGCAGTAAATGGGTGTGTTTGGCCGAACTAAGTCCTGAGTATACTAAGGCCCGGTTTTATGAAGGATAATCCGGATTAGCTAATCCTGACAAGCAATGGCGGCTGAGATTAAGTTCCCCCACCGAAGTCTGAAACTGAAGCGCCGCGCTGTGGCGTTCTTCGCCACTACAGTTTGAAGCCTCTTCGAGTGCAGCGAGTTTATCCTAACCTCAAATATGTTAATTCCCATTATTGAGTATTATAAACAGAAGTACCCAAAATCGTCCAATGCGCAGCTAGGGGCACCAGGGGCGATAGGAGATGGGACTCAAGGTGGGAGAACTTAATTTCAGCCGCCATTGTTAGTCGGGATTAGCTAATCGCGATTATCCTTCATAAAACCGGGCCTAAGTTAGTCACTCAGTCGAAACAAATTTTTCCTCTATGCGGCTGAGTTCAGCCTGTTTCGGTCTGGACACACTTACTGACTGACACAGTCGCAAACTTCGTCACTCACCGTTTCCAATTTTCAGATGAAAATCTTAGCTGACACTAACGTTGTATACTAGGTTATTATACATGTACTGGATACTTATGCTGTCTTCGGCTTCGGCCTCTTCCATTGTACAATTATGAATGATACGTAATTTTGTTATATTTTATAGAACTGTTAATCTCCTTTGTTTGAATTGAATGCAGGTTACGGTAGGTATATTGCAGAAATTAAGATGGCGTCACAGCTGAGTGGCTTAGTATCTACAGTGTCCCGGCCGAAAACTTAGTTAGATATTCTTAGTAACTTACTTTCGTTGCTCAGGACTTAGTTCGGCCAAACACACCCATTGTGTGTGAATTGTGGCCAGCAATATGACTAACGGTCGTTAGTTGCATTGCTCCGAAATGTGCAAATCCATTTTGGAGCAATATGTAACGTCCTGAGAATCAATTAATAATTTGATTGTCTCTCTTGTCGTGTTGCAATATTCCTGTGACAGTGAACAAGTGCACTTTTCATGTTCCTATTGGTTATATTCCAATTTGGTAAGTTTCATTCATTTTCAATATTAACCGACTGATATCGAAGAATACACTCGCATAATGTTAACCTAGAAAAAAAAAAATACATAAATATCAATTCTGCTATTTTTTCTAGATTTTCCATTAAAACATTTACAAGTAGCAATTTTTTTACTCATTCAAAATTCATTCAAATCTACAAGAATATCGAACAATGATTATTTCTTTACCAAGAAGAAAATATGCTCCATGAAGTTCTGTCCTCAGTCTCACCATCTCTCTTTTTACAGATGATTTCGCCATATTGTCGAATCATTATTGGCGCCAGGCCAAGTATTGATGGATGTAATGCGTGCTCTGTAGTCACAGGTGATTTGAATATTCAAGGAGTAATACCCTTTATAGTTGTAATACAACCAGTCTTCATTCGATGGTGTTATTATAGGGATGTGTGTGCAATCAATGCATCCAACGATTCCAGGAAAAAGTGCCTCAGTTCGGAATCTATGGAAACAGTACATACAATGATTTAATTAAGGTAATATTCAATGCAGATTGAAATTTATAACATACGCTGCAGAATTTCGTTGCAATTCTTCTTCTGTGTTAGGGAATCGTATCAGCTTATTCGCTAACTCATTAACGATTGCTGTTGTAATATTCGTTATGATTCTACTGACAGTAGGCTGTGACACGCAAAAAAACTCCATTTCGGAAATTGACTGCTGGTAACTCCCGGAAGCATAAAAAATGCAGCGTGATGAAAATCTAAACATTTAATTGATAATTTCTTTTTCAAACTATGAACGTTTCTTGCCTTTTTGAAATTACCTGAATCCTTTTAGGAATGGTCGATGTTCATCCCTCATCTGGGAGAACCGGCACTATTCGCTCATACAACTGTCGTGCTAAGTCTTTTGACAATCTATAATAAAAATATTTAGATGTATTAAAATATTCGGCTGTAAGTTTTATTTAGTATACGATCTTGGGAGATCAATGTGATAGCTGCATCTATCTGAATTTTTTTTGGAATTGAGATTCATTCAAAATCTCAAACGGGTCGCAAAGAGCTCTAATTGCAGCATTCCGATCTCTGTTTTCCTGTTGTCGTTGCCTTCCAGTAGCTGCTGCAATTTTTCGCGCCAATTTATTTGCAGCTACTTCTGCTGTAAAGACTCCTGCTATTGCACCGAACATTGTTCATCCAAATATAGTAAAAATTGAAAAAAGCCAATTTTATGACTTTTTATTACAATAATTATCATTCCAACCTCAAATAATTTACAATTTTTAGTTTCAGTTTATTATATCTATTTCTTTGGAATTGTACCTCATATCCTATTATTTATTCCATACAAATCGTTATATACCTGTCAGATCTCTGTAAGCGAGGGAGGAGAATGTTCTCAATAAAATGTTTTCTTTTGAATTTAAACTCCGGTCCGTGTTCCTAAATTTGCTTGAATGATTCAACTACTTTCTATGCTGCCCTCTGCTGGGAGCAAAATTATAATCTTGAATAAGTACGTTTTCACGCGAGGAATTCCTCCCTAGATGACTAGAAGCCAAGCCCCTCCCCCCAATTCGGATTGAGTAAACCAGAAACCCCTTTAGTCAGCATGTCATTCATGATATAATTTTTTTTAAATCTAAGACCGCTATTTTGGGTCAACCATTTGGACGTTTCAAATTCTGATTCTAAATTTCAATTCAGAGATACAAAAAAACCTCTAATCATCACGTTATCCATGAATAAGTGCAGATGTAATTTTTTACCCGCGGATACCGAATGCCATACAGGGCAGGTCTTGACGACGCATTTTTTCGTTGATGCCAACCAAAGGGGTTAATGTGAGATCGAGAAGTTTAATCGGGACGTCACCGAACTGGCGAAATTTATGTTTGCAAATATTCAATTCCTTTCGTATACATTCGAAATTGACTTTGCAGTACTGTTATCTTCCGATGCGGCGCGATGTACATACATTTATGCAATAAATGAATGAATAATTAATGTATATATGTATGTATATATGAGGTAGGTAAGATATATGCGTGTTTTGTTACTTTACGCAGAAAATTTGATTATTTGCAATGCCTTATACGAATAAACAATCACGGCATCAGTATGACACATTCATTCATAATTTTTATCACTTCTTATACATAACTGCACCTTGTCTAGCCAACTTGTCTGCCATTTCGTTCCCGTGAATACCAATGTGTCCACGAACATGGTTCTACCAGTACCGAACGGACGAAAAAATAAATATGTAAGATTAGATACACTCATAATAAAAAGTTAGTCTAGAACAATCCTATACTCACAAATTCAACATCGAGTGGTGCTAACGCTCGTTCCATCTCTTCCAATTCTCTTCTATTTATAACTGGCTGCTTACTAGCAGTTCTCCATCCCCTCGCCTTCCATCCTGTCATCCATTTGGTTCTACAGTTGATCAAAAATTCCGAATCAGTATTGATTCGTATCTTCGACAAACCATTCTGACGCGCGATTTTTGCTGCTTCAGTAACAGCTTGTATTTCAGCATTATTATTGGTTGCACGACCGTGAACAGGTTTGGAAACATTCCTACGTAAAAACAAACCAGTTAGACTCTCTTCGCATTTCATATTATCATAATTGATAAATTGATTGAATCTGTCATACGCAGGGTGATTGTCACCGAAGTATACACCCAACCCAGCTTTAGCATCTTTGTGGCCATTTGAGGAGCACGCACCATCAGTATAAATGTCTACGCGACCATCAAGATCATGCTGGAAACTCTACAAATCATTTTACTCATATTATCATTTATGTACCATTCACTTCAATTGCATCATCACTAAATGATACCTGTCTTGACGTTGAAACTGATGAATTTGCACAAGAGGACGAATAATGATTAGAGAAGTAAGGTTTGATCGAACTTGTATTACTTTCCCCGCGTCTAGAGCATGTGCAAAAATATATAGCATTCAAGATAAGTGCGAAATCAGCCCTAACAATTGAAGACAAAACTGTATCAAACATCTTACATTTGTTTTCCCAATGAATATGGTTTTGCGTTCTCTCTGGAATAATTCCGGGAAAACTGTGTGTTCATTTGATCATCGATAAATGAATTTGCCTCCGACAAAGATGAAAACTTTTTGAAGGCAGCTCCAGCATACTTGTCAACTTGCAATTTACATTCATTCCTGAATATTCAAAACCATTATACTATTGATATGACGGGAACAATCAACGAATTTTGGATTGACAATATCGGAACTTACCACGTTCTATAGATACCTGGAGAACGACCTTTCGCAACAGCGTAATAACTCATGGTCGTTCGAATGTTCCAATTCAACAACTGAGACAGAGATATATGTCCTTTCATGAAAATAAACACACCATCGATTGATAAAAGATCACCTCCGATGTCCGCTAGGTTAGGATGGAACGTAACAGAATATAGTTAGAAAATCATATGTCAATGATCATGATAGATATCAATTCTCAATGAGTCATTGTCGAATTTAAATGGATATTAGAAAAATATTGAAATGTTCGCTTTCATTCAGTTGACAACAACAATGGTTATTTTTCCATTACTGTATCGGAATAATGTTATGCCCAAATAAAATAAACATCTACAAGTATTTGAGTTGTGCTTTTAGGCGATCCGAGTGTCACCTCGGTCTGATTATTCAAAACATTGTTAATACGCAATAATAAAAATTCCACTGATTTATTTTTTTTCATTCTCAACAGATCAAAAAAATTAATTCAAAATTTTGTTCTTACAATTGTCATTCGGGTTCGTCCCACATTGAAACGAGTATATACTATATAGGGTGCGTTCGGGGAGCACACTTACGCGCTTTGAGCACTCACGTGTTACGTCCCGGGGACAGGTCGTGAGTATTTTCCAAGTTGTAAGTGAATATAGAGGCGATGTTGACCAGGATGCCACTAGTCGGTGCGAGTCTTAGTTAGTCACTCTCTTCACTTACCGACTGTCCTTCACAACTCTAACATATATAGGTATATGTTCGGATGATCAAGCCCGCTATGCGCGGGTGAATTTGAAGAAGATTCTCAAAGACGACGTTGTAATTTATAATTAGTATTTTACTTGTTTTACTGGTTTTACACTGGTGTTATTCTCAGTTTATGTTCTGATTTTATACTGTAGGCTTATGCCTAAAATTCTCAAGAGCGATTATATTTGAAATATTAATAACTGGTTTCTTCTGAAGTTTCTGATTTAGTTTGGATGTTCTTAGTAAGAAACGCGAGTCCGATGTTCTTCAATTTTAATCAGTTAATTCTGGATGGATTGAATGGAGTAAGACACAGAATCTTGTCGACTCGAAAGAGTAGTGCGTCTTGACGAATTTGAATTGAAATAGTAAAAAGTAATGAGAGCGTTTTCCTATGCGCAATACCTTATATAGTATTCATTGACGCGTATTTGATAGGAAAAAGGGGGGTGATAGAGTTAGGCGTCTTTGCGCTGGTCCCGCGAGTTTTTATCGGTGCTACGTGATTGGGTATGAGTCCCCAATCGCAAATAGCATGATTTTGTTTGTGGGCCCACGGTTTCTCAGAATTTGATAATGGCTCTTGGGAATCTTGGCTATCTTATTTTCTCTAATAAAACATGCATTCCCGAAGACTTATTGTAATCTTAGTTTCTATATTAATCTATGCGTTCTCACGGGAAGCGTGTTGTTATCTTATTTCCTATATTAATCTATGCGTTCCGAGGGGAACTTATTGATTCAGCTGCATGGGTAGCGTTATTATCATGGGTTGATTAATTTCCACCCTTGTTTTATAGTATATTGTTTATCGCTTATCGTTTTAGTTTATGTGTAGCTTACTTAAGCTTAATTTGTATTATTTTGTTGATGTAATTTATGCGTAAATGAGTAGTTTACGTTACTGGTTAATGATGTCATTTATGCATAAATTTCCTATGAATTAATTATGTTGGTATTGGTTGGTGATTTATGATATTGGTAATTTATTACAATTGTTACTCATGTATTAATTACTTAATGGGTCTACACTATATTAATGATGGTTGTAATATATTTACTAGTTCGTGTTAATTATATATGTATTCCTTCTTAGTTTCTGTTAATTACATATATACTGGAATTTATAACTTCGTTTGCTAGTTTGGTCTTGGTAGTGTTTTCTGAGATGTAGTGTATATCTATATATGTGTATATTTCGTATTTCTACATAAGTTTATTAGTTTATGGAAAAAATGTGTGTGAGGTAGGTTGTACATGAATCTATTTTATCGTCGTACTTCCGCTTATGGTAAGGTAGGTATCAGTTGGTAGAACAGCTGTAAAGATGATACGGGGACGTAACACACGCTTGCGGGCCCGTTCGACTTGGGTTGAGCGCGCTTACAATCGCTCACGCTCACGCCGTTCGATTTGGCGCAATAAGTCAAATGAGTATTGTGAACTGGTCAGTTAGGACGAATATGGGAGAGAAAATTGTGATTGCCCTGATAAGTAATGAATTATTGGATATGGATAGTGAAAGTAGTAGTGATGATGATGATATCACATTTTATATGATGGTGATAGCACTTTTGAACCGAAAAAATCGTATACGCAGACTCCAAAACTACGTTGAGGAGGTTATATCGTCGTATACGGATGAAATGTTTAAATCACATTTTCGGTATGTCTGTGAATAATTGTTATTGTGATTGTTATTAATTAAAATTATTGATATTATGATTTCTTATCTTTGATGATTGCAGAATGTCACCATCAACTTTTTGGTACATTCTTCACAAAATAAAGCCGGCATTAATGCGTGCAAAGCTTAGGTATCGTATGATATCTCCAGAAAAGCAGCTCTTAATAGCTATTTGGAAGATGTCAACGCCAGATTCATATTGGTATGTACTTGAATAAGTGACTTTCTATGAAAGTACCTCGCGATTGAATAAAAACATTGATCAGAATATGTAAAACTGTTACAGTTCCATTTGTGAAAAATTTGATGTCAGCCGTGGAACAACTTTATTGTCTGTGGGAAGAGTAATTGTAAATTTAGAAAAATTGAAGCTTTAGAGAAATTGACAGATTTTTAATATGACCGTAAATTGACCATAACACTCACGCAGCCCTATGTTACGTCCCCGTATCATCTTTACAGCTGTTCTACCAACTGATACCTACCTTACCATAAGCGGAAGTACGACGATAAAATAGATTCATGTACAACCTACCTCACACACATTTTTTTTCCATAAACTTATGTAGAAATACGAAATATACACATATATAGATATACACTACATCTCAGAAAACACTACCAAGACCAAACTAGCAAACGAAGTTATAAATTCAAGTATATATGTAATTAACAGAAACTAAGAAGGAATACATATATAATTAACACGAACTAGTAAATATATTACAACCATCATTAATATAGTGTAGACCCATTAAGTAATTAATACATGAGTAACAATTGTAATAAATTACCAATATCATAAATCACCAACCAATACCAACATAATTAATTCATAGGAAATTTATGCATAAATGACATCATTAACCAGTAACGTAAACTACTCATTTACGCATAAATTACATCAACAAAATAATACAAATTAAGCATAAGTAATCTACACATAAACTAAAACGATAAGCGATGAACAATATACTATAAAACAAGGGTGGAAATTAATCAACCCATGATAATAACGCTACCCATGCAGCTGAATCAATAAGTTCCCCTCGGAACGCATAGATTAATATAGGAAATAAGATAACAACACGCTTCTCGTGAGAACGCATAGATTAATATAGAAACTAAGATAACAATAAGTCTTCGAGAACGCATGTTTTATTAGAGAAAATAAGATAGCCAAGATTCCCAAGAGCCATTATCAAATCCTGAGAAACCGCGGACCCACAAACAAGATCACGCTATTTGCGATTGGGGACTCACGCCCAATCGCGTAGCACCGATAAAAACTTGCGGGTCCAACGCAAAGACGCCTGATTCAATCACCCCCTCTTCATTATAAAACACGCGTCAACGAATACTATAAAAAGTATCGCGCACAAGCAAACGCTCTCATTATCCTTATTTCATTTCGTAAAGACTTATTCAATTCGTCAAGTCTCTCAATTCTTATTTAAAATCGTCAAGACGCACGACTCATTATTTTTTACTATTTCAATTCATATTTGTCAAGACGCTTATTCACTGCAAGAATTTCTCAAACTAACTAACTCAATCAAAGAACGTCGGACTCGCGTTTCTTCCTAAGAACATTCAAACTTAAATCAGAACCTCCAGAAGAAACCAGTCATTAACACTAAAAACGTAATCGCTCTTGAGAATTCGAGGCATAAGCCTATAATTTGAAAACAGTGTATAAACTAAGTGTAACATCAGTGTAAAACCAGTATCACTAATAAATATATTAATTATAAACTGTAACATTGACTCTGAGAATCTTCTTCAAATTCACCCGCGCATAGCGGGCTTGATCATCCGAACAAATACCTATATATGTTAGAGTTGCAAGGGACAGTCGGTAAGTGAAGAGAGTGACCAACTAAGACTCGCACCGACCAGTGGCATCCTGGTCAACATCGCCTCTACATTCACTTCAAACTTGGAAAATATCTACGACCTGTCCCCGGGACGTAACACCTACCTCGCCAGACAAGCGTAAACACAAAAGCGTTTCAATTTCGTGATTCCGGGTGTTCATGCAAACGCTTATGGGCGCTGTAAGCGACAAGTCGAACGACTAAAAATGCTTAAAGCGCTCAAAGCGTGCTCCCCGAACGCACCATAGGTTATACAAATGGTAATTGATAAACATAGTATACGTCTAACTTCATTGTTGAAAATTCGTTAAAAACTTACGATAAATATACGGTGAACGCATTTGTTATGAACATTGGAGCTCTTATATTCAGCCATTTTAAGGTATACTATAAATAACAGTTACATTAGTAGTTTATCTACTACTGATCTGCTTGTACCTAACCAACAAGAACCATGTCATCTTGAAACTCATAATACGGTACTTCGAGATTTAAAGGAGCGGGGCCTTTTCTAATTCGTTCGCTTACATCATAGTGCGATCCATGACACGGACAATAGTATCCACCGAAGTCACCAGCATTAGCAATAGGAACACAGCCAAGATGTGTGCATACTCCAAGCAGAGATGAGTAGACTACTCATCTCTGGTGATATCAAGTTATTAACAAAGAGTGATTTTTGTGTAAAACTTGTGAAGTTTGCAACATTATTGACACGTGTACAGTGCTTAGCACGTAATTGGATTAACTGAATAATAACAAAGATTATTATTTAAATAATAATTATCAACTAAGTATCTTAGATCACAATATTCTCAGTACAGAGTTCAAATCAGACAGCCGCCAATGGCGCCAATCGCACAAACATCACGCGGTTAGGGGAAAATAGATAGGGGAAGGGACTCGAAGTGGGAGAACAACTTAAACCGCGCCAGTTAACTAACTAGGGCCCAGTCTTTTTAAGGATAAACCTAGGCCCGGTTATATGAAGGATAATCCGGATTAGCTAATCCTGACAAGCAATTGCGGCTGAGATTAAGTTCCCCCACCGAAGTCTGAAACTGAAGCGCCGCGCTGTGGCGTTCTTCGCCACTACAGTTTGAAGCCTCTTCGAGTGCAGCGAGTTTATCCTAACCTCAAATGTGTTAATTCCCATTATTGAGTATTATAAACAGAAGTACCCAAAATCGTCCAACGCGCAGCTAGGGGCACCAGGGGCGATAGGAGAAGGGACTCAAGGTAGGAGAACTTAATTTCAGCCGCCATTGTTTGTCGGGATTATCCTTCATATAACCGGGCCTAGGTTTATCCTTAAAAAAATTGGGCCTCAGTATGTAAGACTATATTGTTATAATATAATATTTCAACTACATTTACAATATCGAGCGTTGAGAACCAAATTTTTTGGCGTCAATAACCTATAATCCCCAACTCAGCTCGCAGCAATAATTTCGCCAACTAAGAAGTCACCCACCATCGGACCTTCTGTCCAATGGCGGGCCATCAAACTTTCAATCAACAAATTAGAGCATTAACCAATAATCAAAACCAATCGAAACTAGTCCGCACGGACTAGGAATCACGAATATATAAACTCCCTCCGAGTTCCAACACTGCACTTATAATTTTACATATAGATAGTGTGACTATATAGTACATCTCCATAATACCCCTAGCGGATCCGGCCGTACTGAGATTATACCAAATCTATACGGTGTAATTTTTCACTTTTTAAACCAAATTAGTACTAAAAAAATACTATATGGGTCCCCAGATTGAATAATACCGGAATCATACAGAATAAATGTCGGTATTATATTAAAATCGTACTACTAATATTAGGTAATTTGAGCATCGAGTTGGTATAATATTAAAAAAATGTTGCTTAATTATTGCCGGATTATTTCGTATAACTTTGGTATAAAACTGGAAAAAATCCAGATTACAATACCAGTCATGATAACTATCCACTGTCGTTCATTTTTAATAAATATGACGACTATTGTTATTATTATTGGGAATACAGATGGGATTCCGTTGCATTTTCCGCGTCTCCTCCATCATGAACTCCTTCTACAGCTGGATCTCAAGCATCGGTTAGAGCTTGAGCTGTGCGTTTCTGAAAATTTGCTCGGTCATTTTTGAGGAAATTCCGAATCCATGCACGAGCATTGGTTTGGGGATTCATTGCGCGGCGACACCTCAATTTTTTTTGTGGCTTGTAATTCCAAGGAAATTTCTGAAAATCATCAATATGGAAAGTCATCATATAATAACACGAGGTATAAAAGCAAAGATACTACTTATTGACACTTACCACTTATATCGTTTAGCTCTCTCGACTGCACCGTTTTCTCATGTCTAGTGCATTCGCAGCTAGCATGTATTCATGGGTGTCCGGCTGAATCCGGCCATTCAGTACGGACGTCTGCAAAATAAGTTTGATAAATGTAATTATAAAACAACAAAGAAACATCCGATCTGTTCAAGAAATATCAGTTCAATAGTTACCTTATCATTGTCAATTGGGAAATTTTTTATAGTCTCCTCACTCGGAACATTGTTCTCATCGCGTCTTGGTCGCCTTAGCATCGCGAAACAACATACGAAATTGATGTTCACACTATCGCGGACATCCTTTCATATTGGAGAACTGGCTGGATTATGCTCCTGCATGTTTGGAAGGTTTCATTGAAAGAAAATATGTGAACCATATCGCACTCCTTTCTCAAGCAATACACATTCTCAATAACAGTTCAATACAATTGAATGGACTCGTAGAAGCTGAACGATTGTTGTCTTGTTATGTGCGAAAATTTGAAACCTTTTTCGGAAAAGAAAATATGAGCTTCAATGTTCATCTCATGACACATCTTGTAGATACTGTATGGAATTGGGACCCGCTTTGGGTTCATTCGGCTTTTTCATTTGAATCATGGAATAAAAAAATCATCGATAAAGTTACGAGTGCACATGCTAGACCCGATCAGATTGCAACACGTTTTTTGATGACAAAATTCATTGAGTCTGCTGCTCAAGATGACTCGATTTCAATTGAAACCAGAAACTGGGTATCCAAAGTCATGAGAGTGTCGATGACAATGAGACTCATGGATTGAGGAGTGAATTTCATGGATGCGGGATAGGAGAATTGCGTACGCCCACGGGTACTGAGTAATAATTGTTGATGAAAGCTGGTTTTGACATAACAAGTTTTACTTGTTTCCAAAAAGCCAAAATATATGGAATTGAATATCGGTGTGAATCTAAAAAGGTGATCAGGCATTGCAATTCGACGATATATTCACCGACCATTGGTTTTGGTAGCATAATTGCAATTATTTCTTTTCCACATGAAATTCGCAATGTGCAGGGTATGTTTGTTAAACGATTATTGGGACCAGCTTTCAATACACAATATATCCAAAAGGTAGAAATTTGTGATGACTTTTGTCTTCTGTATGTATTATGTATTATGGATTATGGATGGATAAATATGGATTATAGAAGTAGTCAGAATAATGGCACCAGCTGTATCTATCTCGACCCTTGACGGCATGTACGCCCTGAAACTATCGCACTGCTGGGAGACGGATTGACGATTTACTTCGAAGCATACGTTGTTTACTCAGCAAAAACCAATGTATATGTATTATTCCACGTATATTTAAAATAAAGATAAAGGTACATTAGAACTACAGATGCAAATTACTTACTCAACTCGCAAATTAAATAGCAAATGAGATTGTCTAGTGATACTCGGATGCATTGGAACTACATATTTATAATTCTCATATGAACAGAATAACACATTCAAATCATTTACGATTATACAATTCTACTGCAATAATGAGAACTATCTGATTACTTTGTAATGTCAGTTTGATCCCGGTGCAAAATGTTAAACAGTTTTCCAACCGAAGTTACAACAAACGGTTGTACGCAAATTGATGTTGTGAAGAACGTGAAGTCGTCAATAAATTATCCACCGATAAAAAGTTTTTAACTGTCGAAAGGATTACCAAAAAATTACTAGAAATATACCAAAAACAAATCTAACACTCACAGGATATTTACAGTATAATTCAATTCTTTTACCACAAAAATTCTTATTTTAGAACATGATTTTATGGTATTATTATAGTATATTTGCCGTATTAAAATTGAAAAAGTATACCGTTCATTTTCGGTACGATTTTGGGTTTAATGTAAGAAATATACCAATTTTATACCATTCCAGAATTACACTGAAATTATACCAAAAAAAGTGCGATAACTGGATCCGCTAGGGGACAACTTCATTAATATTCTTAAAATCCAAGTCTTGACGCATGTTCTTAGCGCATCGAATATCCTCTCAAGCTACAGAACCAAATAAATATAAACCATAAAAATAACTACAAATTGAAGAAATCAATAAAGGAAATCGACATCGATTTCAACGTACTCCTTAAATCAATAGTTGTGAAGTGTCTTTATTCAATAAACATTATTTGACTACCTCAACTCTCCGATTCACCCTGATCTCCAATCTTTTACCGAACGCTTCAGCTGTGAGTCGCAGTGACGAGCAACGACACCTCTACCTATTCGGACCTTAATTCAAAATCTAATTTTTATATTTAATTGTTATATCCACCTGAACGTGAGGATCTTCTTCATCAAGTACAATCAATCTACAATTCTACATATCAATTCTTACGATAATTTTCATTTCTCTCGTTCGGTAGACTTGCCAAACCCAACGCTTTTAAGACGCAACCGGGTTTATAGCCAGGTCGTAACAATATGTATTATACGAAAATAATTATGGCAAACATTTGGATTGATTGTATACGGGTTTTTCAATGATTCATCACTATCAGTAATGATCAATTTGGTGATGAATTAAATTTTCCTTCTCACACTCTTTCAATTGAATTATAAAAATTTATACATGCACACGCATGCATACGAGATACATACACAACACACAAGTTACATACACGATCGCGCATTATTTTCTTTTTCGTTCACACCACATTCAGGCTTAAAATTTAATATCATATATAACATGTTATTTATATTTATTATGATCATTACCTTCCTTACCAATTGGTGCTGTCCCACCGCACCCATGAACAAAACTTTTGTTTAATATTGAATACTGGAAAATGAGCATAAATAAAAAAGAGAAGTAAAAGAATTTTTAAAACAAAGAGTTTTCCTACTACATGTAGAAAAGAAAAAAAGTTGGATAATATGTGGAAAAAAAGATTATTACAAAGCAAAGTTAAATTTGAATATGATAACCTAAAGTATTGAAAAAAATGAAATGATTGAAAAAAATATAGGAAAATTTTAGTGCATGACAATAAAAAAAATTTTCTGAATATAATAAAACAAAAATAACAGTGATCATGAAATAAAATAACAAAAAAAAATTGAACAGAGGAAAATGAAACTGAATATAGAACAGAAGAGACAAAAGTGAAAAAAAAAGAATAAATTTTAGAACATGATGATAAAAAAAATTCCACATATTGGAAAAAAATAATAATAAATACAATGAAATATAAATTGAAAGAGCGACTTCAAATATGAGATATGAAAATATTAAGTTTCGGATATGAAAATAACAAATGAAAAAGAACATAATGAATAAAATAAATAACTATCTTGGTCGTAATTTGATAAAAGGCGAATGATTGTAAAGAATAAAATGTTGAAATATAATTAAAGTGAATTCAAGAGAAGCCAAAGCAACACAAATGAACAGAGAATAGATTTGAAACTACTATTAATCGCGCAGTCTTTTTCAACTTAACGGTTGCGTAACGTGTTTGTAATACTATATCTGTACATTTCATTAATTCATCAATCATTGACTTTGTAAGGTGAGATCTGCGGAAAAAACAGACGCTTTGTAGTGAAAGCATATTCCGAGAAATTTTATGCACCTTTTCACTATTTGGTAGAAGCTAAAGCATTCGATATGCCACGCGCCAAATTGAGTGAACGTTTCGCATTCATACAGGAATAACAATTAGAAGTAACTGAGTGAAGATAAACAAATTCGATAGCTAAGTGAAGAAGTATATTATATGCGTAGAATCGTCGGAAATAATTATTGATAAAAAGTAAGTGATAAGATTATAACAACGTCAAATTGCAACTAATTTAACAATACGCCAATTAATTAATAATTCTGATAGAAGTAATACCATAAGTAATTGTCCACGAGACATGCAAATATTGTATCATGCGAAGTTTTTGTATAATTCGTAGGCGATGATGACATTCCATGAAAAAAACATCAAACTTAGGCCCGGTTTTATGAAGAATAATCCCGATTAGCTAATTCTGACAAGCAATGGCGGCTGAAATAAAGTTCCCCTACCGAAGTCTGAAACTGAAGCACCGCGCCATGAAGACTAGAGTAAAGGAGCCCGAACGCAATGTTAGAGGAATGGTCCCAAAAAGCGAGGAACGATTCGATAAATTGCACCGCCTGGCGGCGCCACTACTGAGGCGATCCATCAAGCGCGGTGATTTCAATCGTGGATCCGCAATTCGTCGTATATTTTCTTCTTATTAGCTTAACTTATAATATCGAATAGTAATCATTATATGTTTTTGTTTAAATTATAGAACGATAATATTTCAGTAGTTTTACGACTTAAAGGTAATCTATATTGCAAATGTTTTATTCTTATGCGGTGACGTACGATTAAACAACCGTAATATGAATATTACATATTCGATTTCCAAGAGAAAGTGTTTTGCCAGGACGCTATCGATAAAAAAAATGCGCCTGGACCCGCAGATCGTGCAGGAAAAGTCGTCACTGTGAACGAATTCTGACCTTCGTATGCATTTTATCTATGGAGCTGTTAATTGTTTCTACGTTTTTTCCAAGGATAAGTATTTTGAAAAAAATATTATAACTATTTCATATATAATTAATATTCTGGCATTTTATTATCTTTTACATTACAGCATATTATTTTTTGTTTTTCTTTTTTTTTCGACGCTGGTAACAAGCATGATCTAACAAAATTGTAAACAAAAAAATGAATAGAGTAATACGATTGACTCTTTCTAAAATAGGAAAATGTAATTTAGAAGAATAAATTGATGTACATAAATATTTGTGGTGTGTTCATGTGTGAGAGTTTGTGTGTCATGAGACAGGCGAACGAGCAAGTTCGGCATTTTTAACTATAACATAACATAACTAGATTGGTTTATTTTTTTTTCTCCATCTTCTTCATTCTTTTTTTCAATGTGAACATTTGGTTTTATATGTATAATGTTTTTCTATGTAATTCTTATTCAATTTTTGATTATATTGCAGTGGCGAAGAATTGTTTGATACATGAGAGCTAATTGGTTTTTCATTTTTTTTTGTTTTCCGTTCATTACTTTGACTTTTTTACACTCAATATAGTGATCACGCTGTGATGCTGAGATGTTTGTGGGAAATTACACTAGAGAATTTTGTTTTGCCCACCCGTTTCTTTAATTTTGCTACAAAGTCACGATAATTGCAATGGACTTGTCCAATTTAATTGTTATATATATATATATATATCCGAATGATTCTTTATTTAATTTATCCATTTTCTCTCTTCTTCTTCTTTTTTTCTCTTTCTGAATATTCCGTTTCATTTTATGGAGAGACACAACGCCCGACACAGTGCGAGTACAGTTTCTAAGCGGTAAAAGAAACAAATGGACACTATGTTTGAAAAAAAAAAAATCAAATATTGAAAAATTGCAATAGAGAAAATTCTCCTCTCACGTTATCTTTTTTCTCTGCTGTTTATTAATCAATTTTCATTTTTTTTCCCATTTCTGTACTGATTGTTTCCATTAAGGCTGATTGGTTGTGAAAGGCGTTACTCCATTATTCGCCATATTATCTAAAATGCCACCGATATAAGCGGCCACATCAATTTGCGCCTCTTCCGATCGTCTTATAAATGGATGATCTAAAAGTTTCTTGTATTTGGGACGCTGATGCTTCTCCTTGATTAAACTGTAATGAAAAATATTGTACAATAATTACAAATGCTTAAATGGAACGATAAAATAGAATGAAATATTGTCTTACCATGTGTTAATAAAGTTTACAAATTTCGTAATAAAATGATTGCCATTGCCATTGGGTGATAATCTGGATGCATCGCCTTAAACAACTTTTCTATTTTTTTATATTGTTGTATGTTAGGGCTGGTAAATTGATAAATTCAAGTAAGGGTTTAATGTGAAATTTAAATTAATAATGCCTCACCTTGTACGACGACATTATAACTTGGCGTTTTTGCGCAAAGTTTTGCTTCGGACTCGCTTCGCGTCACAATTTCGGTTTTGTGACGTCGCCAGAAAATTTGCCCTCATCAAAAGATAAAAATTGATGACGCGTTTAGTCATTTCTTTTTCATGTTCCAAACATCCGACCAAGTTCAGGTTGCGCGTCTCCTCAACTCTTCGGATAATTTGGAACAGAGTATCCTTCTTAATCGCCAATGTGCCCACGACGTTGAGTATAGCTTCTTCCAGACATTGCGTAAGTTTAAAGAGCTCTTCACTCGGGAAAATCAATCCTCCGTAGCGATCCATAAGAGCCACAAATTTATCGCGATCGCATCTCTCGTCACTCTTTAAACGATCAATGCAAGCGTTACATTTGGTCACTCGAATACATTTTCGAGCAACGTAACCCGCAATGTACGCTTGTACTTCATCGCTTGTTCTGACAACATCGTAATCGTGTGTCGATAGATGGCCATGGCTGGATTGAGACCCGGTTTCTGAGTACTGATGATCCCGCTGAGAAAGTGTTGCGAAAGAGGTATCGGTTGGTTCGTTAATTTGTCCAATCTCAATGAGAGCGTCAAGCTTCTCCAAGAACTGTCTTCTCGGTGTTCCTTTCTCAGCCATGGACTCCTTCGTTTCCATCAAAGTTTCGAGTAGCTCGGTGCCACACACGTTGCTTCCTTTCGGCGGCTTGACGAGGGAGTACGTGCAGAGGAGGCGGAATACTTGGGCAAACAACGTTGGATCCGGATGGTCATTGCTGCCGCAAGCGTTTCGCATTAAGCCAAAGAATCGCTCAAACCAAACAAACATTAATTGTATCGTTCATTGCAAAGTACTCTTCTTTATTTTGTATTTCATTCAATTGGATGATACCACGTATGCTCTTGGGAAAAATATGTAAACATATGTGAAAGCGAGAATAGGCATTCAACAACCGAGATGACAATAATAAACGTAGTTATCAAACCCGAGAGTTTGAGTAAAACAGATAGAGGTATCGGGTAATTTACTCAACCCTAACTTGATCCGTTGGGGTACACAATACTCAAAGCCTTTTTCGTAAAAGTTGTCGCTTTTCAAATTTTCTCTGACATTTCAATCATTTCATTATATTCAATTTATGAACATTTAATCGCACATCCAATACAATTTTAAAACGTAACCTTTTAAACAGTAGTACGAAATTTGTAAACCAAAGTATTGGATAGTTCATTTTATATAACAATATATTTCGCTGGGGTACAGACAACCCAAGTGTGTCAAGTAGGCAATTGTATTGAAGTGTGTTAAGTAAGGATTAATCTACCAAGAGCAAACATCGAGACATGTAAGAAGCAAAATGTGGAGATTTTGCAGCACAAGAAATATGATAATTCGGCTGAAGCTGAATTACATGACTTCTAGAAGAACCATTCCACGCAAACGTTTTTAAAATAGTTGTCTCGATATAGTCAAGTTAAAAAATTATTTTCAAACAAAAAGTCTTTGAAACGTGATATTTCTCAAGTTTGGAATTAATAGTAATAGTAATGAGAGATAAACAAACATGTGTTATGAAATAATACGACTAATGCTGCACAATTTCATTGCATGAAATCTATTTTTTTTTTTTTATGTTCTATATACTATTTCGAAAATAATTCCAACTTGTGACCGGTATATTTTCAAATTTAAACGAAATAATCGCTTTTCCCGCCAACGTTCAAAAATTACCGTGATCGGAATAAACGCTTACAAAATGTCAAATCGAACGACGTGAGCGTAAGCGATTGTAAGGCGCGCTCAACCCAAGTCGAACGGGCCCGCAAGCGTGAGCGCTCAAAGCGCGTAAGCGTGCTTCCCGAACGCACCCTCATTTATTATATACTTATCGTATTACTAATAACATTTATACTTACGTTTCTTCCTCGATCCCTACGCCACAACACACAACTTTGTTCTCAACACGATGTAGGAGTTGAAGAATTCTGTCAAAAGACTTGATTTTTCGGCTTCGCACTATGGCTTTGGTATCGAAAGCTTCAATCTGGAATCAAACATGATAGATGCATCATACGCTTGAAAAAAGTATGTCCAATCGTGCAATGGTCGTTACCGTAATGGAAAGATCATTGTGCACGATGACTCGTAGTCGTGTTTGTGACGTGTACCGATCAATCAACACAAACATAACACTTGATTCCTCCAAAGAATTCATGGCCCAGCACCACAGCTCAGGCAGCAATGTTTCCTTCAGTTGATTCATCAAGTCTTTCATCGAGAATACTCGACCCTCGTCCACTTCTTCTTTCCGATCATATTCCGACCCTGAAGAATTCGATGTCAAGATGATCTCCATTGGATCAGCAAATCCATACAGGACATCTCGCACATCGTCGTAAGCCTATTTAATGATATGAAAAGAAAAAAACTAGCTTTTGGTATATTACGATAGATTCAGAGAATAGACATTGTTCAAAGACGTTGTATCACGACATACAAATCTAAAAATTGCTTTCCACTTTTTCTCACATGCAAAATACATTGCGGGCTTTAGTTAATCAAGAAAAGTTTTTTCAAATTGACTAAAGAACAACGTACTCTACATTAAACACCATTCAAGGTAACATGCACTTGCTGTCTGATTACCAAACTTGTGACAAAGTTTTAAGACACATTTGTTTGAAAAACTGCATGAAGCTTCTTTCACGTTGCACCAAAACGTAAGCAAGTTGGCTTCACCGTACTGAAGTCGAAATATTTATCGCTCAAGATTAAAACTTTTGATATGCGCTCTATTGGACGCCTATAATAAGATGTGAGTAATAATAATCTTACCTCAGGATCGCTCGAACATGAACTACCGTCGGAGCTGGTATCCATAGGGGAGACGGACCCGAAAGGAACATCCCGCGCCCCATCAATCGTCTGTTCAACGAGAAAAGAAAAAGAAATTAACATTCCACAAAATAACGGGTGCAAACTGGAAACACATCTACTCTCTGCATCAATCTCTCTCGTTTTCACACACAACTACTCTCCCTCTCACATACACACTCACTCGCACTCTCTCTCTCTTTCTTTTTCCCTCTGTCGCAGGTGCTGAACTGTATCCCGACACCACATTCAAAAATAAATACAATTTAAAGAGAAACTAAACATTAAATAAACATAACAGCTTACTTCACTGCAAATGGACGATGATTCAGAGCGGGTTTCCAGCAAATGATCAGCGAAACCGTTGGACCGATCATCGATTTCTAACTCTCCAAGAGCAGTCACCTGTTTTTAAATAAAGTACAATTAATTTCATTTTCAAAAGTAATAACTACAAATTCAATTTTTTTTATCCGTACGTGAACAAGTTTCAGTGCAACACAAACGTAATGCAGAGTTCCATGTTCAATTAAATATAAATGTTTCAGTTCACCTCTTTCGGAGTCACGTTTTGTCGGGTTGTAGTGGACACTTGCTGTACAACTACATCGTTGCTCGTGCAACTCGTCAGAATTCGTGCACGTTCACCAGACAGCTCTGGTAATGTGTTGCACGGAACGTCCTGCTCCGGTTGATCAACGTTTTCCTGTCAAAATAAAAAATGATTTACTAATGTATTGATCGGAAAGTGGTAATGCTTTAAACAGTTAGCAGACATGGCTGCAAGTTGGCTGAGTTGGTTAATAGGAGGAAGAAGAAAGTCAAGCAGAGTAGAGGAAGAACGAAGAGAGAGAGGAAAGAAGATGATGCGGTAATGATCGTATATATACAATCGTGAAATTTTATACATTCAGAAACGTTAGTTTCGTCACTATCATAAAGATATTCGGAGGTGAATCAAGTTAAATTGACAAAATGTAGGATTTATTCCCGCGCCATTTACAAATGTACGCAAATTTATGATGAAGAATAATATACATACCGATTAATAGAATAACCGTTTTCTTCTACTTCTTCACTTATATTTCAAATATTTAAACTTAGTGGAAAATTCTAAAGTTCTCAAATCCAGTGAAATGCAAAATATTCGATATTCAATACAAATACGCGTATACAGGGCGATTCCGAATAATCTCTACCACTTTATATCGTACAAATAACAAGAGCATAAAAATTCAAATACAGTTGTACAAAAGTACAAAACTAAATAAGCAATCAACAGATTGAGTAATATTGTTAAAATTAAAGAAATTACAAAAAAAGAATTACCATAATTATATTACTATTATTACCTTGTTATTTACAATGATTGGCACAGCATCTGCGGTGAGCGAATAATGGATGCGGGGGATGCACACCATTTTTCCGTCAGTCATGCGTGTACGGTCTTCTCTGACTATGTTATTGTCGGGGAAGTGGAGCTCGCAAACAAAGTCAGTTAACGAGAGACGGTGTCCGCTGGCCTCGCTCCATCGCTGCACCATATTTTGCAGAAGAAAAAATGTATGCTATCAACAAAACTAGGTACATTGAAATTTAATATCCGTCATTAAACATGATGAATGAATGTAGAAACTGAAAACTTACTTTCGGAATGCTAAAAACAGATAATTGCCGTGATCCGATACGCGTACGTTTCGCCCTCTCGGCGTTTCGCCCAGTTCGACACTTCGGATACGAACAGACTTTGCCCATTGCGATGAAACAATCTGAAAAAAGTTATAAATTCAATATAAGTTTTTGGGATTACAATTTACAATATGAATGTTAATCATTTGAGCTGCAAGAACAATTTCACACTGGCTTCAAGTGTCAAAAATAGACGACACAGCACCATAACTTCAACTCAATTGACATTCAATTTGTAAATTACAACAACATTTCTGTAAATGTATTCAATTAATTAATTTACTGTTCAAAATAAAATACCATTTCCGTACCTGCTTGTTATAACATTACGCCACTCCACTTTTTCGTACAATTTCGTGACACTTTTTTGAAAATTTTGTTAAATTGTTTAGACGTCAAAACAGCAAAACAAAAGTATGGCGTATTTTGGCGCCGGGGTTTATATCTGCTCACTTCGTTGCATGACCACACTTCACATTGTACCTCCTTGTGGAATGAGCGCTGACCGTGGCTCAATTTCGAACCAACATCTTTCATCGCTTTTCGGAGTCACGTTTGGAACGATTCCGCCATATGCGTTCGGGCTCCTTTACTCTAGTCTTCATGCACCGCGCAGTGGCGTTCTTCGCCACTACAGTTTGAAGCCTCTTCGAGTGCAGCGAGTTTATCCTAACCTCAAATATGTTAATTCCCATTATTGAGTATTATAAACAGAAGTACCTAAAATCGTTCAACGCGCAGCTATCGGCACCAGGGGCGATAGGAGAAGGGGGACTCAAGGGGTGCGTTCGGGGAGCACGCTTTAAGCGCTTCAAGCATTTTTTGTCGTTCGACTTGTCGCTTACAGCACTCATAAGCGTTTGCATGGCCACCCGGAATCACGGAACTGAAACGCTCACAGCGCTTGTCTGGCGAGGTTGGGCTGCGTGAGTGTTATGGTCAATTTACGGTCATATTAAAAATCTGCCAATTTCTCTAAAGCTTCAATTTTTCTAAAGCTTCAATTACTCTTCGCACAGACAATGAAGCTGTTCCACGGCTGACATCAAATTTTTCACAAATGGAACTGTAACAGTTTTACATATTCTGATCAATGTTTTTATTCAATCGCAAGGTACTTTCATAAAGTCACTTATTCAAGTACATACCGATACGAATCTGGCGTTGACATCTTCCAAATCGCTATTAAGAGCTGCTTTTCTGGAGATATCATACGATACCCAGGCTTTGCACGCATTAATGCCGGCTTTATTTTGTCAAGAATGTACCGAAAAGTTAATGGTGACATTCTGCAATCATCAAAGATAAGAAATCATAATATCAATAATTTTAATTAATAACAATCACAATAACAATTATTCACAGACATACCGAAAATGTGATTTAAACATTCCATCCGTATACGACGATATAACCTCCTCAACGTAGTTTTGGGGTCTGCGTATACGCTTTTTTCGGTTCAAAAGTGCTATCACCATCATATAAAATGTGATATCATCATCATCACTACTACTTTCACTATCCATATCCAATAATTCATTTCTTATCAGGGCAATCACAATTTCCTCTTCCATCTTCGTCATAATTGACCATCACCAGTTCACAACACTCATTTGACTTATTGCGCCAAATCGAACGGCGTGAGCGTAAACGATTGTAAGCGCGCTCAACCCAAGTCAAACGGGCCCGCAAGCGTGAGTGCTCAAAGCGCGTAAGCGTGCTCCCCGAACGCACCCAAGGTGGGAGAACTTAATTTCAGCCGCCATTGCTTGTCAGGATTAGCTAATCGGGATTATCCTTCATAGAACCGGGCCTTAGATCATAAACAAATTAGTGGCACAAGCGCGCATTTTTCTCTGTTGTACTGAAGTGAAAAGTTTGGAAGTCGGTATATTTCGATTTAATCTTTCAGATCGCGCGATATTCTGCCACCAAGGATGCCAAACTTAGTGACCTATAAAGCCCGGTTCGGAATTCGCTTAACCGCGGTTAGTTAACTTCCCCCACTCCTTCGCTAGATGATGTAGTACCATCTTCTACTACTTCTTGCTAGATGGACCCGGCATTTTTGAAAGTACATCGGCACGTTCATAACCTCTGAAATCCTGAAAGCAGTATATGTTTATTTTGGTCATAAGATATAAGAAATACAGTGAGATGGTAATAATTAAAAAATGATCACATGTAACCTGTTGAATAAATAAAAACTGATTTTGTAACGATACTATTAATTGTCTTGTCGTGAGAAATAAAGGAAAGAAAAAGAAACAAATAATCAAATTTTTCTTTTTATAAGATCTTGATTATCATGATTAGAATAATTTGTTTTAAAATTTTAGAAAGAATCGATATGTATGTAAACACGATATTCAAGACCTTTTATATCAGAAACGGTTGATTTATCACTAAAAGTACCGGTTTTAATAAAAAATAAAATAAGGTTATCGGACTCTCATCACGCCATCTGTGCCTATGCTCTGACATCATCTTGCAAAGAAATAGGCGAAGATGTCCCTACACTACCCCCCCTACATCATCTAGCGAAGGAGTGGGGGAAGACCTAACCGCGGTTGAGCGAATTCTGAACCGGGCCTAAGATGTGGATATAGCATAGTTTATTATTCAATGGATATTCTTATCGATCTAAACGACAACACATGTGAACACGTATCTAGTCACAATTTGGGACTGAACCAAAATATACACCAATCATTAACAATCAACAGTCAAATCATATTGTTTTCGGCATACAAATTAGTTTGAAATTAGCGTGGGTGTCTCAAGAAAAGGAATTTTTTTTAACAGAAAATTCAATAACAACAAATGACGGAACCGAATTTCTACAATTTGGGACTAGAATAATTCATTTTTGAATATATTTCATCGATAACTACATTATAATAATTTACAATTGGAACTAATTATGATTTATGTCACATGAATTTTTCAAATTCTTTTAATGAGAGACTATATCATCATGTATGCATTTTAATTTATAATCGACTGCCTCAAATCGCTCGACCGTGCAGTCGATGAAAAAAATATCAATTGGGCAGTCGACTGGTTGTATATGTCGATGATGAAGAATCGACTGCGTCCCGTTAGGGTGTATCTAGAATAAATATGCGAAGATACCAGAGTAAAAATAATTATATAGAATTATATATAATGCTATTTGAGTCTACATGAATTTATTTTGATCCGATTTAGAACTTTATAGAATTCTATATGGCTCTATATAATTTGATGCATTGTTACAGAATTCCATAGAGATCCATATAGGGTCAAAATAAGCTTGATGTATCTATGTAGAATTCTATATATATATATATATATATATACTAGTTTTATAGAATATAGAAATTAGATGTGAAAAATTATAAACATTGTTATAATTATTTATAGCATTTTACATAATTAGTTATAATTACCTGCTTTTGAGCGATTTTATTTCAATATTTGAATAAAATAATGAATGTGATATTCTGTTATGAATTGCGATGAACATTTGATAAGTATTTTTAATGGCTTCGCATGCAATTGATTCTTGAAACTCCAGAACTGTATGAGGAATCCAAGAAATCTACTTCTTTTTTCAAATTACGGTTTTTCTTCAATATCTCATGTTCAAAAATTTTACAACCATAAAAATTTGGCCAGATCAAATTCAGTACGGAAGTACACCAAGAAATTGGTGGACATCATCATTATAATTTTTAGTATCGCTGTTATTTCAATAAGTTTTTGATACCTCATTACATGTCTATCAATATATGATTATCATATAACTTCTTATAAACAGGTAAAAGATGAAGTCACCAACAGAACAATACGTATATGAAAATAATATTGCTAGGACCGCAATAGTTAATACTGTATCTGCGTATTCGTGCCGTTTAGATGCAATTTATACATTTATTCTCGAATTTACACGCACACATCTAGCGGTGATATTAAGAAATCAAAAATTTTGAAATTTTATTAATTTTCGGGGGCCCTGAGGACGCCTCTCAGTATTCCACAGCTTCGGTCCTGGAATATTATCATTTTTCGGCCGTCTTCTTCATTACCCACAGCGTGAGCATTGATATCGAGCTTCCGCCGCTACCGTCATTTGGGAGGGCGCAAAAAAGAATTTTTAAGTTACTAGATGTTATAGCCCAGCCTTAAGGATGTTCTTGGTGTACAATCCCAGACAAAAGTGACTGAATTAGAAAAACACGAAATATTGCGACTTACGAAGATAAAATAAGCACCATAGGCACTTATATGTCGTAAAACGGTACAATGATGTTACCGAACATGTTTTTTTGGCTGCAAATATTAATATATTAGTGAAATTTGCTAATTTGGTGATGATCAAGTGAAAACTTTTGGATACAAATAGACCTGAATCCAACTGTGAAAAAAAAAAAATTGTTGCCCATGTGACACATATCTGTGACGCATCCCCATGCACATCGCTCTCTCTCTCTCTCTCTCTCTCTCTCTCCATACTCTCTTCCAAACCGTACGCATTTCGACAGACGAAACGCGAACTGCAGTCAGTTTTGACCATTTCGCTCGCGTTTTTAATAAATATTTCGACAACCAGTACAGTAACCCCCGACTTTTTTTTTTATTAATATTGCTCAGCATTTAACTTATATACATGAAAAGTTCGGATCAAATCGTATTGCTACTTCTATTTTAATTTTATTCACAAATGCAAAAACATACTGTTACTCCATAAGAATCTATGCTAATTCCAATGTTGAATAACTTTTAAACCACGTAGTCAATCGACTGCAAATTTGCACACGCTTTTATACATGTAAAATGAACAATCTGTCAAATTTTTATCGATTTTCCTCTGCTAGAACTATACCACAAGTACATCCTTAAACTTATATGAGATTCACCGATAATTAAATTATCTTTTTTTGGTAATATTTTAATTATTGATGGCATCCATTTCGTTAATGGTCTCGAAGAATCTGTAACGATTTTCTCGATATTAAAAAGAAGTTCAATTGCAGAGTATTATCTACATACAGAAAAGATATTTTATATTGATGTCGATATAAATTATTACCTCTTAGATATATGGGTGCAAATGATAATTAAGCCTATCTCAATTACAATATCAGTCTTTAAATCTGATTTAATTCTTTGAGTTTAATCAACTCTTAAACTCGATTGTATTGCTCGATATGGGATCCTATATCGAAAAATACTATTATTATTAGCGAAAAAAATTGTTGGGCTCACTGATTTATCACCAATACTAACAGTAATTTTCAACTTGACAATAATTACACCTATGTCGACACAGATCATATAGCAGAACTACGAATGTTTAATATAAATCTATGTAGCCCAAATCCCACCCGCATATTTCAATAATCTCGTGCGGATTCCGACGATAAATATGTTCCGGTCAATTTAAAACCGGCCATATATGTTTTACTTATTCATGTACGTACAAATTGACATGTACAACTTGCATGTGTTTTGTTCGTACAAAATAGTCAAAAATAACTAAAAACATCAATTTTTTTCTACGTCTACTTTCCAGTTTGAATAAGATGAAATAGTAGATGATGGTCGAATTATTCGTTATATTGGAATTATGGAGGGTAGAGATATCTGTATCCTCCATAATTGGAATCACTGGACCTTAACTTAAGGCTGGGAATGGGCGAACTGATCCTTTGTGACAAGTTATATAAACATGGAAACATCGATTACAGAATATACCAAAAATGAGAACGTCCAATGTTGGAACATCAAATATGGAGTATGACGAAATGAATTGCTACCGAAATGAATTTGTATCGAACAATGAAAAGTCCGAATTTATATCTGACAATTTGTTGGTCAGTAATACAGGTCTTATTCCTGGAATATATTGTTCTACATCATCATTCCGTAGATCACATGCTTAGCCCATCTTACATTTGTCCAGTTTCTCTGGACAGCCTCATATGATCCTGATGTACACTTGGACTTGCTTGTTAGCAATGAAACTTGTTTTCAATTGCCTAAGTCCTCAAGTATGGTAGATGTAATTGGCATGAATGTGTACCGTGTTGTGGTGGAGAATTGGATGATACCATAGTAGTATACTATCATGTTATCATTCACAGAATGATGATGCAGACCAATCATATACTTTTCTTCTTTGTACTCTATCGCGGTACATTTGCACTCTTTTTTTCTGATATAGTGGTAATTCCAGGACCAGGACCTATATGACCGACCGACAAACTGCAGATATAAATTCGGAATTTTCAATATTCGATACAAATTTATTTCGGACCCCAAAAGGTTAGTTAGTACCCCAGTCAGTAAATGGCCGGTATCGTCAGTCTGTACACTATGTTCGCAATAACTATGCCCGAATTATGTCGCTGTTGATTTTTTTTTTCCACCACCAAATAATATATCCGAAAAATGCCATTATTCATCCAACAAATTAGATGCATTACAAATCAAATTGGCTAATATATCCCATCAATACCCTTCGCATACAAATGTATAGCAGCTTAAATACAACTTCGATATTTTTTTCTATTGGACCTCTGTATTCTTTGGTAACAGGATGGGTCGGAACAAATGCATTATTATGTCGAAATTATCTCGGGAATTTTATTATTCCGATGAAGAACATACAATGAATTTGATTGTCGTGCAATGATTCCGTATGAGATTTTGTTCATTGAGACACAGAATTTGAATGGCTCAAATAAACTATAATTTGAATTCTGAATAAAACTGGCGGAAAAGAGGACTATTTGAAATATGAGCAGCGGTAGATAGTAGGTGCGGGTAAATGAAACGGTGCCCGTGACCATGACGTAAAAAACTTTGTTTTTATCTATCATAAAGTATTCTTGTCGTGATCAAAGAATATAAATTCGGCTCTTTTTCAAATTGAACACCGAGCATGCACGTAGTATCTATGTCATCATCAAGATGGCGATGCAAACTCTAATATGGCGTCCGACGCTTTCAGAGGAAAAACTTCGACAATCGATTGATCGATGTCTGGAAACATCGAAAAGATAATTGCTAAAGAAAAAATAATCGATGTTTTCAATGATGGACGGACATCGCGCATCCCCATATGCGTATCATTCGTATTTTGTGCTTGTCGTGATTCAGTGCACATACATAGTGATACATAGGAAGCAGTAGAAAGACTATCTGATGCGCCTGGCCACTTCCTTGGCATTATTTGGAATCATACAATTGTACACCGGCTTTCCGTCCATTGTGATTTTGTCATTATTTTTGGGTGATTTTGTGACCTTCCGGCGATAAGAATGCCAAAAAAAGCACCGAAATCTGGATTCTATTATTTTATGCTTGATTACAAAGAAAACGAGCAGAAAAATGGCAGACGATTCCCAAATGGATTGAAAGATGTACAAACTGATCCCAAATGTTCGGAAGCATGGAGTGTATGTAATAAAAAAAAACACAATAACATAAATCAGAACGAAGGACTTCGTGTTCTGTGATGTTTTCGTACTTATCAAATTGTAGTATTTTGTTCTACATTTTTATCTGTATTGATAAATTTTTTTTGTTAGAAAATCGAGCATATACTTGCAAGAAAGTTGATAATCATTCAATTCATATTGATTGAAAGTTAAATGGATTTTATTGTTGTGACTATTTAGATTTTGACTGTTGAGGAGAAAACTCGATACAATCGCTGTGCCAAGGACACGAAACTAAAACGTGGGAAGCTCACGGGTGCAGGAGAATCCGTAGAGCTACTCAAAGAAAAGAAACAGGCGCAAATGGAATATGAAGCAAATATGAAGGAAATAATTGACCAAAGTATTGAAGAAGCTAATAAAATTGGCAGTAAGTTCAGATATAGTAGATTAATACATATTGCAAGGAATCTTATCGTTAAGTTGGAATATTAATATAATGTTGTATCATTCAGATTTGGATATGTTGTCATTTTATTTCGTTCATGTGAATCATTTCTACACTAAAGTGAGCTTGGATGAGAATTGGACTGATTATATTCCTGCTGAATATGCTATGATAGAATTCTCATTGAGAAATGGTATCAAGAGAATTCATCATCAGATAATAAAAACTGATATTCAACCAGGCTATACGAGAGAATATATCGAACACAGTGATAGTACTCATAAATTGTCACATGATTTGTCTGAGAGCGAAAAAGATTATGCAATTATGTACAATAATCTCGTGGAATTTTTAAAACCCGACAAGACATCGAATAAGTTTCCACCGTTATATACGACCAAAAAAATGAAGACAATTGTCCCTTGTCTATTGGAGAGAATGGCTTCCGCTGCCAGTTAGTACCCAGATATAAGTTATTTCTGGTACATTTTTTTTTTTATGACAGTTGAATTTCATTTTGTAGACGTGGATATACAGACTTTTGATTTGTATTCGTTGGAATATTTGTTTGGTACTCTGATGGCTATTGCAAACAAAGATATTCCTGAGACTGGTAGTCGTGCCATTTTAGCTGCAGCCCATCTTGAAAAGGATGGATTTCTCTGGACGCCTAATATTGAATGTTTCGTAAGCAACTAATTACTTTTTATGATTATATAAAGAGCAACATAACTTGGAACTCTGACACTCATTTCATTCTATTGTTTTTCCGCAGTTTCACATTGGTGTTGAAGGAACTGGGCCTCATTGCAGTCAGTCAATTGTGCAACAATGGGGATTCACGATTGCTGATTATTGCTGTCCAAGATTGTCGATTGAATTAAAACCTGGGTTCCATTGTCCACTTGAAAATCTTATTGTGGGTGTTGAGTCCTTGAAAATTCCGGAAATCAGCACGCTCAAATCGATCACTGGGGTGAGAATCGGTTTATTTATTCGCAACTTCTCTTCTTGATTTATTATCATTATGAATCTAATATTACATTCATTAATTTAGGTTTCGGATACATATCGTCCCATGGTGGGTAGTCGTACAAGAGAAGACGTGAAACTCCGTAAAAACCAGATTGGCAGTTTGGAAATAATTGATTATGGCAAACATCCGTATTCAACCATCGATATTAATCATTCAGTAGCTTCCACCACACCTTGTAAAATACTGCCTGTGAGTTTGATCATTTCATTCATACTCATTACCGTACATCTAAGAAAAAAATTTTTTTTTTCATTCGTGTAAACAAATTTCGTTTTTGTGACAGACGAAAAAACCACGTGTGCCGAAAACCATGGCCACAGTCTTCGCGCCATCAAAAGAGGTTCCAGCAATGGACGATGCCAATTTTCCAGCAATTGGTGGACGGGGAAAACAGCGGTTGGGTAAAGCTGGAACGACAAAGCCAGGTGCAGGTCGAGGTAGGATTATCCGGCGAACAAATCAGTGAAAATATGTCATTGAATTAATTTCTGATTTGTGGTTTCATATTCTTTTGTCTTCAGGACGTGGAGGCATCTTGATGGACTGAACGAGAATAAGAGAATCCTCAATATACTGCGAAGCATTTTTTTTTCCACTTATCAATAATCAAAAGTACAAACATAACAAATCTCTGAATGTGATTTGAAGTCTATTATATTTTTTATTATGAATAAACTTAGTCATTTCTCTTCAAAAATTATCTGCGTATTTCAGCATGTTTTTTTTTTTCGCACAATTAGGACCACTAATATAGCAATATATTCTAAAGAGGTGATTACAAGACTACATATTTTGTACAAAGAAAACGTATGATAATTAGAAGTAATTGTCGTATTTTCATCTGCCAAATCATGATTAACAAAATCTGATGAGTTAAATTTTTATGTTATTAATAGTTATAGTTGTCAATAGTTATGATTATTGCTTTATATATCTCAAATATATTTTTCGCCCATTTCACCTTGAATTAATCTATCTCAAAACAATTGATTTAATAGAGTTGAAGTTTATGTACATCGATGATGTCTATTGCATTTCAGTGTCTCCCGAACAGTTTGAAAAAATGGAATTGCGTACTGTTAGAACTTAACCGACGATATGGTGATTACATTATAACACTTATACTTTTAATTTTCATCAACAAATACTCGGCACATGAAGAAAGTGACTCGGCCAAAACATTCACCACGATAACTGACACGTTTTGATTGATTGGAAAATACACTGAATGATTCACTTCTATTCATTCTACTAAGGAATGCTGTGAATCTAACATTACAGCCTCGTGACAGTTCTTAATTCTTCGACCATGCTAGAAAATATGTAATCATCAGAACATATGGAACGAAGAGAACTAGACAGTAAATAGATACTTACTGTATCTGCGTAATATATAGATTGGGATGTAAGAGGTGGTCAACTTCTGCAAAAGTTTTTTTTTCAGAGAGGTACGTACGGGTCTTGATTGTTTTTTCATTACTGACGTCAATATTGCTATCATCCACTGCATTGAAACAATGAATAGTGAGGCGCAGTAAGTAATAATCTGTGGTGATCAGTTCGAGGTGTGATGATGAATTTTTGAACACTGCAATCATAATTAAATCATAGAACAGAATGTCCGAATGTTGACGTGCGAAAATTCCACAATTTCATGTCTTAATCCTTAATTGTGAGTCCTACCTGAAATGATTATCTTCTTATTCCCATGAAATGTTATACTCTTTTCAATCCAACAGAAGATTTCATACTCCACATGTGATGACATCTAATATAAGGGTTGATTGAAAAAATCGACGGGTTTACTGCATTCGTGTACTTCAATTATATGAGCGAATTAATTTGTAGTATGGTATATTAATCACACATTCATGATATATGTATCGAAGGTTATTATTATTTTTCAAACTACAATGACACACAATCATTACTGATACCCAAAAATTATTCACTTGATTCGATCGTGCAATCATCCAAACAATATATCATAGGGATGTTTAGATAGCTTCATCCGAGTATAACGGTTGGCATATTGGATAACACAGTTGACTGGAAGCATTCGTTCAAACAGCACACGCATTACTTCACTCCGAAAATGTAATTTTCATACTACTAGAGTGATTAACAATTTTTCGTGTTCATCTGAATTTACCAATCGTGTGTGTTGTGTTTTTCCATCAATTTTAAATAAAAATATAAGTAAAAATTCAATTGGCGATTATAAATTAATTATCACATACAGTTCGCCCATCACAATCTACTATCCAGCTACTATCTTAACCGTAACTCGTCTCAATATTTTAACGTCGAGTTATATGCAAGAATGTGAACTACTGCAGTAACTGTCCATTTCTACCAACGAGTGATATTTCAAACCTGAAATAAACAGGTGTGTAGCCTAACATGTCATCCGCCAAGAGAAAACTGGATGCCACCACACTACAGGACACCACATATCTCAACAAAATAACAAAAAAGGCTGATCTTTCAAACAGAAATATATCTAAAACCTTTGACTTCGAAAGAAGCTATAATGAACTTCTTAAAGGAAAAGGTAAACCAAAATCAAGTACAATTTATAAACCAAACACAAATATAACAAGACCGAGAAAAACAAATTCTGTACATAACGAAATACTCTCTCCAACAGTTAACGTTTCAAATTTAAAAACGTACACACCCGACAATATGAACAACATGCAGCTCGACTATAACAGGCCATCAACATCTACTCGCTCTGATTTCGAAATTTCACCAACGAAAACCGTCAACCGCAGAAATAACAACAGATTCAGCCCACTTAGTGACCTCCAAGATGACGATAACAACTCAACACCTACCATTGCACATTCGCCATCCAACCATAATAAAGGCAACCAGTTCAGGCAAGCAAAAAAAAACCAAAACAAATCAAAAGACCCCCCCAAACCCCCACTGATTCACGTAATCAAATCTAATATTAATACGGTAATAAACTTAAGCAAATTCCATGAAACAATTAATAACAATTTCAGGGTCAAACAAACTGATACAGATAAAATCACAATCTATGCTACATCCGATATAACTTATAATATTATCAAGAGCATTTCAAAAGAAAACCACATTCAATTCTACACATGTACCCCGAAATTAATCTGGCCCAAATCTTTAATCCTGAAGGGCATCTACGGTGACTTCTCTGCGGACGACATAAAAAACGAATTATTCTTCTCTAAAAACCCCAACTTCGAAATTTTCAAAACAAACAAAATTAACTATAACAAATCTGACCCAAGCAAATTCCATTTCCTTGTACAAATTACACAAGGCAGCAAAATCTCGAAACTAACTAATAACAAAATCATCGCACATCAAAGAATAAGATGGGAACAACTCAAAAAGAATACAATATATCAATGTCGTAGATGCCAGAGGGCCATGCTAGCTCCAGTTGCCATTCAGCGTTCAGATGCGTGAAATGTAGCGAAAGTCATGAACCGGGCAATTGTGGAATAACAGCTACATCCTCTAAAGACGATTCAACTTGTGCTAACTGTGGTAATAAAGGTCACCCAGCAAATTTCAAACAATGTCCATTTTATTTGAACGTAATTGAATTAATAAATCAAAATAAAAAAGCCAACACAACAGCTACCATAAAGAAAGCGCAAAACATATACAGAAAAATTGAACCCAATTTTTCTTTCGCGCAAGCGACCAAAAAAACAGAGAATAACCATCCCATAAATCTACAAAAACCATTGCCATTACCAACACATGAGTCATCCACAAGCAAAAATGAAGCAGCACCATCATGGGTAAACAACTTAAAAAAAGATATCATGGGCTCTATTAATTGTAAATTAGATACATCGAGCAAACAAGTGAACAACAACGCAAATATAATCGATCAATTATATGAAATTCTTGATATTAATACTGAACTAATATAATGGGCACTGATAATGATCAACTAAATACTATATTAATCTCTCCGACTATCAACAACAGTAGCAGTTCAAATCAAAATCGCATGAACCAATTTAAAATAACTGCTATTAACGTCAACTCGATAATAACTTGTCAAAGATGATACGACCTCCAACAATTCATCTAAGAAGAGAAATCGGAAATTTTTCTCCTCTCGGAAACCAAATTACATAACAATCATATAATAAACATCAATAATTATACTATAATTAGAACAGACAGCAATAACACAAAAAGAGGTGGGGGCACTGCCATCCTCATTAAAAACAATATCGTTCACACTGCAATATCATACCCATCGTCTTATAACAATAAAATTATCGAATACACGATAATCAAATTAAAAATTGCACATAACCAAATTTCATACATTATCAGCCTATATACTACAAATAGCACCACCACCAAAAAAGAATTCGTAACCGAACTTAATCATATATTTCAAACATTCGATCTAAAAAACAACAATAATCACTATATTATTGCTGGTGACTCTAATGCTAGACACATTAAACCTGGCGACTGCATAAATAACCAAAGAGGCAAATATCTAATGGAATGGGATGATGCTAATTCGCACATCTTCAGAACCAAGGTATTTATTCCAAATGCTTCAACATTTAATCCCGCAAACTCATACCTCGACTTCTGTATTGCCGACTTCCAAATTGATATTCAAACAGACAATAATAATAGAATCCCAACAATATTCTACGATAGCGATCATAAAGCTATTACACTCTTCATTACCCTCAACAACCAAAATTCTATTAACTGCTCCCAACAACAGATATTTGCTCTGCAATATGTAAAAACCAAATGGAATAAATTCAACAAGTACCTGAGTAAGAACTACTCAATTAATATTCCAGATGATAAAAATTTGACAATTGAGGCAATTGACGAACACCTTAATAAAATAGACAAAGAAATATTAAATGCCATCGAAATATTTGTTCCAGAGGCCAAGTTTAATAACAATATAAATCCATACATAAATAACAAAATAAAGAAGTTACACAAATCGAAATCACAATCTCTCACATTACTCAATTACCATCGCAGAAATCACCAATTCCGCTCGTCTATTACCACATTTAGATTGAAAATATTAATCAAAACAATTGAAAATAAAATAAATAACGAAATAAAAAACAATGTGCAAAAGCATTGAAAAAACCTATATAATTCCATTGACCACCGCATACCTGAAGCTTTCTTCCCAAGAATCAATCAATTTTTTCGAAACAGAAGCAAAAAAACACATACCCAGTCTACTAATTGATAAAAATGCGTTGCACATATTGAATAGAGCCAATATTAGAATAACGACTTTACCAATGGAAAAGAATAAATTCTTAATCACCGAAAACATTGACAAACTAAACATCATCGGAGCATATTATGAGTCAATCAATTCGCCAAGATTTCTAAATAATAATTCAAGACTCAGACCTCTTATCGATGAGAAAATTAACATATTCAAAGAAGAATTCAACAGTGACAGATCAACACAAGCAACAATTATTAACTTCTCACCAGATAATAGATCTACGTCCCAATTCATACAAGACGAAGAAAATAACTACATTTTCTGTAACACCAAAGAGGTGACCAACATTAAAACGAATTACCAAATAAAACTTCGTCGGGAACGAATAAAATACCGGCAGTCATCATTAAACATTTACCGCAACATATAATCCGAGATTACACCATATTATTCAACAATTCACTCAACAATAATTACTTTCCATAGAATTGGAAAAAAGCAAAAGTATGCCCAATACTGAAGAAGGGAAAGGACGACTCCATGCCATCCAGCTACCGCCCGATTAGTCTCACTCCAAGTATAAGAAAGATATATGAAATTATAATAAACAGCCAAATCACAAGGCACTCAAATCATAACAACATCATTCCAAATAATCAATATGGATTCAGATTCAAACACTCTACTATAAACGCTATAAATAAATTATTATCTGACGTTAACGCATACATTCTGGAAAATCTCCTAGTCGGAGCCACATTAATTGATCTCGAAAAAGCTTTCGATTCCGTCTGGCTCGAAGGGCTAATATTCATTCTTATAAAAAAAAAAATTCCCAAAAAATTTAATCAAATTAATATGGGACACGATTACGAATAAAAAATTCATGATTGCTGACAATAACGACTCATCTAACTTAACTTTTAATATTCTATAAGGACTCCAACAAAGAACCGTTAATTCGTCATGCTTATTCTCTATATACACCAGTGATATTCTAAACTCATTTGAACTGAACAGTGATAACCAAACTCATTCCATCGCATACGCAGATGATTTAATAATATATGTAGCTGGCAAGTATCCCACAGAAATACAATCGAAACTAGAAAACTTAATAAATAAATGCATCAGTTATTACATCACATGGAATCTGAGAGTTAACCCAACCAAATGTGAATCCATTTTATTCCGCAAACCAATTAAACACATCAACAAAAAAGCTAGAATCGGCAAAAACGAATTTGAAATGAAAACTAGCAACTCGAATACAATGGAAGTAGTATCAATAGCAACAAAAAACCACGGTAAAATATCTAGGGGTAACTCTGGACTACCTAATGCGTGGGAACATTCATATAGAAACACAGCTTGAAAAAGCCCGCGAAAAATTCAAATCTCTCAGTAGAATTTTCTATAACAAACATCTAACTATTAAAGCAAAAATAATATGCTACCAGTTATTAATTAGACCAATTCTCACATACGCTATGCCTGTTTTATGGAATATCAGTGCATCGCAAATGGAAAAATTAAGACATTTAGAAAGGTCCTGCTTCAGAGCTGTAACTAAAATTTATAGAGACAAAGAATACGAATATAAAAGAAATCTCAGCAACTCTAAATTATATAATGCCGCCAACTGTATTCGCATCGATAACTTTATTCTAAAATTAACTGGAGACTACTATTCACAAATACCAAATATCCCTAACTCAGATATTAACAAATTAGCCCACATTGACCCAACTCTCGCAAACTTCGCAGCCATCAAAGGCTACCTAAGACCGCAATATTTTATTTACTATGATAGACTAGGAATTATCCAAAATGAATCCGACATTCCAATCATATACCATTGGTCACGCAACAAAGCGTGCAAAAATCTCCCCCCAAACATCTCGTATATTGGAAACCACAGAAATAAAATCAAATATTCCACATCTATTCCCAATATTGACTTTAATAATTTCTACCGCATCAATAATAAATACGGATGGTTCGACTCGGAAGCTGCTTACCATCATGAGTTAAAAAATCGAGAAATCTTTAATAAAAAACATAATAAAAAAGAAAATTTAATAGCCGTACATAATAATAATGAAAAGAATAAGATAAAAAAAAAATAAAATAAATAAACAATAACCCAAACAACAACAATTAAATATAGAAACAATTAATTTATTTAAATATGACTAATAATTAAGAATATTTTTATACCCATCATCACCCAACATTTCACAACAATAGTATAATTAATTACCCCATACTGTATGTAATTTCTTTTTTCTATTTTATCAAATTTTAAATCACATGAAGATATGGATGACCCATGTTCGTGGATGGTTGGTGGGCTTAGTACGTCAAAGTTATTATTCAGCTTGCTTTGCCGTTTTGAGTCCCGCCCCCACCCGACGCACCATGCTCCTATCATATTATTATTAGATATTACTATCTCTTATTCAGAATAATTTATAATCAGAACACAATACGATTATTGTTTAACCCGTAACTGGGTGCAATTCTCTTCGAATTTTGAATATTATTTACAGTGGTTTTTTTTCTTTATTATATACTCCTACTTACGATACATAGTAATAGTAATAATAATTTTTCTTTTCTACCACGTTACATATTTATAAACATACCATTTTGAGCAATCTATTGTTATCGAACATATTTGCGCTATTATATATAAGATTATTTATGGACACACATCAAATTATAAATGTGAAATAGTATTAAGAACTCAGAGAACCAGTATAGCTCTGGCAGGAGTTCTTCCATTATACTTATGGCATGTTCTTTTTTTGTTTAAGTTTATTTAGCCAATAAGCTTCTATGTACAATAATTCTGTTATTTCCTTTGTTAAATAAACAAATATAAAAGAAAAAAAGCATATTGGATAACGTGCATGTTTCACGACCGGAGGGTCGATGGTTCAAGCCCGTCATGAGCTGCAAATTTATTCATCACCAAAAGTTTCTTCAACCAATAATTTTTCATTCTGCCTCATATAATGTTTGCCATATTATTGGAATGAGAATTTCCTTTTCAGTACAGGGGCCTTCGAAAAAAGAAAGTGAAGTAATTTCAAATGTTTCGAAATTTTGAGAGATTGTTCAAAATGGTACGAATAAAATAAAAAAAAATTATTGTCCGACGAATAGTTTTCCTTTTAGAGCCATTTGTCGTATCAGTCACGCCGCGAAACGCGTTTCTTGTTAATGAGAAACAGACGCACAAATTTTTTTGCGGATAATAATTTTTTTATTGTATTTGTACCGTGTTCAACCACCTCTCAAAATTTCAAAACGTTCCAAATTTTTCACCTCACCCATGTATTTGAAATCATTTATTCGTGGGCATTTTTATATTTATTCCAATGAGAATAGACCTGATTAAATATAGAGTAATCTAACGGCATGTGAATAAACTTGAAATCTGTACACATGTGTAGACATACTACAGTAATACAAATTTTATCACGGCCACGTGGAAAATCAGACGATTGAATTTTGAGTGCCACCGTCGAAGATAATGATTTGTCATATCAGATTCAGTCATTTTTCTGTTGGTATACATACATAAATTGATAAATACTCCACAAAGTATGATTCTCATTTCGACTATTTGTGAAATTTTCATCTATCCTGAATTTTCATTCATCGCAGCGATGTCCCTGTATAGATGGGAAGATAAAAATATGATAAGACCGAGTACGAAGAAATATCGCTGGCCTTATATAATGGTCTTAATTATGCCGACGATTTATTTGCACTTGTTAATCTATATTGCAAACGGAGATGTGTTATTAATTGTGTTATTCCCTGTTGAAAGCAATTCTGACACTTTCTCGATATTCTCAAATATGAAACGTTTGGTATGGGAAATATTACACACTTCCAAAGATGTAGAAAGTGTCATACATATATATCAAAGATGGGCAAAGTGCCCACTTCGTGTCCATTCAGAGCTCACTTGTGGACATCAGCCGTAAACCTAGGTTTTATACCTGGTCAAATCCGGGTATAATAAGCAAGCTTTTCCCACATCTCTACTTACAACTTAAATATCACTTCAATGCAGTAAAATCTCCCTGTAGGGGCTGATTCAACAGAATCTAGCACAGGTCTGACGATCCTGCAGTACCCGAGTTAAGGGCTGCAACTCTGATATGTTCGGTGCTTTAGAGCTTGTTGGTCATTTAGAACGCATCGAGGGAGCGACAGTGGGCTGACTTCGTCCTGTACACTGAGCGACAGTGAGCTGACTTCGTCCTGTACACTGAGTCACCCCTAAGTTAAGTTGCTACTGGACCAATCTGAGAAACTCCTGGCTTCAACCGCAGCAAGGCATTCGAATCAGTGTTATTTATGACACTGAATGAGGTCAGAGATGTAATGGTATTCGTCTCTCGGTTGCATATACTGTGGAGACCGAACCATAGAAAGGGGTGCCACGGGTCTGCACGTTCCGAGCCGTCATCAACATTAAAAATTGTTCTTGGTAAAAAGTCCAGAAAGGGTTTGGATTCGTGGTGGTCGAAGTTCCCTCATCTGAATTACGGCGGTGTCGGCTGGCACCAACGTGAATCGAGTCTGGTATAGAGCAATGTAAACGTAACCGCTTGATTATAATTTTTTGTGCGTACTCTTCGTCTGGAAACTGTTAAGATAGGACAAAACTGCTTTGAACTCTGATGGGCGAGGTATCAATCCTCCAGTGAAGAAAGCCACATGGTTGCAATACAATCTATCGGACTATACAGCCGCGGTGCTAAAACTTCTGCTCGTTAATAAAACGATCAGCGTTCGATTCCCATAGGAATGTTTTTTTGTCTCCCAACAATTGTATAATATGTAATATTTTGTATATTCGTATGTATGAATCTATCATTCGGAGGAAATATATGGCACATTTGTTGCCCACTGGACTAATTCTGTTGGATGTTAAAAAAAAATTACATATTGTCGTCACGCGTACCACCAATCCAAGTTAAGAGTATTTCGGCATAATCACTTGAACGAATGAAACCACATAGTCATGAACGAATACATGTTAAAAAGTTGCTTTACCAGTTTTTTTAAGCCTATTCGGTGATGTACTTATGTTAAAGTACAACTAATGATAAAATATCAACTGTTGAACACCTTTTAATGCTTCCATCATTTTTTCAGTTTTGGCGGAGAAAATAACTTCCATATGATTTATATATGTGGAGGACTTTGAAAATATCGATGTACGGGAGCATGTACGCTATTCTGATAGATATTTGCAGAACACATATAGTATTTGCCACACGCCTGGTGCTGTGCGTCCGGTGGTTTATATTATTTTATGCATACTTTGGACCTCATGCTCTAATGAAAAGTATGAGAATGCGAGAAATACTAATTGTGAGGCGGACAAAAACGACCGATCGACGGTTATACTGCAACGTCCGCGCTTTTACTCTGTTTCCCGATCACCTGTAATGTTGTAGCACATTGTTACTAAAGAACGTATGTGTTTGAAAACTATGTAAAATCACAAGTGAAATTATTATCGTAAACTGAGGGAGTAAAAGGAGAATTTCACAAGTATGATTCGAATGGTTGGTTGGTTGAGAACGACGAATACAGAGATACGGAGAAATAGATGGGTACCTAATAACAGTAACAGGGTAGTCGAAGCGGCATTAAAATTGGCACAGCCATGGAGTCCTCGGAAATTTTTAAATGTTGATGAAGAACATGAAATTAAATAATCTCACCATACCTGGTTTGCTCGTTTGAGAAATTTGGCTTAATGATCTTCGAGTACCAGGTGATTGTTAGGGCGCCATACTGAATCTTTTTTCAGTTATCATAATATCACAACAGGAATTAATTACTTCACAATACAAAAAAGTTCCGAGCAATCCAGTGTCATTGAATAAAGATAAACGTCATATTTTCCCAAGGATCGTCAGTTAGATAACTGACGATAACTATAATCTACTTTTCTAAATTTATGATCTTCTGCGTATACGTCAACGTGATTTCACTTCTATGTTGGTGCTATGAATACGTTGGAAGCATATATCGTACATAATATTCAAAATTACCATATGTGTTATAGTATTGAATTGATTATTATGTACATGTTTGAAGACGTACGTAGTCGGAATTCTTTCCTCATACATATGCTTGAAGTGATAACGCATGAATCGAACAATTTTAAATACATGTGTTTGTTTACGTATATATTTCATTTACAGCACAATATCTCACTTTTCAATCAACGCTCCATTATCATAAATACTTGAACGATATTATATTGGTCATGATTTTGCAATAATAATCGTCTATCTTGTTGATTTCACATTTGTTTACTTACCAAATAAGATTAATACATAATGTATATATGTAAAATGATGCAATGAGATATAGGAATGTTCGTTCGGGTTCAAAGAATAACGATATCGTGCAATGCTGATTCACTTTTCGGTACTTATGATTTTTATTTCCTTCATATACATTAGACTAGGCCAAAAAAATCGACTATTTTTTTTTTTAATATATCGAAAATATTATATGGGATGACAAAAAAAATTATTGTGAAAATTTGAGCCCTTAATATTAATATTAAGGGGTCTATCATCGTAATTTTTTATTTTTTTTTACTGAGCGGGTTTTCGTCTCATAACTCCCAAACCATCGAGATGAACCAAATTGACTTAGAAACATTTCTTGAAGAAAGCATTCAGCTCTACAAAAAAGGTCGGATTGAAATTTTTTGTCAGATGAACTGTTTCTTTATAATCATGCCTTGAACATTCGTACGATTTTACAATTTGAGTTTTCAACTTTGGAATTTTGTAATTCATGAAAAAATCAGTATCCGGAAAAAAGCTAATGAATATTATTGAAGGAAATTAAATTCTCTACAAAAAAGGTCTCTTAACAATTTTGGCTAAATTCACTCCCTCGAAAAAAATCTCCAGCCGAAAAGACAAGAATTTCGTTTTGACTTCAACTTTAACCTTGAATAACTTTTGAAGGAGTGAATTTGGCAAAAATTGTTAAGAGTTCTTCTTGGTAGAGCATTCAATTTTCTCAAAGAAATGTATGCAAGTCAATTTCGTTTATCTCGATGGTTTGGGAGTTATGAAACAAAAACCCGCTCAGTAAAAAAAAATCAAAAATTACGATGGTAGACCTCTTAATATTAATATTAAGGGCTTAAATTTTCACAATAATTTTTTTTTGTCATCCCAAATAATATTTTCCATATCCTTAAAAAAAAAGTATAGATTTTTTTGGCTCAGTATAATATATATACATACTTATTTGAAAGGAATACGATTGCAACACCGTTTTGTCGTATTTGTTCACGGATATACATTATCGGTGAATCAATATTTCGGGTATCTAGTGAATTTTCATGAATTTTCGGTGGACAAAGACTGCCACGTTCCAAAATATATCGTATTTGAATGTATATCCGTCGTTTTCATTTCCCTTTCATATTTACTTATCGCGAGGTTCAAGATGGTCTAGTACACAAATGGACCATGTACATAATCTCGAAAATCTGCTGAAAACACATATGAATTGGAGAATCTGAGTTGAAAGCATTTATGTATCGTAAATAATAAAAATATTTCAGTGATTGCTGATGACTCAGGTATTTTTGTTAACAGTTGCAAGAGATTCCACTCCCTATTTAACCGAATATTCCAATTTTTATTCAATATGTATATCATCAAGTGGACTTCTTTTAATGTATATAGAATGTAAGTATAACACATGTGCATGCCGCTCATTTTTATTTTCACGGCATTCACTTTCTGGAGGATACCGCGCACACATGAATCAATACGCCATATGACGTTGTGAATTTATTAATTTCCAATTTTGATTATCACCATTATGGAAATGACACTTATCATAATTCGCCTTTCACCCATTTCCGCGCATTAGGATGAAGTGTTTGAACAATAAAAAGTCGAAGATGCCGATATTAATAATATTGTATGAGATGTGTTAAATTTCAATGTTCCTTGTCACATTCAAGTGTTTATCCTCACAATTCTATATGTAAGCACTCTGATTTTTGGTTTCCGAGTTGTGCACTAGTATATTTCTGTGCGATGCTCCCAAGACGGGATGAAAAACAATATGGCTCCATCAGTTTAAGAATTGATTATTCATTATTTCTCGAGTAAACTTCGTTGTCTCCCCGCTACGCGCCCGACGCTTCTGCGGGTTAGAAAGGAGAGAGAACATAATGTTAGATCTGAAGGCCACGTGGAATTTAAAAAATATATTTTTCTCTTCTCTCTCACTATCGCATGAAATATTTTCCATTGGAATATTTTCATGAAAAAACACCAATATCTCTTTACTATTTGTGGACGACAGAGGACATGATGGAGCAGGACGTATCTCCATGCCTCTTGATTTTTGGAAAAGTACAGAATGTAAAAAAAATGGTAACTTAATTTTTTAATGACTTTTTTTTCCTTTCACTCATGATTTTCATTACTTCCAATTTCACGTTTAACCTCTTGTTGTTCATGAGATATGAGCAGTCGAGTGAGAGTTAGTTCTATATATATGTGGACCGACAATTAGCGAATGAATGAGAAAATATGCACGCCCAACAGAAAGGTAAAGTAGGAGAGGAAAAAAAATTGAACAAAAAAGAAAATACGAGCAAGATACATTGAAGTACTCTTTTTTTCATCGTCTTTCCCTGTTTCCTATTGTATATGTCAGTCTGACAAATGAAAAATGTGAGGCTCGTTGGGAGGAGTGGGTCGTGCAGTACCTAACATGGAGAGAGTTCAAACAATGTCAACCTCATATTTCTATTTGGTCTATTTTTACTCTGTCCGGCTCTGTATTAATTAAGGTATGTCATTCCTCTGACTGGTTCTAGGAGAGAGAAATAATGAATAATGAAGGAGAACAATGCATGAATTAATAACAATGTTCTGGTCTCAATTTAATTAATTGCGGAATCTCACATCAAATAATTTGGAAACAATTGATTGTGTGATGAGAAACTAAATGGTAGAGTGGTATTTTTTCCTCATCATGAACATTGTCTGAATGTGGGTCCCGTATTTTGTGTATTAAATATATGCGAGAGCAACCTCTTATGGTCTTTCATTATAATTATTTTGCAATAGCATTCGTATAATGAGGGAAAATCAGCGGGTCGTACGTAATAGGATGCCAATGAACCACTATCGATTCGTCTCAAATGTATATACGAACGTTTGCAATAATATACCATCTATCGTTATTTTACCTGTGACCCCACACGATGACTATATATATGCTTTGTGCAATCATGACCTCGTTTGCGTAGTTTTCGTTCTCTCTTCTTTTCTGTGTCCTCTTCAGTGTTGTCTTGCAACACACCCGACTCTCTTGCGTCTTATTTCCATACCTTTTCCATCTCCTACGCGCCTAGCACTAAATGTTCTTTTACCTCTTATTCATCTCAAATTTATCCCACTCCTACTTTCAGCATTTCTCTCTCCACTGCAATGTTCTTCGGTGTTCGCGACTCAATTCATCGAAGTCCATTTTTTTCTGATAAACGTTCGTAATTGACCTTTTCTTGAAATACTGAATCAGACTATTCAAAGTGTCGTGATTAATGTATGTGTTCACAAATCGAAAAATTTCCGTTGGAATATCTGCATTAGTTCTAGTAAATATTGGGAGAATGTTTGACTTGATTCGTGCCAAAGTGACATGCATTTTAGGCTTTCCACGTATGATAGTCAAGGCATTTCATATAGTTCCTACTTAGCCCAGTCAAAAATCCCGAAAGGTACCACTTTTCACCCATGAATCCGCAAAATTGATCTAAGAGTAATTGGATGACGCTGAATCGAATAAGGATACAGTGCGTCTCTTTCTGACAGTGATTCTCATACAGTAACTTTGTCAGTATTTAGACGTAATTTCTAAATACTTATACAATAGATAAAAAAAAATATTTCTCTGTAAAGTCAGATTAACCCTCACTGTAGCGATATATTAACAAAAACCCGATATATATATGGATTCAATTTTTTGTTCATTCTTTTTTTTCCTTTTATTTTGGAAGATATGAAGATGGACGTTCACTACTTTTTTACCTTTTCTTTTATCCCGAACGACTTTTGTTCGACACATTTTTCGATAAAGTTATTAGATTCCGAGTTGAACAGTACAACCCTTTTTTTTTAATGGCGCCGGAGGTTAATTGCAAAATGGTTAACGCCATTCGATTCATCGTCATCCAATTACCCTGAGATCAGTTTGCGGATTCTACCTTTCGGGCTTTTTGACTGGACTATACTGTTTCATGTCTTGAAAGAATCATAACCTAATGACAAAAGATTTTGTAAAAGCCTACATAATTATGTATGATCATATATAATTAGTTCTGTCTCCATATATGATTATATATAGGGTTATATATAAATGGATCTGATCATATACCTGGCTAACACTGCTGTGCTGGCGACTATATATAGTTAAGTAAGGACCTAGATATAATCATATTTAGTTTCATACATGATTAGATCTAATTGGATCTAATTAATATATCAATTGTTAATGATACAGATGATGATACATGCTCTGATCTAATTAGATATGGTGAATATCAATATATATATATAGATAAGCTGTACATAATAATTGTTAGGTCCTGAGCTACCTCTTTGTTTCATTTACAATAATATCCCTTTCATCGAATCAACATTATCTTATTCTTATTACGTCCAATCGATTTCCCACTCATAATTTAGTCACATATTATTTTTCTAATTCTTCTCACCGTTACCGCGCTCATGCGCACTTGCAAAAGTCGTGGGAAACGAGCTAAGAGATAAATACCATCGAGTTGCAGAATATGAACCTATTAAAATAATCATTTAAAGATAGGAAATGTTTTAAACAATAAGAATAAATATTATATCTTGAATCCAACCGTTCAAACTAGAAATGCCATTGTGCCATTATTATTTTATATTTTTGTAGTATGCAATATCGAACGTATACGAGACGCTTCTTAAATTTACTTATCCTAGCGTGAGAAATCCTAAAATTGCTAATTCAGCTTTCCAAGAATAAAATTGGAGATCACTTAGAAGTCAACCCCACTATTTGGACCCTCGGTCCAATAGTGGACTTTTCTCATTACTAACGATAAATTAAAATGGCTTGAATAAATTAAGCCAATCAGAGTAAGTCCGCACGGGCCCAAAATGCTGACGCGAACGTTCCACAGCTCGGGAAACAAACTGGGCTTCTCTCTGATAATTTTTACTACACTTCTATGCCGACCAGCAGACTATAAACGTCTTCCACGCATTAAAATAAAACCAACAAACATTTAAAACATTTTACTTAAAAGCTACTCTAAGAGTCAGTTAACGATGCATAAAAACGATATCGAAGCGTTCTCGTACGCGTTAAGTGTGTTTTAAATATCATATTATTATGATTTCATTCAATAACCAGTACAACTGCATAAATAACCAATATCAACATCAGTTATTATAATTATCACGGGATCTCAATGGACTTATAAAATTCAATGAATCAATTCAACTAACCAACTGATCATAATTCACGTTGTAACGCCAGCAATCCGGGGCGTAGTGCAATCGACGCAGTAATAGACAGTGGTAGTGAAAACTCATAATATTAGTCAGTCATTGTGAACTTGTATGATAAACGCAATATTGTTATATCTATGAGTGAATAAGTTAATAAACCAGTACGTGTTCAACCATCAACTTGTGGGTTCGTTAACATAATTAATCCGTTTCCTTCTTACTTCAACCGCGGGTCGCGGCATAGCAAGCAACGATCCCAATACCATTTTGGACAATACTTTAAATTCAATTGATATAATTAACTGTTTTCATCTTTTCTCGGGTAACATTCGGTAGCTCAACCGAATAAACGCATTTACACTCAGGACGCAACATAATATATAATATTATAGATCTGAGAAGACTCATTATAGATAATAAAGACCCAGATATGTCCATAGTGTTATTATAATTATTTACTATACATCCTAGTGATTATATTTTTCAAAAATTTCAGTAGAGAACACAAATCGTGGACGATTTTCCAAACAATAAAAAAAATGAGAACTGTATTCTTATTTTATTTATTTCAACAAAAATCTCATATTTTTAATTCTTCTTATTTGGAGTTATCTATAAATAATCATATCATAATTTAAAAGAAAAAGTTTATTATGAAATAGTTTCAACAATGTAGTATATTTAACCATATGAAACAAGATATAAGAAAGATATAAAATTAATTCTAATCTACTTTATGAATAATTATCAGACCATTGTCATATAATTTGGCTGTACAAACATAATTAGCGGCTCTGACAAGTTGAAATATCAATTTAATATGGTTTTATTTCAACAAAATCAAATGATTACTTTCTACTATAGGTATAACATTCGCAACTGTTTTTCTAGTATTAGAGTGATCGAATATTTTAATATGATCAATAGTGAAACGGTGTATCATAATAAATATATCATTTTGAACTACAACAAGAAAATTTGATTGAACCATAAACAATAGAGTTATTAACGTCTATTCCGACTGTGTAGCTGTTGGTTTTTATTGTTTTATGAATTTCCGACGTATAAATATCTTCATCAAATTTTAAACGTGCGTAAATAGACAAATTTCCGACTTTACAACCGTTAGACAAAAATAAATTACGTTCAACTATATCGAATTTAATATTTGTAATATTGTCCTCTAGAAGTTCATATGTTTCGATTTATTTATTTTTAGCGCAGTATTTTCACGTTCACTCATACGATTTTTGAGCATTTGTACTCCTTGAGCAATTCGTATACTGTTGACGATTTCTTGGCCAAAACTTCTATTACCGTGAACACATTTTGCTATATAATCGTTCTCAAATGCAAAAGCTGAAGTCGACCGTAAAGAACCCCATCTTTTAACACAAAGCGCTAAGTGGGGTGTTGATGGTAATTATAAGTTAAATCTCTATCACAATAAAGATTTTCGATTTAGGACACAAATAACTTCAGCAAATTATTCGATTCTTCAAGATCATATCGTGTTGTTGTAGCTTTGACTAAATTAAAAATTGCTTCCGCTAACAGTACCTTGACAAATGGCGCAACCGAAAATTGGGTGTTAAGCATTAAAGCTCCAATTAAGAACATTACTTATGGGTGTCGACACTAAACTTTTATTGAACCAGAATGTGGGATTGACGTCCGAATAACAAGTGTCGACACGGTGCACATATTATTTTCTATACAGTATTTGTAGGATGTAGGGATAAACGTATGGGGACAACATGTTTTCAAAATGCATATATCAAACGTGAAACGGAATCTTTTATTTTTCGTGTTTTCTTATCACATTTTTTTGTTATCGCTCCAAATCAAGTTTCGACACTTGACAGTTTCATAACAACACTAGAGAACGAACGGTCAAGATGGGTGTTGACGCCTATAAATTCGGTTCTTAATCGGATGATTGACACTTTAAAAAAGGACTCATAAGCTACACCAAAAATTTCGGTTTCACGATTGGTTATGGTAGCCCATGCTGAGAGTATCTATGTGATAAGTGAATAGCAAGTGTTGAGAGAGAATACAATAATAGAAAATTATAATTTTCCGATGCTTTATATAATTTATACAATGATAAATGTCTTAGTAGTCTCAAAAAAGATTGAGGCGGTCAAATACTTGATATGAAGTTGTCAATTTCTTTACTTTTTTTCGTGATGTTCCAAGGACCTCTTATATGAAACCAGATACTAATAAATTGTTTAACAACACCAAGTAAGACTGAATACATGTACTCCGGTAAGAAACATGCTCCGATATCAACCAAACGTAGACAAGATAAAAGAAAATACCCTTCCACTCCGCTAATTTGATCGTTGGTCGCCAATCGACGTAATTTTTTAGCTTGTGCTTCCATTCATTTTCGGGTTCTTATTCTACAATCAATTTTGGAAGGATGAAAACGCACGGTCTTTTTCCCAACAATTTTGTTACACTTTACAGTACGAATATTCTGTATTTCAGCTCTATCCACTGCATTTGCTATAACTAATGGAGCAACTTTTTTAGTATTAACTGCTTCTCCATCAGAGAAGAACATTCATTGATGGTTCACTGAGATTGTCATACCATACTCCAGCAAATATGACATATGTTTCTCGAATATCTTCAGGAAGTTCTGCGATGATAAACAGTATCGGCCAGCAATGGCTTTCGGCACTTTTTACTACTGATAAGCCATCGGTATTAAGAATCAACATTAAATCAAAATTACTTCTGTCATTTCGAAAATTAACTCTCATATATTCAGTACCATCAACTAAATCTTATATATTTCCTCAGTTCGTGATTTAGGTAATTTTAACTCCTTAGCTAGATGATATCTTTTAAATAAAATTTCTATCTGATCACAAATATCAAGTTCATGAAAAAATGAAAAATCTCGGCGATCACTTATTTTGCATAAAGAACACTTAAATATCTTTTTCTTATTTAGTATCTCACTTTCAGTGTTGAATGATCATTTTTTACAATAGTAATACCTAATCACGGTTTTTGGCATTTGATTTTCATTAGTCAAAATTTTTAGTTGCATTCTTAACGACTCTTGTAATGCAGCTTTCATAATATTGTGTTTGACGTAAAAGTTCAATAAGTTAAAAACGCATTCATCTACAGTTATCGAACTATTTTCGTGCAGCATTTCATATTCACTCAAACTCTCATTATTTTTCTCATTAACTTGGTCATGAATATTATTTCCATTATCATCATAATCATTTATGTCTCCACTAATATGACCATTTGTAGATTCATCATCACATCCATTCAATTGAGCTGAATTCTCATTATACGTGCTTTTACTAGAAACACTGTCACTATCAGATATTTAATTAGTAGGATCCTTTCCATCGACATTTCCAGTGGTATAACTGTCCAGAATATTTATTCTTTTATTACTGTTGTTTTTAGCATTGTTATCATGATAATTATTGGAATCACTATAAGTATTAAAAGTGTGTTCAGAAAAATAAACTCTTGCTCGCCAGCGACATAATATCCTTAATGGAATCTAAAGTATAAAAAACATTAACAATATATATGTTTAGTAAAAAATTTCGTACAAATGAAAAAACTGATATATCGTTATAGTATTCAAATACAATACATACAAATCTGTTCAACTTAACGGTATATTTACCTGCATGGATGAGTCTCAGCTGTAAAGTTTATATTTTTTTGTGGGATGAGTTGGAGGCTGCGAATTATTATCATTAATTTCCATCATCTGACATATTTTATTGTTTTTCATTTCGTTAAACGGATAAAAAAAGATCTTTACATAGGAAAAAGACCCGGAGAATTTAGAAACATAATGTTACAATTAATAATGTTTATTAGTATTTCAATCCAATCATAACTTGATAAAATATTTTTTGATTTTCATCAACATGTTAGATATAAATTATTGATTACCTATTCGTTTTTTCGGTGCAGTAATTAAAAATTTTTTGACGAAATTTCTCTACCGTAATTACTGTGCGAACATTTTAGGCTAAGTTTTGGATGTAAATTTACTACTGTTATTTGGTCCAAGAAACAGTTATAAATATAACAACAAACTTTATTTTACAAGAAAACTAGTGTTCTCAATTCAAGTAGTTAATTAAATTGTCATTATAATTCAAATAGCACTAGTTATTAAAAAACTTTGTTGTTTTTGTTTATACTGTTTAATATGTAGTATGTTAGATAGTAAACACATCGATGGACGTGGATGTGTAGGTCGGTACATGTATGTATGAATAAGTATGTACTTGTCACACCATCACCGCTGATCTCTAAACTATCGATAGTATAGTATCGACAGGAATAGTATAGAGATGGATAGCAGTCTTGTACAAGGAGCGTCTTACAAGCTCACATGAATTGCCGATTCCAAATTAAGCACCCGAATGCTTTTGAATGTTCTCGCATCACAAGAACCCGTTCAAACTTGCCTAGTAGCGTACATGAGACAACGTATATCTAATTGCTATCTTTTTTATACTTATATTCGTGCATCTAGAACATTATTCTAAGAATAATCTAATAACGTAAAAACATATACGGTGTATATAATTAAATTGTGATCGTGATGAATCATACTGTAAAATAGATGACAATAATGTCGTTTTTGACCAGTATACCCCATCAAATGAAGGAGCCAATGTGTATTTGGTCTATAATAATGTTAAGGAATTAGGTCAAGTTAGAACAAAATCTGGTGAGTATTAACAAATTTCGTAATCTCTTTCATTTCTAATTATTTTTGTATTATCGCTGTATCGAATTTGAAATACATAATAAATTTATTTTCAGGGGAGAAAACCCTTGAGAAGCCCGATGATAAGTCATTTTTTATGAGTTGTTTTCAAGTTGATAAAATACGCACATAATTTTTAAATTTTAATATCATTTTATTACAGCTTTGAACTGTAGAAAACCAAATTTTTTTTTTAAACAACAAAATGATGGCGTTGTAGGGTCAATCTCCAGGCGCCTTTTATGTGACATCAACAAGTGCTGCATTTGTCGTGTTTTTTCTATTGATCTGGGAGAGAAAAAATAAATATATTCATTGATTAATGACATGTGCAGGGGAAGGATAAACATGTAAAATTATAAGAAAGTATAAAATAAAAAGTTACATATGCTTTTCATCGAATATTAAAATTTTCGACAATTTTTACCCCAAAAGAAGTAATTTATTTGAGCGATATCTTCAAAACTCTAGGTACATCTTCCCGATAATCTTATGGACAGAAACCTCCCAAAATTTCAGCCAGATCGATCAATAACTTCTTGAGCTACAGCATGAGCAGTTTTTGAAAATGTAGTTTCGCGATAATCGCGTTTGAAGTTTCAAACGATAAGAATATTAGTTTTACTGACTTACCGATCAATTAGCGATCCCAGATAGCGATTCCTATAATAAGCCTTCAGCTTCCTTGAAAATCTGGAAATTTTCTACCTGTTGCTGTTTTCGGGCGGTACGAGCTGGTTTTGTTTCAGAAAAATTCATCCAGTTCTGCCTCGCTACTCGCGCTTCATCGGTGTTTTCGGAAAACACTTTGGAGTAGGTGCCAAAATTTATATTTAACTTATTCATAATTCTCAGAATGGAGGTTTGGCCTCCATTAAATATCTCAGCAGCGATGTAGGATGAGATTTCAATGAGTTTGAGTCTGGAATGCAGGTGCTTTTTAGATAATCGCACATTATACATATTTATATATCAGGCATGACAAAACTGCGCTCTTTGCGCTCTCAGTGCGCTTCCAGGGAGTGCCATGTGTCCACTTCCATAAAATTGACCATATATCTGGCTTAAGGGGATATGGACCCTCGGTTTAAATTATCATATTTTCAATCAAAAATCCTGAATATAAAATGCAACGAAATGGTTTGAAACTTCGTAGGATGATTTCTATGGTGATTATTTACGCAAGACTCTTTTATTTTTTTCGAATTCATAAAAAAAAATTATAGATTATGGCACCGACTTCATTCCATATTAAACAAATATGATTATTGATTTTTCGGGAAAAAAATTGTGAAACAGGAATATGTCAAGTTATAGCCCGTTAATTCTACATATTTCATGAGAATGAGCCATTTGACACTTCCAGTAATTTTGTAATGCTTTTGGATTGAAAATAAAAATAAAATTTTTCATCAAGGCAGCCATTTTGTTTATACGGTAATCGGAAGGGTTTCGTTTCCGATGTTCTAATGGATGGCACTAGCAGAGGTGCTGGAGTTTTGTCATAACAAATGTTTCATAAACTTGATATTTCTGAGGTTATGCAATGTTTGACCGTGATCGTGACCGATAATTTCGGCCCTGATCAGTTTAATTCAAGTTATAATGTCTAGCTGCAAAAGTGATTATAATATAGTGGAATGTGATGCAATGGATGGGAATCAGATATCTCAATCAATATTGTCCGTCCAGCTAATGAACCATGGAGGTTATGTGGATCATAGCATTATTGGGATGATAGTACATCCATGGCATTTGTTGGAAGGTACTTGTATAATATTAAATTTCCCTCTTCCTGCATGAATTTCAAGTCCACGCTATTGAAGTTACTGGGAATTTTGTTGCATGTCATGATCATTGTTGATTTTCCCGGGGACAAGCATGAAGAGAATGACTCTGGTCTCCACTTGTCAAGTGGATCTGTCATCAATAGTCTGGCCGCAAAGGTGGAGTAGGTAACACGAGTATTGACCCCAATCGATCCGTAGAAATTCAATTTGTATGAGTATTGGAGCTGTTTGGGATAGTTCAAAACATGAATTATAATGGTTGAAGACCCATCAGCTTATACGTTGAGGAAGAATTCATTTGCGAAGAAATTTCTTCGAGCTCCCATCCAATACAATATGGATTAGATGGTGTCTTGATTTCACCTGGGAAAATTCATTCAACAGATGATTGGTATTCTTACTGTTGAGTCTATCACCTTGCATCATATGTGTTATATAAATCACGAAAACACACATTCCTACGGAAGAATAATAAATTTCCACTTTTCGAACAATTTGGCAAAAGGTTGTACGAATTCACACATTTTGATATGTGTTATAGAATTCGAATCATGCTGAATATGAATGTGGGAGCATCAAAGTCAAAGTTTATCGTAACATTATCCTCGGAGGCGAATTCGCCTCTGAGCTTACTTGCATTCAATTGATCGCTCTTTTTTTAATTTCATTGTTCGGAGATAGTTCACACGGTAATCATATGTATTTTATTCGTTGATTGACTGTTGGTATCGGACTCGTCCCGTTCCGTGATTCAAACATTGGACCATAGATGGCGTCACTCTAGGGTCCATATCCACTTAACCCAGGTATACGGCCAGCAGCACTACACACCGAATACGAATGCTATCCAATAAGTCGGACTTTGTCACAAATCTGCATACAACTTAAATATAACTTCAATGCAATGAAATCTTTGCGAATCTGTTATGTTCATAAAACAGGCGGAATGTTTGACAAGTTTGGAAGTAGAGTAGAATGAAAGTACACTGCGTAATAAACAGTCTTCCGTATCAGATGTGTCGGCGCACTGGTAATAGGTTGTAGCCCCGTAATCTTTGCGGATAAACTGCAACTCGGAGGACTCCGCGAGTTAGGCAAATAGTTATCTTAATTGTAATTATAATTATAATTTCGATCATTATTTTGTTTTGTTTTGTCCATTTCTTTCCCTTTTTTTTTCTTTTCACCTTCTTTCCTCTTTCTACATCATCAACACAAAACCCGAAACCGAAGAAATGCTGGCCCATCCAGTACGCTCCTTTATCAGTTGATCTATGCTTGGGATGGGCAGATCAAACGATAAGAGAGGTAGTGGGAAGAATCAGTGTATTTTGAGGTTTGAGTTTTATGATGGTCGGGGACTATAAGGGTCAATATATAGGTACCCCGCAAATAGGTATATGTAATGGACGAATAGTTCCAATACACCAATGTCCTCAGAATTTAAATATAATTTCTGTGAATATATATCGAAAGGACTACGTAGTTGTGACGGTACAATGCCTGCACTTCAATTTGCCGACCTGTGTTCGAACCCTCAGACGATCAATTTTTTTGTTTTTTCTGCATAATTTCCTGTATGAAATACATAGAGTATCAACACATCTGGTGAGTGAATTTATATTTTCAAACGCAAGAATATTCATCGGATGTTTTTTTTATTATATTCTAGAAAGAAATGCATTTTCGTTACATAGAATTAACGCAGTCACAAAGTACGCAAATATTTGTTCACAAATGGAATATTTTACATTCAAATTTTAAGTACAGATCGATTCGGATGGCTATATATTTGTCAGCTCTTGACCAGTATATAAAATACATGGTTTTACTGGCGAATTACAAAATTGACTTTAAAATGGAAGAGGTTTGTAGGGAAATAAACTGTTGATCGAACACATCATAATCTAATGCATATCTAAAAATCATATCTTTATGATTTATACATGATTCCGGAAGTTTATAAGTTGATGAATATGTTTGTGGCGAGATAAATTCAACAATATAATAGTGGGTAAGATTTGATCCACCTCGTATTCGAAATGACCTGCTTTACTGATATTTCATCATTAGTTGTGCTTCAACATTTGTACATCACCGAATAGACTTGGAAAAACTGGTGAAGCTATTTTTGAACATACATTTTTTCATGACTATGTGGTTTCATTCGTTCAAATGATTTTACCGAAATACTCTTAACTCGGGTCGGTGGTACGCGTGACTATATGTAACTTTTTTTTAACTTCTAGCAGAATTATTGCAGTGGGCAACAAATGTGCCATATAGTTTCTCTGAATGTTAGATTCATACAAACGAATGTGCGAAATATTATATATTATACGATTGTTAGGAGGAAAAAAAAAAAACATTCTTATGGGAATCGAGCGCGGATCGTTTAATTGGCGAGCAAACGTTTCAGCAACACGGCCGTGTAGTCTAATATATTTTATTGCATTGGAGTTATATTTCAGTTTTGAGTAGAGATGTGGGTAAAGCTTACTCATTGCATTGCATACGTATTTGGGGGATAGTACTGCTGGCCATATACCTGGGTTCATAGCTGATGTCCGCTTGGAGCGCGGTTGTGGATATTGAGTGAACAAAGTGGACACTTTGCCCATGCCTGATCTAAGCACCCCTGATCTAGAGTCAATAGTGACTAATTAATATTGAAGTAGTTGATAAATGAAGTCTATAATCTGTCGTCGATACTGGTCGTGAATTGGAGACGTGAAGACCTGGAGAACTGAGCTAGAAGTCTGCGATAAATTTGATAGAAGTCTGAAGTTGGTGATTTTGAAAGGATTTGATTGGTTTTTATTGGTTCGGATTATTTGTTAATATTCTGACTTGTTGATTGAAAGCTTTGATGGCCCGTTATTAGACAGAAGGTCAAATGGTGGGTGACTTCTTGGTTAACAAAATTATTGCTGAGAGCTGAGTTGGTGATAACAAGTTGTTGACGCCGCAAAATGACCCCCAAGCTCAAACATCACGTCATCCTGGTACGGATGATATTCAATCACATACCCGATATCAACAGAACCTCAGCAAATCTTCAACATCGAGTCTGTAAACACTTCTGATTCTGAAATAGGCGACATCATTATCGGACAGTCTCGTCTACGAACATCGGCACAATCAAATCACGCTAACAAACCAATAATAAAAGTCAAATTAAAAAATAAAAGGACGAAAAGAAATCGTAATATCCCATCAAACTCATTAACCGACGATATCATCACACTCAATCCATCACTATCTCCGGTTTGTACAAGAAGTCGACACCTCACGCGCACTGACCTCGTCCAAGATTTCCGCACACGACACATCAAATATATGTCATCGCACATCTTTTGTTCATCTTTTCAATCACCCACTTATTTCTCTTCTTCACCCCCTTCGCACACATCCTCGGCCGAAGACGAACAATACTTACCACATTTCTCCCCCCTCACACGTCCTGATAAAACACATACGAGATCAGAAAACGAATAATACGACACTGATTTTTCCGATAACTCAAATCATTCAGGAATAATATCAGATAAAATCGAAATTCACAGGCATACAAATCCCCTCTAATCTAATTGAAACTAATGATAATTTAGAAATGAGAAGAGACAATAACTTATATTTTTCGTCAACTTCGGGCGAACCGTTAGACGAAATCGTCGAACAATTAATAGAGAAAGGATGGGCAAAAAGTAATCGACCCAAAACTAAATTTCGAATAGGACACATTATTGCATATGAAGTACGGAACAAATATGTTATCGCCCTCATAACACAAAAGCATAAAACATCTACACCAAACAAAGAAGTTTATGAGAAAGTATTTCTAAATCTTGGACAAGTAATGGCAGGTTTAGAACTAGTGTCAGCTCGTATGTCACAAGGAAGAACTCACTCGCGTGCGATGATTGATGAAAAATAAAAAATATAATTCGATTAACCCTTTTAAGAACCCCGATAAAAATTACCATTTGCAAGGACATTATCATAACTCCACCACCACCAACAGCGTCAACGTTATCAAAAATCTGTGGGAAGACCTCAAGTGGTATAAGGAGTGGGATGAGAAAACGATGGATGAATTTTACTGGGAGCATCTAGACATTCCAGGCAAGACAAAAGAACTGTGGGTCAGATTGAGAGAGGCCAACACTGGCACAGGTCTAGAAAATGTCGTGTTTCTCGAACTTTTTTTGTCTAATAGATAATTTATCAGGGAGTTGAGAGAAAGGTATGTCATTGAGCATACCTTGAATTTAGTTCGTATGAATTTTTATCAACAAAATTTTTTAATTCACAAAGTTATCGACACATAATAGAGGTTTTGTATGAAAACTGTTGTCGAACGGTCGGATCTATAACTTGACAATAGTTGGTCTGAAGATTATAATTAAAAAAGTTTTATAATCTATGTGAATGTAATTCACGTTGTGCGTACGCGTTTAAAAAAAAAAACAATATCTCATAAAATGGCGTGTGTGCAAAGGAGAAATTTTTCTTTTGACGTTATTTTTAGAATGGGTTTTATTTAAAGATGGAAATTCCTATTTCTTTATATTTTTTTTTTCTTTTTTTACCATACATTTTCTCACCGCTTGGAAAATGTAAATGTGGATATTCATATGGACGTGGTGTATATCCTCGATCCTGTAAATATACTCCACCTTCCTCATAGTCACCACATTATTGTTTTTCATTCCGTTCTTCCAAAGAAAAAGTCCTGGAGCGTGTGTGTCTATGAGTATGTTTATTCTTGTAGTCTGAGTGTGGTCACCCCACAACCATGAATTTGTATGTACGTATGAACCCTGAAACCATATCTTTAGTGGACCAAGATAACGCATGACGATACGAAGTTGACGTCACCTTCTTCCAAATGTCAACGATAGGTGGACGAATATTTTGACACAACTTTTCGATGATCGACGTTTTTACGGTAATTTTATGATTTTCAATGTAGTAACTAATTCGTGTGGACACTTTTCACGAGAAGTTGTATGAAAAGTGGTTATATATGAAGTGGAGAAAAATAAAAAATGGGGTAGATCAATATTCTGAAGTATTTTAGATCAATTATTTTTTTCAACAAACTGAATGTTGACTGAGAAAAACTTCACGGTTACATAATGACACTGGAAAATTGACGTGTCAGAGGGATTTGAACCCGCGATCCGAAAATTGTTAAATGAGCTATCCAATGCGCCGTTCGGTATTAATTAAAGTCAGTTTTCGAATTGCTCATAAAAAGTTGCTTGTCTGGCGAAATGATTACTTATCAAGACGGTGTATGTCGATCAACTGTAACCAAGGCAAACCGTGACAACATGTCACGTAGGCCGAGTTCTTTGGGGTTTAATCATCTGTTAAGGTTGTTTAGAAGCAAATCGCACTTTATGAGAAAAATTTGAAATTTTTACAGTGAATAGTCGAACATGTGAACTATGTCTCTGTAAATTTCAAATTAATTTGGGGCTTATTTATGGAGAAAAAAAATCACAAAGTTGTGTACTTTCGAGCGGCTAACTACAGTCTCTAATGGACAGAGCCGTGCGCGACCTCAGTAATCTTACAATAAATATGATCGTGCCATTGAACTTTTTTTGAAAAACCAACAAACTATTCTCTGAAGTATTCCGCGTCGATCAATACCGAAATGGTTAGCCTTTGGAGATTTTCCTCAAAAATATTACACATATGCATGACAAATCGGGTCAAAACTCACTCGGAGCGGCCAAATATCTGCCAGGTACGGCAACACTGGACTTTCGAGACAGAGAGAAGGAGCAGAAGGACTGAGCTAGCGTGGATATTGAATCCGCGCGCGAAATTTGAAAAATTAATAGCATGCGTGACGCTTTAGCACAGAATAATTATAAACATACCGATAAATAAATTAAATTTATTTCGTTTATATTTCCATAATCGTTTGAAGATTGGAAAATGTTGGGGAAAATGACGTTCAAAAAATAAAATAAAATGAAATTGGTATTATTAAATATATATATTTTCTTTATTTTAGTACTTTTTTAGTGTTATTAAAAATATAAATATACTCTTTTCAATTTTTGGTTTCGTTTTTTGGAGTTATTAAATATATATATTTTCTTTATTGTTTAAATTTATCACATTAATGATACTCTCCAAGAAATTAACGATACTATTGAGTATTCTCAAGTCTTTCGTAACTTGAGGTTTTCCATCGACCAATTTTGACAGAAGTGCAGTAACACCTGACTCACCTTTATCAATGAATACTTCTATCAGGTTATCATAGGTGATAGAAGACTCGATCAATTTATCGCACGTAATCTTGGAAACTACGTTATACAGTGGGCCTAACGTTGCTGCTGTTAGCATAGCATTCCGTTTTTTTTTCTCTTTGTCAAGGAGAAATGCTTGAATGCTTTGTGACTTCTCAATAAAAGTATTGTCAGTAATGTTAAAGTGTTGGACCAACTTCTCCAGTATTCGCACATCTTTAATTGCATTGTGCGCATCGTTTATAGACATATCAGTCAAAAATTCTTTGGCTAAATCCAATTGACGCGTTTTGGTATGTTTGTTTAATAATTTGCGAAAAATGGGAAGCGTGTCGCTGAAACCGAATACAATATTTTTGAATAGGAGTATCATGCCTGTTTCAGCAATTACTCTGATGAGGCAAGGTTTATCGAAATTGCAATTATGTGCCACGAGTACACAAGGCTTGCCCAACGAACTGATGAATTCATTAAATTCTTGCATCACACAATTCAGTGGCAGCGTTTCCACTCTTTTGCCGTAATGGAACAACTCGCCACATTCGCTCGTAAGACCGTGGACCTCGCTGGCTCTCGGAGAAATCGTTGCAGTGAGGTTGACATATTTATTAAAATATGAGCCGCTGCAGCCGGCAGCAATTTGCAAGATTTCAGCGGTATTTACGAATCCTGTTGTTTCAAGATCAAAAAATACAATCTGTGGAGGTCCACTGTCTTTTACAGTTGGATTGTTGTTGTTTTGGTGGTCTTCTGTTGGCTCGATTGTATTGCCAGCAGCCGATTGATTCAATAAACCCATACCAGATTCATATGTTTTACCTTCTACTTTTTCTTTTTTTTTTCTCAACATTGTTCGATATTTTTTTAAAATATTTCGTCGAGCTTTAAATGAAACTGTTGCCGTTTTTTGTTGACGATTTTTTGCGAGTCTCCCTCGTCCATTTACGTACGCGGTTGTATGAGGACCAGCTGACAAGGTTAGTTCCCGCAGTAATTCAATTATGAACTGGTTCCCAAGATTTTTACTCGTGACAGTGATGTCCAATCGATAATCAAGCGAAGGTGACAGGCCGTAGCATCGTGACTTGGGAGCCTTGCTTACAACCATGGCATTCAAGCTCGCGTTAGGCTGACTCGAGCTTGCTGTGACAAATTTGGTGACGTTGTCTGTTAATTTGTTAAAGAATTTCGACAAATCTTCATACAACGCCGAATCGTGGAGACCTCCAGGTATTGTTGAATGCTCGTAGTTTTCTTTTTCATTGCCAAATTTACACCAATCTCCGCAGTGCTCGTGTTTATCAAAGGAATGATCCACGATTAGCCTTATTGTTCTTTCCATGGCATCTTTATCGTCTTTGTTTTGAGCCACTGCGTATGTAAAACATCTGTGCAGATGTTTGATGACATTTTGTCTTAATTCGGGATGATTTTTACGCATACTCCACAATGTTTTTGTCACATTTTTTGAGGCGTGGTTGGTGTCGGAAAATTTGATGACCTGGTGGCTGCATACTTGGCGTACTGCGGAGAGAGTTGAGCTGTCGTCGTCTCCAACGAGGACTCCGATTTCGACCTTGGCTTCTTTGAGAATAGTGCTATGAGCAACTAAGTCTGCTGTGAGAGCAGGCTCCATGCTTTTTGTACTCCCTTCAAAGTTTTTTCGACAGTCGTGGTCGCCCGGAGGATGTCCCAGGTCACAGAGCTTGCAGTTTCGATTCTTAGAGCCATAATCGAGTATCTGACCACATAGAACGCCAATGAGAGCTCCGTAGCCGCTGAGACTATCATAGTCTCTTCCTGTTCCCCGAGTGGGCCACCCCATATCGTATGAAGCCATGCTACGAAGAACCCCGTCAACGGGAATCGCGGTGAGATCGCCGGACAACATTTGTTTTTTTTGTTCATTAGTTGAATCAGGGATAACAAAATCTTCCGAGAACTCTTGCGTGCCAGTTTCAATGACAGATAAGAGTATCTTCACCTGATACTCTGTCAAGGTAGGCAGCAGAAAATTCTCCGATGTTCCCCCGGGCCTGTTAATTAAAGATGAAAGAAACATGCAAAATGAAAATAAAAAGTCGATGAAATGGCGATGAAAATATTTTTTTTGGGGTCAAGGTTCCATTTTGGATTATGGAGTACGGGTTCTTGAACAAATTTATATTTCGATAAAAGATATTGTTTTTTTTTTATTTATTATTTGACACACAAGCTTTCCTCGGGGCAGTGTTGAATTTAATTAAAGTTATCTAAAATTAATCAGGAAATTAAGAATTACAATCGTACATACAACTTATTTACGATTATCTACAATTCTTATTTATTTATAATTATTATTTATTATTATTTACAATTCGATGAGGGAAAGTCTTACTGGGACAATTTTCTTCCTTCATTTTCCTTGCGTCATAAATAAGCCCAGCACTTAAATTAAATTCATCAACATATTTAAAATTAAATTATATGTTTAATTTGAATTTTCATGCATTAATGAATGAAATTATAAATGAAGAAACTGTTCTCTCTGTGGTTCGGAACCCACGTGAAGAAGTAGGGTCATTGGAGGAGATTCACGAAGCGAGAAAAAACATGAAAAACGAAAAAACCTACAAGGATTTTTTGATAGACGGTAATTGTTCGAGAGTCAAACGTCTTTCTAATGAGGCAGCTCTTCGACAACTCCTTCTGGCAACCTGCCTGGCAGCTTTTTCAACCACGACTTCATATGTCCGAAGCAAGTAATTGTTGAAGGGTGGCATATCCAAAACGCCCAACAATTTATTGAGCTGCGTCCAACCCATACGAGCATTGAGAAGTCCTAAAATAATATAAAATTCCCGTATCGTAAAGATTGATTGCATTTTTTTTTCCTGATAATTAACATTTTTTTTTAACTTACCCAGTGCGAGTCGCGCATTTATATCATACAGGATTTTGCCATCTGGTGCCGTAAATGTTTTATCCGTGGGAATTGAATTCTCGATCGAACATTCGCGACAACGAATCATCGAGACTGAGGCCAGCCCATTAAGGTTTTCATCGACAATATTTGCAAATGAGAGCATCTGGTTGCACCCTTTGCACAGCTGATTTTGAGCCAGTACATCAACATCAATTATTCTCCGTCCGAATGACATTTTTGATTTGTTTGAAGAAGCAGCTTCGGGTTCAGACGACGAATTGTCACTCGTTGATTGTTGGCGTTTCCGAATATTTTCTTGCTGCTTCAATCGCATATTGTAGACAGCTTTCGTCACACATTTATTTTTCCACATAAAACGTTTCTTTTTCTCATTGTCTTTATCGCAATCATCTCTCCCGGTCTCACTCGTCTTTTCATCTCGCTCACTATTCATTATGATGTCGTTGCAATAATTAATTTTTCAATCAAAACACTTCACTGCTGTGTACTTTTTTGAGGTTATGTCACTCACATCAGCAGGCAACGAACTTTGAGCCTACGTTACTGGAAACGCGGGCGACAAAAAGGGCCCCAATGTTGCCGGATTATTTGTGATTTCAAAATTTTTTACTATCGATATGTTCAACCATTTAAGAATGAACAAAAATAAAATATCATGATAACTTTGATAAAATCTCCAGCTTATGCAAATCTAAATAATAATTGACGAATAAAAAAAATAATAATCATGGATGGATAGGCTACAGGGCGCAAAAAAAATTGCTACGGCGCCCAATGTATAAGTATAGGAAAATCTCCCCCACTCCGATCCATCCCCACCATGCTTCTAAACAACCTTAACTAATCATAACCCGTGGTTAGCTATTAATGCTGTTCCCCCTCTACCATTCACAATTGAGGGGAGATCGATTCCCCTCAACGCGTTCAACTATTCACGCGGCGCACGCAGCTGAAATCATTCGTGGTAACCTAACCACTGATAAAATGCTTCCTTATAATACAAATCTTTCCAGGCAATGCTATTCCTTGTAAATAAAGAATAATCAACTATAATTCTGAATCAACTCTGTCAATATATCAGCAATAAATATTATAGGTTATGTATACAGTTTTCTTGGTCGCTTGGAGGGGAAACTTAACATTAACAGCAAACCACGGGTTATGATTAGTTAACAGACGATTGAGCCCCATAGAACTCGGCCATAATATAGGTTAACCTCTTTGAATGTTGACGTGAAGTTGACGGGTAGATTGTACGCTAAATTCGTGAATCTCCACGCGAAGTCGGATCATGTTTTCAGCCATGAAGTTTCCGTACAATTAAGTGAAAAGTCGACGCATATTATGGCTGTCCTTTTTTCATGGAGTTTCGAATGTTGACGTGAAGTTGACAAATGTCTGCCGGTATTTTTCCATCAAGTTTCAAATAGTCATGGAACATTAGCGGTCAACTGTACGTTACCTTCCTGTAAAAGTTACCGTCGATTCTGTAAGGATTTACCATTGAGCCGCATCCAATTGCTGTCGACAAGTGATAATCGACACAAAGTTGGCGTTAACTCGGTCTGCTAGGGATTACTCCACAGGATCAATAGCGCGTTACACTTACGGCTGAGCTCTACCATCTAAGTCAGGGGTGTTTGGATTAAGGAAAGTCGGAGTACACTGGGTGAGCAAGCATTTCTTCGGTTCCGAATTTTATGACGTTCGGGGATTATAAGGGTCAGTACATAGGTATTCCACAAATAGGTATATGTAATGGATAAATAGCTTCAATACACCAATGTGCTCAGAACTTAAATATAAATTCTATGAATGTATATCCAAGGCACTACGTAGCTGTGATGACACAGTGTTCGCTTCACAACTCGACGACTCAGGTTCGAATCCCCGGACGATTAATTTATATTTTTTTTTTCGCGAAATTTTCTGCATGAAATGAATAAAATATTAACATATCTGATGAGTGAATATAGATATCAACAAACGCAAGAATATCTTTCGTATGTTCTTTTATTGAATTGTACCAATCAATGGCTGCGTTACATATAATTAATGCAATCGCAGAGTGCACGAATATTTATTCAATAATGAAACATTTTACATCTACATTTTAAGTGATAATTAGTTCAACGTTTGACAAATTTTATCCGAGTGGTCACTCAATATGCTAGGCGAAAGTAAATATCGAGAGCCATTCGTATGATTTCCCTGTTTAATATTCCATTTGTGAACAAGTATCATGAGACACATCCTATTAAACATGGAGAACAAAAATTCTCAAAATCTATCATTGGGTATTTATGGAGGTCATCTATTAATTCAGTTGTGCTCGTGCATAGTTCTTACTAGCGAATTAAAAAATCAAGTCGGAAATGATGTATACTTGATTTTGAATGAATTTTTTAAGTTGTATACGTTTGCCACGAGATGAATTCAACTCGCATTTGATATGGCCTATTTTATCGATATATTATTATTTGTTGTACTTTAACGCTTTCACATCATCGAATAGACGTGAAAAAAATGATGAGGGGTTTTGTAAACATACATTTATTCATCTCTATGATATTTGATTCGTTCAAGTGATTCCCCCCAAGTATTTTTGATTCGTGGAGTACAGTTTCGTTGAATGATGGATTCATGCATACGCAAATACGAAATATTCCATACCATACAATTGAAGAAGAAAAAAACATTCTTTTGAGAATCAAACGCTGATCGTTTGATTGGCATGCAAAAGTTCTGACATTACGGCTGTGTAGTCCGATAGATTCCATTGCATTGAAGTTATATTTAAGTTGTGAGCAGATTTATAAGTGGGGGTGACTTATTGGATAGCATTCGTATTCGGTGTGTAGTATACCTGGCTTAACCCAGGTATACGGTCAACTTAATGGCAGTGAGCACATTATATTTCCTTGAAGCTCAGAACAGCGCAAAAAGCGCAGTTTTTCCACTCCTGATCTAAGTCACTATATTAACCCATTGAAGCCCAAACAGAACCTGGGCTAGATAGCACAGAACTAAACGGTCATAAACAATTCAGGGGGTCACTTACTCTTCAATATGCAATTGTTTATGACCGTTTTACGCTAACAAATTGAAGTCTGACAAAAAAACGGTACTTAGGTTTTCGTCGTAATTTTGCCCGTAGAAGCGATTAGCGAAGTTAGGTTTGCAAAATACCTATTACCATAATTTGTTAAACAACTTTTTATAAACAATTGCAAATGCGAAAAAAAACACGGGTATTTTTTTTTTTGATTTGCCTATGAATGGCGTTATTAGTTTTGTGCTACCTAGCCCAGGTTCTGTTTGGGCTTTGATGGGTTAATAGAGCAAAACGGGGCGCCGCTTAATCGAAAAATAGAGAATTTGATTCTATATGACGGCTAAACAAAAGTGAGGTCACTCATGTATAAGAGTTGTTTCAAGATTTTGATAATAGGTAAATTATTTATGGCTATTTTCCCTAGAACTCACGGACAAAATGAGTCTCGCCAATGTGTGAGTGCACGGATTTATAATCGCGTTTCCCATTGTTCACAGATCATATGTACTCTGAAAAGAGGTCAGCCGTCATATCAACTACGGCACTGCACACGATAAAAGTATTTTATTATCAAAAAAATAAATATAGACGTCAAAAACGGCGCCCCACTCACAAAGTGTCAATCAATCATTTCGCCATGATTTTCAGTTCCGCAACATCTAATAGATGGCGTCAGTAGGAACTCGCCGATTCAAATTGTGCTCGCGCGATTTCCAGTCAGTACCCATCACTTACGTGTGGGGCCCGGGACATCGGCTGGTTATTATATATCTATATATGCACGTTTGCTGTTCTACTTCCTGTCAAAGATGAATTCATCGCATGAGGTTCTCCAATAAATGAAAATGATACAAAAGATCCAAAAAAAAATTTAAGGTTTGATCAATATTATTAATATTCCCGTTTTATATTTTCTCTTACATACAAATTAACCTTTGCGTCCAGTCCAATACTATTTCAATTTCTACACTACAAACACTTCATAAACAAAATTAATGTTATGATTCTAGCGTTCAGAATGGTATAGTGAAGATATTTGGAAATGTACACATGCATCGAGCAAAGTGGGTCCGTGACATCCACCTGTTGTCAACTCATATTTGCTAGAAAATTTATTTGGTTTCGTATTCTTGAGAAAATTGGAATTTTACCTTGTACTATCAGTGCATGCCACTGATAGTATTACAACCATCGAAGGATCCACGATAGAAGGGACGACACGATTCGGCGGTCGAGGACTCACAACACGGCGACGAACTGCGACTCTTTCTGCATCTTCATCCGTGGTAAGCGTAATACATTGTATTCATGCGTGATAATTGTGGGGGTGGACTAGCTAACAAGAGGGATCGCTCGGGTTACGTTTGAAAACGGGGAACGAATAGCCTGGTCTGGATAACGTGTGTTATTGAGCGACGAGTTACTATTGAATAACTGAGGGATGCCGCGAGTATGATAGCATGAGAGTAAAGTATGATTAGTGTGTGATTAGTATGTGTGATACCATTGTATAAAATATTACTTATAAAAACTGTCTCAAGGGAATTATTCGAGTTAGAAGATCCGCGTTTCGTTGTACAGATCACGTGATCGGATATTAATTGTTCAATACGTGGAGGAGTCAATATTCACGTACATAATAAAAGTCTTTATAAACTCCACGAATAAATAAGGTCGAAGAATATATATTTTTTAGCACTCTCCTTGAATCCCGCCTACTTACCGAAAAGCTAGCCGGAGAGTGATCGCTGAGGGTTTCTCCGCGCCAGGAGTCCGGGGATCAATTGACTCAAAAGTACACGGGATCGTAATTTAAAAAGGGATCGATTAGTGCCCGTAAGGCACTTGGCGCTCAACACAACGCTCGCGAGTTGTCGCGGAACATTGCTGCACGAGATAACGTGTTCTGAACGTATCGAGTTGAGCGGAAAACCAACCCAATTCGATGTAGGTTACTCCCGCAAACCTCGTCGCAATTTTTGGCGCCCAACGTGGGGCTCGAAAGGAAACTTGTTGCTAGGGGAGAAAAATATAAATTCCTTGAGACAAATCACACGGTACTTAAAATTCCTTGTAGAGTTGGGACAATAGAATTCGTAGAGTAGATAGCGTGGTTGATTTGTGTATGTTTATGACTGGATATTTGGAAGAGAGCATTTCTTCGAAAAATTTCCTTGGTGTATGAGCATCGGGTAACGGACGGTAAACACGTGTGCTCACAGTGTGCAACACGGCGCATAGCAACGGTTGTAAATACTACTCAAGCGTTGGCTTGGCTATCTATTTATTGATTTTTTTTGTTTGTTTTGTCACTTTATGGCGGTCGGAATACGAGGCTTGCGACAATAAACGACCGAAATAAAACCAAAATATTTCCGGGAATCTGGAGAAAGGAATAATTGTATTGTGTTGACAATAAAGTTCCAACGGCTTCGAGTACGGGAATAAACGGTATTGACAATATTGAATAAATAAAATACGAAAGAAAAAATTTCTACAATTAAGATGATGCACAGCGGGAAAGGCTTGGGCCAAGGCGGTGTGAGACACTCGAACGAGGCAGGGGGAGGCCCGCCGTTACGAGTAAATGAATCCGAAGCCAAGTTAGCGGCCGAGGATATGTGAGTGTTAGGGCTGGACGAGGAACAAGTCCGCGGGATGCTGCGAGTTCAGGGGGCTAATCCCACAGGCACGATCGCGGAAGTGCAAAATAGATTGGCACGTTCCGCTAGACGAATAAGGGATCCGCGAAGTACGACATGGGGTAACGCGGATAATTTGGAACCAAGACAGGCAGGGGCGATTCCAAGGACGAATCGCGAAAACGCGCCGGATCCAGCAATTTTAGTGCGGAGAGAAGTAATACCTCTGCAAAATAATGTAACCACCAATCCAAACCCGATGACGTGGGTACCGAGGCGGCACGGGGTCACACAAGACCCACCGCTAAGTCAAACGCCTCAAATAAATTGGGCACCTATTAGGTTGCCAGTAGGTGCTTCAACACCAAATAATAACGCGCCACCAAGGGACCATAATAATTATATGGGCGGTGGAGTCGCGAGTCAACCGGGAATTTATAATTTCCATCCACAATTCCAGTTGGCAGGACGATATAATCCTGGGGTGATGGAAAAAGTCAAAGCGTGGGGTGTAGAATTCCGCGGATTGGAAAATGAGAATGTGGAGACATTCATTAATAGGTTAGAACAGTGTCGGACGACGGCAGGTTTTAATGACGAAGATATTCAGCGCATCATGCCGATAATATTAACAGGTGCGGCTGGAAATTGGTGGGCATTAAAATGTCACAGATTTCGCGACTATAATGAATTTATTATGGAATTGCGCAAACGCTTTGGGGTACCAGCGGTACGCGGTAGATTATTGAATGAAGTAATCGCGAGGACACAGGGAAGCCGTGAGTCGGGAATAGATTATCTCGAGAGTGTACAGAATATGTGGATGCGTTCAGACTCAGGAATGCCCTTGAGAAATCGATTAGATATTGTATATACGAATTTCAGACCTGAGTACCACCGCGAATTGAAACGCGAGTGGTTTGCCACTTTCGAAGAATTAGAAGCATTGGTCCTCGATTATGATAGGAGATGTAGAATTCCTGAGCCACGCGCACCACCTCCGCCGAGCGAGAGTATTCTTCCGGAATACGCGTACCAAGAGCATCGGTATTTAAAAGCGCGTGCAAAGCGTAACGAACCTTCAGTGATGGCTGTAAGTTTCGACCACCGCGCGGTGGAAATTCAAAATAGCCACGAGTATTACGGGGATAAGAGAAAAGCGGGCAGAGCGTCGCAAGTCCCCGTGGCCAAACGGCCGAGTCCAAATAGAACAGAGGACTCAGAAAAGGCGAAATCCAAACTCGACAATACGGCGGCCAATGTGCCGGTCGAGTGTTTTAATTGCGGTGGTGTTGGCCACAGATTTCGTAAATGTAGGAAACCGCGAAGACTATTTTGTTGGAAATGCGGTAATGAGGGCTTCAGGACGCCAGAATGCCCAAAATGTGGAAAGGCGGCGAGCGATAATACTAATACCTCGGAAACATCGTCGGGAAACGCGGCGAGGGAGAGGAAATAGTGGGTTCGTCGCTCTCTCTTAATCAGGTAGGAACCCCGGATGGCTCAGTTACTGTTTTGCTCGAGAAAAATAGGGAATCAGAGTCCGTCTCCGTTCGCCTACCGAGACAAGCCGAAAAGGCAAACTTTGTCGCACGGGCGACTGGGAAAGAACTTAAAGCAGAGCAGGCTATCTTTGTCGCGCGGGCGATGGGAAATATAGAGGCCGAACATGCTGACTTTGTCGCACAGGCGACGGGACTCATAGTTGCGCTGGCAACAGGAAAAAAAGGTAGTGGGGGAGCGGCGACTGAGGCTAGGTCGGCGCGTAGTGGGGGAGCGCTGGCACTCCCCACTCTCGCGTCATCGCTTTCCACGACCATTCGTTGCTCGATGCAGGGTGCTAGCTCATACGATCTACAGCTTAAAGAGGATATATCCACCCGTGAGCGAATAAATGTAATAATCGAGAACGATAGTACGTTAAGAGTACCGGTTCTATTAGAAACACCGATTATTACAGAAATTGACGCGGGAATAAATAATGGGACGGGGAGTATTACGGCGATTGGCTTTGACTGTTCATTATGTGCGCGTATTTATCTTCCAATTCATATCGGTTCGGTCTTTCTTAAAGCGCTTTTCGATCCGGGAGCAACGCGCTCGTGTGTACGAGCGTTGCGTAGAATTTGGAAAGATGAACCTCAGGTTAGTTGCGACAAATCACAGGCGTCACGAGTCACGATGGCTACAAGGATAACATCACGTGTTGACGGATGTGTAGCGCTTCCAGTTGATATTAAGGGTCAAATACAAGTAATCGAATTTTTCATGATACCAGAATTAGGACATGAATTAATTTTGGGGATCGACGCGTGGCGGATATTTGGTATTGGTATCGACGGATTATCGAGCTCGTGGTGGATCGCGAATGTTGAGGGACGATTCCCAGTAGAGTCTCTCGATTTTTCTCTGCTATCGGACGCGGTTGATATTTGTGAAATTAGTAACGAGAACCAAAAACAGTTAAGCAAGTTGTTAGAGCGTAAGCTACCTCGGGTGGTGGGTAGGGGCACATTTACGAACCTCATGGAGCATACTATTGAAGTCAGCTGCCATGAGCCTATTCGTCAGCGGAATTATCCTGTGTCTCCCGTGGTAGAGGAGCAAATGCAACAACAGCTCGATCAATTGTTGGCGGACGGAATTGTTGAGCGTTCAACAACCCCTTGGGTTAATCCTGTCGTTATGGTCAGACAAAGGAAAAATAAGTGGCGCATGTGTTTGGATTTTCGGAAATTAAATGCGGTCACGAAAAAAGACGGGTATCCGTTGCATTATATGCTCGGTGTTTTAGATAAATGGCCGAGGGCAGGGATATTCACAGTCTTTGACATTTCAAAAGCGTATCATCAATGTAAATTATCTGAGGGAAGTCGCGAATACACGGGTTTTGTTGTACCGGGCCGAGGATTATTTCAATTTTTTGGCATGCCTTTTGGTTTAGCGAATGCGCCGGCGGCATTTCAAAGATTAGTCGATGGGTTGATACCACCCGAGTTATCACCGTATGTACACGCGTATCTCGATGATATAATAATCGCGACAGAAACGTTCGAAGAACAATTATATTGGATCGAGCGAGTACTAGATCGGTTGGCGGATGCGAATTTAAAAATCAATCCGGATAAAACAAAAATTTTGTCAAGAGGAGGTGCGCTATTTAGGTTTTATGGTGAGTCGCGGAGGAATCAAAGTCGATAATAGTAAGATAGAATCGATTCTCGAATTTCCAACACCAAAAACAGTAATGCGCATCAGGTCATTCGTTGGTATGGTCGGCTGGTATCGACGCTTTATAAAGTCTTTCGCGGAAGTAACAGAGCCGTTAACGCGATTGACGGGTAAGGGCGTAGAATGGGTATGGGGTGACGAACAAGAAAAAGCGTTTACAACCTTAAAAAGAAGTCTAACCACAACCCCTATTCTCGCGTACCCAGATTTAACAATAGAGTTCCAATTACAGACAGACGCGAGTAATTGTGGAATAGGCTCGGTATTAACTCAAATACTCGATGGGGTAGAGAGAGTAATAGCGTATGCGAGTCGCATTTTAAAAAGAGCTGAAAGAAATTATGATACGATGGAACGCGAATGTTTGGCTGTTATTTGGTCAGTAGAACATTTCCGTCGTTATCTGGAGGGATATAAATTCACTGTAATCACGGATCATAGTAGTTTGAGGTGGTTACATAATTTAAAGAATCCGTCGGGACGAGTAGGTCGATGGGCCTTACGCCTTCAAGGTTACGACTACACCATCGTGCATCGCGCTGGGAAATACAACGTAGTAGCGGATGCGCTATTGCGCATGTATGAGGACGAGGAGTCCACAGACGATGAGATCGCGACGATGGTGGTCGACGTGACCAAAATCGAAGTTTTAACTTTAGATGACGTTCGTAAAGACGAATGGTACATCAGACGAAAAGCGGATGTCGAACGCGAACCGCGAAAATGGAAGGGTTGGAAAGTGGTCGGTGAACACTTATATCAACACAAACCCAGGAGGCTCATTGAAGCGACGATGGAGGATTTAGATGCGTGGAAATTTGTGCCACCGCGGGCGGTGCGTGCACAAATTATCCGAGAAAATCACGATGAACCGACGGCGGCTCATCTGGGCATTGAAAAGACATATGAACGCGTGTCAGTCGACTATTATTGGCCAGGGATGTATGTGGAAGTGGAAAAGTACGTGCGGGAGTGTGAGATATGTCAAACTTCGAAGGTATCACAGCTCGCGCCGGCAGGGAAATTGGGTCGACGAGTGGTGGATGTGCCATGGGTAACAGTAGCCGCGGATGTGATGGGACCGTTTCCATTAAGTAAGAATCGAGCGGAATACTTATTGGTATTCCAGGATTATTTTACAAAGTGGATCGAGTTATTCCCAATCAAAAAGGCCAATGGACCGACTATTGGTAAATTATTCGAGGAACAAATTATTTGTCGCTGGGGGACGCCCGAGCTGATAATTACGGACAATGGGACCGAATTTGTGAATAAGTTAACTAAAGAAATGGCAGCTGTTTGCGGTATACACCACACGACAATTCCAACTTACCATCCACAAGCGAATCCGGTGGAACGCGTGAATCGCGTGATAAAGCCAATGATAATCGCGTATATCGAGTCAGATCATCGAGAATGGGACGTTCACATACACGAATTTCGTATGGCATATAACACCGCGGTGCATAGTTCATTAAAATTATCGCCAGCATTTTTGAATTTTGGGCGACAACCGCGTGCACCGAAATATATGCGTAAAATACTCGAGGGTGACGAGGAGATTTCCGTGCCAAACACTGCTGAGTGGCGGAAAAGAATGGATAAATTGACGGAGCTGTATGATATAGTCAGCGACAATTTATCGAGAGCCTTCGAAAAACAGGCGAAAACGTATGACAAGAGTCATCGCGAGATGAATTTGGAAATAAGGGATAGAGTGAGGTGTAAGATGCATACGCTATCCAAAGCATCCGCGAAATATACGTCTAAGCTGGAAAAGAAATACAGCGAGAAAATATTCACCGTTTCAAAGGTACTGTCGCCGAATATTTATGAATTAACAGATGAGGAAGGAAACATCTGCGGGGAGTACCAGGTAAAGGAATTAATTCGCCTGCGCGAACGAGAAATGGATGAAAATGAAATAGAGTGTGAATGAATGCGGTAATTAAGAAACGGGGAAACGCGAGAAATTCTTTGCGTTGGCAAAGTCGAAACCCACACATTATGCATGCAACGCTGTTTGTATTCGCGGGAATACCAGTGTATTAACCGCTTACATCATTTCAGATACCATTAAAAATAAAACATGTCCATGTTGCAAAAGCTCGAGGAGTTGAGAGAGAAAGCGCGTGAGATCGCGCTACAGTTGAACCAGCTGGGAGCAGCGGAGGATCCCGAGGTGGGACAACTAGCCGTACGGCTGATAAACGAAGCCGTGCGTGATGTGAGCGAGGAAGGACCTCGCCAGCCACTGGCCATTGAGTGGCCAGACCGAACTCCGCGTGGCGCTATACCGCGCCAACCCAAGAGGCTGCCACCGCGCTTTGCAGTGGTGATTGCAGGCGTGCAGTGTCCAAACTGCCGATACAGCACATGTGAACCCCAGGAGTGGAACGGCGTCTGGGACGAGGAGAATAAAAAGATGGGCCAGCGGCTCGCTCAAGTTAACGCGGCGCGTCGTCAGCTGGTGGCCCCGAAAGGGTCACAGGCGTTGCCGCAACTCACGATGCGTGAGAGTAACGAAAGGGCCAAGCAGCTGGTAATGAAGCTTCGGGCGAACCCGAACCATCCAAAAATCCCACGCGAGGGATGTTATAATTGCAATGGCAATCATGTGGCGCGAGATTGTCGATTCATCCGCGGCACTTTCTGTGGCAAGTGTGGTGAGCCGGGAATGATGGCCGCCAATTGCCCATACTGCAACAAGGCCACGTACCCCTCGGTACGTTGGTCTGAGCGTCGTTAGACACACGAGACTGAGCGGTCATATGGCTTGGTCCGCGTCAGTGGTGTGTAACAAGCCAATTCTTGTATTCTTTTATTTTGTTCGGCTGAATTATTTTTTTTCTTTGTGTGACTAATGGGTCAGCAGCCACCCATAAAACTTATAAAATAACGACAGTCAGTAAAGACGACGGGCGATGTGCACCGTGCCAGTGTTGACTGGAACACGCGTTGACCATGCACCAAATCGAAATATGAGAACATTCTAGTTAGTTATCATTTTTTTGTATGAGTTGACAAGAGACGTGGGTGAGTCGCGTCCCCTCGAATAAAAATTTTAACATTTTATAAAGAAAAAAAAAATTTTTATGCTCTCGACCACATATTTTGAGTCCCTATTAAATAATCCCTTCCAAATCCCGAGTGAATGTTGGAAAGGGGAATGAGGGGAAGTGTGTGGTGGTGGGAAGCATGACTGTGAATGTGACAATTTTAATTAATGGACCGAAATGGGATGTAGTAAGGTTGAGGAAGGTCGTTCAATCGTACACGTTCTTTTATGTTCTGAACCAGTCACTCGGTTTCATGGCGTGACCCTAGCCGACCATAGTATAAAATCACGGCAGCATGGCCAAACAAAAGTATCACGTACGAGGAGATGTCTTCGCTTACACCGCGATGCTCCAGCCTGGGAGGGGGTAGTTGTGACGTGGTAAACCGTCCTTTCCCTCGGCTGTCGCTACGCGGCGAAATGATATATAAATATTACCACGATTGGTCGAGGTCATGCCAAAGGAAGCGAGTGATGGACAAGGAAAAGTCTTATCGCTAACGCATTGCGTGTCTTTTATTATGTTCGAGCCGCGGTTCATGCAGGTTCCATAGGCGAGTCGCGGGTGGACAACTATTTCATCGAGGAACGACGTGGGATTTCGTCGTTGGATGGATACGCGTGGGCCAAATGAGGGCCTCCACGCCAACAGTACACATAATGTATTGGGTATGAGTGCGAGAGAGCGAACGTATGAGTGCGAGAGAGCGAAAGAATGAGTATGCGAGATGCGAATGAGTGTACGTACGGTTGAATGAGTGAAGTAATGGGTGAACGCGCTTGAAAAGGACGAGCGGAATTCGGCTAGCGAGCCTCTTGGTCTCCGTGCAGCTCGTAGGCGCGCGGGGACGTTAGACACTGACGTGCGGGGTGAGGTAGCCTAACGCGTGCCTCATTATTCCTCGGTGCACCGACACCCGAGGTCAGTTCGGGATACATTGTCGCGTAGACCAACATTCAATATCGAGACGGCTCGAAAGAAACACCTGATAGACTCAATATATCGAGACGGCTCGAGAGGAAGACTCATCGTTAGGACTGCCTAAGATTAAACATATTATTGTAAAAACTGCTCAAGTGAGAGATTACCGTGAGAACTGCGATGCTCGAGTGCATAATCAACGTGAGACCAAAGTACAGAGACTCGGGATCGCATCAGTGCGATTCTCCACCTTGTTGATACGCGTGTCGAGTGGAAATTGTGGTGTGTGCGAGGTCCATCCGTGTTGCCAGAAGGCACTGCACAAGGAACCCTCGAAGGATCCACGATAGAAGGCACGACACGATTCGGCGGTCGAGGACTCACAACACGGCGACGAACTGCGACTGTTTCTGCATCTTCATCCGTGGTAAGCGTAATACATTGTATTCGTGCGTGATAATTGTGGGGGTGGACTAGCTAACAAGAGGGATCGCTCGGGTTACGTTTGAAAACGGGGAACGAATAGCCTGGTCTGGATAACGTGTGTTATTGAGCGACGAGTAACTATTGAATAACTGAGGGATGCCGCGAGTATGATAGCATGAGAGTAAAGTATGATGAGTGTGTGATTAGTATGTGTGATACCATTGTATAAAATATTACTTATAAAAACTGTCTCAAGGGAATTATTCGAGTTAGAGGATCCGCGTATCGTTGTACAGATCGCGTGATCGGATATTAATTGTTCAATACGTGGAGGAGTCAGTATTCACGTACGTAATGAAAGTCTTTATAAACTCCACGAATAAATAAGGTCGAAGAATATATATTCTTTAGCACTCTCCTTGAATCCCGCCTACTTACCGAAAAGCTAGCCGGAGAGTGATCGCCAAGGGTTTCTCCGCGCCAGGAGTCTGGGGATCAATTGACTCAAAAGTACACGGGATCGTAATTTAAAAAGGGATCGATTAGTGCCCGTAAGGCACTTGGCGCTCAACACAACGCTCGCGAGTTGTCGCGGAACATTGCTGCACGAGATAACGTGTTCTGAACGTATCGAGTTGCAGCGGAAAACCAACCCAATTCGATGTAGGTTACTCCCGCAAACCTCGTCGCAATATATTAATTATAAACTGCAACATTGACTATGAGAATCTTCTTCAAATTCACCCGCGCATAGCGGGCTTGATCATCCGAACATATACCTATATATGTTAGAGTTGCGAGGGACAGTCGGTAAGTGAAGAGAGTGACCAACTAAGACTCGCACCGACCAGTGGCATCCTGGTCAACATCGCCTCTACATTCACTTCCAACTTGGAAAATATCTACAACCTGTCCCCGGGACGTAACAGCTCTATCTATATAAAAATTGGTGGCAGCGGTGGGATGATCAAGAGAATTAGTTGAAGAGACATCATCACCTACATTCGGAGACAATCATCAAAACCGCAAAAAATTTTTTTTTGCATTGGGAAAACATTCTGCTGACGATAATCGAAGTTTCTACACCTACTACAACCTACTACACCATCAACTGTCGATCAAACTACGAAGTGATCATCTACACCAACGGCAAAACTTCAATATCTACCGTCGGCATCGGAGCATTGAGCAGCGATCAAGGCCCACATCTCACGGCGAAATCAACATCGATCTTCTAATTAGAAATATAGGCGTAACGTAAGTTTAATACCATTTTAAGAAAATGCCGAACGAAACCATGGATATTTCAGTACAAACCGACGATCCGTCCAATATGTTAAACCAACAACCACTTTTTATTCCAATTAATAATGTGAATGCGGACGCACATTCAAGTAACCAATTACCTAATAACCCATTCAATGTAGAAACATACGTCCAAAATCAGCAAATTAATAATAAGCGACAAGATTACAAAGAATATATTAGAATAATACCAGATTATGACGGCACGACTAATGGCATCGCAACAGAAACATTCATTCAGTATTGCGAATCACTCAAAACCTTCAAAAATGTGATTCAAGAACTTTACATTATCGCAACATTAAAATCGAAATGTAAAAGCAAACCTCTGAGACGCGTTTCCCGCTCCAACATACAAACAATCGACGAATTCATACAATTTATTAAATTACACTTTGGTATCGATAAAGATATGAATCAAATAAGAGAAGAATTGGTCACAGTTAAACAAAAATCAGGAGAACGAGTAATAGACTATCATTATAGAGTAGAAATACTGTTACAACAACTGCTGTCTCAAATTGATACTAGCGATTCCAATAGAAAACAATCAGAGAAAGACACAGCGAGAGATCTTGCAGTAGATTATTACGTGAGAGGACTCTCGCCCAAATATTTCCCATATATGAGAAATTACAATTTCAATACGCTCACGGAAGCATTAATCGAAACACAGAAAGTAGAAGCATTACACAGAAGAATTCCAACACTCGCCGATCCTATCCAAACAAAAACGTGTCTCCCAATCCAACTCAATAATAACAATAATTCAGGTAGATCAGATAGACCTTTATTTGGATGCAATCCTAATACACAGGGTTTTACCCCACGATCTAATTTCCCAACTCAGAATAATAGAAATAATACATATATAAAATCATGCAACTTTTGTAAAAAACCGGGCCATAATTTCAACGAATGTCTCGCGCGTAATCGAATGAATAATCGACCAAACGAACATCCCAATAATTTATCATTCGAACCATCGGGCCCAATCGAATGTAATTATTGCAAAAAACCCGGTCATCTAATAAAAGACTGTAGAAAACGAACATATAATAATGGTAAACGTGACGCATTAATCCAACGTAATCTCACACACATAAATTCGGGAAACGGACACAGTCCCCAACAAATAGGCGCAACTATGGGGACCAGACAATCCCAGCGCCAAACAAACACAAACTAATAACAGATAACAGAAAGAAAGACAGGGTCCCTAAAACCTTATCTGCAGAATGCAAAATAGGGCACTCAATCTCTAATTACAACTCTCCATCCATACACATCAACTCAAATAGTTTGAAGGATATGAAAACTAAATTTTTAGTAGACACCGGTTGCCAGCTAAACCTTATTAAAATTGACGCACTAAAAAGTCCAAATTTAATAAATGACTCTCTACGATATGAACTAAATGGCATTTCGAAAAATGACAAACCCCTAACTCTAGGCCAAACACAAATTCGGATAAATAATTCAACAAATACATTCAATGTCATCCCTGAAGATTTCCCACTAAATTATGCAGGAATAATCGGATCAGAATTCATGCACAAACACGGCGGAAGAATTGATTACACAGCTAAGATAGTAACCCTTGACGGAATAGAATACTCATTTATTGACACGGAGAGTATCATACTCCCGGCCAGACAGAAAACTGTAATGTTCGTGCGTGTAAAAAATGAGGAAATATCGGAAGGTTACGTGCCAGAAATAAATATGCCAGATGGTATTTATGCTGGTAAAGCCGTGGTCACGAATAAGAACGGTATAGCATATCTGTATGCAATTAATACATTGGAAGAAGATGTAAAAGTGGAAGTACCCGTAATTTCTCTATATCCTTTTGATATGAGCATAGATGAGGAAGAAAATTCTACGGAGGAAAAGAGATCTGCAAACAAGAAGGCCCCTTGCAGGCGAGGCGCCGATCGCGTTAATGATGTTCTCAACCTTCTACGACTTGACCACTTGAACACGGAAGAACGTAAAGCTGTAACTTCTCTAGTAACAGAATACGCTGACCTTTTCCATCTCCCAGGAGAACCCCTGACAGCAACCAATGCTATCACTCACCGCATACTAACCACAGATAATATACCTGTAAATACCCGACAATATAGACACCCGCCGTCTCAAAAACAAGAGATCGAACAACAAACACGCGATCTGATTAAACTGCAAATAATACAACCATCAAAATTACCACATAACTCACCCCTTTGGATCGTACCTAAAAAAGCTGATTCTAAAGGCAATAAGAGATGGCGTTTAGTAATCGATTTCCGAAAAATAAATGAAAAAACAATAGGCGATGCATATCCATTGCCACTCATATCAGATATATTAGATCAACTGGGGGGAGCCAAATATTTTTCGATATCTGATCTTGCATCTGGTTTTCATCAAATCGAAATGCACCCAGATGATAGAGAAAAAACGGCTTTTACAACCCCCCACGGTCATTATGAATTTAACAGAATGCCTTTTGGATTAAAAAATGCACCCGCAACATTTCAACGCCTAATGGATCTTACTTTACGTGGCCTACAGGGCAACGACCTTTTCGTATACCTAGACGATATTGTGATATATTCACGTTCGCTCGAGGAGCATGCTCTAAATTCAGAAAACTAGCCGATCGTCTACGAAGCGCAAATCTCGCATTGCAACCAGACAAATGCGAATTTTTAAAGACGGAAGTACGTTATTTAGGTCATCTAATTTGTTCTGATGGCATTAAGCCAGCACCCGCAATGATCAAAGCTGTAAAAGAATTCCCAGAACCAAAAAATAGGAAAAATGTGCAAGAATTTCTTGGGCTCGCCGGATACTATCGTCGTTTCATAAAGGATTTCGCAAAAATCGCAAAACCTCTATCACAACTTACGAGCAAAAACGTAGAGTTTCAATGGAACTCTAAACAACAAGAGTCATTCGAAGCTCTTCGCAATATGCTATGCGAAGCACCAATATTACGCTATCCCGATTTTGATCAACCCTTTATTGTCACAACGGACGCATCAGGCTCCGCCGTCGGCGCAGTTCTTTCACAAGGCCAACCTAATGAAGATAATCCAGTAGCATATGCCTCGCGGGTACTAAACAAACACGAACGAAATTACTCGACCATGGAAAAAGAAATGGTAGCAACTTTATTTGCCATGAAAACTTTCAGGCCATATCTCTACGGTAGAACATTTACGCTCTATACCGATCATAAACCGCTGGTTTGGATAAACTCTATGAATAATCCAACATCGCGCGTGATGAGATGGAGGGAACGCTTGAAAGAATTTGATTGCAAAATTCTTTATAAAGCTGGAAAAATTAACACAAATGCAGATGCTCTCTCGCGTAATGCAGTCAATACCGAAAAACAAGAGGCATATCCAATTAAATTCAAATGAAGATTATCCCCTACGCCAGACAACCCGACGCCAACAGCAGGTATAGCAAGGCTAAAATCATCCTCGGGCTCGGAAGCAACCAAGAGAAGGAAACGTAAGAAAATACCCACAACCACATCGAGCCCATCAGATGCGAGCGACGAAGATAGTGAATGGGACAGCAAAAGAGAAGGAAATCATAAAAAACACAATAAATCAACTTTGGATGAGGACTTTTTAGGATTTCCGAATGAAATGACCCTTGTGGACCGAAACCAATCTACATCTGCGAACGAAGAAAACCCGAGCGGCTCTCGAGTAGATGAAGTTTGAAAAACTATTATAAACAGAGGTTCTATATCAAACAAAATTAATTCCAAAGATTCTTCAAAAAATATGAACTCGAAAAAGAAAATCGTTATTACCGAGGATATTATAATTGCAGACGAAGTTAATCCGAGGACACTTCGCGCAAATATAACTCCCGGTCGTAATCATACTACTAATGACGGAAATAGGCCTGATTAACCCAATGACCGTCGGATAGTTAAGAAGAGAGTATACGTAAACACGGATACTCCAGAACAAACAAGAAGGAAGAAGAGTAAGGACAAAATGAAGAAAAAGTCTGACATATCTATCTCAACTTCCCTTCGCGTTAACAAATCATCGAATTCAGAAGAAGAAGCGAATTCATTAAACCAAGGTGGACGCACCGTAAATGACTCAAATCAAGAAACTCATTCAAGAAACTCTTTGAGCGAAGACCAATTAAGAAAATCTCTAAAAGAAAATCAATCAAGAAACTCATCAAAAGAAAATCTTACAAGAACCTCATCAAAAGAAAATCTTACAAGAACCTCATCAAAAGAAAATCAATCAAGAAACTCATCAAGAGAAAATCTTACAAGAGCCTCATTAAAAGAAAATCTATCAAAACGCGAAGAATCTCCAATCCTCACGGATTACTCAGACACTCATTCCTCATCTAATGAGCTATATAACGAAAAATTCATACCTATGAGACAAATAGCATCAAAATTTACACAGAATATAAACGAGTCGGGAATAAACCTATTAGATACGAGTCCCATATCCAAAAGTCCACAACATAGACCTTCGCAGGTATACACCGACACGCACCTCAACATACACATACACAAAATTCGTGTAGGAAAATACCAATTCAATCCATTATAAAAAAGATGCTCGAAAAAGGATCGAGACATCCTCCGAATTTCACACCTTCTCCCATGATGAAAAAGAAAATCATGAAAAATCAAATGACACTGAAATCGCAGATAAAAACCCCTGAAAGTAGCAAACAAATACCATCTCCGGCCATTAAAACACATGACCATTTCCAAGACTCGTACGAAATAATAGATATGGACCTAGAAGACCAGAAAGAGACGGCAAACCATATCATACCAGAAACTCAAGAACAAAAAATCAATTCGCAGTCATCAGAATCATCAGATGATAATAAAAGTAATAACATCATACCGGATACACAATATTCGAGACAAAATCCTACGCAAAAGAATTCACATCACGCAACACACCAAGATTTAGATAATTCTTATCAAGGTGGCGCAAGTAACTGGTCATCAGAGGAAAATGACATACCACCCAAAATCATTATCACCAAAGCCCTCGTACATTTACCTAAGACAAACATTGTAAAACAAGATGAAAAACCAACAAAAACTCACACCTCAATGGGAAAAAACACAAACAACCAAACAAACAGCGACGCTGGGATAAATAGTGGGCATTCCTCACATATGTACCCCACACGTGTCAACAACAGGGGAACACGCACGCAACAATCATCAACTAACAATAGATATACCCCGTATAATCCCCAAAATACACAACCATTACGTAGATCTAACAGGAAAATTAGAGGTACGAGTTGTTCATGTTGCTCTGAAACCGATAACGAACAAATAAGAAACGCACATCGGTCGAAAGCAAAAAGAATAAAAAACAAGAAGAAAATCCATCCTCTAAGCCCAATACGTGACGAATGCGACATGTTAGGAGATCAAAATTCCCCAATATCACCAAGAACAAACACATCAAATGCCGCAAAAGAACAATCATTACTTATTCCAAACGAACCATCGTTATCAGCTCAAGACGATTTAGACGAAATTGTGGAATTACCTCCCCAATCAACAGAAAAAACTCGAAATGAAACAATTGACACATCACGAAGAAAAAATCGTACTGATAATGACGCAACATTAATATCCACCGACGATGATCCTAACGAGAATCAGTTGGAAGAAAATATCGAAGTTAATTTAATCCAAACGAGAGACAATTTAGAAATGCGAAAAGATAATTACATTTGTTTTATCTCAGCTGACGGCACAGTGTCAAGCGAAATCGGAAAAAATTTGATCACCAAAGGGTTACTAAAAAATATAGATAACTCCGATACACAAACTATCGGTGATGTAATAATAACAGGTACCCCAAAACGAACAGTGTTCGCCCTCGTAATCCAGAAAGACGATACAGATACACTCGAAGAAGAAAATTTTCATTTAGCTTTCAAAAATCTGAAAAAAGTAATGCAACGTAAAAATGTCAACACAGCCAGTATATCAGAAGGAAAGAGTAACCTAAATCATCTCATTTGGCAGAAAATGAATAACATAATTCGAAAAACATTTAAAGGAACTCTAATTAAAATTACCGTTTGCAAAGAAAAATAATCATCCCGGCACCTGAAATGAGAGAAGAAATAATTCGTGAAAATCATGAAACCCCTAACGCAGGTCACAAAGGTGTAACAAAAACATACAATAGAATAAGACAGAAATATTTCTGGGACAATATGAAGAAACAGGTAGAAGAATTCATCAGGAAATGTGTAAGTTGTCAGAAAAAGAAACTCGTACGCATCAAAACAAAACAACCTATGGTTATTACGGACACATCGATTAATGTTTTCGATAAAGTTGCACTCGATATAGTTGGACCATTTGACGTATCAAATAATGGATACAAATACATCCTCACTATGCAAGATGATTTGTCCAAATACTGTCTCGCAGTTCCTCTCGTAACTGCCACAGCCGAAGAAATCGCCAAAGGGTTAGCTGAAAATTTCATATGCATGTTCGGTTGCCCGAAAGCCATATTAACAAATCAAGGTGCAGCATTTATAGGCAAAGTAATGAGACGAGTAGCAAAAGCATTTAAAATACAACAAATTAAAACTACAGCATTTCATCCACAGTCTAACGGATCACTAGAAAGGAGTCATCAAGTTCTAGTTAACTATCTGAACCATTATATTACGAACAATAAAGACTGGGACAAATGGCTATGTTTCGTAATGCTCTCTTATAACACTAGTATACACGAAGGAACAAAATTGACACCATTCGAAATTGTCTATGGTCATAAAACAAGAGTACCATCCGCAATACCAATTATCGATAGCCTCCCAACGTATAATGATTACGTCAACGAATTAATTACCAAAACTAGAGAAGTAAGAAATCTCGCGAGACAAAATTTAGAAAAAGCAAAAGAAAAATCGAAAATTCATTACGATATGAAAATTAATCCAGTACAATTCGAAGTAGGAGAAAAAATATTCTTAACAAAAAATAAAAAAGTAGGAAAACTAGACGACGCTTACAAAGGACCATATAAAATCACGGACGTAATTCCCGAGAAAAACGATATAGAAATTAAACTAGGAAAAGACAAACGAAAAATAATACATTGTGACAAAGCTAAGATAGCCCATTAATGATAAATAAACACACGAAATCACCCAAAATAGAAGAGCTGGCCTAGTTAGTTCTAATTAGAAATCAAAATACCCAAATTAGAAGAGATAGCCTAATTAGTTCTAATTCGAAATCAAAATATTCTACTAAGTTATAGAATAAGACACTAAAGATAGAACCATATGTTACTACGATCATCAGTTGGTACACCAGTCCCGAGAGTTCGAGCGGGACGCTCGAATTTTTCCAAGGGGGGGGGGGGGGGGGTGTTACGTCCCCGTATCATCTTCACAGCTGTTCTACCAACTGATACCTACCTTACCATAAGCAGAAGTACGACGATAAAATAGATTCATGTACAACCTACCTCACACACATTTTTTCCGTAAACTAATAAACTTATGTAGAAATACGAAATATACACATATATAGATATACACTACATCTCAGAAAACACTACAAAGACCAAACCAGCAAACGAAGTTATAAATTCAAGTATATATGTAATTAACAGAAAATAAGTAGGAATACATATATAATTAACACGAACTAGTGAATATATATTACAACCATCATTAATATAGTGTAGACCCATTAAGTAATTAATACATAAGTAACAATTGTAATAAATTACCAATATCATAAATCACCAACCAATACCAACATAATTAATTCATAGGAAATTTATGCATAAATGACATCATTAATCAGTAACGTAAACTACTCATTTACGCATAAATTACATCAATGAAATAGTATAAATTAAGCATAAGTAATTTACGAATAAACAAAAACAATAAGCAATAATTAATATACTAGTTGATAACTATAACACAAGGGTGGAAATGACTCAGTTCACGATAACAATGAAACCCATGCAGCTGAATCAATAAGTTCCCCTCGGAACGCATAGATTAATATAGAAACTAAGATAACAATAAGTCTTCGGGAATGCATGTTTTATTAGAGAAAATAAGATAGCCAAGATTCCCAAGAGCCATTATCTAATCCTGAGAAACCGTGGACCCACAAACAAGATCACGCTATTTGCGATTGGGGACTTACGTCCAATCGCGAAGCACCGATAAAAACTTGCGAGTCCAGCGCGAAGACGCCTGACTCAATCACCCCCTCTTCGTTAAAAAACACGCGCCAACGAATACTATATAAAGTATCGCGCACAGGCAAACTCTCTCATTATTCAACTCATTATTGCTCATTATTGCTCATTCAATTCGTCAAGACGCACTCTCACTTTTGTTCAGTCAATTCGTCAAGAGTCTTATTCACTGCAAGAATTTCTCAGACTAACTAACTCAATCAAAGAACATCGGACTCGCGTTTCTTCCTAAGAACATTCAAACTTAAATCAGAACCTCCAGAAGAAACCAGTCATTAACACTAAAAACGTAATCGCTCTTGATAATTTGAGGCATAAGCCTATAATATAAAATCAGTGTATAAACTAAGTGTAACATCAGTGTAAAACCAGTAACACTAATAAATATATTAATTATAAACTGCAATAGTGACTCTGAGAATCTTCTTCAAATTCACCCGCGCATAGCGGGCTTGATCATCCGAACATATACCTATATATGTTAGAGTTGCGAGGGACAGTCGGTAAGTGAAGAGAGTGACCAACTAAGACTCGCACCGACCAGTGGCATCCTGGTCAACATCGCCTCTACATTGGGAGTGTTTGGCCGAACTAAGTCCTGAGTATACTAAGTTAGTCAGTCAGTCGAAACAAATTTTTCCTCTATGCGGCTGAGTTCAGCCTGTTTCGGTCTGGACACACTTACTGACTGACACAGTCGCAAACTTCGTCACTCACCGTTTCCAATTTTCAGATGAAAATCTTTGCTGACACTAACGTTGTATACTAGGTTATTATACATGTACTGGATACTTATGCTGTCTTCGGCTTCGGCCTCTTCCATTGTACAATTATGAATGATACGTAATTTTGTTATATTTTGTAGAACTATTAATCTCCTTTGTTTAAATTGAATGCAGGTTAAGGTAGGTATATTGCAGGAATGAAGATGGCGTCACAGCTGAGTGGCTTAGTATCTACAGAGTGTCCCGGCCGAAAACTCAGTTAGATATTCTTAGTAACTTACTTTCGTTGCTCAGGACTTAGTTCGGCCAAACACACTCATTCACTTCCAACTTGGAAAATATCTACGACCTGTCCCCGGGACGTAACACCGGGTCACAATTTACATAAGATATGAACAGCGCTGCGGAGAGTATAGGAGAATGGTCTTGTTGGTATTTATATTATATTTATATTGAAGTACCAATTACATATAACCTCTCTATCTTATCAGTCTGTTTCAGAAAAAACGGCGGAGGAACTCTACGGTTACGGTGTTGCCACGTTTCATATTGTTTTCCAAATTCTTCGCCGAAAATATTTTATTATTGCTCCTTTTCTTCAATAACTTTGAAACTGAAAAGTAACTTAGATTAATTTTTCAATGGAATAATTCTGGAGACTATGCTTCACAAACTCATAAGTTTTATATTTCGATGTCTACATTTTTCCTGCATTCTTTTTATTCGAAGCTGCCAATATTTATTCTTCTGCCATAAAACCCATATTAAATTGATCAACTTTGATTACTTATTACTCAAATTATATGTAGACGAAAAATTTGATTCTATTTATCGTCACGTTATCGAAGCTAATTAGTTGATTGTTAAAAGTTCAAAGAGTTGTCATTCAGGTTACCAACCTTCTTAATACAAAGGTTCGTATGATATTTGCATTTCAACTCTCCTTGGGTCACATATTGAATGAGGGCTTGTAAATAGTTTTCTAACGTCAGTGAGCAAAGTATATGTGAAAACATCGGAAAAATTTTTACATATGGCACCATTGATCAACAAAAATAAATTGAGATGAAACAGGAACATGAAAAAAAAAAAAAAAAGTAGTTTTGAACTAAAAATTGAGGAAATATTGAAGAATACCTACCTTCACCCATACATACCATGTTTTCCGGGTCCATGAAGCTTTAGAATATATCGTTCCTAACTCTTCCGCCTCCACAACGATTCTTCTCTCTCACTTCCTCCCACTCCTTGTGGTCCTCTTGCACCCTTCAATATTTCCGTAAAATTCATACCCGAGCGAAATAAAATTCTATGACTTTCGATGACTTCCTATGCCAAAAACTACACGAAACTATTACTAACTATGCAGAAATCTACGCCTCTCTACCACTTGCCATGAAAAAGTCCGTTAATTCGGACCCAGTGATAGAATTCTATAGAAAAACGTAGCAATTCGTATCTACTCTACTCCATTTCTGGAAAAAGTATCCGATTTATGTTGTGTCGCATACTTTTTCTTCGTATTAATCATACCATTTTCCACTACAAATTCTGACTTATTGCGTCAAACAATATGAGGAAGATATCATGGGAAGGGCGAGGGAAATAAATCTGAAGCGTTCTACAATTATTATTCTTATTTTGGTTATCGTTTTTTTCTTTCCGAGTTTGTCGGCCAAGGTGGCGGTGGTGGTGGGTACCAATATTCACTCAAGAAATCGAAGAAAAAAATGGATAGTGTTGAATCGGGATTTGAACTCAGACTTGCCGACCTCAAGTCGGTCACTCTAGCACTAGGCTATCCAAGTCTATGCTATTTCTCATTCTAATTTCTCACAAATATTGAGCGGGTGATGATAGTAAAAAGTTGTTCTGCATGGACATACATAATAATTATGAGAAACTATAACTTTCCATGAAAAATTATGAAAATTCATTTAACATAAAAAGATACAGAAACTCGTAGATATCTATAAAAAATCACGATATTCTATGAAAATCTATTCGCAGATTTTGGGTGTACAAATAGTGTAGTTTGTAGCAGAAAATCGGGAATGGTTATAGATCCGCATAGATATTTTTCCGTCAGGGTATATTTAAAATAAGAATTTATTATATATATATACGTATAAAACGCGTCATCAAGTCATAGATGCGAATAAGAAGTGATAGGATATATACAGGCATATTAATCGAGTCGATGGATTATTCCCAGAATCATTCCTGTGTTTGTTGGTGTATTTCTATATACACGATGTGAATGATCACTTGCGGGGATAGTAATACGTGCTCATTGCAAGATGATGCACACTTTTCCATTATCAACGAATGAAAATAGTTGTCGCGATGAGCTTGGGGTCACGCGTCACACGTGTCATAGTATAATTAAGATAATTTTTGGAAGGAAGAGTGCAATATTTATTTTTTTCATACACTCGTACGGACAAACATATCATCTCTAGGAAATAATTTGTGCAACATATACAATTGTTACTGGTAAAAAACGTTCAAATTTTCGTCTGCCTGACCGATTTTATGGACTTTCAATATCATTCTATTACTCAATTACGTACACCCTTCAACTTATTTTTTCTTATTCATGAACACAAACACACATCTCTTAATTAATTTCCTAATTATTCTAATTTCTTAATCAAAATTTCAATCTCGAATTGGCTCTAACGAGGATCAAACGATAACTTATCACCGTTCATGCATCCCTTTTTGCGTTCGGGAATATTGGAAGGTAAAGAAAAGTTACTCTGATTATTATTATCCAGTTAGAGCCTGTTGCGAGACACCAGCGAACGTTTTGCCTTCATCGTCATCATCGAATATAAGTGTGTGTAGCTCAATTAACAACATGTTAAGGTGAGTCATGATCTCAGTATTTGTCAGGATACTCTCTTTCCTCCTTCTGTGTCTGTTTTTCTATACATATACAGTACGCATATCGTAGAAGCTTCAACATCAGTAGAGAGTGTAGAGATGATGTTTGTGTGTGTGTATGTGTGTGTGTGTTTGGGTGGATGCGTGTCATGAGCAGTGGGATAAAGTACACATCTTGATATTTCGTAGTGCCAATGTGACGATAATAATCAAACACTTTTTTTGAGTTTCCTTTTATGAAGGTAATCCTATCACCATACGAATGTGCGTATTGCGACTCGATTCGATGATGAGTTGGATTGTAATTCGGATGATGATTGGGTTTGCTTGCAATTAAAAATCACAATACGGAGCCCATCTAATTATAATTGAAAAATCCGTGTAAAAATTTACACACTTCGCAATTTTCTCATAATTTCGAACTATTTGAAAGTTTATCTCCAATTTCTGCATTCCCCTATGACATATTATGAATTTTTTTTACTTTCACAGCAAATTGGATTTACCAGATGCGTAATGACATAAGGCAATCGTATTCTCAAAATTATGCTCCCCTCATTATTTTCTCTCTAGTAAAGTGCAGTTGGTTATAATTTATTTTATTTATGGAATTGTCGACCATATATTCCAATTATAAAATAATAACATCCATTATCTTGATCACAAATTTCCATTCTGTGCTTCACAATAAAAAGAATGTTGCAGGAGTGTACAATTCTTCGAGAAGGAAAATAGAGAGTTATTTTATTTATTTATTTTTTTTTTATTATGATTATTAGTATGCAAGCGAGAATTGTAAAAATATGATCAAGCAACTAATATGTTATTACTTATTAATCATGAGCTTTTAATTCCCACGTCGCGATTAATCAATAATAAAAGTTAAATATTACAACTTTATCAATATTTTTTGCAAATAAATAACTCTGCATTTACATGTTAGGGACGTTTATTTCTTACTAACATCGAGTTCTTGGGCCCGTACAATATTTCCTACTTTACCGACGCTCACAATTTGTACTGGTAGAGTTGAAATCGGGTAGGCATATTATGAGAGAATGTGTTGTGGTACGCCTGAACCCTGTTATCCCTTAGCACCTGGTGGGGATGTAAGCTAGCAGACATGTAGATGTGCCGATGCTTCAACACGTATTTTGATCCACGTGAACTATACGTCAATCAATAGTACTCAGCCGATCCGACTGTGGCGCGTTTGGCGGCACGCTCTGTCGATTGCTCTGTGGAGTTAGGTCACACTCAACAGAAAGGGGATCCCCACTCACAGTAATCATTATTCTTTTGATAGGAAAAGTGCGAACTCCAACCTGAAAATCATCTGTTATATGTAATAAAAGATGCACTTTCCAGTGAGAATATTTTCAATTTAATAGAAATTGCAGACGACACCAAAAAATTGATTTTTCTGAAAGAATATAATCATTCAAGGCTTTCCACCATTTTTATATTACCGGCAATATTTCCATCCGAAAGAGCATCGTTTTTTTAATGAAAGTACATGTCGACGGAAAAAAAAGTTTCGTGGGCATACATATGCGAAATATAAGTATTAGATCGTGCATGTGTCAAAAATTGATATCGATGCCTTGGACGTACTAATTGCAGAAAAGTTCTGAGAATGGACATGGTGTCCCTGGCCATCTCATAGAAGATTTCTGCTATTATAATAAAATAGGTAATTTATGATGAAAATTCATGTACCCTTTCGAAAATGACCCATGTATAAAATTTATATAAATAATATCCATTCTCAGCTGGTGAGAAAAGTGATATGGAAGCATGAATGCATTCATATTCTGCAGTTGTTGTGTCAAATTAACAACATTGTCGTATGATGAATCAAAACATGTAGGTCAAACAGCTACTTAAAAACGATGAAAACAATGCTCTCGACCATATTATAATTATTACAGATAACTAATGTGCCTGCTCCTTTTATGATTGATGTCTTCGCATCTGCTATATAAGTTATATTGGTTCAGATACAACAAATATACACTATTTGCAGAAGTCAATTGCGTTCATATACAGTAATCAGGTACGAGACGAAATATAATTATAATGACTCAACGATAATTACAATCATTATCTTTACATGCATGGATTGGAATTATCAAAAAATTAGAATGTAAAATTCTCGTGTTCGCAGGTCTCATACTGAGGAATTGTATTTTCTAGGAATTTAGATACGCTACACCCTTACACATACATTTTTTATTTCTGTTTCATGAACCCATTGTATCATGCATAACTGATATTACTGAGTTGGAATGAAAAGCGAAAAATTGTTGTGTGCCAATAAATTTCATTTAAGGATGTATGCCTAAAAAAAGCAATACGAGACTAACCGTTGGAATTAAAATGTTTTTTAGTGAACAGTTTTCACTCTCATTAAATTGCGTGTTACTTGTACCGGTAGTAGCCTAGTCTGGGTCAAATTGAAAAAATAGAGTATATTCTACCCAAGTATAACAGTTAGAAAACATATTATTGAAAACTTCACATTTTTTACAATTTGAAGAGAAAAAAAAATCCAATATTACCGTTGTCTTTGTCGGAAAATTTCAATAAAACGTTGGGTTATTTGACCCATGGGCAAAAACCTGCTACTACAGCCGCCATTTGATTGGTAGAACGAACAATACCTCGAATGGAAAGTAATCAAATTAAGAACTGATTATTCTTGCAGTTAATAACTGTAACTTTCATCACCTTGAGTCGTTATGTAAAATTAGTTATGATTAATAAAAAATATATTCATCATTGAAATTTTGCATAATAACAGGTTTCAAAAAGCGAATTGATGTACTACGGATTTGACTCGGCATACATCCTTAATACCCAATCCTCTCACACCGACCGGACATTAAATGATCATTTTGAAATAAGTTATATATATGCCACCGAAAATGTAAACATGCGTATGTATTTCCGGTGGTATCCATGTGAACACCACTGATGTTTACACAACTTCAATCGTGAGTGCCGTCACTCATCGATTTTTTTTCAACTTTTCAATCGAAATTTTCATAAACTTTTTGTTATAAATCCTAAAATAATGAGATTTCAATTGCTGCCACTAGCTACTGGTCATCCAATTCTATTGAATTTTCAATATATATGGGGCATTCCATGCGAAATCAACCAACCCGTGACCCGGACCATTCTTTATTTTGTTGAAAATTTTTCACTTTTTTGTACCTACTGAAAGCTATCTTTCGAAATTATTTTAGATTTTTGTCACAAGCCGTCCCAAGCACAAAAAATTTTTCAAAATCCTACAAATTTTTTTTTTTTCAAATGTTTGTAGCTTTGTGAAAAACGAAGATATCGAAATAAAGTACTAGACCTTTTTTTCGTTTCGAGTTGAAGTTGCATGAAAAAAATACGAAAAAAAATCGACATTCATTTTTATGTTTTTTTTTTTCAGTTTCAAACTCAAAATATTTCTTTTTTCACAACTTGGAACATTTTGATTTTTTTTAAAAAATTCATCATTTTTTGAAAGACATTTTTACAAGTGTTGGAAAATTGGTAGCTTGTGATATTGATAACTTGTATTTTTTTTACATTTTTTACCTCGTGTGAACCAAGGGTCATGTTTCCTCCTTGAACTAATAACGCATGTAGAGTGATTTGATTCCAAATTATTCTTTTTCATTTTATTGAAGTGGTTTGTACACATTTACATTTTTGCGTGAATATTGGAGTAGTATCATATTCATTTCCGGTGCATATTGTTGTGCTGATTTCAAGCTTTAATTTTTTCTGTATACTTTGTGCATCTGTAAATCATTTGCACTGGAGTACTTTTTCACTTCTATACTGTCATTATTTTAAGGGATGAGGCGATTAATTTTCCGTATTGCTGGAATCGGCTTAGCAGTGTTCAAACGGTTTGTCAACTGAAGTTTCATTGCCTCATATTGGCAAATTTTTTGAAGCCTATCCATACAGCTCTTTTGTATTAATTATTTGTTCATCAGGAGATGATTGCAAGCTGGCTCGGGCTGCCATTCTTTTTACGGTGCCATCAAGCCCAACTGTTTTTTTTGTGTTACAAATAAATTCAAAAATGTAAAAAAAAATACATGTTATGAATATCACAAGCTACCAATTTTTTAACACTTGTAGAAATGTCTCTTAAAAAGTGATGAATTTTTTCAAAAAAATCAAAATGGTCCAAGTTGCGAAAAAAAAAAAATAATTTGAGTTTAAAACTGAAAAAAAAACATGAAAATAAATTTCGATTTTTTTTTCTCGTATTTTTTTTATGCAACTTTAACTCGAAACGAAAAAGAAGGTCTAGTACTTTATTTTGATATCTTCGTTTTCGAAAAAGCTACGAGCATTTGAAAAAAAATGTGTAGGATTCTGAAAAATTTTTTGTGCTTGGACGGCTTGAGACAAAAATCTAAAAAAATTTCGAAAGATAACTTTCAGTAGGTACAAAAAAGTAAAAAATCTTTAACAAAATAAAAAATGGTCCGGGTCACGGGTTGGTTGATTTCGCATGGAATACCCCATATACATATATATAGTAACATACATATATACGACGGTGTACCGCTAAACACGTGCAGAGATGTGGTCCCTCCGAATACACTATATGTGTATTCAGTTCGACACGTGATGGATGTTTTTTTAATCATAAAATATACCTTTTGTCAAATCAACCGAACCATAACGTTATTGTGACATTAGAGTTCCGTTTTTAATTTTGCTCCAATTGACGAAATTCTTAAGTTAGTATGTTGTAACAGCGAGTGTATTATTTTCACGTTATCTTCAATATTTATCATGATTATTACACTTAATATTAGTTGATAGAAATTTACATGAATTGATTGTGTCGAAGAAACTCAAGAATTGTGTAGTGTTAACATAAAAAAGTTGGTTGTGAGGAATTTTTACTCATCGACTCAAAATTTCGAACTGTGTTATATGAATGTAACAAATTGGGATCTGGCCAAGTGCAATATGAAATCTCATGGTCAATATCTGGAATGAACTCAGGTCAATTTCTGTCATGTTTTACTATAACAACATATACAAAAAAATGCCGGGAATGGTGCAGATACGAGAGAACTCCGCCCACATGACAGATCCCAATTCGGTTTCATTCAATATCGACAAAGTAATTGGTAATTGAATTGATTTCATTTATGCCCTGATGATATTTGGTGTGTTAAATTCATGATTATTATTTTTTTCTCCTTCGATTTAACTCCTCAGTAAGATGATTAGTTAACGTTATCCGAGCATTGAAGATAATAATTTCCTTAATATCGATGTTATTTCATAATCTTATTGGCACTACGATTATAGATGAAGAAAAACGCAGATGAATCCTATCGTATTGATTGAAATGTTTTTAAAGAAGATTGCAATACGTTCGCTGGCAACGGTTATGCTAGACCTGAGTGACTTGTGTCATGTTGTGTGTTATTGCCGTGTGGCCATTGTTATCTGGATGTAATGGCACTGACATCCATCTTCCCAATAATTTCCATTTGCAGAATAATTGGCTGAATGTTGTGCGGAATTGCCGACTCATTGTGCAGTAAAGGATGAAATTAATTGCTGAGTTTATCAGTGCCAGAATGTCCATCACTTCTCCTGAAAAAAAAAAATGGAGGAGATATGATCAAAATTCGAGAGACAATTGATAAACATTCGGAATAAATGCATGCGCATAATTGAAGACATGATCTCGAAAAATTATTACAAATATACAAATATCCGAAAAGTTCTCATTTTTGTTGTCATTCATCAATAGAAACAATGCTCGATTCATTCCATAACTGAATGTAATTGCATATGAGTGGTATCCATTCATGAGCGCGCAATTAATTACTGCGCAAAATCACCACTGCGCATAGTAATTATCGCGAAGAATCATTGCTGCGCACGTCAATAGTTGCGCAATATATAATGAAGTAATTAATTATACTTATGTGATATATAATGAATAATATGTATATACGTGGTAAATAGTGCCAAATAATTGTTATTTAGGTTAACCTGAATAACAAATTAACGGCAGATGGAAAAATAAATAAAAAATCGATGAAAGAATTTTACTGGGACATGATGTTGAATTATATTCAACACATTCTCAATAAATCTTTTCTCTATATGCTTTTTCTTTTCAATAGGTGAAACCATTATAACAAGCTAATATTTTACCTTTGGCACTTTTAATAAATTGAACTTTCATGTCACAACGAGACATATGTTATATTAGTCGAACATGCGATACAAAACCGGTAGAAATCAAGGTTTGATTATAGTGCCGATTTTTAATTTACTTGTTCATAAATAAATCCGTACACGAACATGTATATATGGATAATGATACGAAGTGAAAGCAAAAAAATTCAATGGAGTGATCAATTTGTTCATAATAATCAGCTGAACACATATAACCCATTCATGCTTTCTCTGCGATCGTATGGTTTACGGTGACAGCAATTCTGTTGTTCCTATAACTTTTTCGTAAGCGATCCTTGATTCAGCAACATTCCATGTGCGTGACCTATTTCACCACCAAACAGAAGCTTCGAGAGGTATTCGGAAATTTACCTTAGCACTGACTAATCGGCTTGATGTCAACCGCAACATCACTTTCGATATTGATTCTCATGAATGCAATGATTGTAACATTATCATGATTTTATATTCTGAGATATAGATTATATATTATTACTATGGTTGCGAAATGAGTTCAAGAAAAGTTTGACTGATTTTAACTCGCGGTTTGATGGCGTTCATGACAATTGTAATATGGAGAGAATTAAAAAATAGATGGAAGTATTGAGAGTGGCTGGCTGAACGCAGTCAACCATACCGACAGTGCAAATATTTTTCGGCGGACATTTTAGTGTCGCTGTCACTTTACTGGATCATTAAGTTGCTATAGCGCATGCATATAAAAATCAAATCGGATGAACGAATGGAATTCACTTTTGTGCCATAATATATACACGGCTCGTACACTTGAAGTGACCGTAATGATCATGCTTATAAGTTGAGAAATCTCAAATAGGGAAAATCGTTGCAAGAGGCGTGGCTTATCTATATTAAATCCGTATCTCATTGAAAAAAAACATGAAATTATTAATTTTTAGGTTTAAATTGTAGGGAGTCATCGTATTGATATATTCATGTATATTTTGAGTGAATTCACCGACTTATGCATCAGTTGACGGTCCAGTTGATGATATTTTTTTTTCACCGACTGAACGATCGACCGATTTGAGGAGGTCGATTATAAAGTTAAAATGTATACATGATGATATGGTTTTTCATTCAAAGAATTTTGGAAATTCATTGGACATTCCTATTATTTCCAGGACTGATTAATCGAAATTTATACAATTTTTTTATATGATTTTTTGTCCACAATGGTAGTAATCCGGTTCCGTCATTTGTGGCTGTTGGCATTTTTGTGACAAATTTCTTCTCTTGAAACAATTACGCTACTTTAAAACTCAATTTGTTCATAGAAAAGTATGCGGAAAATAATAAAATTTCACTGTTAATTGTTAATGATATGTGTGGGATTTTTGCATGGTCCCAAATTGTGGCTAAATATGTAATCACATGAGTTTTCGTATGAATCGATATTATTTATACGATGATATTTCCATACCTACATTATTGCGGAAGCGTCGACTGAATCGTCGACCTATAAACTATTACTTATGTCCTGCAAATAAGATAATTGTATGGATTATGAATGATCATCTGAAATATTTGTATTGACAAAATACTTGCATTCTATATATTTCGTTGAAAATCTTGTTTAAGTTTATTTGCAGTTTCTAACTAGCCAAAAACATTTCATCTCCCAAATTCTTATAAGTAATGAACTTCATGTAGAACATCAATTCAAAATTATTAGTAGATATTATCATATATCTATCTAAATTTAGTTAGATAAATTCCCATTCACCAGTTATGTCGAGCAAAGATCTAGTTCGATCTCGCTAGACCTAATCTGATATAGTCATATCTGTCACGATCTAAAACTATGTCAATCTGATAAAAAAAATCGATCTATTCAGATCAGATTCAATCTGTCTAAATTAGATCGGATCTAATCATACCTACTCATACATCAAATTTGATCTGATTTGGTCTTAACTTTATTTGCCCGGGCATTCATAGTTTGGATATTGATATATTTTTGAGGTTTGAATATATATATCAATAGTGATATATAGAATCTTCAATCGATATAAAAATAAAAATTTGTGCGACAGTAACGCAAAAGTAGATGAAATTGATCGAAAACATGATGTGAACATAACGTTTTCATATAAATCTGCATAACATAAGCAACATAACGTTTTCAGAAAAATCTGAAGTCATATAAATGAAGTCGCGCTCCCGAGTAAATTTCAATTTTTATCTCCCCATTGTACTTTGCATCAGCTAGTGATTTCTACCATCTTTCCATGAAAATTATGTATCACATAATTTAGATCCCCAGTTGTGAAATCATCATCGGCGGTTGATTGGAGCTCCTTTTCACAGCAAAGCTGTTTTCGTTGATATTCGATACAGAGTATGTTACGAGGAAGTTTTCATATTATTCTTCATATCTGAGGACTTTAGAATTTCAACCAACACTGCTATTTGATTCTATGTTGTTAATTTATTATCAGTAATCCTCAATGTACGCATTGGATTTATACATCAAAAACCTTGGTGGGTGAAAGTGGATATAATGTGTACGTACATGTGTGTGATTTTATCTTCAACAGAATATACAGTGTATCTTCTCAATTTAAGTACATTACCGGACCGCTGGTCGACCGTTCCAGTGCTTCAACTGTAATACGGGACCAAACTTTCGACCCCATATTTGTTTTAGCCTCTACATATATGTGTATACACGGAAAAGCTTTTCCTAACTCACGCTATTATGTGCTTCACCCTCTACTCGTCCCGTTTATGACTATAAATACTGTACAAGGCACATGTCTCGTGACGAAGTAAAATCGAAAGCTCACGTTGTTCGTCCATATAGAGTCATACATGCGAGAGAAAATTGCGTAAACTCCCAAAACTGCGAAGTCGCTGGAAAAAAAAATAGGGAGAGATATGGAGATATGTGTTCTAATTGCAATACATATAACTGGACATGAAGCATAATGAAACTATTTTCAATTATTATACAGTAGAGGAAAAAATTAAGGGATCAAAAAAAAAATCTAAATTTTCGGCTATTTTTCAAATGGCTGTATCTTTGATAAAAATGGTCGTATTGGAGTGAAAGGAGAGCAATTTGAAGCTTGAAGTTTCTAATTTTTTGATCTTGAAAAAAAAAAATTTTCCAAGTAACACGTATCGCGCAATCTTGATGAATATCATGAAAAAAAAATGTTCGAAATTTTTTTCGACGTTATTTTTGGTGTACGGACTCAAAAAGAATTTTTCCAATTTAACCACTTCATGGATTAGATAGGTTGTCCATTTAGCTTCAATTTCGTTTTTTTTTGGTCACGATACGACCATTTCTCGCTGAGCTATCGGACTTTGAATGAAAATGGATCATTTTCTCTTTGTTCATCGATATCTCGGAAACCAATGGTCGCACAGAAAATCGACGGTAGGTTTCACAAACACGAATGAATTCTCTACAAGGTCCTGGCATGGTTTTTTAGAACAAAAATTTTTTTTATCCTTAACATGACTGAAAAATCGTAAAAAATAGGACTTTTAGGGGTATTCTAGGAAATCACATGCCACGTTGAGAATATTGGGAAAATGACTGATGTTAAGTGTGCCTTCTACAGGCCATTGTACCCCTAAAAGGCCTACGAAGTTTCAATTCGATCCATGAAGCCGTTTTTTTGTTTCAATCGATTGAATTTAAAAAAAAAAATAAAGGATCACGTTTCTTTGCCTTTAAATGCTCATAATCTGTAAAAAAATGGAAAAGCATTTTTTTCTGATTGTTTTTACATCCTTATTGCAGAAAGCGTTTGGAATTATGGAAAGAAAAACAAATTTTTTTTGAACCGATTTTCAGAAATTCCGCAAAACCGCCGGCATTAGCGTTACCCAAAGTGTACCACGTGGAGGATACACGGTCAGATTTACGCTTCTTTTACACACGTGCGGAAAGCGTTTGAAGTTATGAAAAAAACAAAAAAAAAATTTAGTTTGAAAATTTTTTTTCTACTGAAAAAAAGGTAGTTTTTAGAAAAACTGTTTGTTTTAGTGTTTTGTAAATTGGGAAGGAGCGTTTTTTGAATTCAGAAGTATGGCAGCAATAATCTCTGAAAAGGGTGTAGATCGAGATCAATATTCAGTTAAAATTTTTTTTTTTCATTTCATAATTCCAAACGCTTTCTGCAATAAGGATTTTAAAAAAATCAGGAAAAAAATGCTTTTCCATTTTTTTACGGATTATGAGCATTTGAAGGCAAAAAAACGTGATCCTTTAATTTTTTAAAAAATTCAATCGATTGAAACAAAAAACGGCTTGATGGATCGAATTGAAACTTTGTAGGGCTTTTAGGGGTACAATGACCTGTAGAAGGCACACTTAACATCAGTCATTTTCCCAATATTCTCAATGTGGCATGTGATTTTCTAGAATACCCCTAAAAGTCCTATTTTTTACGATTTTTCAAAGTCATGTTATGGATGAAAAAAATTTTTTCTCTAAAAAACCATGCCAGGACCTTATAGAGAATTCATTCAAATTTGTAAAACCCACCGTCGATTTTCTGTGCAACCATTGGTTTCTGAGATATCGATGAACAAAGAGAAAATGATCCATTTTCATTCAAAGCCCGATAGCTCAGCGAGAAATGGTCGTATCGCGACTAAAAAAAAAACGAAATTGAAGCTAAATGGACAATCTATCTAATCTATGAAGTGGTTGAATTGGAAAAAATTTTTTCAAGTCCGTACACCAAAAATAAGGTCGAAAAAAATTCCGAACATTTTTTTTTCATGATATTCATCAAGATTGCGCGATACGTGTTACTTGGAAAATTTTTTTTTTACAAGATCCAAAAATTAGAAACTTCAAGCTTCAAATTGTTTTTTTTCACTCCAATACGACCATTTTTATCAAAGATACAGCCATTTGAAGAATCGCCGAAAATTTAGATTTTTTTTTTGATCCCTTAATTTTTTCCACTAGTGTATATAAATTCTTCTCACTGCTCACAAGAGAATCGAGCAAATATGAGATGAAGAAACTTTTCCTGATGACAGAGCTGAGAACTTCATTCGGCTGCTGATATATTCGAACCCTTGGCTCTTGAGTTGTGAACCGGAAAAGTTATCTGTTGCACCTGTTTCTAATAATTGAGAATGAATTCTCAAATTACTCATATGAATCATTGTCCGAATACTCCAATGATTGTGTACGTGACACAAGTGATGAAACACAAATACAGCTGTAGCGGACAGAGTTGATGCCAACTTGACGAGTAACTTTCTATATAGTATCACTGTTTTACAGCTTCCGGGTGGCAGGTTCAAATTCCTCTGACACCCAAATTTTCCAGCCTCATTATTTAACAGTGAAATTTTTCTCAGTCAACGCCCAGTTTGTCGAAAAAATAATTCATCTAAAATACTTCAAGATATTGATCTATCATGCTTATTATTATTTTCCATCTCATATATAACCATTTTTCATATAATATCACGTGAATAGTCTTCACACGAATCAGTTACTGCGTCGACATTTTCATCGCATTGATTATGTGTCTATAATTGAAAAGTCGACCGAAAAATGGACGTAAATTTGGCGTTGGGAATCCTAATGTTGATATGACTTATTCTCGTCGACTTTGTGTCGATTTCCACAAGAATGATACGAATATGACCATCGCATAAGCGTTGAAAAGTTCGAATGTCAACATGAATTACATGCGTCAATTTTAAGTTAAGTCTCGAAAAGTCATTGTAAGCTCGATGGGTTAGGATGCAAGCATGCGTCGATCATCGAAAAGTTGAAACAAAATACTCGTCCACCTATCGTTAACTCGGTTCGTCAGGGAGTCCCTATAATATGAGCACACAATTCCCCGTTCCCACCCTTCGTGAATTTTTCGTCTGTCTATTTGTTTGTCGGTCTGTCGGTTTCTCGCAGCTTTCGAGAAAGAATTATTGTATCCGCGAGGCCTAGATTCTTTCGGTTCAAATGCGGCCCTGATGATTCTGCTGCACCAGAGTGGCGAGCAGCGACTCCTAGAAAGTTAGTTGATCCAGTAATCTCAGTAGTACGGTCCAAAATGACGGATCTGATATTCTGACAATCGGTAATTGTAATTTTCTTCTACGAGAATTGTTATTGTTTGACAAGGAAAAATACTGTGAAATACGGTCAAATACGAATATTTACAAAAACACATTTTTAATTTCATCATTATTATAAATATATATCGCTTGCGTATAATTTTATATTGATCATTAACACTTTTTTTTCGTTCCTACATATTTCGAAAAATGTTATTTTCAACATTTGTAATCCTAATAACGCTTATTAGATAAGATCCACGAAATTTTTTTCGAAATATTTTCATGGATACACATTTTTTGGAAAAAAAATGGATATAACACTTTTCATAGAGAAATTAATTTCCTACAAAACTGTTCCCATGGTTTTTTTCTTGCATCTGCATATTCAGTGAATATTTCCAAAGAACGGCGATTTCATCGGAAAATGAACTTAGATCGCTCGGCGGCATGTTCTTTTCATTGAAAAAAAAAAAATTTTCCTCTTTTCCTCTCACCAAAAAAAAAAGCTTTTTATGGGGTGCAGGTAAAAATTCGATTGTTATCGACCACTCTTATAGATATATATATATGGGGTATTCCACGCAAAATTTAAATTCGGCAACGGTCAGGTCGTCCAATTTTGTTCATGATTTTTTTTCGTGTTCTATGTGGAAAAACAAGAGATACGTATTTTTTTTGTTTGGTCATTTTATAAGTACTTTGCTGCTGACGTCGGCATGGAATGATGAAGTTATAAGGATAATGTTAATATTCAAACAGTTGCATCTCAAAATCAAGTATATAAAAACTATGACAAGTATTAGATTTCTTCGAGATCAGATGGGGATTGCGTCTAAATTATTTTTGGATTTTTCGATCATTTTAATACTGATTTATTGACATGTTCATAAGAGAAGGATGATTTTCACCGAAAACCCATATTTTTTTCTTTATTACAGCTTGCAAATCTGAAAATCTCAAGCCATCGAACAAGATGCAGACTTCCTTCGTTCAGAAGTTACGACCAATTTTAGTATAGTTAAACAGCAAATATCCCAATGAACAATAAGGATTAAGGAATGAAAAATCAGAGATATTTCCTTAATATTGATTTTCAATTCTTCAACACTTTTCTGAAAATCATCTTTCTTTTTATGAAAACGCCGAGAAATCACTATTAAAATGGTAGGGAACGTCCGAAAATAATTTAGTTGTAAATCCCATCCGATATCGATCAAATTTGATCCTCACCATATTTGGCACACACTCAGTTGATTTTGAGATACAACCGTTTGAATATTGAAATTCTCCTCTGTGACGAGGTGGGTATTTGCTACTCGATATAAATTGGGGACAAGTTAACATTACCTCAATGAATTCTCCTTTTTCTGGGCGCCGTATCTGTAAATAATACCATTTTATGAGTGAAAAATGACTTTTGAATAGATAAATTCATCAAATAGGGCTCAACGAGAGAAGAGGACCCATGTTATCCTAACCTATATCTGTTGACCAGTTATACCGATGAAATTATGCCAGCTTCTTTATAGTAGCTCATCCAGACCGTACCAGTCGTATTATCGGTAGGGGAAATCCCACTCTGTATTACCATTCATCAGAGAAATATTATTGATCTGCCACAAGTGATGATCACGTTAATTTACTTGATATTACGGGTACGGTACTAGGGCCGCCATGTAGCTGATTTAACAAATATTATTTTCCGGCACGTACACAAGAAACTGCGTAGAAGTTTATATTACATCGGCATGTACGGGTGAATTGGCTATCGATTAATCGATAAAGAAAGCTATGATTGGATTATCGATAAAGAAACAACTAAGAAGAAACCTCTGATTGGGTCCTAGATATGGTGAACACTATAAAGAAAGCTATCATTGAACTGTGGACAAATAAAGGACTTGATATAGGGACGTGGTGGTCATTGTGTTTCACTTCCAGTTGGATCGCCGATCGCATGAGATGTAAGCTGTGTCCCGTAATTGCAAGTCAGTGAATTAATCAAAATTGTTTTTTCTTTTCAGATCTTGAATCATCTCGAAAAGTATTGTATTGCGAAATTGTTCAGAATCAGTGTGTGAGTGCGATCTGCAACCAATTTTAAGTGTTGAGAATTATTTCCTTCTGCCTGTTGTTTCGATTCGTAGCCATATTGTTTCATTGTTCTGGCAAAAAGTATGTATACCTGACAGTGTTATTGACAGTGTTAATTAATGCGGTGAAGAATTGAATTAGAATTTAGTGTATGAATATAGGTGTTATATCATTTAAACAAAAGAAGAGAGTTATATGTCTCATTATGTGGTTGCGTGTTGGCCATTGTCCAATAGAATCTACTGTGAATAAAGCGAGATAGGCATAGACGCCGTGTATATCCTATATAACAGCGAAAGGGACAAGTAATCGGACTTGAGCTAATTGATAATTATCCGCATTGTTATTTTGGATTTTTGACAAAGAATAATTTGATATTATTCTAATCAAATATCATTTATGTATTATTTTGTAAACTATTGAGTCGATTACTTCCGGATTAATTGTTTTGATTTTTTTAGAGTGCATTTATTTATTTTGTGTTAACTTTTTGTGTTTATCTGAATAAATTGTCCATTATAAGTCCGAATTCAGGGCATTCAATTTCCATTTGATTTGAATATAGATAAATCAATAATTATTTCTGATTATTGCTGTAGTTGAAATTTACTTTGTTGTTTAATTATTATTTTTGCGGAGATAATAGTATACAACTGAGGATCAGGACACTCGGCACTATTTCAGGATTATAAGGAAAATAGGAATTCGGGTGGCATCGAGTAGCCTGACGGCACCTTTTGCCCTTAGAATGGCGGAAAGAAAGGTTGCAGCGTCACATCTTATAACTTCATTATTTCATGCATACGTCAACAAGGAAGAACTCGTCAAATGATCAAACAACTCGAGTAACAATGAAAAACTTCGCACAAGCACTGCACAACCACCGTACCTCTCAGTTATCGCCGCACTACCACTGCAACTACAATGTCACACTTCGAACAATTAAATTGAAGACGAAGACCCTTGTAGTACCTCTGTACTGATTTCGTGCGGTGGTACAATAAAAACTCAAAAGTTTCAACAATATCGTTTATGACAGTATATCCCAATGGGCTAGACTATTTTACCCTATTTTACCTGGTCTTGAATTTTTGGGAAACGAGATATTACTTTGCAGTATCACGAAGTTCAATATGCGCAATTTTATTGATATCTCTCTTTTACAGTATTCTTTTTCAAATTGAACTCAGAGTATATACTCGATAAAGACAAGGTGTCACAGTCGAGGTGTATTTCTTTTTCTTTCTTATACGTCAATATTTGGATTTTTCCAACTCGTTTTCATATACCTTTGAAATTACAACTTCTGTACATTAAAACTCTACCTTCGTTTATTCTGTTTGTAATATTTGTACTGTGCACTTCATCCTACAGTGTTGTGAAAATATTGAAAACTGATAAACGAAGTAATGTATATTCTATTGTTCATCGTCTAATTAAAATAAATTGTGTTTGCAAAGAGTGGATAGTAGTGCAATAAAACTTGTGAAAGTTTTTACACGGAAGAAAAATTCGTATCTCATATTTTTCTACATGAAACATGAGAAAAAATCAAGAAAAAAAATCGAGGCAGTCAAGAGGACTGCCGATAGAAATGAAAACTCAAAAGTATTAAAGAACACTGATTTTTTTCAGGATATTTCAATAAATTGTAGTCACACAAATAAGGATTTAAAAACCTGTAATTTGGAATCATTAATATTTGCCCAATATAAAAAAGAAATACAATCTTTAATAGACACAGCGATTTATATAGACTTTTATTATTTTCATTGTTTGTATCATTATTATCTTCCACTTCAACAATACTCAAGTTGTTCGTATTATCAATCATTTCATTATATTCTAAGAAAGATAGAATAGGCTTATGGTAACTAAAGTGAGAAACAAAAATATTCGATTGGAATTTGTATATATATCTTATAAAAACTACATCGATCTTCGTTTTATATTTCGTAGTGCTGAGTTTTCGATCATTGGATAAAGTTAATCCTAATGTTCCATTCAAAAATTCAATTAATGGTAGATTTTTATCATCTGCAAAGTTAATATTGAAGTCTCCACTTAATATCATGGGTACATCGTCAAATCTGTCGCCAAATCTTCTCTGGAGTATTTTAGAACCTTTTTTTGTATACATCATTAAATTCTCAAATAGAAATTTTTGTATCTGCCTTATAGATTTTTCAGATGAAATGTAAATGTCAACCATTGAAATGTATTTTCCACTTTTAGAATGGCAACGAGCGAGGCATATTTCGCCTATATCCGAAACATCAACTTCAATCCCTTCGTGAATTTGGTATGTATGTCCATGTATGAAGTGACAATATGTGTTGTATCTTATATGTTGTGATAAATAGCTACACCCGCCGCTGGAACTTCGGGTCTTTTGTAACTTGCAACAGAATTGAAATTCGGAATATCAACTGATTCTTCGTTTTTATACGAGTTTCTGACAGCAGTAAAACATTTGACTTTTTTACGATAGCATCACTTTTTAGATCAGCTGCATGTGCATGTAAACTTTGACAATCGAATGAAAATATAGATAGTCCAGCTATGTTAGCGATGAATTCAAGGAAAGTTTTGGTGACAGTTTGTAGTGTGTTGTTTTGTATCCTTTTTAGTTGTAACGTTAGATTCTCTCGATGACTTATTGATCTTTTGTGATGCTTATCTGCATCTGAAGCATTTAGAGATGTTCGTGTTCTACCAATTAAAAATTTCCAGTTAGAAACATGCTTTCCTACTGTTTTTGAAGATTGAATAGTCAGTAAATTAATTAAATTAGTGGCTCTTTTCTTGTCTCGATAACGCTGGCTTTTTCGTCTGTTCTCTTCTCTACGAAGTTTTACTATTTCCTGCTCTCCAAATATTTTTGGTTGAGAAATTTGTCAATTAATTATTGCATCAGTTTTTTTCTTATCTCTATATCGCTGACAGCTGATTTCATTTCGTAATTTTCTTTTTATATTTTTAGCATTTTTTTTTATTTATCACATCAGAGAAATCCGCTTCTACCGATTCTTCATCATCTCGTATTTTTCTTTTACGCCCATCTAAAGACATCTTCAAATTTTTCTAAGTAGAATCGAGGATCTAGATATACGTAAAAAATAGATGTTCAAAAACTCTAATTAAATTACCTTTTTTTTCTTAAAATTCTAGTGAATAATAATTATATATATTTATATGTAAATATTAAAAAATAATAGCGCATGTATTCCATTATATTTTATAATTTAAACTATTATTATTTTATAAACGATAATTACGTGAAATTGAATTTTTGACCAGAAATACTGATACGATCATTGAGTATATTTAGAGATACATGCTTTATTTGATTTTTTTATGTAAAAATATTATTATATTTAGTACTTACTTTCGTACTGCAGTTAACCTAAACTTCAATATAAAAAATAATGGTAAACCAAAACACAATTGAGACATTGCACAGTATACACATATTAAAATTTCGATGCAAACAAATTAATGAGATCATGCACAATATTTTAATGTCTGCCGAAAAAATTGATTTTGTTACACAGCACTGAAAAATATTCGAAAATGCTTGTCAAAAAAAAAATTAGAAGGGGTTACCGAATATTTAAGCAAGAAAAAAGTTATTAAAAATCAAAGTTTTGAATGGCAGCAAATGGACCGTGACTTTTGAATACAATTTACGGGGTGCGTAAAAATTCGTCAGTGCTGGGGAAAAAAAGTAAAATCACCTAGGTATTCATTGAGCATTACTGTTTTTATTAGTGTCATAAAAATATTAGGTAACCGAAACTTTAAGGACAAAATCGTACATTAATTACCTTCACGGCTAACGATTTCTGGTTGAGTACTAGGTACGATGCCACAGCGGCAACACCGCTCAATCAGCTGTCAAGTATTTATACGTGTTCGTGTATCTGTGTAACGTGCTTACATGGATGGATACTCTCTCTCGGTGTAAAATATATTTTTGGGATTCCATAAAAATATTGTGATCACACGAATATTTTCAATCACAAATAATCATGTACGAATATATACATATATATATAACCCAAATCTCGAGATGAGGTTATGTACTTGACAGCTGACTTGTAATAAATGAAAATCGGTTACAATCAGTTATAAGTGTCAATATTTATTCTTAAATCGTTATTATTGCTTATACAATTTTATGCAGCATGTGAATTACTTCGAAACTGGCACAATTTTGCAATTAATTTTGTAAGTATTACTTTATGATTAGTAACCCGAACTACGCCATTGACTGACCTGATTCAGTCAATAAAGATCTGATCCCATTTTCACCATTCTCGTTGAAAATTTTTGAGAGCGATGACATTGCGATACCAGCTTTTACCATTTTCGTGATCATTCCAGGACTGAAAGTACCTATCAATGGTTGCAAAGTGGCTCTATTTGATGTTGTGATCGTTGTCATTTTTTTGGCCATGAAGGCAGTTCTATCGTTTTTTCAAAATCTTAGGAATAATTTGAAATTTTGATATTATGTAGAAGAAACTGTTATGAACGAACGCTCAAATTTTTTAATTGATTCACCATCTAGTTTGTTAGGTAAACGCTATCAAAAATCATTTTTTTGGGGCACGTTTCCTATACTTAACACGTGAGAGACTGTGACTTCAATTAAATATGTAATTATAACAAGAAAACGGATCTTACAAATTTTTGAAAAACGAATATAATGTTCTTGACTTTATAAAGATCATTAGAGAAAAAATGAAATTTTTTGACCATTTAGTTTCGGATTTATCGTCTTTCGAAAGTAATAATTTGCACTCAACACTGTACGTGGAAGGGAGTGATTGTGATGATACGGCAACGATGTAAGGTGACAGCTGGCCAAGATGCGCGTGAAACTTAAATCGATAGAGCCTCAATTTTCTGTTTTTAGCAAGATAAGGGAAAATAATATTTTTTTTTCTGAACGATTGAAAAATATTTATCTAAATTAGAATGAAAAATTGATGGATTTAATCTCTTATTATAGAAAAACAGATTATTAATGAAGATTATACATGAAGACAACACGAAATAACGAAAAATCAATAATTTTCGATATCTACTTAAGAGTCTTAAGTTAAGATCTGCTTCGCAGGTGCGCTATTATCTTACCGATAATTTTTTTCACTTTAGTAACATGTGGTTTCTTTCGAGTCGTTTCTTCGGCCAATAATCCCCTAATTGCAGCTTCTCCACCTATCGAGTAAACTGTTGTCAGAATTTCGAAATCGAACCCAGCGCTTGCTATTCTTTTGATAATTTCGTCCGAAACTACGCCTTTCAAATTTTGCAAAGACGGTGTACAAATTCTTATTAACACTGAGTTTTTATATGGTTTACAGTTCAAACAAAAATCCTCTTTCTTGATAAGCAGATGGTACAACTGCTCTAATATTCCATCATCAAATAATGCCTCGTGAAATTCGTCAGTTATTTTCAATTTCAAAAAATCTCGTGCCAACGTCTCCAGTTCAAACATTCCATTCTCTTTTATTCTTTCGGGTAGAACTTTTCGCAAAATCGTCAAACTGTCTGAAAACCCGGTGATCTTTTGAAAATTTGGAATCATTTCATTTTCGATAATATACCGAAGCAAATCAGCAGAATCAAACGAAACATTATGGGCTACAAGAATGCAAGGTTTGCACGAAAAGCCAATAAATTCTTGAAATGATTCTAAAGCGACCCGCGGTGACATCAATGGGACTTGTTTGCTGTTGAAATACAGATATCCCTCTATGAACTTTTGTCCTGTAATTCTGGACACAGTAGAATCGATAGCTTTCGATGGACTGACGTATACACTGAATTTACGATCTTCAAATTTTGCTGCAATTTGTAAAAGTTCTGAGTGTTTCGATAACTCAGACGTTTCGAGATCGAAATAGATGATATTGCAGTCATCCGAAGATAAAAAAACATCGGGTTAATTTTCAGCGGCATTTCTCAGTGGTACATTCATATTTGTAGAATATTGCATGTCGATATCAATACCACAATTCCTCTTGTATTGAGTCCCTTCAGACTTCTCCATTGATTTTCTACAAGTTTCCTTCATTTGAGCGAGTAAATTTCGACGCGCTTCACATGAAGGTAATTTTGCCTTTACCGCTCTCTATTTTCTCTTTCAGTCTAACTTTTCAGTAGAAGATTCGGTATATTTTCCAGAAGGAAGATTCAAATATTTTGAATTGACGTTCAAAAGATACATTTCACCTTCGATTTTCGTGCACACGGTGCTAGTTTATTTATAATCCGCTGCTTCGCTCAGACTGTAACAACAGTTTTTCGGCATTTTGTGAGCTATCATATTGTTAAAACTTTCGTTCGGCTGTCTTGGTACGACAACCGAAAATTCAGTAGCGTTGCCTGCATATTTCTTGAATATTTCCCACAATTTTGCGTATAGTTCTACGACTTGTGGCACTATTTTGTGCGGCTCTTTGCACCACGGTCTGCAATTTTCATGGCGACCGAAGAAATGATCGGGAATATTGCGAAGACTTTTTGCTAAGTTGCTGCTGTCCAATTTATTTTGCGCCAAAGCGTAAGTGAAACATTTCTTTGAAATTTTTCCCCAAATCGTATAATGCGCTCATAAAATTTTTCCTCAGAAGATTTGCATCTGTCAATTTATGAACCGACTGAGGATTGCCTTGTCGTACTGCAGCGATCGTTGAACTATCCTCGTCATCGATAAGCACTTTGACGTTTAATCCAGTTTCTTTAAGGATAGTACTGTTGTTGACCAGAATTGCTCCTACATCAGGCTCCATCGCCTTAGCACTACCAGAAAAGTTTTGTCGGCAGTCATGGTCGGATTTATCGTGACCAGTGATGCAACGTTTGCATTTCCTATTAGGCGCTGCAGAATCTAAAATTTTTCCACTTAGGAATCCGATTATGGTACCATAACCATTCAAGCTATTATAACTCCGTCCGTTGCCGCGTTTGCTCCAACCCATATCATATGATACGATGATGTTGACGATATTTCCAACGGCTGTATCGAATGTTTTTCTTTTCTCCAAGGCATTCTCTCTACCTTCAGGTTGCTGAACGTCAACATTAGTTGAAACTCTTAGAGACCCCATGAAAGAGAAGATCTCTTGGACTACATCTTTTGGCCTAATTACGGTAGAGAAAAAAAACAGAAAAAGCGAAAATCTGTAGGATGCATGAAAGACTATAAAATACCAATATTGTCGAATCTTCCAGTTTATTTTTCAACCAACTACAATTGATAAAAATCAAGTATTCGGTGGAAAACGTCTTATAATAAACCAGAAAATATTCGTATAAAAATTGCTGTAAAATGCTATTAAAATCTCATTATTAACTTACATGATGAATCTGATTGTTGCAGCTCTTGCTTTTCAATATCTGGTGTCAAGGCACTGTATCGTTCAACAATCTAAAAGAAAATGGAAACAAGAGCAATGATAGCGAAATTTTGCACTACTTACTATAGCGTTATAGGAAATAATCAACTTTTGTTAAAACAATTGTCCATTTCAGAAATATTCTAAGAAAATTGTTGTAAATACAGAGTAAACTATCTACGGTGTACCAAAGTGGATCATGCTCTCAACCGCAGCAGAAAATTTTGTAATTTCTCTTCTCCGCAGTACCTAGTTTCATGATCATCACTCATTCTGCGAAGAATGCCTTCTTAATATTTTTTACTCAGCGTGGCCAATCCTTTTGTTACAAAACTTTACTACGCTGAGGAAAAAATATGAAACTTACATCTCCTGACATAACTTGTCGACATTAGGTATCACTAATTGTTCTTCTTCCTCCGCAGCTTTCCAACATGAGTCCTTTGCAGCAGCTTCTATAGCTGGTCCGATTTCCCGTTCATATCTCTTGTACAGGTTGGCTGATATCGGAGGAACATTCAAACAGGCCAATAGCTTGTTCAAAGCGGTTTCCCCAATGCCGGAGTGACCAGCACCTGAAAAAATATTTGAGATACTTTGGTTCTACTTAATGCATTTTTGATTATCAAATAGCCTTCTACAATTCATAAGGATAATATACTTACCCAACACAGCTTTTGTATTGACGTCGGCTCGATTTTTATTTTCTCTTGTGCCATGCATTTTTCCGGTGTGCACTCGTGTCAATGTTGAACACTCATCGCGGGAAATATTTAATATACAGTTCAAACCCATTCGCGATTCCTCTACTGTATTTCTCAAGAATATATCGTATTTTCTTTTTTTTATAATTCTATTTTCTCCTTTGCCGCTTTCCCCTTTTTCTTCGCTTGCTTTCTTTCCCATTTTTCGCGCCCCAAAGAATTCCCTTACATCTCTATTTTCATCTTTTTCTTTTACTGTCTTTTTCGCCGGGCGCCCTCTCCCTTTTTTCTTATACACTCTCCCTCCACTAGCCTCTTCCTTATCCTCTGCACACTCATCATTCTTATTCCTATCATGGCGCTGCTCTTCGCTTTCCTCCTCCCGCCCATCTACCGCTTTCTTCTCATTGTTTTCCCTCATAACCTCACTTTCACTACCTTCTTTCTTTTCTCTCTCTTCATTGTCCTCACCCTCTTCCTTGCCACTTTTTCCGCACATCCTTCTCCTCTTCACTTTCCGCACTTTTTCTCACCACTTCCACACCTCTTTCGCTTTTTCTTCCTGTCTATTTTCACTCTTTTGTCTCCTGCTTTCCGTACGCGTCCTCTCTCTCCGCCATCTATCCGTCCAGTTATTTCTCAAGAATATATCTTATTTGCATTTGATGCATTTAAAAAGTTCCGAAAGATATTTCAAGTCCACAATACGTCTTCCATCAAACGTAAATTTGAAGCTGGATGGGGAACATGGTGCGTTTTGTGCAAGATGCGTTTCACGCATAGCCGCCACGGCTTTTACTTCGAGAATCGCTCACTGTTTTGTAAACTGTTTCTGTAAACACGTTCAGCGCCGCTATGTGTCTATGTGTGAGAGCCCATTCATATATGACAGTTCTGTGTAGAGGCGTACAGTCTCTGTTGAAAGTTTTTGTCCTACCGCTTAATCTAGAAATAGGATATAGCTATACGGAGCGGGCAAAACTTTTGGCTCATATGTATACCGATAGAACGACCTTAACGTGATTTTCCATTAAACTTTCAATAAGTGTAATCTCGTGCTCTTGACGTATATTCTTGAATTTCCGATATTTTTCCATATCATTAAAAAACTCACGTGGATTAATACTGTCGCTAAGCTTAGGTACCTCTCCATTTGCCTGCAGATACTGTAATTGATTAGATATACCGTCGACCAACTGGTCGTTGTCTCCATTTGACTTCTGCGGTATTGTTTGCTGTTGTTATTAATATCGATTCAACTCACTATTTTTTGCTCTCCGTTCTTGTATGTCTTTTTGTAGTCTATCATTTTCGCGTTGTATATCTCACAAACGTAATTGTCGCTCCATTTCCAATTGCAGGCCTCCTGGTTCTCTCTCATGACCCATATTTTGTAAAACTTTATATGACATGTAAATATTCGAACAATTCTTAGTATTTATATTTAATAATTTTTCCTTTTGTTTTTATGTATACCAGAGCGTTTATATTTTGCTTTTGCTTCCGATATCAATGGTCCATCAACTATTTGCTTTTTGCGCGTTGGATCATGGATTATTGAGACCGACTTGTTTAACACTAATATAAATTCCTGCGACGATTAAGACCCTTTGCGAGCCATAAGTTGGGCGCCAATTGAATTCAATTCTATTCCACCACCGCTGTCAATTGATTTAGTTACATCGTTTAAATTGAATCAATTGCTTATTTTATTTATTGGAGCAACCAGTTGACTACTTGATCGAGCGATAGACAAATCAGATATCAGATAAACAATGCGACAGATACACCGACAATCTCCCAGCGTATACCTTATTCTGTTAATATTAATTTAATTATCAAATAGCGCGAAGAGCTTTATACTCAACTGAGTGCCTTCAGGTGTCTCGCAGTTGGCCACAACGTGAACCTCGGATCATAACAAGTGCTATTCCGTATGCCCCAATTGTTACTCCGGTCAGGTAGTTGATTGCGTCTGAGGTGTTGAGTTCGCTGGGCTCTCGTGGGTTGAGCGTGTAGATTCCTTCGTGATGTTTGGCGGAAGAGAGCTCCTCATTTTTTTTTTGCATTTATGATTTTTGTTTGAAAGTATAGTAGTTACATAAAGTGTTAACATGTTTAGGAGTTATAATTTCAATTATTTGCGATTTCGCATGTATTGCCTAACTCGATTCTGTCTTTCATTAGTTGTGGTTCTGGTGATTGATATGAGGTGAGTCTTTTAGTAGTGTATTTGGGGTTAAGAAAAAATAGTTTAAAAACCCCTATAATGTAGGTTTTTGTGTATTCTTATGAATAGCTTATTCTAAGTAAGAAAATAGATAAATATAGATTTCTTATTGAATATTTCCAAATATATACAATATTTACATAGTTATGTTTTGTTTATATTCAGGTCTATCTAGATCCGTTGTGGAAGCTTGTATTTGGCATAAGCATGTTTGTAGTTTATTTTGCAAACGTTGTTGAGTATTTCTAGATTCTGTAGTTTAGTAGTATAGACAGTGGCATAGCTAGGTGGACCAGGGCCCCGGTGCATAGAGAGAAAATCGGGCCTTCACCCCCTCTTTCTACGTAGCTTGAACTTATATTGACCGATTGGCCCTCAAACTTATAGATAGAGATAAGAAAAGAATACAGTGACTCGAACTTATTCCTAGTATCCTGGTAGGATAAGTCTATACGTTGTCTTTATGAGGGGTAGAATCCCTATGTGTTTAATCAATCGAAAATGGGAATAAATAAACAACGATGCACATGACAATATAAAATATTTATTATACCGATGAGATCAATAGACAGAAAAAAAAAGATTTTCAACAAAATTCTCAGTCAAATTCACAATCTCTTGCGCGCTTTAATTTTTGCAAATTCGTCTATAACTTCACTCAAATCCAAGTTTGATGCTGTTTTGTTTTCTATCGCAATCAATGAAAAATGTCGGAGGCGATCTTGTCTAATGCTGTTTCTTAAATGATTCTTCATAATCTTCAGTTTACTGAAAGATCTTTCTGCTCACGCGGAAGTAACCGGAATTGTGTGAAATAGTAGCATTGCTGTATACACTTCCGTAAGGTTACATTCAAGCATGCCAAATTTCGTTATAATTTCTTTACCAACTTGACGAATTGACCACGTCACCGTCAATTGAGGAATGACTAGATGATATACATCAAGAAATTAAAGCGATAAATTGGGTCCTATTACATGGGAATATTTCATATGAAACTGATCACATTTTGTGAGTAAAGTTTTTTCATCCATGCTGAGCAAATTTTTTGGAATTAAAAGTCGAACGTTTTGTTTATCCAACTGACTGATTATTATGTCGAGGACATTGTTGAAAACAGTAACTTTGAAGACTTCTTCCTGGTTTTGGAGTCGGTGATCAGAAGCCAATTCATAGAAATGCTTTTGAGTTTTTCTTCGTCGCTTTTCTGGAAAGGTAGGATCGATATATCATTTTTTCGCGGTTTCGGTGGCCTTGAATTTAAATGACTCCAAGCCATTTCTGTACTTTTTCAATTTATCTGTGGTTTCTTCCAAAGCCTTACTCGCCTCGTCCAAAACGATATCACGTTGTTGCAAAATTTTGGAAATATAATTGATCCTGTTTAATACGCTGTGTATGAATTCGCAAAAAAATACAAACTCAAAATTGCGCATTTTTGATTTTATAATTTCTGCTTCACTACGTTCGTCTTCACTGGATCTTTTCAGCGTTATTTCGGACAATGCTTTAATAATATCGAAAAAACGGATTTTGACTGCAGTTATTGTATTAACCCTGCTGGACCATCTTGTCGGATTCAATTTTTTCAAGGTAATTTCTGATTCGCCGGTGAATTTCGATAAGAGGCCCCAGCGCTTAATGCTGATTCCAAAGAAGTTAAACAAGTCTTGCATTATTGCAAAGAATTTTTGAATTTCAACAGAACCTCGAACGGCATCGTTCATTACCAAATTTAAATTATGACGCGCGCAATGTATGTATTCAGCATTTGGCAGAATGTCTTCAATTCGTTTTTGTACGCCATTGCACGCACCACTCATTACACTGGTCCTATCATAACCCTGACCGACACTTTTCGAAATCAAGACTCATTTCGGAGGACAACGTATTCACTTGATTGACCAAATCCGCAGCGCTGTATTTGGTGACTGCATGGAAACCTAGAAAAACCTCTCTTACATCAATATCGATTTGTTGTCCATTTTCCGATTTGGATATCACTGCATATCTTATGACAATGCTCAGCTGAACCACTTTTGATATGTCCTGCGTGGTATCCATGATAATGGTGAAAAATGGTGACGCCCTAATTTGATCCAATAGATGATTTTCAAGTTTAGTGCCCAAACACTCGATCATTTCATTTTGAATTGTTGAGCTCAGGTATTTTGTTGATCCTAAAAACATAAGGAATCTTAGAAAAAATTAGATTATGAGAACATAGATTATAAATGCAGCAAACAAGTTCATTTATTACCTTTAGGCATATCCAAAACTTGACGCGAGATGTGATCATATCTAGCAACGAGTTGTACAATTGAGAGAAGATTTCCGTGGTATCCTTCCTCACTCAGATCCTCTCGACGTCCTCTCAAAGCCAAAAAACTCCTCGCAAGAGTAATTATGATGTCGAATGATCTCCGAAGAACTTGTCTCCAAAATGATGCTTCTTTGCGAATTTCACTTCAAGTTCCTTGTCAATGGTTGAACTTTTTTGCCACGCTTCATATACAGCACATGCCTCCGCGTGTGTTTTCGAGGAACTATGTTGCTTAACTCTATCTGATGAATGCCTCCAGTCCCGAATACCCGTGCACCATACATTTATTTGCGAAGCAAACGACCAACAGGGTTGGCAGTAGGCAGCATCCAGCATTTTTGAGTAGCATATCCAAAAACGATCAACTGGCCCGTATTTTTACGTAGAAACATAATACGTTTCTGAAAAGCTCCTGTCATGGTGGGGGTCCTTCGGAAAAGGTCCTGAAGGTTTCAATGGTCCTTTGTCAAGAATTAGCCGTTTTTCGTTGTCGTTCAATTTCTTGTTTATGAGCTTTCCCAAGTCATTTGAAATTTCAAGAACTTCAGAAAATGTAGAGATGGATGATTCCTGTACTGTTGGTTGCGCGGAAACGTCGACGTAGTCATTTTCAGCAGTGGCATTGATGAGAGTTATTGATCTTCTCGAACCGCTTTATTAACTGACACAGCCGTGACCACGCTATCACTACATAAACACTCCCCACAGTTGTCACTTTTGGCAGATATTTCTGCCCCGGAAGGAACTGTAGCTGAAAGAGGTTTCGTAAAAAACTATCAAGCTTCGGCAGATTTTTTTTACTTTCTTCTGTTTCCAGACGTTGTTTCCGCTTTGAAGCACCGCTGCGTTCCTTTTTTCTCTTCATAATTTTCAAATTTTAAGTATCGAAATTTCAAAAGCTCAGAATACTTACTGTCTTTTTTATACATTGCGTGTCAATGTTCAATAAAAATGACAGCAAGTTCAACGAAAAACCATAGGACAGCTTGTTTGGTCATGATGCGGTAGAGAGTAAAGTTCATCAGTAATCATATATTAATACTATTATAAGATCAATATCAGTTCATCATAATGAGATATTATAGTTTCTATAATAGTTCGTTTGTCAATTCAAACTTGAGTTTAGAAAAACATTCTTCACCTCTCGATGAAGTTGAGAGTTATTATAGATATACCGTTGTGTTGCCACCTGTTTCATACATGTTTTATCATCAGGAAATTTTTTTAGTAAAAATGAGTTCTAGCAGAATATGATGCCAGATGGATGAATGTATGGAATAGATTTAGTGGTGATACTTGATGAAATACGGCTGGTAGTAGGGAATTACGACAGTCAGAGACACACCTTGCGTCAACTATTATCGTCCGTCCCAAAGAGTTCAAAACATTGCAATGAATATCATAGATGAGATCACATGCAAGGTGAAGGCCAATGAAAACTTAACTAAAAAGTTGATGGGTGGAATTGATCTCACCACCGTCAGCACGTGAGCTTATCGCTGATCCAATGTGCTACAAACATACTGAACCAAATAACGGTAAAAAATAGCACAGGCTCATCAAAGACGCTTGGCGCATGTGTTGAAAGTCTTAAATTAGGAGTTTTGTTATTGTTAATGTGCATTTAACATCATAAAAACAAAATTCTTGTGAGCAGGCTCGAGGTTTGCCAGCTTCGGGAGCTGACTGCTCCTTTCTTTTCAAAGCTTTGGGGGCCACCTGAGCTTCGGGGCCCTGGTGCACTGCATCTCCTAGCCCTACGATCACTACGCCACTGGAGATGCTACAAAAATGGAGGACACATTAGGCCAGGCGTACTCCGAAATAAAATCTGGAAAATACGAAAGTTGTGTGAAAATTATAATAGTATGAAGAATTGGTGCAGATATACCTATTCATAATTTATCCCAAACAGAATTGCTGGGTGATTACTGACAATATTTAATAAAAATGGTTGAACTGTTGAAAATCACGTTTTTTCACATAAAATCCCTCACTCAGCGAAAACTATGCCAGATACGATAAAATTATACATAAATTATTTTGCAGATCACAAAATCACCTACAAAAAAGTTCACGACGATCCGATGCAAGAATCAATATGTGGGGTGTGGAAGGTATCCAAACGTAGGTCTCTGAAACGTGCAATTTTCAGTGCCGCGCGCGAGTGGCGGCCGGGATGCGTTTAACTAACAATTGGGAGACAAAAAAAAGCAGTGACGTAGAAAATTAAAAAAAAATTCACCTATCATCTAGACAGTATGAAAAATTTTCAAGACCAATTTTCACTAACTTTAGTGCCCTCCCCAATGTATCCTATCAACCAGAGATTTTTCGGGTTTTTTGCAACTTCTAGGTTTTTTTTTCCTCTGAAACAGGGTATATCGTTTTTTCACCGTTGTTCAAATTTTTTGGGTCAGAAGTCGAAAAACCCGACAGAAGTGACCTACTTGTTCCAATTAAGAGTTAAAAAATGGTAAAACTCACTTTTTTGCAACTTCATCATTCAATCATGACCAAGGAACTATTTGTTGATGGAGTTTTTTTGAAACACATTGTCGTCAGACTATCGAATACGCTGTATTTTACTGAATTCAGAATATATCGACAGTTTTCTGCGTAAAACTTTTTTGTTGTTAAAAATTCGATTGTTTATTTAAAAATTATTAATTCCATGGCTTAGTAAAAGGTAACAATTGGTTCTCACGTAATTCAACCTGCTCTATTCATTGGAACTATTTTCAGACGGTTCCCACTATTTGTTGATTGTTTCTTGAATGAACAAATTGCTATAAACCATTTTTACAGGACTCCCAAAACGGAAAAATTGAACTAATACTTATTTACTCTGAACAAAATTCACTAAATAAAAGATCTAACTATTTTTCGATATCTTCATTATTTCTCAAGTAAATTCTATTATAACCATCAGGGTTGTATCCCACGACGTGAAACAATGGTTAGTAATGTTAATAGCAGCAAGAAGGAATTATTTTGCATTTTTGGAATCGATTTTATTCTCTATCAGATGAAGATGCTAAATTTCATTCGAAAGTAATTGAGTGCGCGTAGCATACTTTGCCGTTTCGCGTCATAGAGAATAACCCTGATGTTAAACATCAGAATTGGCCGACTAAACGCCGATGCTATTTGTATCATAATTACTGTATGATTTTCTCTCTATATGTAATTAAGTAATTAAACAAAAGTAATTATTAGTTTACATTGCTAAATGGATATGATAAGAATTATTTTTCGGGAAGTTCCATGAAACCTCGAACCGATGCATTAGCACAGATGAGATGGGGCCAGTTCAACCGTACTTCAACTTAGCTTTAGTTTTGAAAATAGTACAACGGTTAGTTGTTTCCGTTGTGATGACTGACAGCGGCCAATCAATATGCGTCGTTCCCTAGAATCGAGACGAGTTCAAGTCCCTTGGAACTGGCCCCTTGCTCACTATTCCATTCGCGCATTGATGAATGGGGACTCAATAATGGCCGTGCCAAGTCTGTTCGTATTGAAAGTAACGAATTCATTATTTTTCTAATTATCGGTGAATAAATTGATAGATATGAATTCTATATTATATTTTCATAAAACTCCATAAAATTATACGTATTATCATGAACGGTTGTTTTATCACAGAAAGATCTAGATACGGATTGTTTCATCTCATATAGCACTTCGTACATACCATTTGCTTGGCAAAATAATGAATGATATTGCGATTTCAAATCTTTTTGTAGTATAGCCATGATAGAATATTATTGCAACTGCTTCAAATAATATATAACAACCACGTGCGCGTGATTGCGCCGCCTTTTACAGCGTAGCTGTTTTTTGTCTGGTTTCATTTGTTTTTGTTCACACTATAGTGATCTTATTATATTTATATCTTTGATATCTGGAAGATACAATTCGTCATGATTCCAACATCATTACATGATGTAAGGGGACTTTGGTATAATGTAGACTCGTACATTCCAGATTATACAGTAATGTCCCATATAATTCGTTTGAAGCTTTGTTTGAATCTCGCTTTCGGTCGAACTGCAGATGCCGTATCTGATTGAAACGCAGGAACTTAAGATCCGTCTAAATCCGGTGTACCGAAAATCTCCCACAATTATCAGTAGCATCGGCCTTTTTAGATCTCAACGCTTATGCGACTGTCATGTTCGTGTCAAGTTTGTGATAGTTAATATGGAGTTGGCGCGAGTGAAATGTGTCGACATTTGGATCCTTAACACTTACTTGACATGCATAATCACAGAATTGACGCGAATAGGTGCTGCAACATTACGATCCTTGACGACAACTTGACGTTCATTTTCCGGTCAGTTTCGTCATTATGGACACAGAATCGGCGCGGATAATTTATTTAAGTTTTGATTCATGATGCACACTTGACGATCATTTTCTCGTCGACTTTCAAACTATTGACTCAAAGTGATCGCAATTAATCTACGCTGACATTCAAAATTACGACACCATTGCGACACTAGAAGGCAAGTGCATAGATCCCACAAAATGATTTGATTATATTTAGTTTTGAATAATGTATTTGAATTTTCGCAGGATGATTTGATTATTGCTGCTATTTTTATATTGAATGGGATTTGAAATACGATTGATATACATAAGATGTGACAATATTAATGCCTAATTTTTTTATATATTCTTCATATATATTTTCATATTCCGTCATCGAGAAACCTTTGATATCTAGATTAGAAAACGATTTTGATCAATATACATCTTGTATATATCATTTTTTTTTGCAGTCACTGTTGTTGCAGGTTGGATTCTTAAAGTCGACACATATATTACGTTAACTTTTTGCTAAAGTCTACGTCAATTCTGTGACAATACACCGTCAAGTTGCTATCAAATTGCTTTCAAGAAATAAAACTATGGAGGGTAGAGATAAAGAGGAGTGTCTGTTATGGGTCTACAGTGGAAAAAGTGTCCATAAAAATGCATGAAATAACAGTTCAATAAATTTCCAGAATGGCGCTGATCGCAATCAGAGTAAAACCTGAAATTGGCTATTTGAAAAGAAATGAAGTGAGCTGAAAGGGAGTAGTGAAATGTAGAAGTTGTTAGGTCGATTAAAGTAGTCATGACAAATATTGCAATTAAATGCTCGATTGAGAACGTAGTGAAACAAACGGTACCAATTAGCCAAAGATAGAGTTAAGATGCATCGTAAAAATGCGAAATTATTAACTTAAGGTCCAGTCATTCATATTTTTTACTACATTCAAAAGGCAAAGAATCGTATATCAAAACTTGTATATGTTTTTTCTAAGATTTATAGTTTATTGATAATAAATTCTAAGTTTATGAAATATTAGTTACCTATATTATTTTAATATTATCAATAATTTATTTTATATTCAAATTTTAAAGTACGTTTGTACTTGAAACAATTCTGAGCTTGTTACTTCGAAGTTTATTAGCAGATTTGAGATTATTTTTAAATAACTTTTTTAATATCTATAAGTTTCTGTAGTATTTATATATATATATGTATTTATACATGTTATGTTAGCTTTGGACATCAATTTTCTTCTTTGCATTCATTAATTTGTGAATTTATTGTTAATGTTTTCATTTCTTACTCTTGAGGTATTAATTGATAAAGTTATTTTTCATGAATCACTTACAATTCCAAAGTTCATTCATTCATACCTACTAATGCAGTGTTTTCATAAACTTTTATAAATTATTTATTTATGTGATAATATTTTTATTGTCATTAGGGCACTCTTAGTCGATGGGATGGTTTATATCCGCACATCATTAAAATATCACTCGAATTTTTTAAAAACAGCGCCTCCACAACGCGGGTGTATATCTTTCTCTGTTTAATTCTATCCTACTCGAACAACTTTTGGCGGTCCATACGGAATTTAGAACTTTTGCTACAGTAGCGCCATCTTAATTTCCCTCAGTTTTGCGGACACTTTTAATACACAGAGAGAGTTCTCCTTACCTCTACCCTCCATAAATAAAACGGAAGCTCCCTACGGAGTCGTCGGCCATCCTTCTTTTCTGACATCCAAATCGTCGACTTCGGTCCATTCAGATGTTTTATCTATTCTCAACATACTTTTGAAATTTATAGTATCATTCACTTGAGCGGAACGAAATACGGCACTTATCACATCATATTGTTTATCACAAATTAATATTTTGGTAGACGGAATAGCTTTCAGAAATCCTTCGTCATATTGAGAAATACCTTTGCTAGTGCTCGAGGATACATTTAATTGAACTATTAATATTTGATTGACAAGAATAATTTCTATTCTCCTGTGGATTTTAACGTCATTTGCTGAACACATGCTACAACTGCCCGTATAAATCCGCCAATGACAAAACGAATCGACAGTGAGATCTTGAATATTGACGATTAGTTTTTAGAGGGGCACTGGTGAAGACATCTTTCATCATTTTTTTGGTACTTACATATTTATAGTTCTCACATCGTTCTATATGTCTGAGTTCAATATTTATACTAGTTTCCTCAGATCGCGATTTTGTTTACAAAGAGCCTCGAAAATTTGCAGTGGATCGTGTTTTAGATCATTGGTAAATTGTTTTCCAGCATATGGACGTACGAGTAGTGAGCTCACAATGTCCGCATCAGTAATATACGCAGTGAGTGCTGTATGTAATGCATCTTTGGGGAGCTTCTATTGAGAAGAATCTTTCTCAGTACAGTACAATGAAATACACACTGAATGGTAGCATTAGCATAACTGGAAACTCCATCGCTGTTCTGCAGTCTACAGATTCGCCATTGCTGAGCACGTGCTGGTGACTTTTTGTTATCTAGATATCCTATATCGTTCTCAGAAACAGTCCATATACAATCTATACAATCACGTACTTCCGGTCAGCGCCGCTCTGTAAATATAATCTGTAGCATGTCTGGCCTGAATGCCTTCCTCAGAGGATTATATTTTTCCATTGCAGGTCGGCTGGCTAGTGCTTGATGAGGATCGAAGTTGATCAAATGAGAACCTTTCAATGTTGTCAACCAAAATAATGTAACGCATGTCTGACCAGTACTGAACATAGCATTGCCGACATCCATGACAGCAATTGACAAACTTTAACCGTGAATCTTATGCACAGTACCAACATGGGCAAGGCTTACTGGAGATTGCTTCGTATGACATAAGCTCCGTCCATAATTTCGAATTTGACACTCACCCGTTCAATCACACATTCTACGCCGGAGCTTAAAACGATAGAGTTTTTATGTTACCATTATCTATTGATTTAGATACTTTCGTAACTTTATCCATTGCACCATTCACTAGTTCTAAAGTAACATTGATATTCCGTCGTATGATTAACTTCGCGCCCAATTGAATGATTATGCATTTCGTTAGACCAGCGGTGCGAGTGGCGTCTTCGTCATATTTATGCAAAAGCTTTTGATCTGATGTCACTGAAAATTTGAGACAATCAATAGAGTCATAGGCATTGAGCAATAATTCTTCAGTCGAAACTTGCCCTAGCATAATAGCATTGAGAATGTCGCATTGCCTGCATGTAAGAAACAAATAGATAGTATCCAAAGGCAAATTATTGGTATATACACTCAATGCGCGCAATCAGTCACTATATGATGAATGTGGATCGATTCCAAACTTGCTAGTGCCGAGCAGATTGACATCATCACATGTCAGAGCTCCGATCCGTAACCGAGACAACGGGTCAGCATATGCTTTGTCCCCTCTTTGTCACATATTAATACTTAACTTATCGTACGAAAACAAATGTGTCCATAGATTGATATTTTCTAGCGAATAAACGAGTTCCTTCACCTCTGACGAAGATAATTGGACATAAACGGGGTCTTCCTGGACAGGTGGAAGTTGCTGTAAGTCCCCGTAGCACTTTGAGGGCTCCGTCTGATAATTCGCTATATACAGGAATCTCATCGTGTTCAAGTAGTAAAGAAAATATCCGAAAAATAGTTCCACCAGTTATTTTCCATGCTGCGATTCCTGTAGCAGCAGTTACTGTTGTCTCCTTATCGAGTTCTTTCTCAATCCAGGATCGCAATACGTCAATAAGGAAACTTTCGCCAAGAAAGTACCAACTTCCAACATGAAACAGCTTCCTGTCAACATTTGTGAATTTGGTGGAGAATTGACAACTGTAGTCATGTTTGCGTTGACATTCAATGAATCAACGGAAACCATTAGAGGTAAGAGATTCAGTAATTGAAAAAAGTCGGCGTTTAAGGTTAAGGAATATCCGTATAAAAATTGTGATTATTTATACGTTATTTGTGATAGCTAAATAATTTCACTTTAAATGAAAATGTTTATGAAAAATCGTGAGTCACGAAATGGTTTCTCATTTCAGTTGTTTCGATTTCAATAATATCTTCATTATTGATGTAAATTGTCGATAGTATCGATATGGCCAATCAGGGACTAGGGCCCGGTTCGCGAAGGCGCTAACTGCAGTTAGCCAACTCAGTTAGCTTCCCCCACTACTTTGCAGCCTAACTCAATTAGCCCCACGGTCTTACATACAGGTCTTGAAACGAAGCCCGTGGGATGGCTCATTTCACGGGCGGTAAATTATCTCACCGTGTGACCACCAGGGTAGCGCTGTGATCAAGGGATGGATAATCAGCGCATGCGCAATGCAGTCTATCAGAGTGGAATGGTGCGAAAATTTTGGCTGTATCATGGAGACTTTAAATGTTTTGAAAATACCAAAAACCGAGGTAATTCCTTGTATCAAGCTTCTCATCACAAATACTATGAGCATTCTGGTTCATGACAAGGTAAGTAATAATAATTATAATTAATTATTTCTATGTAATGCCTCAGCACAATCAGCATAGCATCGCAATGAGGTTATCTAAAAATACTGATGGGTATAATTTATTTAAAAATGGAATATTTTCTCTATTATAACGGATTATTATTTGTTTCATTTTTATTATTTATTTTTCTTCTATGTAATTAATTATACTAACTATACTATTAATCATGTTCATTTCATGACGTAACCATACTTCGCAGCCTTTCAAAGCCAGTTTTGTATTCGAAATTTCATCTATTTCATCTCGAATGAAAATGGTAAGTGCTTGTTTAGGACGAGTTTCTCGATTATTCTACTTTTTTCGGGTATTTTGTTTTTATTTTTTACTTTCTTTTTTTGAGTTCTTTCTCGATTTGGTGCTTTATAAATATCCTCTTGCCTATTAACTATAGTGTCAGCTGACCTGTGGCTATTTTAGCTAAGTTCATACGGTCCCTTTATCATTCCCTTAAATAATTGTAGGTAGATCATAGATTCTTATGTTGATATGAATACAATAATCAACCATTTTTTATTTTTATAGATAAACATTGGTCATCCAGAAATAAACTCCCTGTACAATTCATTACCCAGAAGACCGTCTGGTGAATATGTAGTTGTCTACAACATGTGAGATTTCGTTGTTCCAAAAGAAGTAAGCCCTAGTATTTGTATTTGTTTTTCTCGGAAAAACCCTTTAGTTGTGTTTTTGTGTGAAAAGTGGTGGCAAGTTTTGCACTTTTTTCAACTGTGAGGGGTATAACTTTCTTTCATATATTGTTCAACATTGAAGTATGTTTCATAATGGGGTTGTTGGAAAAAAATTGTAAATATAAACGTTACGCATTCCCGAAACGATTACACAACTAAAAACGCAAACGTACATCAAGAAATATTGGAAAACCCCACACCAACAAATCCCAAACGAACACGAAACAAAAAATAAAAAAACACATCAACAAATCCAAATGAACGCGAAATTGGAAAGAAAAACACACTAAGAAATCTCAAACAAACGGAAAATAAAAAAAAACCTACACCAATAAATACCAAATGAACGCGAAACGAAAAAAAAAAACCAATTAATCCCAAACAATTGCGAAATAAAAAAATACTCACACCAACGAATCCCAAACAAACCCGAAATTGGACCAAAAACCCCACACAAACAAATCTTGAACGAACGCAAAATAATAACAATCTTGCACCAACAAATCCCAAACGAACACGAGATTTAAAACAAAAACCTTCACTAATAAATTCCAAACGAACGCAAAATTGAGCCAAACACCCCACACAAACAAATCTGAAACGAACGCGAAATAATGAAAAAAACCTATACCAATAAATCCCAAACAAACGAGAAATTAAGAAACAAAAACCCACACCAAGACATTTTGAAAAAAAAAACACTAAGAAATCCCTAACGAACGCAAAAAAAACATATAAACAATTCCCTAACGAACACAAACTGATTTTGCGTTTTATTACAAATTTTTTAAGAATTATATTATTAATATTTTCTATATTTGCTTAGTGAATGTATTAATTTATACTACATATAGGACGTCAAATAACGAATGTTGCAATATGAGTTAATTTCTCAGGTAAATTTCCAAGACGATTCTCAGTTAATTCTTACGCTCAAGGATGAGGACGTGCCTCATGGTGAAAACGACGTGCTCGTGGACGTCACATGAAAGTCGACGACCGTTATAAATGTAACGTTCAATTAATCCTGGTTACAGCGCCTACAATGCAGTGAATTTCGATGATAAATTTATTTCTTGAAGGGTCAAGTCCTAGAATTGTATGATGAGAAGTTCCAGGGTGATGATATTCGGCCTTTCGATGATATTCCGAACTCCGACCACGTGAGAAATCATGGCGAGAACGCGCTCAAAACATGATGGTAATGTATTTTTTAAATGAAACTAATTTCGCGTGTTTTACATTCTAGAATATTTCAGCTGAAGCAGACGGTGTAGATGAGAAAATTTTGGTCCATGACAGTAGATTTTTATTATTATTTTTGTATTTTTAAAAAGTATTTCTATTTATGTTACAAGAAATAGGTGCATTCGATGATTGAAGTTTATTTATAAATGATTTCATAAAAACATGATGATTGTCATTGAAACTATGTTGTATAAGAAAAATCTCAAGTAGTGAAAAAATCGTTTTTACATATATGTTTATGAATAAAAATAAATTAAACACGATATACAGAAAATTGAAATAATATTTACAATCTACACGAAACAACCTATTCCTACTTCGATTAAAAAAATATTTTTTTCCACGTATGTTTCAATCCGTTGGATTTTTCTTTTTTTCAAGTAGTGCTTCAGGTACTTTGCAGACAATTAAGAAAAAGTGAACACATGTTGTCAGAGAAAACGATTTTGTTCTTGGTGGTTTGCCAATTTTGCCAATTTTTTCTGAACAACGAATTTGGGTTTCAGTTTCTTATTCTCCTGCTGGGCATTTTGCCTCATTCGCAAACGAATATAATATATTACAGCATTGAGATAAAACATACTGCGTTTGTTTTAGCTCAACAATGTCAGGAATAACGGTCTTCCATTTATTGTATTGTTCAATATTTGACGGCACTTTAAGCACAGAACATTTTTCTGGCACTTTGGTTTTACCGGTTTTGCACCGCGGTACCGCACATGGTTTCACCATTTTCTGAGACGCAAAAGCGTCTCACACGCCGAGTGTCTTTAAATTCTTCATTATATATATTAAATTTGAAATAAATTACACTCTAAACTTAAAATAAATTAAATTCTTAACTTGCAGTAGTAATTGAATGTTAAATTTCAAAAAGTAATTAGGGGTCAATAACACGGAACGTTTTTTAGCTCAGTATTACACACGGTATCACTCAGTGTCACTCACTCGCAGATCATAGGTTATGTTTTATTCAAATATGATGGTGCAACGCATTTCTATCCCCACCTATGTGCATCCCTAGATCACAGCGCCGCGCCTCGGTACTAAAAACCCGGAAAACAAGCGAGCCAACTCGTGCTGTAGGAAATGCGCTTCGTTTTAAGACCTATATGTAAGACCGTGGTCGTAACATGCGGATAAATTGGCGGCTCGGCAACAGGCAGCGTGCAGCGCCTCTCGACTCCGGCAACCCAACCACCAATCAGAAATCGATTAATCGATAAAGATAGCGATGATTGGGGCTGTCAATCATCTAGAATTTGCATAGGGATTTGATTGGATCCTAGACCAGGAAGATGTCTAGGATTGGCCTAATTTATTCACAAAGGATATTAATATACGGAAGCGAAGGCGCTGAGACCTCACTTCCACCGGGATCGCCAAGCGAGCTAGAGTATACTGAATGTGTGTGTTGTATGATCTTAAATTGTAATAAATTATTATGTTGTGCGGAAAGTCATCATTAAATGTGCTTTGCTTGTTTCAGATTAGTTATATTGAGTTGCAATAAGTTACGGTAAATTCAGTTTGTGAGTGTGATCTACATTTGTCCGTGAGTGTTGAGCCACAAATTTTCATTGCCTATGTTAAAATGGGAAAGTAGCCATTTTGGTCCAAAGTAATGATAACGAGTAGTAATTCGGTCGTATTAAAATTAATCGAAAGCATTGTTCGTTGTTTACCTGTCCATTCCGCGCATGTTTTATCCGGAAGATAAAACATTTGTATATTGAAATTGAGGAAAAAAGGGACATATTATTAATTTATCAAGCATATTATAGAATTAATCGGGGGATTTGTCTCCATTGTTGCGGGGTAGTGACAACAAAGGTGCGAGAGAGACATAGATCGACGTCGCCTTAAGGGTCATTATTGTAATGAGGGTAAAACTCGACCAGACTCTCGATCGCATCATTCTTAACCGCATTATTAGTTGAATTTTTATCTTCTTCTTTTGCAAATACGGAAGCAAATAAGTTCCGAGAGTTTATTAATATTTTGTTTAATATTTTAATTATTTAATTATTGTATTATTTTATATTACGGAATCTATTATATTCCGAATAATAATTTCAATTGTGTTCATTGTTTAAATATTCTTTTCTTTCTATTTATATTACGGATTATTATACCCATCTGTTTGATTATTTAAATAAATAATTAATTATTGATTGTAATAATTAATTGAAAATTATAATTTGTTGATATCTGTTATTTTTCTATAAAGCAGATAATAAAAGTAATTCGGGACTCTGACCCTCAATTACTTTCCGTTCATTATTAGGTACAGTCAGAGTGGCATCCCGAAGCCTGACGGCCCCCTTTTGCCCATAGAAAGACTTAATAAAAGAGTGCAGCGTCACAATATGTACCCATAATTCCATTAATAATTTGTTGTTTGTTTTTTCAGATATTCGACCCAGTAAGTACGTGTGGAGTATGCGAGGAAATTGTGGACGACCGAATGATTTCGGAACATAGATGTGTGCAAGGTTGTCTCAGTGTGGTCCAGGATGAGAGAACAAAATATTTCTATCCACAATGTGGTGAATTGATTAAAAGAAATTGCTCACGTTTGGAAGTTATTGAATATAATTATAGAAAATTATTTGAAATATACTATAGTTTGCTATTTTTACCAAACTTTTTATTTAGAAAATGGGCCAATAATAAGACGCAGTCTCAGGGCAGATGGAACTGAGAGTATAGTTGAACAACCACCAGGGTCGGGTGGTGAGAATAACACTCTCCGGGACATCGAAAAGTTGTTAGAAGAAGTGGCTGCCCGAGTGGGCCTATGAAATTCCACACTGCCCATAGACCAACGAGGTCGACCAATTGTCGCACAGTTATGGCAGGATGTATCGGACGCATTAGATGGTAATAACGCATCATGGTCACTATTCTTTTGCTTCAGTATTTCCTGCTCTTGATCTGCTGCGAATTGGATCACAATTAGAGGATTCATTCAACACATTTCTTTAGAACGTCTGAGTGTCGCAGATGCGAAACAGAAATGGAAAGTTCTGCGCGACAGTTCCCATCGTGAAGTATGTGATGAAGGCTTGCCAAGCGATTCCGGGCAACTGGCGAAGAAAAAAAAATGGAAACATTTTGACCGGATGGCATTTCTGAGGAATACGACGAAACCAAAGAAGTAAAAATAGTATCATATCTTGATATTTCAATTGTCTAGTATCTGCTATTGGGATTAAAGGGCTTTTCGCCATTTACATTAATAAAAAAAATTACAATACTGCATCAAACGTTACTAAAGCTGCCAATGCGCACATAGAAAATACTGCACCAGTACGGGGCAAGAAGAGAAGTCGTAAGTACATCACATCAGGTTGAACGACATGAATGTCACTCGCTTTTCTTGATTATGTCCATTCCTTCTTTCTATCTTGAATTTTAATACGGTTATATAATTCGCGATGTTTTGTTACGTCCCCGCATCGTCTTTACAGCTGTTCTACCAACTGATACCTACCTTACCATAAGTAGAAGTAAGGTGATAAAAGAGATTCATGTACAACCTACCTCATACACATTTTCTCCATAAACCAACAAACTTATGTAGAAATACGAAATATACATATATATAGATATACGCTACATCTCAGAAACACTACAAAGACCAAATCAACAAACGAAAATATGAATTCAATTATATATGTAATCGACAGAAAATAAGAATGAGTACATATATAATTAACACGCACTAGTAAGTAAATAACAACCATCATTAATATAGTAAAGACCCATTAAGTAATTAATACATAAGTAACAATTGTAATAAATTACCAATATTATAAATCACCAATCAATACCAACGTAATTAATTCATAGGTAATTTATGCATAAATGGCATCACTAACCAATAATACGAATTACTCATTTATGCATAAATTACATCAACAAAATAATACAAATTAAGCATAGGTAATCTACACATAAACTAAAACGATAAGCGATAAACAATATACTATAACACAAGGGTGGAAATGAATCAACCCATGATAATAACGCTGCCCATGCAGCTGAATCAATAAGTTCCCCTCGGAACGCATAGATTAATGTAGGAAATAAGATAAGAACACGCTTCTCGTGGGAACGCATAGATTAATATAGAAACTAAGATAACAATAAGTCTTCGGGAATGCATGTTTTATTAGAGAAAATAAGATAGCCAAGATTCCCAAGAGCCATTATCTAATCCTGAGAAACCGTGGACCCAAAAACAAGATCACGCTATTTGCGATTGGGGACTTACGTCCAATCGTGAAGCACCGATAAAAACTTGCGGGTCCAGCGCAAAGACGCCTGACTCAATCACCCCCTCTTCGTTAAAAAACACGCGTCAACGGATACTATATAAAGTATCGCGCACAGGCAAACTCTCTCATTATCCTTATTTCATTTCGTAGAGACTTATTCAACTCATTATTCAACACAGTCAATTCGTTAAAACTCTTATTCACTGCAAGAATTTCTCAAACTAACTAACTCAATCAAAGAACATCAGACTCGCGTTTCTTCCTAAGAACATTCAAACTTAAATCAGAACCTCCAGAAGAAACCAGTCATTAACACTAAGAACGTAATCGCTCTTGAGAATTCGAGGCATAAGCCTATAATATAAAAGCAGTGTATAAACTAAGTGTAACATCAGTGTAAAACCAGTAACACTAATAAATATATTAATTATAAACTATAACATTGACTGTGAGAATCTTCTTCAAATTCACCCGCGCATAGCGGGCTTGATCATCCGAACATATACCTATATATGTTAGAGTTGCGAGGAACAGTCGGTAAGTGAAGAGAGTGACCAACTAAGACTCGCACCGACCAGTGGCATCCTGGTCAACATCGCCTCTAAATTCACTTCCAACTTGGAAAATATCTACGACCTGTCCCCGGGACGTATAAGTTTATCACAACTATATTTTATCGCGTAATGAAAAAAGAAAATTTTTACTTCGCATCTTTGATCATTTTTAAATAAGTATTTCAATTATAATATAATGTTCATTATGTAAACATATGACGCGAGTGTCAATTCCTTTCTTTAATGTGATTCTTTCGTATATATTATATTCTTTCGAAATATTCCAAAAACTGTAGCCGGATATCAGCTGTTATCCTAAGGTACCTATGAATGGTGCAAATACCAACATTTTGAAAAGCTGAAGTCCCTTCATCCACGGATTTCCGACATGAACTCTTGATAAGAGATCCATCACACTGTTCTCTATCCACTTTTTCAGTTGTTAAGAATGATGCACCCTTTATCAGATTTTGTTTTCGGAGCCATCAATGTAAAACTACAGTTGCTGTCACCATTTTCAACTTTTGCGATTATAGGTCTCCTATATATTCGCCATTGAGCAGCTAATATGCCAAAAGTGTTTTTAATTGTTCTTGCGCAACTCAACCTATAGTTGAAAACTTTTTCTTCTCTTGTCAGACCATTTTTCCCAGGAAATAGACGCATCAGATATGGGCTCAAAGGGAACGCCTCATCTCCAATAATTACATATGGGTATTTCGAACTTCCATTATAAATTTTGTCTGGAGGTGGCACATCCATTGCTCCTTGTGCGAATCGCTTTCCCATGTGTGACCGCTTGAAAACACCGCTATCGCTGTCCCTGCCACAAGCCCCGATATCAACTGACGAAAATATGTAATTGGCATCGCATATTGCCATGAGGACGATACTATGCGATTTCTTGTAGTTATAATATGCAGAGCCGGAGTGAGTAGGACTCGGTACTAACAAAAATTATTTACTCTCATCTCCACAAAAATATGTTATGGGGCTTATTTTGAAATACCAACATAATATTATATGACTGGCTTTCGTATCTGTATCACGACGTGTTTACCGTCTATTGCTCCAATACAGTTAGGAAATTGCCACTTTTTGTTAAAATCACAAGCAATGTTTTTCCAGTCCAATTCGTTGCATGGTGCCAGCACAAATGGCATTAATACTTGCACATAATGCTTCACATGTTTCTGAAATAATTTTGCCTACTGTACTCTGTCCAACTAAGTAATGGTATGACATAGAGGTCATACTATCGCCGGTAGCCAAATATCTGGAGAGTGAGTGAAAAATTTATTAGTTATGAAAGTAGATGTAAATGGGAATTTTTATCTCCAAGCACATGATATGACTACCTTAAACATATTGCAAAACGTTGTTCCACTTCGATTGGTTCACGAACAGTGTCTTGATGCACGATCTTTGAAGCCACAAGTGTCAATAGTTCCTCAAATTGGGTGGAATTCATGCGAAAATAATTGCGGAAAGAATCATCATCTAGTTTCAATATTGGAAATGATGCATGGTAAAATCCATGAATTCTTCCCCGACTCAACAAGACAGATGTCCAAAAACGTTCCAATCATCATTTTCTTTTTCCGGATTTCTGTTGAATGCCGATGAACTATTTGTGCGCATTGTATTTGCCACTGATATAATTCGTCTTCATAAGACATTATTGGGCTTTCACTATTTACGCTAAGGCCCGGTTTATGAAGGATAATCCCAATTAGCTAATCCTGACAAGCAATGGCGGCTGAAATTAAGTTCCCCCACCGAAGTCTGAAACTGAAGCGCCGCGCAGTGGCGTTCTTCGCCACTACAGTTTGAAGTCTCTTCGAGTGCAGCGAGTTTATCCTAACCTCAAATATGTTAATTCCCATTATTGAGTATCATAAACAGAAGTACCCAAAATCGTCCAACGCGCAGCTAGGGGCACCAGGGGCGATAGGAGAAGGGACTCAAGGTGGGAGAACTTAATTTCAGCCGCCATTGCTTATCAGGATTAGCTAATCGGGATTATCCTTCATAAAACCGGGCCTAAGTTTTACTATCGCTGCACTCTATTGTGAATTTCGAGGTTATGTCTGTCCGAGCTACAGAAATTTGCTACTGATACCATATTTCATGCACAGCAGTAGGAACAAGTAGCGGTTTGTTTGAATCTAGTAACTATGATCACGTGATCATTTTGCTGTGGCAGCAGGATGCTCCATGAATTGGTACCTTAACTCATACACTGATTATGACAGGCGGGAACTGTATGATTTCGATATGATCATTCATGGTTATCTTGTTTTAGACAACCCACTAATGGCTGGTCAAGAAGCACAGAATCCCGACATGAGAGGTAAGAAACAAAAGATTCCACGATCACTTCCATTGACATTCACAAACAATTATATGATGAAATTCTATGACATTGGAAGGAGAGTGTCTCCACAATATCGTCACATTGATTGAAAAGCATTTTTGCAACAGCATATTTTCCGATTCCATGCCAACATTATCACGGTATGACAGATTACAACTGTGAAATCTTGTTACGCCATAAGTTTGTGAATGTATTCATCTTCAATCTTCAATAACTCATTATTATTATATTCCAGCTGATCCTCGAATGCAAGGCCCGGGGCCAGTAAATTAGGAGATTGGAGGTATGTGAATCCGTGAATGATTCAGAATGACGTTCATGCATACATAGTTGAGAATTTTATGTGTTTGTGTTTCAAGTCAACCTAGGTGGATTCGAGTCCCAAACAACGATGTGAATGATACGTTTGCTGAATTTTTGTTCAACTCTATCATTCACTGTTTTATTCTGGAATCTTATATCAATATTTGCTTGAACATATGAATATATATATTAATATCTATTCCAGGTGAACCACATGTCTACGTTGTTCACAATCCACTCACAATCGAGCAGCAATTGGCTCATGTTATCGGGATGAATGATCAATTGCAAGCTCGATTGTGGGTGATGGACCAACAGCAGCAGACCGCAAGGGTCAGTCACCGCCACCACCTCGCGGGGGCCCACTGCGACGTGCACCTAATGTAGCAGGGGACGCACCAAATGAGGACGAAGTGCAAAACCGACAAGGTATTATCGACTGACTTATTTGCTAGGAAAGGGTCACGTTGTGAGAGCTTAGTGAGCCTTGATTCTAAGTTTTGACGTTTTGTTTATGGTTGGTTGAGGATAAGCTAATAAAAAGAATGTTGAACCTCGAAATATGTGAATTCAAATCTGACACAACTAAATTCATATCTGCTTGATCTCATGTAATTGATTTCAGTTATATGTGTGTAATTTATCTCATTTATTGGATTCATTTATATACTCTTCATCACATGGCCGCGCCAGAGATAGACGAGGGCAAAACGGCGTGCGGGGTAGCCACAATGGATCATTCCGCGGCTGGAAGGGCAGGGGGGGATGCGTAGCGGTAGTGGTGGAAGTGGAAGGAGCGGGAGAGGTGGCGGAATGGAGAATATGCAGATAACTACTCCAACATCGGATAGTATACCTTAATTCCCTTTTCTTTTTCGTTTGTTAAAATTTTATATATATTAAAATTTTTCAATAAATTCTCATCTCATACTCCTTTTTTTATGCGCCTACATTGTACCCAGTTCCAATCCATTACATTGCACCTGCTCAAAGCTCACGTAAAAAAATCAAGGTATCGCCCAGGTGTTTCGAAATCATATGGTGGTTCCCCGAAACTCTGATGAGTTATCATAATCTTCGGCGAATTCCACTTTGGTCTGAATCTGCTGCTCCAACTTTCATTGATATATTTGTGGTTGACATGGTCATTATATTTTTGAGATCCATTTCTTATAATCGTTATCATTTGCACAATTCAATTTCGCACCATCCGCTACGATTAGCCGAATACAGTGGAATGTTTTCACATATGCGGTGATGTAAAGTTACTGTTAATTTCTGGAACTATCGTGGTAAAACTACAGAGGCTGTAGTCGGCCAAAACTATTGGATTATAATAATGTACGAGTGCGCACTGCTCCATCACCCCTGTAATGTCAAACTGATCGGAGAGTGAGGGAAGGAGTAAAAGTGTATCTGTCTTTATCGGGAATTTTCCATTCTATATGACGCAATGATGCTTATCCCAAGTTTTCATATTGATAAGTATAAAGCTATTGGCTTTGTGCGAAGACACAAGGCACACCCTCATGGTAAATAAATGCAATACTTTCGTTGCAAATTTCGGTGTGTTCAATTGAATATATTAAACAATTGGCAAATCGATTGCTAACAAGTGAAAATTATTTGCATTCGCTATAATCATCCATTTATGTGACGCTATTTTATGCATTTGAATATGAATTGCCATAGAATGACGAATTTATGGTTGCATATTAGAATCATGCTGAGATCGCGACAAACCAGCTTGTATTTATCGCAAAATAGGAGCTACGAGAGATATTCCAGAATTAACATCAACACTCACTTCTAATAGGCTTGATGACGACCGTAACATCACTTTCGATATTGATTCTCATTAATGTAATGATAGCAGCATGATCACTTAGGGCTGGGGCTCAACCATCAAAAGTCATTATATTGATAGCCCAAAAAAGGACTCTAGTTAATTTACCGAGAAATTATTTTTCAGAGAATGATATTGTACCCGAAAAATAGAGAATTCGATTCTACATGGCAGCTGACCCGAGTTATGCGCAAAAGCTATTTTAAGATGATGATTATAGGAAAATAATTTGTGGCTATTTTCTATAGAACTCACAGACAAAATGGCTATCGCCGATGTGTGAATGCACCGATTCGAAATCGCGTTTTCCGTTGTTCACAAATCATATGTATCCTGACAAGAGATCAGCCGCCGTGTCAACTACTTCACTGCACACGATGAAAGTATTTTGTTATAAAAAAACTCAATATATCGACGTCAAAACCGACGCTGCCCTCATGAATCGTCAAACGAACATTCCACCATGATTTTGGATTCCGTAAAGTCCAATAGATGGCGCCAGCATGAACTCGTGTGTGGGTATTTGGTATTACCACACTATACATTTATTATGAAGTTAGTGGATCTCATATAAAATATTCTCTAATTCATTTAACAAGTATCACATTAATTATATCAATGAGTTAAGTATGAGATTTGAAAGTAACTTTGCGTGCATTGTAAAGGTGGGGTTTCTCTTCGCGGCTCTCTAGGGCCGAAAACTGATTTACTCTCCGATTCTGGGATGCCACCCGTGCTGGGTGAGTAACCTGAAACTGAAGAGAGGGGAGCGAACAGAGTGCCCGGGACCTCTGGCAGGCTCGGAATTAATAAATGACCCAAACTTAATAATTGGGCATCCAAATGATAATTCAATTATGGTTTATTCAGAACGAGTCGTTAAATGAATAACAATGTGACAAAAATATAGCAGGAGAAGCCCAATTTATATCTATGCAACGAAAATATAACTCCAAATATTAGTAACAAGATAAATAACAATGATTCAAATGATAATAATTGTTGACGTTGGCTATCCTGTTCGCACAACAATGGCGACACGGTATCACTTGGAGATGATGGAGAGTGTGACATTACCGCTTTGGGAAAATTCGTGTTCAGAGACTCGTAGACGGTGAATGGATAGACTCGGTCATCAAGAACGTGTTGTTGGTATCAAAATTGACGACAAATCTGTTTTCTGAAGCAATGTGTGGAACAAAAGGCTTCTGCGTACAGTTTGAAAATGAGACGGTAGAAATCTCACGAAAAGGCGTGATCGAAGCAACAGGCGTGAGACAATCGAACAAATTGTATCGAATGTTCTTCCGTGTGATAAGCCCGCGAAACAAAGCCAATATGACAGGGCTGAATTTCAAAGTTTGGCACGGGTGACTCGGTCATATCCACAAGCGATCACGGTGTACACTGGTGAAGAAAAATCTAGTGGACGGTGTTAGTATAAAAGACACGTCAGAGTATTTCTGTGAGGCCTGTCAGCTGGGAATACTGCACAAGTTACCATTCGCGAAGAAAATCGAGAAGGTGACCAGACAGCCCGGGGAGTTTGTGCATAGTGACCTGTGTGAACCAATGTCGGTTCAGTCATCCTCCGGAGCTCGATTTTTCGTAACGTTCCAAGATGACGCCACTGGTTTCCCAGTAGGTTACTTTATGAGGAACAAATCCGACGTGCTAGATCGTTTTCGAGAGTATGAACGAGTCGCAAATAAGTTCGGTCGAGCAATGACGACGTTACGTGCTGACCATGGTTGTGAGTATTGCAACAATAAAATGTGGCAGTACTTAGTGTCGCGAGGCATAACGATGGAAAACACAGCTCCGTACACGCCCGAACAGAACGGGGTTGCAGAGAGGGACAATCATACGATCGTCGAGTGCGCAAGAACCATGTATCAAGGGAAGAATCTTCCGACGACGTTGTGGGCGGAAGCTGTAAACACAGCTGCCTACACCCTGAATTGAGCGGGATACATAAGACAAGGCGGGAGCAAAACTCCATACGAATTGTGGATAGGAACACGACCAAATCTTAGCCACATGCAGATTTTCGGTTCACAGGCGTTTCAAAACATCCCGAAACAACTGACGAGGAAGTTCGATGCTCGAGGTAAGAAATTGGTTCTCGTAGGATATAAGGGACAATCATCGAACTACAAGATGTATAATCCCGAGACGAAATGTGTATCTGTTTCCAGAGACGTGTCGTTTGATGAACAAGCTGGTGGGCCAGACCCACAGGAATCCCTTGACATAGAACAGATATTACCAGTGATTGGTAGTAATGCGGGAAATGAGCCAACGGTCGATAATGTCGAAAACTAAGCAGCAGTCGGTAGTCGAGCGCAGTCGGTAATGAAGCGGTGTAAGTCGAAAATGTACGTGTCGACCGGCAGGAAACCCCGCAACAAGGTAGTCAGGCACGCTCATTACGTGATCGATCGACGATTCGTCCTGCCAGGTATGAATTGAACTTCATCGAATATAATGTACCAACGACAGTACAAGAGGCAATTTCGGGGCCAGACGGCACAAAATGGTCAGAGGCAATACGAAATGAGCTCGAGGCACACCATAAGAACGAAACGCGGTCACTCGTGCAGAGAATACCTGGTGGTAGAACAATAGACTCCAAATGGGTCTTCAAGGCTATACAGGACCAAAATGGCACGATATACCGGTATAAAGCTAGCTTATGTCCGAGAGGTTTTCTTCGAAGAGAAGGTGTGGACTACAACGAGACGTTTTCCCCAGCCATGCAATACGACTCGCCCCGTTTGCTGTTGGCAACAGTCACACAAGAAGACTACGAGATCGTCCAATTCGATGTATGTACGGCGTTTCTGAACGGAGTACTGGATAAAGATATCTACATGGAGGTCCCACATGGTCTCGACGTTCAACGAGAAGAAAGTGCGCGTGGAAATGTAGTGTGCAAGTTGAATAAGTCTCTTTACGGGCTTAAACAAGCACCTTGGTGCTGGCACGGGAAGTTCTGCTCGTTTTTGAGAAAGTGTAATCTGAAAGAGACAACTGCGGATAAGCGTATATTCGTCGGAAACTACGAGGGTTCCGAAGCTTATCTGGCGCTTTTTGTTGATGGCGGTATTATCGCGGCAAGATCTATGAAAGTTCTCGATTCAATAATAAAAACGCTAGAAGAGTCCTTCGACATTACCCTAGGTGACTGTAACAACTTCATGGGGATATAAATCTGTCGAAAACGGGCCAATAAAACTATGTTCATTCATCAAAGCGCGTATGCGACAAAAGTTCTCGAAAGGTTCGGGATGTCAAGCGCGAAAGAAGTGTCGGTACCAGCCGATCCTCTCACGATTCTATATCCTGTCGAGGAAAATGAAAAGAGGTGTAATGCACCATATCGGGAAGCCGTTGGTTCACTCATGTTTCTCGCCATCGTATTTCGTCTTGATATCGCGTTTGCCGTGAATAACGCAAGCAATTTTTCAAATAATTTAATTGTTGTCTTATATATTCAATCACTTATTCGTTCGGTTATCTTGTATGGACCAATATACGGTGCTTCAACGCAAGTTTTCACGTGGGCGCAGCGCACGAAGACGTGAGAACAGGTGTCGAGATTCTTGAAGATCAATAGTCCACACATATACACCCGATGTTTCTCAACAAAATTTTGAGGCTCATCTGGTAACTCGACGGTTGAAAAAATTCACCAGGTAGACGCAGACATGTTCCTTACAGTATCTTAGCTGGTGTGGCTTGAACATGTTCTTTCAAACTAGTCCGTCATCTCAATAATACTATGGATAGCATTTGAGTTCAAGGATTTGTAGAACACATGAGTGACGCTTTTAGAGTTCGATGCATTCTTTCAACGATGCCATTGGATTGTGGGTAGTAAGGAGTTGTGCGAGTCTTGGTTGTTCCAACTAGTTGTGCGCGTGCTGTGAACAGTGCTGACACGAATTGAGTTCTCTGGTCGGTGGTGATTTTAATCGGAGTTCCAAAGTATGATATCCAATGGTCAAAAAGACCAGTGACAACAGTATCAGCAGTCATGTCTTCGATCAGTACTGCTACTGGCCATCCGGTAAAACCGGTCAATGATTGCCAGACAATATTGAAAGTCCCCAACTTTCGGCAGAAATATGATGACAAGATGGGTGTGATTGAATCTGTTGTTTATAGTTTCCATGTGGTTCGGATGAATTCTGCGGTGACGATGTGTTTTGGCTCGTTGGCATGCCAGACATTCACGAGACCGTTGAATCGCATCTTTTCGTATTTCGTCCAGATGAATTTTTAGCGTAGGTGTAGTGAGGTGGTTTCACCATCTGGGTGTGAGAGATTGCGGATTGTATCGAAGTTTATCCTTCAGAGAGATGCTGGTATGTACGGTCTGACAACTCCTGTTGAAATGTCACAGTGGATTTTGACACCAGGTTCAATTCTGAGTTGTTGTAAATTGAGTGATGTCGAGTTTTGAACTATATTCTGCAGCTCTTCGTCGTTCTGTTGTTCTTCATAGATGATAAGTGGTGTGAGAGTGAATGGCGTGTCGAAGGCATCAATCCGAGAAAGCGCATCCATGACAACGTCGTTCTCGCCCTTCACGTAGACTGTATCCTATTTTTGATTGAAGACAGAGGTGAGTGGTTTATGATCTGTTTTGATGACAAACTGATGACTATCTAGCATTTAGTGGAAAAATTTGACTAATGCGAAGATAGCAAGAAATTCACGATAGTATTGGTGTGTCTTTGTTATTTAATGGTATCAATGGCAGTTAAGGATGCATCGGTTGTGAGAGCCATTCGTCTGTTTGAAGATGGTAAAACTAGTAATATGGTTGATACGAGTGTGTTCTTGCATGTTTCGGAGGCCTCTTTGGCTTCAGGAGTCCACATGATTTTGGTTTTGTCGTTTTTTATGGAGGGTTTGAGATAATTGTTGAGAGGAAGCATTGTCTGAGCTGCGGAGGTATACAGCGACGGTAATGATTCATGATGCCGAGGAATCGACGGAGTTCAGCGACTGTTTCAGGTTGTGTATAATCTCTAGTGGCATCGACATGTTCACTGGTGGGAGTATAACCATGTTCATTGATAGTGTATCCGAGGAAGTATATCTTCGTTTGGTTGAACGAACACTTTTTTAGATTTATCATAAGGTTGTTGTCTCTGAGGCATTTGAGAATATTAGAATGTCATCGACAAACGAATACGAAGTCTAGGTATCTAGAGAGTGCGTCCGTGAAGCGTTGGTATGATTGGGTGGCATTTTTCAGACCAAAGGGCATCCCCAGGTACTCGTAGAGGCTCGTGGAGTGATGATGGCGGTTTTTTTAATGTCGTCTTTGCTAATAGCGTACTCACTGCTTGAGGGTCTGATAATTCTGGCGTCGAAAATCTCGTTGCTTCATGCTTTTACTGCTGTAGATTTTTCTTCGGCTAATTTACGTGCCCGTGTTGTTACTGGTGAACCATGTGTAGAAATTTTGTGAGCAAATGCGCGTGCTTTAGTGTTTAAACATAGTTTGCTGATTGGTTTTGTGATCTTGATGAATTGTTTTAGGAGTTCAGCGGACTTATGAGGTAGCTCTGAAGTTTTAGTTGGAAGGCCGTAGTACTGTGTTCCCATTGCTTGACCTTTTGATGAGAATTGAGTTAGTGGATCAATTTATTGTTGGTTCTTTAAATCAATGAGCAGGTTGTAATGTGCTGAAAAGTCGGTGCCGATGATTGCAGCTTCAACACTTGCAATGATGAAAGTAGAAGAAAAATTTGCTCAGGATGAGTTTCTTTGCAGTCCGTGTCCCTTGGGTTGCTGACTTTATCGACTTGTTGAACTTGATGTTGTTGATTCACGAAAACTGGATTCAGGTTTGTACCAAAACTAAGCAAGTCTGCGTATAGACTGATTACTTTTGGCATGGTATTTTCTGATGTTACATTTACAGTTGTTCTATGCATGAGATTGTTCGTATTTTTTGTTATTGCCAGTTCTGTTTTTATTTTGGCGTGTCGCATTTTATTGATGAGATAAAATGGCTGTCGCCGAAACGTTTGTGTGGGAGCTGTTGATCCACAAGTATTACGTCGGGGTCACCAATTGTGGGTATTTAGTATTATCACAGTATACATACATTATGAACTTAGTGGATCTCATATAAAATATTCTTCGATTTATTCAACAAGTATCCCATAATTATACTTATCAGTTATATAATTGGTAAGTATTCTGGCAGCTATAGTTGTGGCTTGTCCGCTTGGCTTCTCTCTTTAATTCCCAGTTTTTCGGCGCGAGACGCTTCAGTCCCTAGTTGGTTAGTTTTCCAATTCGGTCGCTGGTGGCGTGGTTGAGGCACTATTATTGCAAGAGTTGATCGTTGTGGCGCGATCAGGTTCACTACGCCGCCGCACGTGGAATTCAAATTGTACTCGCGCGATTTCCAGTCAGAACCCATCACTCACACGTGGAGCCTGGGACATTTGCTAGTTATAATACACGAAGTAATAGTAAGGAGACCGAACTCTATATATAAAATGTGGCAGCAATTTCTGTACAAAAAGGGAGGCGATCCACTGAAAGGAATAGCTCCCAAACGGCTAGCACATGCGCGGTATGCATCGTAGCTGTCCTTGTCTTGCTCACTGAAAATGCGAGTGAGAGTGACCATATGATTTGTGCAAAGATCGAAGGTGATTGCAGCATCAAAAAAAGAGTTGCTGTCTCGTCAAATATGCATGTTGGAATATATTTTAAGGATAAAATTGTGTCACTTGCACAATTTATGACTGTTGTGAGTATGGATCAGTTCATTGCTCTCCTGAAAAGCATTGATGAAATGTCGCTATCACATGATTAAAATGTTCAACAGTTCTGAAAATCGTTGACAATAATTGTACATATTATGACACGGGGCTTATCACTGAGGAGGCAGATCCGGAAAAGAAATATGGAGTGGTGATCACTGAGCTACGACAGTCCGTTACCACACCTAATTCGGATTTCTTTTTTCGCATACCGTGTAACGTTCTGCAACGTTGCTATATATATTTTGTTTAATTTGTAATGTAATCAATAAACCCTATAAATCTTGTCCAATTATAAATGCCGTATTTTCGTACGTAACAAACAAACACAACTCACAAACAATTTACGAACACTTTTTAGAACTATGCTTACATTTGTATATAACATTTCCTCATTAGTTCCTTTCATTTGTCGTAACTTCTAAAATCTTACGATTTAACTGCCCAGCAGGCTTTGGTGCAAACAATTAACAAACACTCCTACAAGTATGATTACATTGTTATCTCACATTTCTCTCCTTCTTTACTTTCTCAGATTGGTCGTATCTGATAAAATTTTACGATTGAACAGCCTAGCAGGCTTTGGCGCAATTGGCGGATGTAACGTTTTATAATTTTCCGATACTTTACTACAGACTCTATTTTCACGAGAAGTGCACGGTCTGTCTGGAGCATACGACAACTTGGACAGCTTCCTCTGTTCGCGAATCTTCTCTTTTTCAATCGAATTATTTTGGTTGTCTTGCTTGCAAAAGAAATACATCCTCATGGTTACATAAAATGTTATGACTCTGTGGGTCAGTCTTGATGCATGCTTGGCGCAACCAACAAGTGGAGTTGACGGTAAATCTTCAATCGCACTCGTCACGTTAAATAGAGTCTCAGTGGTTAAATCGTTTTCTCTGATTGCTTGAAGCGTGCAGTATGCCAAAAGAGAAATTAGTGTGAATAATTCCTCGGATGGATATTTCAAATAGCCATAAGATTTTAATTGAATTAGTTTGCGGCTTTCTGGAATTTCTTTACTAGGATCCAGGATCAAGGAACGACGGCACCCTTCGCATGGTGCTTGTCCATCATTGATAATAAATCTGGACGACCTCCGAGCAACAAATCTTGCGATGTACGTAAGAACGTAATCGAAAGTAGTGCAGATCAAATAATCATACTCTTCCGGTAACCTCGCTGCATCGACGAGTTCGTCGCACCGTACGCCCTTACTTATTACAGTATCAATCTGCCCGGTTCACTGCTCCCATCTTTCATCGGCATCAGTTACATCCTTCAAACTCAGGAGTACGTCCAATATTCCACCACCAGTGAAAAAAAATCCTTCGATTAAGGGCTGCTTTTCGATGTAACAAAAATGTATGCAAAAGTTAAAACAAATCGGTCCACTATATAATTTTCGAGACATCATGGTTACCGATTCTGAATAATCGATTCGAGATAAACGCGTGTCTTTTACATTTATGAATTTTTTCAAATAAAAAAATTATAAAGCATACTCGAAGATGTACCCTTTACTGCGAAAAACGAAAAAACTTCGAAACCTGTTATCATTGTAAAAAAAAAAAATCAGAATAACACGTTCTTTTCCAGCCACCAACCACATAGATTATTTGTAGTAGTTACCCTCTTGTATTTACGATCCTTCGGCATCATAATTCGCTGTTTCACATGGCACGATCTAGCATAGTTTCTGAAAGAAAGTTTGTAGATCACCAATGTTCGAAATATTCTCCATTTCTGGTAAGAATATTTTCTTTTCGTTGACAGACAACTAAAAAAAAAATGTATATACATTTAACAGTCATTTATTTGACACATGAGCTAAGCATAACTATTACTTATATGCGTCTCGAAATGCTTACCTCAACTGTAAGCTCTGCGTACAGATGTACGGTTTTCACGACACCTGATAGACCTGCTGCCCACCGAGACAATGTTATACATCTTTCATCCAAACAATTTGGAATCCAACAGCTGTCCAAATGAGGAGAACATCTTTCTTTGTTCTTCATCGCGTTTCGAACATCGTTGAAGAAATTATTCAACTTCAAACTCTTTCCGTCTTTCTCATTTTCATCAGGAAGAGTACCGTCACTTGGAATCTTTCGTTTCAAAATTTCTCTCTGCTTCAAAAGAGTTTTCTCATCGAGGACTACAGCATAATTAAGCTGTTCTTTTTTTTCGTTCCTAAGAACTTTGGGTGGAAAAATGGTTGGAACCGCAGTAGGAGATAGCAACGGCACTTTTCTTGGCTCTTCGGAAACTATCCCACCACGTTTATATATGAAACGTTTGCTCTCAATACAGTTTTCTTCGAAATATGAGATGCACACTCTTTCGTTCCCACTGAAATTGGAGACTCCTTCATGGCGCAACATTTTTTGCCAATTTTCCAACTGTTTCGCCTATATATAATTAACATATAATTAACATTATACTTTAACATGACAAATTATATTACATATTCACCATACGTATGGAAGGAGCTTTAAATAATGTTGGTTTATTCTGTTTGTTCCACTATTTGGTATTACAACCTGATACACGACATGCCATTGCTGAAAAACCAAGACTTTTTTGACACTATTTTTCATGTGAAATTACGAACAAACTCAACTAATTTGTAGCTAATTTATTTCATTTTGTACTTACCAATTTTCACATGACTTATGCGCACTATTTATAGCGAAATATCACGAAATCCGCGTTACGAATTATACTGTTTACAAAAAATCGAGGGGTTATACAAGAAGTTATACGAGCAATTATACTGTCATCAACTGTCACTATGTACTGCGTCGTTCATATTTCGTATGATTTCGCATTTTCAGTGAGAAAGACAAGGACAGCTACAATGCATACTACGCATACGCCATCAGTTCGAAGGCTATCCCTTTCAGCGGATCGCCTCCCTTTTTGTACAGAAATTGCTGCCACTTTCGAATCAAGGGGCCCGCCAGAGTTCGGTGTCCTTACTATTACTTCGTGTTATAATATATCTATATACGGTAGTATGCTGTTTGACTGATAGTCAAACATAAATTTCTTGGATGAAGTTCTTCCCTTCATGAATAATTAAGAGTAATACGGAAGATCCATAATAATATTTAAGGATTGATCAATATTATTGATATTCCCGTTTTATATTTTCTGTTATATACAAACTGAAAAGATATTGGAATTGAATAGAATATTGAGTGTATCAATAATAGTGAGAAATTTAGTCTTTTCTTGGTCGTAAATTCCTATACTATTCTTAATTCCAAGATGATAGAAGTAACAGGTGAAAAACAACAATGAAACCCTTCAGTAATACTTGTATTATTTTCAATCCAATCCAATATTCATGAACATTTACGTTTATTTTTAATCTTTAAACTGGTGGAATCGAATATTAGTATTGGCGTCTTTCGGGATTTTTCAAATAACTATCACTAAAAACCGTTAACTACCCCTTACAGTGGTATACCGCAAATGTGTTTAAAAAATTTTTTTTCCATGGGTAAACTGATTTATAACGGGTGCAAATATATTACAAACTTTGTGCATTAGTGGTAGTGAAAGCGATGAAAAAGTCACCCACAAAAATAAATTTTGGCATCGTTACCTCTATAACTTTATCACAATAGCCACTCCAAGAATCAAGTGAATGTACAGATTGAGTACCTACATTCGGATAAAATGCTTTTTTTAACCAAACTTTAAAGTAATCTGGATTAAAAAAATTTGTTTATCAAACAATACTAAAAAATACTAAAACAAGTGGTGATAGAAGTTTTCCCGTAACTGATATAGTTAGTTGTATTGTGTAACTATGCGCTGTCGACGGAACTGAATGTACCAGGCATTGCACTTGCTCTTCTCCGGCAATTGCTAATGTTCATCCCGAGTGCATTTCTAATTGGAAACCACTCTGATCTGAATTATTAAAATTTGCAATTCCAGTTTTTGGTATATACGATTTAACGTTAGCTACAGAAGCATCAACTTAAGCTGAAGCTCTGAACTACTTTACAATGTTTTCCTAGTAATAGATTCATTTTTATTTATAGACACTATTTGATGAATTAAAAAAAATCTTAATAACCAATTTGGTGGGGCCTCAAATCTTACAACTTCAGAGCCGATTACTTTTCAAGCTTGTAACGTCCATTTACGTATATCGCGATCATGCACTATTGAACCACCTTCAATAGCAGCTTTCAAATTCTCTAAAGTGTACTGGCAAATTCGCGCAAATTTTGTCTCTATATGTGCCATCTTGATTGACTGTTTTCGCCGAACGTTTTAGTTGACTGATAGATGCGATTTTTTAGAATCTATTTTATACAGTATTAATATTCAAGTTCTTGTTTTTTTCGCTTCTCCAATATTCTGCGGTATTGTTTTATAATCAAATGAGATTTCTTCGCCATCATCCGTACACTGATTTCTCGATTTGAAATCAAGTTCAGGAAAGTGATGTCGTATTTCATCTTCGATTATTTGACCATCACAATCTTCATATTCTCCATGTAAAAGCAACGTCTCTTCAACAATCATGTCAACATCGTTAAACTGATATGCGGCTTCTTTAATATTTATTCAAACTTTTCTGACAATTGAATTCCTTTATGATTAGTCTCGCTATTTGGAATTTGTAAGATTTGAAGATACGCTAATAATAAATTCACTACTTTCAGAGGATTAATCTTCATGTTTGAATCTAAAATAAAAGCACTAAAAGATAACTCGTTGCTGAGATTATTGATCGAAACGAAAGAAATTGCAATAATCATATTATGTAATATTGAATTCATTAATTGTGAGCAAAATAAAAAATGATTTGAATAAAAACGTACACTACAGAAACATTTATTCAAATAAACATACGTATAAGATGAATGACAGAAATACTCACGTAGTTAACGAAAAATTGTCTTCTTATTTGTATTTATTATATCTCAGTGCTTTTCAAATTAGTATGTAAATATATGCGTGTGTGTGTTTGAGAATTCAATAATATAAGTGACTTTTTAAATGCATTACTTCGCTTGAACTGTTATCAATAATTATAAATTGAGCAGAATCTTTTCTGCGAACCATAAACAATATAAAAATTTCTACATAAAATGTTATGTCTTCAGCGAGCCATAGATGAGATAAGGATGCAAAAATCACATACGCCTTCGATTGAGTAGATATTGATATTTTTAATTCAAGCAATGATTATCAACATTTAACAATTAATAAATTTTGAGATAACGATTTAATCCATTTTTGGAAACACTTATTTCTCAATTTTTTTGAAACAAAGTGTATTTTGATAATACATCACAATAATATCCAAACTTTATTTCTGTGAATCAAATTCAAACAGCATTAGTTATAAATCCTACATAGTTTACACATCGAATGAATATAGTGAAAAAAAAATTTATTTATCACCACTTACATGTGATCCATCACTTCAAAGGGTATTTGCTGATATTAAGGTATGGATCATTGAAAAATGCTCAAACATGTATATTTTAATATTCCATATTGAAAACAGTTGAAACGATATTCATCAGATGCTGAAAAATATAAGAAAAAAAAATATTAAGGGTTGACTTTGTGGGTGGGTATCACCCCTTAAAAAGAATATTGATATAATGATAAAATTAATGTTATTTTTGATTTCAGTAATGCAGGACTTATTTGCAATTTTTTTAATGAAGAATTTCAATAAAAACTCGTGATATATTAGGTATTAAGTTTTGGGGGTGAGTTTTTCCGACCTTTCGGTACTATTATTGAAAAAACATTTTCATACATTTGAATTTTTTATAAATTACATTCGTTTTATGCATTGGATGACTTTTAAGAGAAAAAAAATTTTATTACCACTTATATGTGGCCTATCACAGTAAGGGGTAGTTAACGGTTTTGAGGGATGGTTATTTGAAAAATACCGAGAAACGCCAATACTAATATTCGATATTGTTAACGAAAATGCTTTTTGTAATTTTCCTGAGATTATACCCCAATATTTGTAAAAAAAAATATTCATGAAAACTAAAGTTTTTTCAAAACAAAAAATAGGGGTTGTAACCCCTTTGGTCATAAATACACCTCATATTTGTGACTTCTTATGACAAAAATTTTCCCCTCGATTTTATCAGAAAATATTCATTAGATGCTGACAAATCTTAGAAAAAAAGAATTTCAAGGGTCAACTTTGGAGTTGGGTTTCACCCCTTGAAAGTGGATGTCAGCCGATAAAAAAAAATGCGTGTCGATTATTTTTTTATGTAATACAATATCTAAAAATCATCAAAATCGGTGAGGTCGGGTTGTGGTGGTTTCCTTGTGAGTGATAATTCACTCATTCACAAAATAATTAATATAATGGTAATATATTGGTGACGCTGTGAATCGTTTATTTCATCAAATAGTAAACGTGCACACCAAGAACTATGGTGCGTACGACGTGAATTCTTTGTTTCTTCAGGTAGTGAACCTGGACATCAAAAACAATAAAATTTTCATATCATAACCTCACATCGTTAAAATATTACGAGAATGCGCGCAACGATACACGAGTGATGCTGATTTGTGGATTAGCCTTTTACTATGTAATGAAAGTTTTAATAGTTTCCGTGCAATTGGGGCCTAATCAAACATCGAAGTGTTAGCTGTATATTATAAGCGTTGGAGACTCCGCGCGCACGTACTTGGCGCGAAACGCTGCCGCGTTTCTTGATATATTCATTCATGAGACATGTGTACGATTCATTTAACCATTTCTCATTGCTTATTTTTGTTTTATCCCTGGAATAATTCAAGATGTTGTTTTTATTGTTTACATTCTCTTTTATTTTTAGGTTTTTCTTGCCTCAGCTTTGACATATCGAAGGATGAGATTTCATGCAAGCACGATCTTTTCCTGTACATGTTGAGTGCATAGCAGAGTTATCCCTGCATTGGGCATCCTCGTAAATTGATAACTTAGAATGTCAAGATAGAATACATATCTAATTTTATTCATATAATAGGACCTGGAGAATTGATGGAATATTAAACACTTGTTTTGCCTATAAATTGAGTTTGAAGTTCATGTTGAAAGAATATAAAAGACATTGTGAGATTTTTGGTCTGGTCAATCCGAAATTCTCGGTCATAGAAAACCGGAGCACATAATCAGTTCCACGAGTACCTAATTTTTGTTCCGTCAGTTGTGCTCTCTTACGTTTCTTCCTGAGAAGCGATCGATTGATGTGTGAGACGCTTTAATATGTGATACGCCCAGAGAGAAGCGGAGGGAGGAAGTTAGAGAGAATCTGTGTATGGGTGTGAGTAGGGTGTCGTTATGTGTTCGTTACGACAGAGAGAAAATGCTTGGAGAGTTAAATTCCAATCATCTCAGTCTTCAACGTGCGGGATGATTTGCTCTATGATCATCAGCAGGAGCTGGGATATGTATAGGATTAATTATATCAATAGCACACGACTTCCCATTCAGTTTCCGCTCAAGAATCTCATTAAAATTGCATTTAATGCCCGTATCGTAACAAGGATTGATCGGGTGTTCTAACAGGGAAAAAAAGTAGACATTGAACGAATTTATACATTAAAAAATTCATCTCGAACTCAAAGAGCAAATTACTGATGCAACTTAATGATGAATTGATTCTGCCCTACACTATAATAAAAAAAATTTGGCAAGGGCAGACTTGCCTGGTACTTTTCATCGTCTCGAAAAGTCGCATTAATCTTCAAAATGGTGGATGACTTGCCGATTCATCGCGCGTGTATTTCTTCAATATCGCAATTTATACATTTTTGAAGGCATACGATTTTTTTTCGGACTCATATAATTCATATCAAATACGAAAGGACGAACAGAAATCAAAGCCGAACACTTTGTAGATATTTCAGGAATACGGAAATTGGTATGAAAAATCATATAGAGTGTGTTGAACATTTATATTTTCAATGGAATGAAGGAGATTCATCATCTTTCGTATCAGATCTAATTAAGTATCAAGTTTCAGTTTTCAGTTTTCTCTCTCAGTTGTTTCGAGTACACCTTGGTTTGAACGTTGAAAAGCGCATAGAAATGACATTTTGTGTGAAATCGGAAATTAGAAAATGGTCAATGATAGTAATTTTTCATCCGCACGATCAAATATGGGAAAAAATCTAGTTTAATATCTCTCACTCCAGTCGTTTTGTTTAAAAACCTCATTAAGGTAGTATTTTCGGGGAAACTGAAAGTTGGGAATTAATCAGGCATTTAAATAATTCATTTCGCGGACCATATATAAAAAGTTGCTAACTTTAAATTTTTTCGCCTCAATCGTTTCCTAGATCACATGCCTAAATCTATAGACAGACAAACAGATACACAGACTTTTGTTCGTGCAACCGTCTTATACATGGTGACATTGTTAGGCATTGATTATGCCCAGTCGTTCAAAAAGTCTAACAATACTCTCCTTATCATTGAAGTGATGAAAAGTAAAGAAGGAAATGTATAGTTTCTTACGTGGAGTATATTCAATCACTCGCTCGGTACGTTATGGACCGAGTTATTTTTTTTTCATGTTGTAAAATATTTTATTATCAATTATGTGAGGACCATTCGCCATATAACTTATTTATTTCATTAACATGTGTAGAGAGTATATGAAAAGTAAATTTGAAAAGAGATGTAAAACTGTTAGATCGATGTTTCAAGTAACAATGAACAATAATTGTACTATCGCAATGTCAGTAGAGCTGCCCTAGCGGCCCGAGTTAATGCCAACTCTGTGTCGATTTTCCTTTCTCGACAGCAATTTGATAGCAACTTGACGGTGTATTGTCACAGAATTGACGTTGACTTTTGTAAAAAGTTAACGTACAGTTGATTGTGGTTGACCCCTAACCTCCTATCAACATTCAAGACTCAACGGCAAAATAACGGCCATCATGTGCGTCAACTTTTATGAATACTACGGAGAGTTGACGTTTATCAACACGCCTCAACTTTGCGTCAAGATTATAAATTCAACAAAATGGTGACTCACCACTTTGCCGTCGGCATTGCAGACTCTATTACAAGTTAGTGATAATCAGTTTAGTTGATTCAGCGTCGACATATATGAAGTCCACGAGAAAGTAACGACCTCCAACATGAAACAGCTTTTCGTCGAATATTTGTGAAATGGGCGGAGAATTTACATCTGTTGTCACGTTTGCGTTGACATTCAATGAATCAACGCGAAATCATGTAGTTGCTGCAACGTCCGCAAAGTAGGAACTATCGTTGCGACACTATAAAAAAAAAATGTGCGACCAACATACATTGCGCATGTGTGATTATTTGTGTATATTATGTGCAGCAGTGTGAGCACAGTCTATTCAGCTTTTTGACATCTGTGTTTTTTTTTCATGATTCTTTTGACGAATTATATGTAAGAGAAACAAAAATGCATGTTCTTTTTTTTGATAATGGAGTGTTTCTTATATTCGTTATCCAAATTTCTGTATTTGAAAAATGAGCGCATATATCAGAGGAATAATGGAGACAAAATTTGTTTACTTTCGAGTGATGATAATGAATGAATTATGTCGAAAATTTGTTGAGGATTTCAATGCTAATTTTCCAAGTGTTGAGTCCCAAACACATAATTTTCTCCACGGCAGAACTTTTTAATCTCTCTCGTTTATTCACTTTACGAATATATATTTACCAAAATCGTTCTCTTAATATAGATAATGAATATTTCTTAACGACGGAATATGGAAATATATAAAAAAATTAGCCAATAATATTGTCACATGTTATGTATTTCAATCCTATTCCAAATCCCATTCCAAATCAAAATTGTAGCAATAATCAAATCATTCCGCAAAAATTATGATAGTTTATTCAAAACTAAATATAATCAAATGATTTTGTGGGATCTATTGTGCTCTTGCCTTTAAGTGTCGCAATGGCGTCATAATTTCATAATTTTGAATATCAGCGTAGATTAATTGCGATTACTTTGCGTCGATGGTTTGAAAGTTGACGAGAAAATGATTGTCAAGTGTGCGTTACGAATCATAACCTAAACAAATTATTCGCGTCAATTCTGTGAATGATCTGAAAATAGACATTGAAATGCACGTCAAGTGAGTGTTCAGAATCCAAATGTCGACACATCTTGCTCGCGTCAACTTCATATCAACTACCACAAACTTGACACGAACATGACAGTCGCATAAGCGTTGAGAGTACAAATGTCAACGTGAATTATGCGCGTCAATTTTCAGTTTGTTCTCGAGAGGTCAATACGAAAAGTTGACACAATAATATTCGTCCACCGATCGTCTACTTTTCGAAAAAGTTGACGTCAACTTCATGTTGTCACGCGTAACTCGGGCTTCTAGGGTGGACATGTCACATTCGAATTTTTAGTTCGGGTGTATTGCATAATTTTCGGCTAGTTCTCAGCCCTATTTTTTATTTTTCGGCTGAACTTGCTGAAGTGAAACATAATCATTTACGGCGAAAATGAGTTTTATGTGGAAATAACACCCGGTATCTTATGGTTGAAAGTTTTTCACATACATTGCACTGTGAGTACCCTAGCAAACCGAGTTAACGCGTGACACGAAATTGACGTCAACTTTTTCTAAAAGTCGACGATAGCCGGACGAGTATTATTGAGTCAACTTTTCGATGATCGACACATGCCCGTATCATTACCGGTTGAGCTCGCATTGACTGTTGAGAACAAACTGAAAATTGACGCGCATAATTCACGTTGACATTTGTACTCTCAACGCTCATGCGACTGTCATGTTCATGTCAAGTTTGTGGTAGTTAATATGAAGTTGGCGCGAGTAAAATGTATCGACATTTAGATCCTTAACACTCACTTGACGTGCAATTCAACCTTGATTTTCAGATCGAAATCACAGAATTGACGCGAATAGTTTCCGCAACATTACGATTCTTAACGACGTTTATTTTCCGGTCAGTTTCGTGATTATGGACACAGAATCGACGCGGATAATTCGTTTGGGTTTCGATTCATAACGCGCACTTGACGATCATTTTCTCGTCGACTTTCAAACTATGGGCTGAAAGTGATCGCAATTAATCTACGCCGACATTCAAAATTTTGACGCCGTGGCGACACTGAATAGCAAGTCCATAGATCCCACAAAACCATTTCATTATATTTAGTTTTGGATTAATTATCTAATTTTTTGCAGAATGATTTTATTATTGCTGCTATTTTCATATTGAATAGGATTTGGAATAAGGTAGAAATACGTAAGATGTGACAATATTAATGCCGAATTTTTTTATATATATATATACATTTTCTTCATATATATATACATTTTATACATATATATTTTCATATTCCGTCATCAAGAAATATTTATTATCCATATTAAGAAAATGTTTTTGGTCAATATATATATCTTGTATATATCATTTTTCATTGCAGTCACTGTTGTCGAAGTTTTGATTCATTATGTTGCTGTTGTCGTTGTAATCCTTGTATGGAATAACATTTCCTTTCTCATTTCACTGTTTTGGACTAAAGCCGTCCTACCTAGTCCCTGGTTGGCCATATCGATACTGTCGACAATTTACATTAATAATGAAGATATTATTGAGATCGAAACAACGGAAATGAGAAACCATTGCGTGACTCCCAATTTTTCACAAAAATTTTCGGGTGAAATTATTTTACCATTACAAATAAAGTATAAATAGTCACAATTTTTATACGAATATTCCTTATCCTTAAACGCCGACTTTTTTTAATTACTAAATCTCTTACCTCTAATGGTTTCGCGTTGATTCATTGAATGTCAACGTAAACGTGACTACAGTTGTCAATTCTCCGCCAATTTCACAAATGTTGACAGGAAGCAGTTTCATGTTGGAAGTCATTACTTTGTGGTGGAGTTCATAGATGTCAACGTTGGATCAACTAAACTGATGGTCGTTGAATTGTAGTAGAGTCTGCAATGCCGACGGCAGAGTAGCGAGTCACCCTTCCGTTGAATTTATAATCTCAACGCGAAGTCGGGTCGTGTTAATAAACGTTAACTCTACGTAGGATTCATAAAAGTTCACGCACATGATGGCCGTTAATTTTCTATCGAATTTCATATATTGACGTGAAGTTAACGATTTGATTTTCCGTTAAACTGATGAATCTTGATGCAAAGTGGGGTCATATTAATGACCGTTAACTTTCTGTTGAGTTCATAAAAGTCTACACATATATTAGCCGTTATTTTTGCATTGAGTTTGGAATGTGGATGGAAGGTTAGCGGTCGACCACGATCAACTATACGTTGACTTTTTGCAAAAGTCAACGTCAATTCTGTGACTATACACCGTCAAGGTGCTATCAAATTGCTGTCGAGAAGGGAGGTAGCGTCAACTCGGTCCGCTAGGGTATATCAACAAATTTATATAGGAAGACATTGCCTAACATGAGGTACCAAGCGATAATTACCCATAAAACTCATTTTCGGCCCATATGATGATTTTTATCTCCAAAAAGTGGTGCCGAAAAATCAGATATGGTTACAATCACTTCGGACAGTTGCACTGTGAGTGTATAAGCAGTTATACATGTGGGAAAACGCTTTTTGATGAGATAACAGTCGATATCAAGCGTGTAAACTGTTGATGTGGATCAATGGGGATGGTTTATCTGATGAAGAGTTGGTCCAATCGAATGGAAACTAAGTGCATTAGACTTGCATAGTTCCGTGTCTAGTTAGGGAATGAATATGGCACGATTCTTTCCTCAGAAGTAACTAGTTCGCGGGAACATATCCAGTGGAACTACTGGTATTTCCGATTTTAGCAATATATATTAATTGATATTTTTTTGATTATATCATGACATTCTTTTATGTAATAATCATTAGCCTTTGACAAACAAAAGAACAAGTTTTTTTTCACTAATTATCAATAGCACAATGCATAAATCATTACTTTCATTGAACATATAATGTTCAAATTGAATTACAAAATGTAATACTTTAATAGAATTCTGTAATGAAGAATAATGTAATTAAATAAAAACGAAACATGTTATTTTATAAATAACACTGCTAACTTTTTCAGTAAGAATATAGGAACTGAATCATAATTAGAAAATGAGTAGGAACTACCGCTAATAAAGAGTAATTGAGATACTTTTGTGGCGTTACACGTTTCTACTCATGTACCACTACTCCAGAGTATCTCTTCATCTGCTGAGAATGGGTTCATGATGTATTTGTCTAGTTCAAGTATACAAGTAACTGTTTCATTTTCAGGTTTCAAATTTGCTATTTCAGCATCAAAATTGTCCCAAATAGATTTAGGCTGTACGATTGTGGTGCGTGCAGTTGGTACAACAGTTTTGTTATGATTATCTACAGATGAGTTGACTATCGACGAATCTATTGATAAAACATTATTTACCACCCCTACTAGGAATTTCAATGCTTCTAGTACTTTTTTATAGTTCACGTCTTCACGAAATCCGTGTTTCTTGAATCTTAATCAAAACGCAATCAGAAATTTCTTCAGTTTTTATCATGTTTCAAACTTCAAATTCAGACTTACTGTGATTAATGCGATTTCTCAGAAGCTTATTATATACAATGACTTTTGAGAGACTAACATTTTTTTTCGCACAAATCTCGGCAGTTCCATCCATGAATACTTTCAAAAATGGAACTACTTTTTCTATCACCCTCGAATCTTCATTCGGTAAAGATAATTCATTCCCCATCAATGTCAGTGTGAAAAGCATGGCATTATCGATTTTTCGAATTCTATCCAACATTTCGTACGTAGATTTCCATATGGTAATCACATCTTGATTCAACTTTAATATAGGTAAGTCCATTTGCTTCTGTATTTCTTGCAATTCATATGAAGCTTGCCAACTCTTTTTGAAATACTCCACGATACTTTTCACTTTTTTGCTCTATCTGAAATTTTGCCAATACTTGCTTTTCATACGGCAAGATTTAATAGATGCGCAAAGCAACCAATAGCTGCAATGAGATGTTCTGTATTTCATGTTATCATTCCATCCTTTAGAAATTGACATGAATTTGTACCAGTGCGACTTTTGTTATATTCAATGCAACACTCCTGTGTATGTGTGTGTGTATATAGCATAATACGCGTGATCTAGCAAACGGCTTAAGCGACAAAATTGGAACTCGGCCACTTTTTAGATATGCTCCGTGAAATAAAAAATTGATGTCTCTGAATAATTTCGAACTCCCGACTCTATCGAATATGCAGTTTATATGCATTTTATGAATGTTTTCATTGTTGTACTCGAAACGGATGGAGCGGGGAATTAAAAACTCGATACTTTTTCAGACCTGATACGAAAGAGGAGAAATCTTCATAATTCATCGTTGTCTAGCTTCTGGTTCCACCAGATATCCTGTTGTTATGCGTTTCTCAGCGTTCAAATCACGGTGGGCTAGAGATGACTGACTTCTCAAATATGGAATTCGATGCTTCTCTTACTCAGATATCAAAAATAAGAAATTACTATCATTCGTCATTGTCTAACTTCCGATACCATCGGAAATCTGTTCCTATTGGTTTTTCCATGCTCCCATGAAATGAGCCAAAAACGGCTACAGTGAGAATTTTCAATTTTGATATGTTCTCAGATTTGTTACCAAAGACAATAATTTGTCATCATTTTTTATGATTCGGTCAAGTATCTTAATCAACTGATACGCAAAGTTTGTGGAACGTATAGGAATCGGACAGATCGACTTAATGATGTTGCCGAACGAACAACAGTTGGAATTGTCAAACCATCAAATATGGAAATCGATTTTGTGCTGAATTACTGAAAGTTGAAAATTTTTACAAGAACTTGGGTACACGGTACTGATTTCATAGACAGTGTGGAGGTTGAAGATACTACTTGCCACAAAATTTCTGGAATATCTACAAAGTGTTTCAATTCGATAATTGTTTGTTAGTATTTGGTATGAAGTATATAAATTCGAGAGTTAATCGTACGCTCTCAAACATGTATGAATCGAGCAAACGGAGTAAAACGGGTATGGTGAATCGACAATTCATCCTTTATTTTAATATTTAATACGATTTATTCGTTTACGAAAAAAATTCTACTGTCATTTTAACATTTTTATTCCTGCAGATGATTTTCCGTCATTTTAACAAAAGTTCCAGTGGGATCAATCGAAATAGTATGTGACAAGTACATTATATGCTGTAGGAATGACATTAGATTTTTAGTTTACATTTATATGCAATCACAAAACGAGTATTTGTACATTCAGCAGTCCCGGCACGTAAATAGTATGGAAACGTTCCGGCAATTTTCAACAGATTCACTCTATCGTGTGTTTGTGGAATCGACGTTCACAAGACTTATGTTATAATCGCATAACAGTGCTGTGAAATCTCATTATTCTATAAATAATTTTGGATACCGTATGATTCACAGCATTCGTCTGTAATACCTACATGTTATTTTGGTTGGCACAGATGATAGTATGTTTTTATTTTTTCATCGTCTTTTTCACCCGCAAGAATGCCTTTGTAAAATTGTGTACAATTGAGATCAACGTTACGATTACATGACCCTTCTGATAATTATTCGATTAAATTTTGAAGCAGTTTACAGTTGAGTTCTGTAAACTTGACATACTGGACATGTATGAATATTGTACTCCGATTTATATGTTTTACATAACAATTCTGTAAGTCTCACACATCAATGTTTCATATTTCACATATCTAATGTTTCAAAATGGTTTATTCAGTCCAAAAACTTTACTGCTCGCTCAACAGAAAAACTTCTGTAAATCGCACAAGATGCAAATGTTGTCCCCATAGTTACAGGACACTTCTATAACAATGATGCGGTTTCTGTATATTATTGAAGAGATTTTCCGCCGTGTACCCTTGCTGAATTTATTTTTTTCATGGCGGCCTGATTTCATGGAAAGGACTCTAATTCTCATTCTTCAGTCTCAGCAGAGTGTAATAAATATACGTATATAATGTTACAGATATATGTTATTACAACTCAGGTCGGAGCCAAAAATCCTGATATAATATATAAGCCAGGGAAGTGTGTGCCAGGCGCGCGTTGATAGTATTTAGGTGCCATACGAATTTGAAAAATGATTTGATATCGTTCGTTATCGCCAAGTATAATGTCAATGGTTCACATAATTTTCTCAGCTGTGTCACGCGAACACTTGACATGTAATATATTCCGTGTATACTAATCCCACTACGCAATATGATGGCGAAAATATGCAACCACGAAAATTTTCCGATTCATTGTCTCTCCATGGACTTCATACATTAGTGTTGTGTGTGACATTATAGCCTTGATCAATAACTATCATGATGAGAAAATTTTGCGATCATTTGAATTACAAAGATATATTATGAGGTGTTTTGATGCATACAGTCACGACGTTGGCGTAAAATCATTGTTAATGTGGCGTTGTGGCCACTTTAGTACTTGGTGCGCCCGAAAATGAGAAAATGAATTTTAGTCCGGGTTTATAATTACCTATTACATTTCATATAGATCATTCTGATGGAAAGTGTTCTAGGAGAACCCACAGTCACACTTCACATAGTCGAATTCGTGGTGGATTTCCAATGATGATATCATAACTAGTGCAAAATATGACACTTTCCTCATTCAGATCAATGTATTTTTTTCTCAGATGTGACAGAGACGAAATTCCGCGTAATTGATGGTCTGTTTCCAATTATGATGTTCGGAAAAGTAATGAGATATTGCACGATTACTATACTGTAAAATCGAGTGTTTCGATTCAAAACATTACAACGTTTCACAAAAGGTTTATAAGTGTTTCGAAAGTGACTACACTGTCTGCAATGGTAAAAAAGGTAATAAAAAATTTTTGGATTTGTCGCAGTTTTGTATCTTATTTTCGAAGGCGCCAAGTACTATCGTGACACAACGCCTCATCAACAATGATTTTACGCCAACACTGTGATTGTATGCAGCAATAAACCTCATAGTATATCTTTGTAATTGGAATCATCGCAAACCTTTCTCTGGGATTAGTAGACTGAGAATATTACATGTGAAGTGTTTGCGTGACACAGATGAGAAAATTATGAGAACTATCGACATTATACTTGGTGGTTATGAACGATATCAAATCTTTCTGCTAATTCGTATTGCACCAAAATACTATGAGCGCGTACTTAAGGCACTTTTTCTCAACGTAGCTGTTTTTTTGTTGAATTTAATTTTTTTTCTCTTTGTGAAACCACATACAACACATGCACCATGATAATTTTGTTTGGCCACCGAACATCTGAAGCAGTCGACGTGTTCTCGCCGAGCTCGGTGATACGACTAGGTCGAATTTAGTGCGATGCCGACTCAGCTTTTTCTAGGGATAGTAGAGGACGTTTATCTGGGCATAGAGCCATAATCTTTCTCTTTCGGGAGATAGATTCAAATTCTAATATTGAACGGTAATCGAGAGACGCGATGGCGTCTCGAACCAAGTATAAGCCCTATATGACGTCACTCACAGAATCTCAGCTTTTCTATTCTTTTGATTCGAAATTCTATGTAATTGTCAATGGAAACTGATATTCATTTAAAGATGTAAATTGAAAAAATGATATGGGAATAATGGTGCAAATATCATCGGAGTCTAGTAGTCGGACGCGCCAAGTATGTTCGTATTAAGAGTGGAAAGAATTCATAATTTTTTTCATCGTTGGTGGATAAATTGATGGATTCACATCGCATATGATATTCTCTTGGAATTCCATGCAATTATACACATTATTATCAACATTTATTTCACTCAAAATTGAATGTGAGACCAAGAGTTACAACTCATATAACACTTCTGATTTGTGGATCAGCCTTTAGTTGTCTCATTCATAGTCAGAAATAATAAAAACCGGCAAATAGGATACTGAACGGCGTATGTCTCCGCTGATACTGGACCGAACGATCTCATTTTGGTCGCGATTGAAATAGAATGCGAGAATTATATGATGGAAGTACTAATAGTTTACTCGCAACTCGAGCACTTTTCGAGATATTTGTAATGACTAACCAAACATTGAAGGATATTAGCTATATATTATGACGGTAGTGATTCAACGCGCACGAAACGCTGTCGGCTTTCTTGATATCAATCCAGTCCAGAGGACAATCTGAAAATTGCATTCTCGAACGACTCGTGTCAAACATTCCTGTACAATAGATAAACTTTTAGCATAACCACTAAGCATGTAAGATTATATTTTTATAATATAATATTTCAATTACCTTCGCAATGTCGAGCGTTCAAGAACCATTTTTCGGCGTCAATAACCTGTAATCGCCAACTCAGCTCTCAGCGATAATTTTGTCAACTAAGAACTTACCCACCATCGGACCTTCTGTCCAATAGCGGGCCATCAATCCTTCAATCAACAAATCAGAATATTGATGAATGATCCAAACCAATCAAAACCAGTCCGCACCGATTAGGAATCACGAATATATATACTCTCTCAAACAGACTTCCACAGAGACAGACAGAACCTATTTTCCAGTTCGGAACTTATCAGACTTGATCTCAATTCACGACCAGTATCGACGAGTGATTTTAGATTTATTTTTTCATATTCAATACCAATCAATCGCTATCGACTCTGGATCGAAGCCGCCTTAAGTTCTCTAAAGCTATTATATAACCAGTTAAGATTCTCAACGCATCGAATATCTAAGTGAAATAATTAAACAACCAAAAAAGTATGAATACAATTAAATCAACGACAAGTCAAGTAAATCAATAAAAATAAATCATTATCAATCACAACCTCCATAAACCAATGTCTGTGAAGTGTTTTACTCAATAAAAATCATTCGACAACTCAACCATTCGATTCACCCTGATGACGAATCCTTCGTTGAACGCTTCAGCTGTAAGTTGCAGTAACGAGCAACGATCCCTCTATCTATTCAGACAACAATTCAAAATCTAATTTTTATATTTTACTGTCATATCCACCGGAACGCGAGGATATTCATCTCCAAGTACAATCTACCTACGAAATACCAAATCATTCTACAAATAAATATTCTACGACAATCTCCATGCTTCTTATTCTGTAGACCTGCCCAACCTCGGCGCTTAGGACGTAATCGAGTTTACAGCCAGGCCGTAACAATATGATGAAGTTCTTCAGGACGTAGGGAAAGATTTCCCTACAATTGGAATCGTCCAAAGAAATTTCGTGCGCATATGTCATCTAATTCGAAACATCCTTCGATTTTTGGAGACTATGAGGGCATATTCAGGAATATTTTTTCTTTATCAATTTTGGATTGGGTCCCAAATTTGTCGTGTTGATCGCAGAATTTTTCCCCTCGATGTTATAGGGTATTCTGTCCTCAAAATAAGGACATACCGTTTTTTTGTCTCGTATGAGATTTCGTGTGTCAAAAAGGCGCACTATTCCGCCTCACAAAGGGAAGGTTGATGACAAAAACCTATCTATTTAATTTTTCTATTCAATAGTGGGTCATAACCTGGCTGTCATATTTCATAATTTCCATCCCATATCGACCAGTTTGCCACCTTTCACCTTCATTTTTTCAATATTTGTGCGGTTCTGCAACATATTTTGCTTGAGAGGAGGAGAATCGGTGGGTCACCCCACCTAATAAGTCCAATAGTTGTGATTGAACGCTCACCCCCCGCCTAACGCCTGACAACACGCTTGTCCGCAATCATCTAGGCGTTGACGTGATTACACATTGTGATAGTCAGTTCCGAGCCGAAAAAAAAAAATGAAAATTCAATTTATTGAAGAAAAATAACAGTCGTTTCACTTGCAAGGTTGTTTGTCAGTTCCGCATTTCCTATCGTAAATTCCTACATTTGTTTACATCATGTGTGTGGTTGAATTGTTCGGTCTTGCTTTATGTAGTGTGTGGTCTTCGGAATTACTGTGTGAAATTCATCTATGTTCATAGAGATAGTACATCGGTTTGTGAGTATTCGTTCATATATTTATTTATATTTTTTTCGAAATTTTACATACCGCAAGATGGGCGGAATATTAGGATATATTTGAAATTACCTCTTCTGGTTGAGTGGTGGTCGGAAACTGATATTACAAAAATGCCTTAGGACCTAACTAGAAATTAATCAGGAATAGTGAGGGCTGGACAAAAGTTTCTAGGCACGATTATTGGTCAAAAGAAACCGAAGTGGAGTAAGAGGTGCTCTGCCTTTGGTTCAAATGTTAGAGGAAGGAGAAGCAACATTGACGTCACAAGATACATCTGTTTGCCCGACTCTGAAATGCGACGCAAAAGACATCGTAAAAAATATACAGAAAAAATTAATTGAATGGGTTGTAAACTCGAAGATGACTAATTGTAGGGAAGCTAGGATTGAGAAATACGCGAAAAACAGTAGAAGAGTATAATAATAAGGGACCGATGACTGTGTTCAGGTACGATTGTAAACAATAGCCATATCGTATTTATTGGCAAAATTATGAAGGTAGCGTGAAAGAAATTTCGGAACGGGGACCCGTAGTGTAGTACAAGGATACTACGTATCTACAGTATGTTATGCGGATTCATAATCCGTATGACTGCGTCTGAGGCCGTGATACGTGGATAGAATTTACTTCTCCCTAGTGTGGCATGGATTTTTTCGGGGGGGGGGGGGGGGGGGGGGGGGCTTTACTGGCTCGGAGGTACTGTGCCCTGATGGTTCGTTCTTAAATTCTTGAATTTTCATCTCATAAACTCGTTGGATCGAAGCTATACTCAATCGAAGGCATTGTTATACTGCATGTGTTATATATCGCTTTATGAAAAGAAACTGGCATCAACAAAAAAATAGCTACGCTGTGACCCCCTTCTACTCTACTCTTTACACAGGCCATGAGATAACTTGTTTGGCCCTATACATATCTCTACATTTATATAGTACTATAATTTATATGAATGGCAATAATTTGGTTTTCATTGTAATTTTGTCCTAATTTTGATCGTATTCTGTGAGTTATTTTTGGGCAACGGAATAGGTCAACGGGTTCCAAAAAAATGGTCTTTGAGTGAAGACCAATAAATACTAAACTCATATTCCACATACAAAAAAACATTTTTTTTCAGATTCATAAAGCAAGAGAAAACACTGGAATAAGGGCCACCACTAATGTAAAAACTTTTATGGCATTATATGGAGTTGTTTTCGAGGGGTTGACAGTTGCTATACGCTATCATTTGTGACCATCATGATGAATATACACACTTAGAAGGAAAAAAGTAAAAGAGAAGATACATGTTGATAGTCAACAGATATTGTATGAAACGATTTGCGAAAGTATTTTTTTTTCTCATTAATTTTCTTAACGATGATGTAACCCATGACATAGCTATCAATTCAATCCAAAAAATTGGGGATGAATGAATTTAGTGGGGTGATAGCAATCCCTCCCTATTTAGGTATATAAATGATAACAAAAAGAGAGAATGGAAAAGAGAATGAAGAGAAGAACTAAATTTCTGTTCATTTGACGTATTTGACGTGATAATAAATCAACCAGAATATGATAGTTAGGAAGATAATTGGGAGTTTATCAGCTTCTTTCATCGTGATTTTTAGCACGACTTCTATAACCGCCTATTACAAGTTTTGTCTCATTATTACAATGTCACCCACCTTTTTGTTGGTATATATATTCGCAATCTGCTTGAAGTATATACCATCAAAAGTAGGTACCGCAGTTCAGAGAATCGCAAGTTGTATTCAACCGATCTACTTCAAATTTGGTATGAACCCTTAAAATTCTCTTCCAGCTGAACGTGAAGTCAGATCGAAACTTTATATGGTACTTCACAAACCTCGTGTTCTCTTAAGGAATCGCAGTAATTTAAAGATGCTTTCGTGTAACCGTTTTGTAGATGCCTCAATTGAAGCGTGCAAAATACATATACAGGTTATTTCCGGTTACACCAGAAATCAGATCGAAATGTAGAGATATCCAATCTTCGAGATCTTACTTTGGTTGAACTGTTTTGTAGAGACCTCAATTAGAACGAGCGAAAACGAATATAATTGACATTTCTGATCAGATCGGAATCTCACATGGTGATAGTTCATACTTGAGTTCCCATGAGGAACGTACCAATAATCAACAACTTCGGTCAGACTGTTCTGCTAGTATCTTGATCAGAAGATACACAAACACACGTGAATATTATTTCCGGTTAAACTGGAAGTCAAGTCCAAATTGAATGTAATCGGCCTCCTATACCTATAAGGAGCATACCAAATTTCGAATTTCGTCATTGGGCTGTCCCTGAGATCATTCGCCTAATGTGTGTCACAGACAGACAGACGGACAGCATGCTGATACCATGTTTTTTGGTTCCAGAGGACTCCCGAACGTGAAAAAATATGTAAATTAGGCAGAGTGAATTTCTAACCCAAAACAATAATTTCATTATTCGACGTGACGAAAAGAAAAGATGTAAATGTAGTGATCAAGAGATAATCATGTACTTTTTGTTTATGTTTATTTTCCCTGGCAGTTTTTCACCATGCATCACTGCCCGTTTCACAATATGAATGAATTTCATTCGATAATTTCCGTGCAGTGATACATGACTATCATCTTATCTTTTTTAAAATTAATTTGCTTTCTATTTTTTATTATTTTTCAAGGCCTTATATACGCGATTTCGTCGTTTTTTTGAGATACATTCACAAAAGCGGTGAAAAAAAAGTGGCGCATATATTTCCATATTGTTTTGTACACAAACTGTGATCAATCTCTAAACTGCATAACAAAAAAAAAATTAAATTACGGAAATATAAAAAAATGGCTGATTTATTAGACAGTAAGTAAATCGATTTTTTAAACCTCGCGGAAGTCCTAATTCAGGAACCGAGGTTTTGATCGCTTTCAAATTTTCACAGCATATTCTGTTTATCAATACCTACGGTGCGAATCTCGAATAATGAAGACTTAATGACTCATTTTTGTCTAAATAAATGAATGAATTATTTATTAGTAGAGAATTGAGTCAACAAGTTTGACTAATCCCATTATTACATTTTTTTTTTGATTCAATATTTTTGTGAGTTCACATGGAAGAGACACCTATAACGTAATAAAAAATATGTCAATTTGTTTTCTCGGATACTCGTAAAAACTGTTTACTGACAGGCTAATAAATCCGTCATTTTCTAATATTTTCGTAATTTTTTTTCGTTATGCAGTTAAGAGATGAATATTAAATCCAAACAAATTGGACAATATATGCATCATTTTTTTTTTCACCGCTCCTGTGAATGCGGATCCGTATATCAACGAAATCGAGCAATACGGTCTTAAATTGTCTCGTCTGTCATTTTCCAATTATATTTATTTCTTTTCGAATAAAAAAAACTCTTCGAGCAATTCTACAATATAAGACGAGTATGAGTTTAATGGATGACAATAGATAGCGAATTTATTGAAACATTATTCCGTTCCATGAAAAAAAAAATGGGTTCCTCCATCCTGAACCACTATCTATGCATGATGGCTGAGCACGTAGCGATAATGGAACAATATTTACAACGTATTGCAATTTCGAATAATATTCAAACTTGTCTGTTGAATCGGTATTTTGTTAATATATTGCAGGATCTTCCTCTGAAAAGAGAAATTGGGTGTACTATATGATCCACATGGCGTCGTCAACCATTTAAATAACGGCCATCACACATTTAGTTGGAAAAGCTTCCGTGGAAGGAATGAGTGGGGTGGAAAACATAAGAAGAAATATATCTATGTATCTGAGAGAGAAGGGAAAAAGGCGATGGACGGAAGTTGCAGTGGGTAATGTTCTTATTGCGTGATGTAGCGTCGTAAAATTCCAATACGTCGATACTCTTGATCAGAAAGTATCCCTTTCGTAATATGAAAGCAAGTGAGTGGAAGTAAAGAATGGAATGTAAGGGTAACAGTTGAAGAAGACCAGGGTATAATGAAGAAATGGTCCATAAAAATTCTTGAGGATGGAATCGAAAAGCATATACCATTAAACCTCATATATATATATTTAATGCACATACTGACACATATCCACAAAAGCGTGGGAATACGTGCGTTCGATGCATTACTGGTCGCCAAGATTTCTTGTCATCACCTAATTATTGCATATTATTTCTTCTTTCTGAACTGGGAATCACTTGTAGGCTTAGAAATAAAGAATTATTTGTTGAAATATTTTGGTAAAGACAAGAGGACAATGTGAGGATTGTTTTTTGCAATTTTTTTTTTCATTAGAGTTGTAACACTGATACGGAGTTTATCTAAACTTTTCCCTCATGGCAATTTCATTGTTACATAATCCCCACTAATGAATTTAGCCAGGGGTCGATTTTTTTAGATGAAAAAAAAAAAAAAAAAAAAGATATGGAAAGGGCCGCGTGTTTTCATCCAATTTAATTTGTAAGTTTGGCTTGATTCTATATGTTTAAATGGACCGAATGAAAGGAATAGATTATTGATCTATTTTACCAGACTTAATGTTTCGATATAAAGAATTATTCGCCTACCAAGTTTCACGTAACAAGTCCTGAAAAATCCATTTCCCAATATGCCACTGAGTAAGCCCAGTACACCCTGTGGGAATTCAGTAAGTAAAAAGAGTAGGAGCACAGCTAATAACATCCTTGTAGTCCTATCAGTTTGTCGTTCCTTATCCAACATTCTGGCGGACTTTTTTTTACTTTTTTTGATATCATATGAATGTTCGAGCACTTTATCTTCAGAACTCTTCACCATTGTTGCTGTTGTTAAAAGTTTTCGACGTTTTTTAGCGTCCATTAACGCTTGAATCAGTCTCCAACTCAAGATTGTTAACGTGAAACAAGGAATGAGTTTAATCACCACACCATAAACCCAAAAATCCAATAAACTCAATAAGTGATTGGTTTTCATTGTTTCACTGTGATCAACATGCCAAATTGTTGTGTTTATAAAATTTTCACTCGCATTATACTCACTCAAATTTACCGGATTGCCATCAAAATTTAGTAACTCTATATTTGACATAACTTCAGTTGTAAATAAAACTGGCAGACATATTAATGGACAAATAACATAAGCTCCACTAATAGCAATGACCGTTCTCCTGAAGCTACACCACTCACGATTCCGTTGTGGATGAGCCACCGCTATATATCTCCATACGGCCAAAGTAACTGTCAACCAAATAGAAATTGTATGACAAATTTGTGTGAATATTGAATGTATTAAAACAAATACCGCCCAACCGTGAGTGTAGGTGTCTCGTCTTGATCGATGATAGAGATACATGTGAATCGCATATGGTATGTACTCCAACATTACCAATAAATCGGCAACGGCAAGTCCAGTTAAAATAGCATTCGTTGGTGAACGTATCTCACGACGTGTTAATACTGCAATATTCAATGTATTCGCAATTAGTCCGAAGATGCAAACTAGAAGACTTGCCCACCCATGTATTTTTGAATATTCCTCGCGAAAGGAATCCAATCCCGAACCACATCGGTACATGGAATCGTCCGATATCAATGTCTCATTTGGCATTTTTATTTTTTATATTATGAATACTTACTCCCATTCAAACTATTGAGATATTTTTGTTTATTGCACAGTATTGGTTCAACAATTTTAATTCTGCGGTTTCAGAACGTGTTATTGATTATATCCGGTCACTATAATGACAAAAGCTCTTTTTGATGTTATTATTTGTTTTCTTTTTATAAAATTGAGGTTGTGCTGTGGATATTGCAGCGTCATTGTTAATCGAACGTCCGATTATTGTTTATACAAGTATTACAATTTCACATTGCACTGGGTTTAATTACACACACAAAGAACTGTTCAATTTGTATATGTATATTTATTCAATTATTCTAACTGCATGAATATCTATTGTGATTCTCCTAATGAGAATATTCGCGATGGGAATCAAAATATTTTTATATTTAGATTTGATAAATTGATGAAGTGAAATTTCACGCGGGGAATAGTTCGACGGACCAGGCAAACAACGTTTTCGGTTCGCGCGCGTTCGTCGAATGGCTGAATGGTAGAAGGAGCGTCGCGAAGCTTCGTATATACAGTAAAGTGCACGAAACACATTTCGATGTGTGGGGACGCAAGCGCAATGAGACATTATGTGATGCCTGTATATAACTCCCCTCGCGTCGTCGCGCGCCATATAGATGTGAGTACGTGGGTGTATATGTGTGTGTACTCCGTCCTCAATAACTTTTAATGTGAATCTCGATTATCATGCTTTAATAGAGAAGGGTGTCAAAGAAAATATAGAGAAAATTCCGATGTATTTAATTTCAAACTGTAAATTTTCCAGAACATTTCCCCAACTTCGTTTTTTCGTATTACTTTTTTCGCTCATCTCATATCGTATTTCATTGTTTTTTTTCTAGCTGGGAACTTTCCCTTCTTTTTTGCTTTCATGTAGACGAATTCCTCGAGGGCTTGACGAGACAATTGTGAGCTGCTCGGAGAAATTGGGGCTCCATTTATGTCCTCCTGCTATATCGGCTAGCATATCAAAGCTTATGTGTTCTTGCTGCAAAGAAAAGACGATCGAAGCCTTGATGAGTTATTTGTCTCTTTATTTTTTGTTCTCCAGACATTATTTCTTTCTTTCATCATACAAAGATTCCCCTTCTATACACAGAATAAAATATTAACATTTGAATTGCGTCAATAACTTTTCGCTAAAATATATTCTATGTGCATATAAAAGTTACTTTCGGGTTTTTAAAATATATATCCGAAATTATCGGCCGTAGTTTATTAGGACGAAACTTCTGTCACGTCAAATATTCTTTCAAACAAAAATTAGCAGTTTATGATATAAATACATACAGTGAGAACAGAATCTTCATATGATAAATACATGTCTATACGATATAATCGCAGAAACTGCATCAGGATTTTGGTGAAAAATACTAGCAGACCTACATGTAGGCGTTCATGCATCCATACACACATACGCATGTCATTCCGTCATGGGTATACGAGTGATCCAGGCTTTTAGTCGCTCCACGTGGCGTCTACCTTGCCATTCTCACAATCGTCAGAATTCTCTTCATTTAATATTTATTAGCTGTTAACTCAGCTCCCCCAAGGGGTGGTGATGAGTATTATTGATTGATCCGAAAAACTTCAATCTGAAAATTATTTGCATAGAATATTTATAATATTGTTGGTATGTTGGAGACACATATGTAATTGTTTTTCTTGACTCATTTCGGAACTGGTTAAGTGAAATTGAATAAGTTGGAGAACTGAGTCATTCCGTGCAGCAGCATATCCGTATACTAAGATGCGTTCACACTGCAAATTCAAGTGTGTTAAAAACGACTACCGCGTTGGGGATATGTATGGAAAATTAACACACTTCTAAGTGTGTTAGAAATGACTACAATGCTTCAAGATAAGGAACAACCCGTGTGGAAATTCAAACATGGCATTCGTAAGCACCTAACTAGTTTGCCCTTTTATAAATAAGGTCCGCATGAGGAAAACTTATACGGACCACACTAGTTCGGTGACGCATCAAACGATGCGGCCCCTAATAGGGGATCTACCTTGACCCTGATTACGATATTTTCAGGTACCTTCGTAGAACCTTATCAGGACCATACTAGTTCCTCATTGAATTTGCTCAATAATTAATATTAAATTAGTATTAAAAAAAAGTTAATGGACAATAAATCGAAACACAAACAAACATATATTTTTAGAAACTTTTATCAAAATTTCAAATTTTTGGTCAGCAATCGTATAGAATAGACATAGTATCGTATAGCTAGATACATGTATCTAGCTATACGATTCTATGTCTATTCTACAAGATTCTATAAGATATGTCTATTCTATTATAAGATTGCAATCTTATAATCTGATAAAATAATAAAATTTTTGGAAATATGAGATCTATTCCATTAAATAAAGATATATTTTAATAAAGAAAGAATAATAAGATGATATTTTTTCCACAGCTCACGCAATTCCTGATATTCAAACAGAAAATTTTTTCTCAATCAGCGTCGTCGCTTCCTTGATCTGATTCTTCATGAACTGATTCATCATGGGATGGGCATTGAATGGAGCTGGATTTACGAGCTGCATTTTTGTTGTGATCGTGTATGATGTGATTCCTCCCGTCCGCTGTTTTGACACATGGTTGAGCTCTCTTTTCTCGCTGACCATCCCAGTCTTTGGCGTTGTTCATTACTCTCCCGAGCGCCCCGTCAACCACTTGTTCCGAAACTTTTTTTGTCGTCAAAGGGTCCTTATGAGTTTGAATAATCACATCTGAAAACAAATAATTCAGAAGTAGTTAAATATAATTTACGAATAAGATTAAATTTAAAAAATCGAGTCTATATAATATTTTCAGTAAGCGCAATTATTACCCAGAACGCAGTCGCAGAATAATGTTTCCTTCAGCAATGACTTTCCCGCCACTTTTCTCAGGACGGTATATTTTATAGTCACATCTCTCGACAAATATTTTTTACAAATATTTGTGAGGCTCTTACTGAGCATCAACTCTCGGTCCAATAGAGAGTCCAATGAAGATATCTGCAGAATAAATAATTGACAATAATTAATAAAAAATTGAACCAATAATGTATAATTTTACTATATTCAGATCTATCGTTACATTTAAATCAAAAAATCGTTTTTCAGTTTTTCTCACATGCAAAAATTTAGAAGGCTTCACCGAGTAGAAGCCAAAATATTTATTGATGAAAAACGCAACTTTTGGCACGCGCTCTCATACGAGACTACCGAAAATTGTGATTTTTATCAATAAATACCAGAACTTCCGTTCGGTAAAACCTTCCAACATTGATTACCCACGTGCATATGACATCGAAGGTGATTTGTCCAAATTTAAAAAACAAATCTCAAAAAGACGATATAATGATAGAACTACCTTAAGAAATAATACATTAAAATGAAATATATTTACGAATTTCGCTCGAAACTCATCGTCGATGCCCAGCTGCTCGTTGGAGTTGATGAATTCTTCTTGACCTTGGAACGGTAGACGTAGTTGATATGTTTTTGCAAATTTCTTTTCGATCACATGATCGCCAGTTCGATTGAGTTGCCTGAGAACCGTATTTTGGGTTGCCATTACTTCTTCCAGATCGATGGCAAGCCCTTTCAAGCTGGCCAATATGAGCGCAGAATCTGAAACACCAATATATTTTTTTTTCTATATTAAATTATTCAACTTTGAAATGTGGAAAATATTTTATTTTTTCTATTTTATATTTTACCTTCTTTTCTGTATTTTTTTTCCGATGACGGGTTTGTCAGTCTCACGTTCCGAGCATTTTTCTTTTTGGATTGCGTTTCGAATCATGAGCGATTCAACTTTTTGATTTTTTTTCTCCTGTTGATGTCGCACTGTTTGATGTGTATTTTCTTTTTCTGCAATACTTGACGGGATGGTTTGGTTGCAAATTTTGGCTTCGGTTTTCGTCCTTTTTTTTATCTTTTCATCGGAAGAACTGGCAGAATCCGTCTCATCTTCAGTATTGTATTTATTCTGTACGTCAGAAAGATCATCCGGGAACTCGGACTCCATAGGTGGCACTAGCATTGCGTTTTTAGTCTCTTCGCTGATAGTGTATTTTTTGGCCTTGATAATATTTTTTTCAAATTCTGCTGCTTTTGTTGATGAGTCGGTCTCCGAATCCGTTGTGAAAGCAAAAAGAAGGGTTTCGAGTTTCTTCAACTTCTGTACAGCTTCATCGTAAGTTTCTAAGAAAAAAAACAACATCAATATGATTAGGAATTTCACCCTATATAGCATATATAATAAAAGTAGATGGATAATATATTTTTTATAGTAGATATATGCAATATATTTACTCGCTTGTCCCTTTATCTTGACAGAAAATGTTGGCCAACTTTTCGGAGCGTCAACATCTGCTTTAATCAGTGAGTGGAGGAGTTCCAAGTTTTCTGGTGTATATGGGGATGGCATAAATTTAGACACCGTCGTTTTGCCATTTTTAGTATCAATCCAACGGAAAGGAACAATATCTATGTCCCGCATAGTTTTGCGTCCTCGAGAAATAAATTCCATCAATTGGAATTTATAGATTTGTGGTCCTGACTTTTGCAACGCCATGCTTAGAAATATAACCAAAATAATCGTTAATTCATGATGAGATTACCTCTAAAATTTGTTTACAATGAAAAAATTTGGCTATATTTTGTTGATAACCATGCAGATTTACTTTGAATCCTATTTCAGTTATATACACTTTATAAAAATCAACCATTTTTTTCTCCAAGAGATTTTTTGACGCAAATATTTTCTATTTAAAAATATGTTCTAGTCCAATCATTTTTAGTACTATATTTCATACAATATTATTTTATACGATGAATCATGCAAAATTGGCAAAACAGTGTAAATAATGCAAGATAACAAAAAAATTTATGTTTATTGCATATGCAAACTATTTGTACAGGAGAAAAATCTTTACAGGGAATTGCAAAGGAAAACGGTTGTCGATATTCATAGAGTATATACATGTCACCATAAAACCTCCTAGAATTTGTTAAAGTATGTGAAACTGTGAGGTTGCAAAATATCTATGCTTATGGAAAATATGTATCGACAATATCAAATCAATAAATAAAATTAAATAAATAAAACTTGAATAATTATCACAGGAGCAATTTGAAAAGCTTACGAACATGAACAAAAGCCGGTATAAAGAACTTCAAGAAAAGAAAGAACACCAAATGATAGTTCCAGGTTTCACGAGGATCTATTAGATACATATAATACATGAAAAGAATTCACCTTTTACCTTCAGCAGGCTTCGTTTGGTAAACAATACCTTTAGGGGGTTTCCCAAGGTCAATCTTTGTAATGTAACCAATTTCGACGTCGTAGCTTTGAAACGTGTCAATTGTTTTGGAATTAAATTCCAATATCACCCTAATAATAATCGAACCAAATCATATTTTGAAGTTGAAAATATATGTGCCGGAAAATTTGGACAGACCATCGAAACGGCAAAAATAGTTGATGTAGATATTTATCGCAAGAGAAATTTAATAATTTTACGAACATAAACAAAACCGGCATATATAAACTTCATCAAAGAAAAAAACACGAAGAAACAGAGAACAATAATTCTAGATTTCACAGGAAGAAATTAGATATATGTAATAACATAAAAAGAACTCACCTTTTACCTTTTTTCAAGCGTAATTTGGTACAAAATACGTTTGAAGCGTTGTCCAACTTTCACTAGTCAATTTTAACGTTTTATCTTCACGACGTTCTAAACAAAAGCGCGGATAAAATGACGCAAGACGCGAGACAAACACGAAGACGCCTTACGACCACGCCCCCTACACTGCTACTCTAGCATAAAAAATCGGCGCGAAAATTTAAACTGGAAAATAATTTAGTGTTGAAAATAGAGAATACAATTAACAACCAACATATTCCTGAAATATTTATTATTATTTTCAACAAACGTGCTTTATAAATATTGATTACAATTTAATAATTTCATAATTTCAATTATAAAATCCAGATTCAATAAGTGAATTAACGAGACGCCAAAATTTTTTTTAAAATTATTTTCTCTGAAAGATATGGACAATTTAACTTAATACCATCTATATCGTTCACAGAGTACGTAACGGTTGCGCGCGTTACTTCTTTCTCCAATTCCCATATCTTTAAATGGGCTGAATTCGTAGGATATGTAAAAACAGCTCTTTTGATTCGCCAGATTTTACCGTTGTAAATTGTCAAATTTCCGAATATTTTAGTAATCATTACAATAATCTCATCTTTTAAAATGACAATATTATCAGGGGACGACGTAGTGATGTTATAACTTTTGAACCGTATTTTTTTTATGTCATTTTCATTTTTACTGAAAATTTTTAAACGAGGTGGTATCGTCGCTTTCTATTTTGTTATTAGTCGATACTCGCGAAGTCTCCTACATAACTGAGATAATGGTCTGTTCGCTGTTCGAAGAAAGCTTTTCATTTTACCCAACATACTTTCAAAAGGAAAAGCAGTATGTGTATTAAATTATGGCAGTTCCTTATCTGTGAGTCTGGACCGTATAAATCTTCGAGACAAATGAAAAAACTCCTCAAATAGTGCTTAGCGTGTTCTCTGTATCGAATACACAACGCATCTGAACATAAAATTCTGCGGGCTGAGGAGAAAAGTAAAAAATTGTTGGACAAAACATCTCTCAAAATCCCTTTCAATACAATCGAGCCACAGTAGAGTAGAAAAAATCTAAACTCTGTAGCTTTCCACTTGGCAACGCAGTTGATCGGCACTTGAACTTTCGAATACTCCATTCGTCTAGAAAGTTCAATTCTAGACCTTCTATCAAGTCTACAATTAAGGTTGTCCGTAAGCCAATACTTTAATAATTTCTTCACGACGCCTATACAGCACAAGTGCATGAAGTCTAGAATAAAAACGGAAACCATATTTGAAGGTGGCTCTATTTCCGTCAACCGTGAGGGACCAGGATGGTAGTGTTCGCGTTGCAACCGATTTCGAAAAGACTCATCCGTTCGTTCTGCTGAATTCACAGCTGGATACACAGTTCGGTTATTACATCTTTCCCCTTTGATAATGCATCTTTCACACGCACATAGACCTCCATGACCTAACGTATTTTCAAGCCAAGCCCGTGCTGGTGTATCACAAACAAAACATTTCAATTGGACATTAAAGTGAGTGTCAGAAACGACGATACCATCGGCGTACAATTTGTTTATTTCTTTGATAAAATCTTGCAAACAAATGGCTTGATCTTCTGACTTCGCTCGACCATAATAAATTGCAATTGCAAAAACCTCGTAGATGTCAGGTATATAATGAATTTTACATAAAATAGGTGTGAACTATTGTAAACCAGAATTCGTTAATGATACGGTATCAACATTGACTTGCAATTCAATTGAATTGTTTTCGATGTGAAGATCGGGATTGATAATTTTTTTTAGCTCATTCTCAATTCCGAAATAAACAAATTCAGCCACATCGCCGTTCATGTCTTCCATCTCTACTATTTTGTGTTTCGAATCCACTGTTTTTAAAAACGTTTTCGCAGATTTCGGCAGAGTAGGCAACAATCGGCGTCTAAAAATCTACAGCAGCGCATCCAAGTAAGATTGGCATATCTTGCATTTTACTGTCCATTTTATAGCATGATTTTCCTTGTATGATTCACCGTTTTCGATTTGACAACCGAATATTATAAAATCATCATCATTATCGAATTTTACTCGTGAATACATTTCATTCTTCGTCACCGAACGAATGTATTGGTGTGTACGCCTGGGCCGTCGCCGAAATTGTGACCAGTCAGGCTGCAGAGTATAGGCGCTCTTCGCGCACCCGAAACAAAGGCGTGCGCTGTTTGTTTACAGTGGACATCTGACGCTTGGTGTTCGGAGGATTATAACCGACGTTCTTGTATTTCCTTTATACACACAATATTCGATGACCTTTTTTTTTCTCGTTCAAAATATTTTTGTGATTTATCGCACCTCTTTCACCCATTCCTTATTAAGTATTCCGCCTTCTCTCATGCTGGCTCAGATTTCATCAGTTTTTTCGGCATGTTCTTTTTTTTCTTTCAATTTTCACTCGAGTCAACAGCTCGAATTTGTTGCTTGAAAACATGCTAAATTTGCAGGAAATAATTCCATATAATAAAATATATATATTGTGTTTCATGTAAGTTTAGATATAAAGTGGAACCAAAATCGAAATTTGAATCTCATTGGTGATATGTAAGACTATGTGAATGCATCAAAAATCGACAAAACAGTAAATGCACCTCATTGTACATCAGCTGTCAAAATATGCCTTGATGATACGTTTACAGGAATTCACGTCATAGAATATACATCCATATGATCAACGCATACTTTCCCAACTGATATTCATTGAGGCAAATCATTTTTATGCCGACTTTGATACATTCAGATAATCTTACATATTGTCAGCAAGACCTACGCTTCAATTTTGCTTGCTTTTGCCATCTGAATTTACATGAGACGTGGTTCATATATGGAAAAAAAAGAAAAAATTCGAGCGAGCGCAAAAGAGGTAAGAAATGAGTGTAAGTGACGGAAAAAAGGGGTGAAAGAACACATGGAATTTACCCCAATGGAAAAAAAGTGAAGTCATACGGAACTTAACAGCTATGCGTATGGACGAGATAGACTGAAGTCGGTTAGATTTTTTCGAACATTTGGTGAACGTTGGCAACCTCGAAAGCACGGTGTTTGTTTTTGCTCAGTGTTCAGATATATGCGCTCTGCAGTGTATCATTCAGTATAATTCGCCAACCACGCATGATTGGCTCCATGGTGCAATTGTGAGCAGAGCACAGCTCGCTTTCGTTCGGAATTCAATGCATTAAGAAAAACCGTAAAAATCAACTTTTTATATTTGATGATATCCAAACCATGCCTTCAGCGTAATTGCGTCAATAATTCATAAACATATAAACAATGATAGTTATATGCAACTTATCTAAATCGAATTTCGAAAAAAAATTCAAATAACCAGCTTTTTTTTATGGACACGAACATATAGTGTCGTCTTCGAACCATTAGCCCAATAGAATTAGGGTGCGACCCGGAAGAAATTAAAAACAGCAATTTCCCTTCGGAATTCGTTGGGGGCGGTCACTGGCAGTCGGAATTTTGTTTTGCGTGGTATTCGATCTGTTGCGTCATCCGCCATATTGATTTTAAGGGTCAATTCTCGTTTATTGAATAACCTGTTTATTTTCAATTTCACACGAAAAATGGTAATTACAAAAGTTGTTTAGAATTAAATTTCCTACAATTTTGGTTCTCATCAATTTTTCGGTAGGATTTATTGTATTCATTATATTTTTTCCGAACAGCAGTGCAGCAGCGGCTATTAAACATATGTAATTGATAACTAGGCTGGAAAGAGTTAAATCTATGCCCTTCCTTGAGCTGAGTCAACGATTGCTCGTGGGTATTATAACGTGGGTCGCCACCACGTTACAACATTTTTTTTTTCTTTATAATGTTGATTGCATAATTGTACTTATAGCTGCTTTGGACCTTCAATTAGCTGCTTCTACAGCTGCCGACTCTATTAGAGTGACGAGATTGTCATATCCAGTGATCAATTACTGCCCTAGTAATGTAAAATCAGTCGGTGGATTTTTGATTTTGTGTAAGCATGCCCTCAGCCCTTTCTTGATTTCACTCATCAATGACATGCATGCCACGCATTCAATTCCATGACTCTTGTTTCTCTGGTGGTTTTTTTCCGGATAACATCTGCATCTCTTGCACCTATATCATATAATTCTTTAGCCTTATCATAAATGGTTCTGCGCATTTTGTCATAAATGGCCTTGAGTTGAATAAGAGCCTCTTTCCTCTGTTTATTAATCATATTCCTAGTAGCAGGTTTGTCTGCTACTGGAGTCTTGAGATCTGCCAGGTTAGAGAAAGATGATGATAATGTATCTCTGAGTTCGTCTGTAGATGCTCTGGGCGTGCTCCTCTCATTGGGAGGTGTTGATGGGGCTGAGCTTGTGCAATTAGCCATGTTTTCTTTATATCTGTAATTCAGAGGTTAAGAAATTTTTATATCTTTTATTTTACGATTAGAGTAATCAGTCAATTCTTTGGCTTAGGAACAATCTTTACAAACGATACTGGTTTGGTTCCAGTAGCAGAAGGTGGAGGCCTTGTTTCCGGAGCAGTTGAAGTGCTGGGTTGAGTCCTGACCTGGGTCCCCGTCGAGCATGATGGAGGATGAACAGGATAGATGGGTTTGGTACTTGCTGCTATTGCCCCAGTCACTCATGCTATCTCTGTTGCTGCTTCAGCATTCGTAGCTCTGAATGTTTGAGCTACATCTATACAGGAGCTTCTATGCAAAAATTTGCTTCTGTCTGCATTTTTCTGTAATGCTCTCACTGTTGCTGATAAATCATTGATTCCTGTCGTCAATTGGTCTGCTAATTTGCTAATGGCTAGATCTGTAACTTGTGCAGCTGTTACGTCCCTGGAACAGGTCGTAGGTATTTTCTAAGTTGGAAGCGAATATAGAGGCGATGTTGACCAGGATGCCACTGGCCAATGCGAGTCTTAGCTGGTCACTCTCTTCACTTACCGACTGCCCCTCGCAACTCTAACATATATAGGTATATGTTCGGATGATCAAGCCCGCTATGCGCGGGTGAATTTGAAGAAGATTCTCAGAGACGATGTTGTAATTTATAATTAATATATTTATTGGCGCTACTTGTTTTACACTGACGTTACACTTAGTTTATACACTGCTTTTATATTGTAGGCTTATGCTTCGAATTCTCAAGAGCGATTATGTTCGAAATGTTAATGACTGGTTTCTTCTGAAGGTTCTGATTTAAATTTGGATGTTCTTAGGAAAAAATGCGAGTCTGATATTCTTCAATTGAATTAGTTGGTTTGAGTAATTCTTGCAATGAATAACAGTCTTGATGAATTGAATGAGCAATAAAGAGAGAGTTTACCTATGCGACGCGTATTCAGTAGAGAAAAGGGGGTGATAGAGTTAGGCGTCTTTGCGCTGGTCCCACAAGTTTTTATTGGTGCTACACAATTGGACATGAGTCCCCAATCGCAAATAGCGTGATCTTGTTCGTGGGTCCACGGTTTCTCAGAATTTGATAATGGCTCTTGGGAATCTTGGCTATCTTATTTTCTCTAATAAAACATGCATTCCCGAGGAACTTATTGTTATCTTAGTTTCTATATCAATCTGTATATTCCAAGAGAAGCGTATTGTTATCTTATTTCCTATATTAATCTATGCGTTCCGAGGGGAACTTATTGATTTAGCTGCATGGATTTCGTTATTATCGTGCGTTGAATCATTTCCACCCTTGTGCTATAATTATCAACTAGTATATTATTCATTGCTTATTATTTTAGTTTGTTCGTAAATTACCTATGCTTAATTTGTATTATTTCGTTGATGTAATTTATGCATACATGAGTAATTTGTGTTATTGGTTGGTGATGTCATTTATGCATAAATTGCCTATGTATTATTTATGTTGGCATTAATTGGTGATTTATAATATTGGTAATTTATTACAATTGTGATTTATGTATTAATTACTTAATGAGTCTTTACTAACTGCTCTAGTAGCAGCCACTATCTTAGGAAGGATGGCGGAAGTGCCGGGGGATGGGGTATTACCATCACTAGGTTTAGGCTTCCGTTTCTTGGCTCTCGTTACTCCGGCATGGGAGCCAGCTTGGTAATTCTCAAAGTCAGCGATAACATTACTTATCATAGTCTTATAATCAGGTACTGTATCAGTTATTTTCTGTGCATGGCCATTATTGTACTTGAGCTAGTTTTCGGCTATCGAATATATGTAATTGATAACTAGGCTGGAAAGGGTTAAATCTATGCCCTTTCTTGGGCTGAGCCAACGATTGCTCGTGGCTATTATAACGTGGGTCGCCACCAGGATACAACAGCCCCCCCACCAGAATGGATATATGCCCTCAACGGGCATGTGTGCTTTCGACTAGACGCGGCTATCGTTGATCGGCTTTAAGATAAGATCATTCTTCACTTACCGTTTCGGATGCTCCGCGTTCCCGTAGTCACACTAGCGCATACATGCTTGACTCTATTTTATATGATCCTTCGTTACTTAATAGTTGCATGGGCAGAGTACTTAATTTGTAACGTCAGTCGTCCATTGTGGTGTCTTGGTTAGAGGATTTCGGGATCATGGGTAATGTGGGGTTCGATAATCAATTACACGTGCATTTATGAAAATTGATGAAAAATATAATTAAGCCAACCTGTAGCACGCCATCATGTGGCTCTCTCTTATATACATTCACGTTCGGATGGCCAATTGCCCTATTTTTCCGACTCTTTCGTTATGTTTATCTCAATATTTTAAATATTAATTAACATTTATTAAAGAAAAAAGAAGAACATAAGAAAAAACCGTAGTGCTTATGGAATAGCGAAATTAAGATAAGAAATAAAAGGATTGAATAAAGAAAAAAGACACGAAAGAGAACACAAAGAAAGGTCCGCCTTCAGCGGTTGCGGCCGTGTGGGCCCTGTAGCCCCCTGGCTACTGAGTACTGGGGTGTGCATGTTGCTGTGTCGCTCCCCGGTGCTCCGCAGATGTAGCAATATTTTCGATTGGCCCCCGGGTTTGTGCATTGTCGGTGTCGGTGTCCTATTTGATGACCGGCTATTAAATATATGTAATTGATAACTAGGCTGGAAAGGGTTAAATCTATGCCTTTTCTTGGGCTGAGCTAACGATTGCTCGTGGCTATTATAACGTGGGTCGCCACGACGTTACAATATATATTTCAAGACGCAACTAAATCCGTTGCATATTTTTTTTATTCAATTCTACCAAAAAGGGTGTTTTCATCACATAGAATTAAGGCAGACAAAGTACACAAATATTTGTTCACAAATGAAACATTTAATATTAAAATTTCAAGTACATACGAATAAAAATATATAACCAGGGAATAATGATCTGACCGACAAATGTATCGATGGTTCACAAAAAAAAACCATGTACGATCACTATATATAATTTTTTCTCAACTTCCAGCAGAATCGTCGCGGTGGACAACTATGTGCCATACAGTTTCTTCGAATGATAGATTCATACATATGAGAATACGGAATATTTCATATTATACAATTGATGGGGGAAAAAAAAATTCTCATGGGGATCGAACGCCGATTGTCTCATTGACGAGCATCAGTTTCGGCACCGCAGCTGTGTAGCCCGATAGATTTCAATGCATCGAAATTATATTCAAGTTGTGAGCAGATCTGTGGTTAAGGCTCACTTATTACATTACATAAGTATTTGGGGTATGGTACTGTTGGCCGTATACCTGCGTTTGACCAGGTATAAAACCTAGGATTACAGCTGATGTTCACTCGGAGCACACTTGTCAACATTGAGTGGACAAAGTGGAGACTTTGCCCGTGTATGTCATGCATACATCATCAATGAGTTCAATTTTATTATACTTCACTCGAGTTTGTTGTTGCATCCCACTTCCGAATCCCTTGCTTTTATTCTTTGGATTAGTCATAAAAGAGGAACATCTCATCGGTCATAGTTCTTCTAACGTGACATTCAAATTTTGGGGACTTGTCCGGGATAGATAGAGATGTGTTTTGTGGTGAATCAAAATTTATGAATTGAAATGAAATGTACAATGAAAAAATAAATGAAAGACTGACGCGAGCAGAAGCTAAGAAATTGAATATTACCATCGATAAAGGATTTAAAAATTTTAATCTTTGTGATCCAAAGGCCAGAAAAGAATTACATAAAAAAACTCAACCGTTTTCACTAAATAAACATGCTTTACTTGAAAATATAGCCAGGGATATTTTGCATGAAACTAATCAAAACATTGAATCATTATTGACAATTCAATACGGAAAAGAATTCAATGAACAATCATGATCACAATTAATTAACTCAAGAGAATTTTCACCCAATTTTCAATCATCTCGATTATTTGATGATTTGAATATAACATCCATCAGACATATTCCGTCAACATAAATAATTTTGAACGCAAATTGATATCCTGATACTAATCCGACTTTGATGCAATCAACAAGTGGTTCAAATAAATCACTCGTCAGTAATATTCAATTAAGTCAAATCATTTCGTCTTCAATAAATAATCAAACTAGAATATCTTCAACAAAATCTCCAGAACATTTTAAACAATTATCATATTTACATGAAAATAATATTTCAATTTCCAATTATGAAGAAGGAATAAGTGCCACCGATTCATTCAAATCAATAACATCTAATGGTGATACATCTTACCAAATAATGAGAAACTAATTGAACAAAATCATACAATAATTAACGTTTTTAGAAATAGTATAAATAATAATTCCCAGAAAATATCGTTATATATTTATTAATTCCAAATCAATTGGTTTCATTGCGTGATGCACTAGAATTCATAATTGAATTTGATGGAAAAAATATTTCTATTTTAGAATTTGTAGAAAGTTGTAATGGTGCTTTCGAAATATTGCCTAATAATGCTGAAAAACATCTATTGAAATTAATACGAAAAAAAATTGATAGGTTGAGCGCGAATATAATAATTACTGATCCAAATATCACAGTATATTCAAATAATGGACAGAATGTGTCAGATATAATAGTTTCTCAGAATTGGAACAAACAAAATAATACAGCTGATAAATGTTTTAGTCGAAATGGTTCGCAGTCAAATAATACTGTATTTTGTCAAATTTCTGAAAAATCTGGAGATAAAGCTGATAAGGGTTGGTCGAAAGAAGAAAATTCAAACCATCCTGTTAAATTTTTAACCTGTCAATTTTACGAGAATACTAGGCATATATCTGAAGAATGCAATTTAAATACTGATATACAAGAAAACTTCTTCTGTCTCCTTGAAACAGACGTGCAGAGATAGAGAGTATAGAAAATACGCGTCGAACATGCAAAATAATAACAGAGAATTTAAACAATAAGAGCGGATACAATATGTGTATCTAAATCATCAAATTAATAGTTCCACGATCAACATTAGACGAAGTGTGAATTTTGCAGATAAAAAAATTATTGTAATGTTAAATACTGCCAGTAGTCCAAATTTATTAAATGAAAAATTTTGTCCGAAAAATTTACATATTAGTTTATCAAAAAATATAAAATTGATTAGTATAAGTAAAGAACAAGTGAGTTCGATGGGTCCAGTAGAATTGATGGTATTCGACAAAAAAATGAAATTTTTGTTGCTCCTAAATGATTTTCTTATGGGGCAATCAAGAATATTAGGGACAGAGTTTTTCAATCAAGCTCAAGTCGAGATTAGTTATGCTACTCGCACTATATAATTTTATGAACAATTATACCAATATACAATTACTGAAGATTTACAAGAAAACTCTATTTATCTCCTAGCAAGGTGAGTATGATTCATGTTAAAATAGGAAATTCCGAAATTAAACCAAGATATTCATCAAGATTGAATATATGTGGAGCTGTTCTCTTACAAGGGCCAGAAGGTAAATATCAGCCTATAGCATTTCCATCAAGAGTTTTGACAGACCCGGAGTTGAATTATGATACTTACGAAAATGAAGCTTTCACAATCGTGCATGGAGTTAAAACTTTTAGGCCATATGTTTATGAAACCAAATTTACTCTTGTAACAGACCATAAACCATTAGTTTGGTTTCAAATAGCAAAAAACGTCATCCCGACGTCACAACAATATTCTTTGTACGTTCTGTAGATTCAGCTGTATTTAAAAATAAAGGCTCATCATCTCTTCTCAACTTCATCACGGTCTGCATGAATGTAGATATATATATATAATTTAACTTACCTGTGAAGTCTCCATACGCATTCATCTATATACCCTAGCGGGTCCAGTTATCGCACTTTTTTTGGTATAATTTCAGTGTAATTCTGGAATGGTATAAAATTGGTATATTTCTTACATTAAACCCGAAATCGTACCGAAAATGAATGGTATACTTTTTCAATTTTAATACGGCAAATATACTATGATTATAACATACAATTATGGTACAAAATAAGAATTTTTGTGGTAAACGAATAGGATTATACTGTAAATATCCTGTGAGTGTTAGATTTGTTTTTGGTATATTTCTAGTAATTTTTTGGTAATCCTTTCGACAGTTAAAAACTTTTTATCGGTGGATAATTTATTGACGACTTCACGTTCTTCACAACATCAATTTGCGTACAACCGTTTGTTGTAACTTTGATTGGAAAACTATTTAACATATTGCACCGGGATCAAACTGACATTACAAAGTAATCACATAGTTCTCATTATTGCAGTAGAATTGTATAATCGTAAATGATTTGAATGTGTTATTCTGTTTATATGAGAATTATTAATATGTAGTTCCAATGCATCCAAGTATCACTAGACAAGCTCATTGGCTATTTAATTTGCGAATTGGGTAAGTAATTTGCATCTGTAGTTCTAATGTACCTTTATCTTTATTTTAAATATACGTGTAATAATACATATACATTGGTTTTCGTTGGGTAAACAACGTATGCTTCGAAGTAAATCGTCAATCAGTCTCCCAGCAGTTCGATAGTTTCAGGGTGTACATGCCGTCAAGGGTCGAGATAGTTAAAGCTGGTGCCATTGTTCTGACTACTTCCATAATACATATTTCATCACAAATTTCTACCTTTTGGATATATTGTGTATTGAAAGCTGGTCCCAATAATCGTTTAACAAACATACCCTGCACATTCCGAACTTCATGTGGAAAAGAAATAATTGCAATTATGCTACCAAAACCAATGGTCGGTGAATATATTGTCGAATTGCAATGCCTGATCACCTTTTTAGATTCACACCGATATTCAATTCCATATATTTTGGCTTTTTGGAAACAAGTAAAACTTGTTATGTCAAAACCAGCTTTCATAAACAATTATTACTCAGTACCGGTGGGCGTACGTAATTCTCCTCTCCCGCATCCATGAAATTCACTCCTCAATTCATGATTCTCATTTTCATCGAATACTCTCATGACTTTAGATACCCAGTTTCTGGTTTCAATTGAAATCGAGTCATCTTGAGCAGCAGACTCAATGAATTTTGTCATCAAAAAACGTGTTGCAATCTGATCGGATCTAGCATGTGCACTCGTAACTTTATCGATGATTTTTTTATTCCATGATTCAAATGAAAAAGCCGAATGAATCCAAAGCGGGCCCCAATTCCGTACAGTATCTACAAGATGTGTCATGAGATGAACATTAAAGCTCATATTTTCTTTTCCGAAAAAGGTTTCAAATTTTCGCACATAACAAGACAACAATCGTTCAGCTTCTACGAGTTCATTCAATTGTATTGAACTGTTATTGAGAATGTGTATTTCTTGAGAAAGGAGTGCGATATGGTTCACATATTTTCTTTTAATGAAACCTTCCAAACATGCAGGAGCATAATCCAGCCAGTTTCGCCATTCGGAAGCTTTCCATTGCCTAAACAGTTTGATACTTCGGGGTAATCTAGACCGGCGATTAGGAGGTCTCATTGCCAAGAGGCGTGCATGAATTAATGTTTGTGTACCAGGGCTTCCAATATAAAAGGGTATCCGCGATTGTGTGAACATCAATTTCGTATGTTGTTTCGCGACGCCAAGGCGACCAAAACGCGATGAGAACAATGTTCCGAGTGAGGAGACTATAAAAAATGTCCCAATTGACAATGATAAGGTAACTATTGAACTGATATTTCTTGAACAGATCGGATATTTCTTTGTTGCTTTATAATTATATTTATCAAACTTATTTTGCAGACGTCCGTACTGAATGGCCGAATTCAGCTGGACACCCATGAATACATGCTACCTGCGAATGCATTAGACATGAGAAAACGGTGCAGTCAAGAGAGCTAAACGATATAAGTGGTAAGTGTCAATAAGTAGTATATTTGATTTTATACCTCGTGTGATTATATGATGACTTTCCATATTGATGATTTCCAGAAATTTGCTTGGAATTACAAGCCACAAAAAAATTGAGGTGTCGCCGCGCAATGAATCCCAAAACCAATGCTCGTGCATGGATTCGGGATTTTCTAAAAAATGACCGAGCAAATTTTCAGAAACGCACAGCTCAAGCTCCAACGGATGCTTGAGATCCAGCTGTAGAAGGAGCTCATGATGGAGGAGACGCGGAAAATGCAACGGAAAAAACAATCGAAACAAAGCACACATATTATGTTTATTTTATTAAATATACTCTAATTAATACTTTGATAAACATATTATATTACTTTAATAATCATATTATATTTTGTGAAATAATTCTTCCAATCTCTATTCACAATAATAATAACAATAGTCGTCATATTTATTAAAAATGAACGACAGTGGATAGTCATCATGACTGGTATTGTAATCTGGATTTCTTCCAGTTTTATACGAAAGTTATACGAAATAATCCGGTAATAATTAAGCAACATTTTTTTAATATTATACCAACTCGATGCTCAAATTATCTGATATTAGTAGTACGATTTTGATAGACTACCGACATTTATTCTGTATGATTCCGGTATTATTCAATCTGGGCACCCATATAATATTTTTTTAGTACTAATTCGGTATAAAAAGTGAAAAATTACACCGTATAGATTTGGTATAATCTTAGTACGGCCGGATCCGCTAGGGTAGATATTGTGATGAGGTGGCCGTTGCCACTCATTGCAATAAATATATTTAATCATGTTCCCCGATTAATTCTTTTATTTATTGGATTTATACTTTCCGGACCTGTGAACAACATTATATAGTATGAGTAAGTGAGTGAATATAATTGAAATAATAACCATAACCTGTATCTGTCAAAGTGGAAGATGACAGAATCGATGGCGAATAATTGGGATCCTATGCAAAATCACCTTGACAGTTCCGGATTGCAATTGTCGCTATGGAGTTGTTGGTATAGTTAATTGAGGTCTGGATGTCGTGGATGTTTATTTCAACTATGGACCGCCAAAGTTCCCTGAGAATTTAAATGGACTGTTTTGACGGTATGGTACTAACCAGTACATGAAAAACGAGTAATGGTACCAAAGTCGTCATCTGTCCGAATCAATTGGTATTATTTTCCGCCATGTGCGCGAGGATATGCGCAGACGTGGGAGATACGTCGTAACATGCGGATAAATTGGCGGCACTGCAACAGGCAGCATGCAGCGCCTCTCGACTCCGGTAGCCTCACTACCAATGGAAAATCGATTAATCGATGAAGATAGCGATGATTGAGGCTGTCAATCATCGATAATTTGCATAGGATTGTGATTGGATCCTAGACCAGGATTGGCCTTATTGTTCACAAAGAACTTTATATCCGGAAGCAAAGGCACTGAGGCCTCACTTCCACGAGGATCGCGTTGAGTGCAGGTTGATTGTATGTGTGTGAAAAATATTGTACCGGCATTGTGCGTGAATGAGTGGTTTGTCAAGTAGTTTATTTGAAGAAATTGTTTGTTTCAGTTAGCGAGTTCGAGTTATATTGTAGTAATTACGGAAATCAAATTCAGTTTGTGTGTGAGAGATCTACATTTACCTGTAAGTGTTGCACCACAAGTTTTTTCATTACCAATGTTATATTGGAACGTGGCCATTTTTATTCAATTCAATCATAACGAGTATTTGTTCAGTCGTAATTAAAATCAAAGAAAGTATTGTTCGTCGTATACCTGTCCATCCCGCGCACGTTTTATTCGGAAAATAAAACGTTTGCAAATAAATATAGTACGGAAAACAAGGACATAGTTATTTTATAATACAGTGAAGAATTAATCGGGATAATTTTCTCGATTGTTGCGAAGAATATCACGCAAGTGCGAGAGAGATAGAGATTGACGCCGCCGTAAGGGTCAAAGTTGCGATAAGGGTCAAAATTGACCAAGCGTATTCGCTAATTGTTAATCGTATTATTGTTTGAATTATTATTTTTCTTTTGCGGACACGGAATTAAATAGGTTCCGTAAAATTATTGCTATTTTGTTTAATGTTTGAATTGTTCGAATAATTTATTCTTTTATAATACGGAATCAGATAAGTTCCGAATAATTATTTCAATTTTGTTTGTTGTTCAAGTTATCATTTTTTTCTTTTCGTAAGACGGAATTAAATTATATTCCGGATAATTATATCCACTTGATGAATTTTATAAATGAATAATTAGTTATTGATCATAATAATTAATTAAAATACACAATTATCGATACTGTTTATCTTTTTTCATAACAATTAATAAGAATAATTGAGGTCTCTGACCCTCAATTATTTTCCAATTTTTAGTAAGAATAGTCAGAGTGGCATCCTGAAGCCTGACGGCCCCCTGTTGCCCTTAGAAAGGCGAATTGAAAGGGTGCAGCGTCACAATATATATTGTGACGTGGTAAACCGTCCTTTCCCTCGGCTGTCGCTACGCGGCGAATGATCTAGAAATTTTACCAAGATTGGTCGAGGCTCATACCAAAGGAAACGAGTGATGGACAACGAAAGTCTCATCGCTAATGCATTACGTCTTTTATTATGTTCGAGCCGCGGTTCATACAGGTTCCATAGGCGATTTGCGGATGGAGAACTATTTCATCGAGGAACGCCGTGGGATTTCGTCGTTGGATGGATACGCGTGGGCCGAATGAGGGCCTCTATGCCATCAGTACAAATAATGTATTGGGTATAAGTGCGAGAGAGCGAAAGAATGAGTGTGCGAGATGCAAATGAGTGTACGTACGGTTGAATGGGTGAGAAAATGGGTGGACGCGCTTGAAAAGGACGAGCGGAATTCGGCTAGCGAGCCTCTTGGTCTCCGTGCAGCTTGTAGGCGCGCGGGGACGTTAGAAACTGACGTACGGGGCGAGGTAGCCTAACGCGTGCCTCATTATTCCTCGGTACATAGACACCCGAGGTCAGTATTGGAATACATTGTCGCGTAGACAAGATTGATTATCGAGCCGGCTCGAGAGGAACACTTATCGTTAGGGCTGCCTAAGAATAACATCTTATTATTGGGACTGCTCAAGAGTAAGACGTATTATCGAGACGGCCCGAGAGAAAAGATTCATTATCGAGACTGCTTGAAGTGAAGATTCAAAAAAGGGACTTCGTCGCTCACGTTATCATAGAAGTGCAAATATTGATCGTAATTACCCACGTTCATCATATATTGGACATCGAGACAGCACGACATACGCCGCGTACAATAATCGATATTGTTGGGAGTTATCACCCGAGTGCCCGAGTTATCACAGTGAATAGACTCGTACTCGTATCAGTGCGGATACTCTGTAACACGCGTTAGTGAAAAGTGACATAGTGTGCCAATCGTCAGGGTGGACAAAGGCGCGATCCACGAGAGGACAACGGGAGATCCGCCGAGAACTGAGGCGACACGAGCGTGCCACCAAGGATCCACGACACGGCCACGTGCGATCCACTTCTCTGGTCAATTCATTGCTGGGTAAGCGTGATACATTGTATTCGTGCGTGGTAATTGTGGGTAGATTAGCCAACGTAAAGGGGCCGCTAGGGCTACGCGTGACACGGTGGATAAATAACTAGTATCGATAACGTGTGTTATTGAGCGACGATTGATTATTAAATATTCGAGGATGCCGCGAGTATGATCAAACCCTCCCTGTTTTTCCCGGCCCTTTTGATCTATTCAAGATGCAATTTGTCGGTTTTCAAGTGTAATGGCGTCAGAGCGTCGGGCGCAGGGGCTTCTGTTGAGAGCGGCACTGTCATCTATGGCCGTAGACGCGATTTTTGAATTAATTTACAAATCTCTGACGGATCAAGCAACTGGCGTTACTACCATTGATTTATTCGGACAAGACGTCTAGCATAATCACAATCGAACATCACTTACGGTAAGTTAATTTGATCGTCTAATTTTGTCCATATAACACAATAACTTCGCAATGCAAACCCATTTATGCTTCTATATCACTTTTCTCACCAGCACAGAATGGATATTTTTATATAAATATAATACATATAAATAAAACAATCGTTATATATATATGAAATGATAGTGGATTATTCTTTTGAATATCATAAAACAATCACTAATGCTCGCGTACACATACTTCGATCGATTAGCTGATCTATGCTGTTGCGTTACTACCCGTACATACACGTATGTCTCACCACTGGTACGTGAATGAATTTGTAACGTTGTGTGCGTGCCGTACGCGTCAGACAGTGCGAAGGACCCGGAAGTGCCCGTCGCGCACCCACACATGGAATCGCTGGCACACCGATTGGTAACGGGACGTTCAAGCATAACGCGAGTTACCGATTTACTTACATATAAAATTTTGCTTCAATATTCACACATCAAAAAAACAGTTCGAAAGCACAGATGTAAAGTATCGTAAAATTAAAAAAATTCATCATCGAAAGATGTAACAGTATGACGCGCCAACTGTTGAGAGAGTTTTCATTCAGATTCTCCTGGACTCATTCAACCATGGAGATGGCACAAGAGTGCCTTGGTCAATTTGCGCTATTTGAATATGTTATTTATTCGCGGGGCTTACCCGAGAGTATCTACCATCTTTTTTCAGGATCGTTGCGCGCCGCTATCGAAAAATATACTCTAAGGGAAAGGGAAATATTCAAAGAGGATAAATTGCACTGCTACAACGCAAAAAGGACATTCCGAGTGGTGATAAGGACACTTGAAACTTGTCATTCGACACATGAATATTCGGAAGTACATTCGAAACGATGTAGAAAATTATACAACAGAATTAGACTTCGAATAAAATATCGACGTGTATTCAACATATACTATATTTCTCTATTGTGATTTCGGAAAGTTATTTAAATAAAGTTTAGATGTCTGAATTAAATTTATATATTCCTTTATTGACATTTGCATGCGTGCAAATCATAATGTACACGTGTTGTTGGATTTCGTTAGTTTAGCCGCGTAAACCCAGGACAAGTCGTGTACCTTGGGTTTGGTAAATTAACTTCTTGTCTTTTTGCTTATGAATCCAATCTAACAAATTCTTCAATTCATAAATCGTTGAATACTGTATTGAGAGAATTATCAACCTATTTGGTTTGATTTGGTGTGAGAAATAATAGAGTCAGTAACCGGCGTAGATTTCGGGTACAACTCGGTAACGTTTGAATCTAAATAATAAATAATTAAGTATAGGACTCATATTACTGTTTTGTGAGACTATCTTCCATAGCTCATTGAGCCTACACGAGCTCGGATTTCTCGATTACTCTTATTGTAAATACGTTTGCTGGTATGGTCCAACAAAGTGTAAAAGGTGTGTTATAAGTAAATTTTCTGTGTTATGCTTGCGTAATTTTCCCGGCCTTGTTCTCTTCCTGTTGCTTTTCTGCTTGCCGCCTATCGCTCTATCTAGACCAGGAGAACCAAAAGAGGAAGTGGACCATTCAACAGAGGGAAGCCAGTTGCCGAGACATGCAGTTTCTCACCTGCTTGTTGCTGTTAGTTGTAAGTACCAAAATACTACAATCGAATTCGCACTGCTCCGCTTAATAAATCCAGAACGGCCAAAAGGGCAGCTAAAGTTTACTATAGCATGTTCGGTGTGCTTATTAGCAGTGAAGGTTCAATATAAGCTGATCATCTCCCGCCCTTGTTACACTATATGAAGATTGATGTTGCTCGTTAGGACCGCCGAACTCGCAGGGCACCTCCTTAGGTGTGATCCACTTAACGCACGAAACCGCGGTCCACTTAATGATCGCGGTGGCTGTCTGGTCGCAATGGCTGCGTTGATATGCGCTACCACGGCGAGCTCACGATGACCCACCGTTCATCGTGAGTCGGCATGCGCGCCTGCGGCCGCGCATGCGCAATACAAATAAATGGCCGGGAGGGGGAGATCATCGTTCAAAAACTTCCAGTCGCTTTCGCCGGCATCATTGTTCATCACCACGTAAATATAAGTTCGGTCTTAAGACTCGATTTGTGAATGAGAACACTCGCAATAAGTCAATGGAAACGTGGTCTTGGATCGCCTTATATTTTAAAAGAACCGATTGTGAATACGGGCCTAAATGAAAATGGGAAGAGTGTCCCTATACAATCACAACTCTTGGTCCTTGATCGAGTTTAATTTGTCAACAGAAGACGCCGATCAGGTTTTAAATGCTCAGTACTTTTAGCATATAACAAAAACATCATTTCCCATATTCATTGACGACTTTTTTTATACCTTCAGATACAATTTTTGCGTCGTGACTGTTACAGGAAGCCTTGAACGAACGAAATCGCAGAAATCAGGAACCGCCAAACCAGGAAACTGCAATGGACGCCTTCAACGAATGCCAGGAAAGTACAATGGAAACCAACGAGGATTTCGCAATCAAATATCTGGACAATGAGACCTTCGCTGACCTAAGCTCCTGCACCCGCAGTTCCAGCAATCCTCTCCCCCAAGTCATCGACAGAGAGGAAACAGAATTCGACGGCATTGGTATGTAAACAATTTCCAATTTACTCAACCAACCTGAAACCAAAACAACCATGTAGTAATTAATAATCTATCTTTTTGAATTTCAGGTTTACTATACCGGTGGAGTGACAAGACAGTTCTGTTGCTGCTAGATCATTATCGTACAGCGGAAGTCGTATTTTCCAGCGGGAAGGAGTCGTCAAAAAAAATTTGGGCTGCGATTGCTGCCCTGATGAACGAGGAGGGGCATGCATTGACCGGGCCACAATGCAAAGCCTCAAAAAAAGCGTACAAGTCGATCAAAGATCACAACAAGTCCGGCAAATCAGAAAAACATGGCAGTTCTTTACAGCACGTAAACAATTGATTGAAAATTAATTAGTCTAATTTCATAGCTTTTTCTCAACTGTTGAACACATTATTTTTGTAGATCATGGACGACATATTTGCCAAGAAAACATGGGGCAGCCCACTGGCAGTCGCCCTATCGTCGGGGTTATCCGTAATGAACGCCAGTGGAACGAGCACGAAGGACGAATGTAATCAGAATGGTAAGTCGCGAATCTTTTATGTATTTGTAATTATAATAATATAACAATAAATATATAAATATAATAAATTTTAAAAAATAATATAAAAATAAATAATAAAAATAAACGTTGTAATATAATAATTATATTTCACGGTTGGAGGACTTAGAATACATTAAGTTTATTGTTCTGGTTATGTTACAGAACTGCCTGCACCCAACCGCTTCAAATCGACCCTAGCTACCCCATTATTGATTGAGAGAATGAAGCAAAGAAACGAGCAGGAGGAAGCCAAGCAGAGTCGACACGTGGAGCGAATAGAAATGGACCACAAGGTGCTGGCTCTCCTTCAAAAAATTTCAGAAAATAAAGAAGTAAGTAGTCCGCAAAAATATTAATGTTCTTTGGTTCTTCTGCTGGCTTTGTTGTTATTTTTATGATCAATAATTATTAAATATAATCTATTAGCCCTCGTACTGAAGCAGTCAGACAGAGAGACGTCATTGACTCGTCTGTTAGCTTGGCTGTCTCGTGTCAAAGAAATCTCCCAGTATGTAAGGGAGTCTGACAACGCGAGTTTTCACGCGGGAGTACAATTAATTAATTAACAATAGTATTTTTATTTGTTTCGTCGTTAATTTGTAGAACAATAAACACGTTCAATTATAAATGATGAAGCGTAACTTTTTTCCTTTTTGTCAGCTTTCAAGGATATTTTCCCACTGACACTGTGGAAAGTATCAATGATTAGTTAATTTCAGGATAAATAAACAAGCAGGTAAGAAAGTCGTAATACGTACCGCTTCGCGATGAGAGTCAGGCTCTCGTAATAAGATACATCCTCAACATTCGCTTTTCTTGCAGTATCCTTTCGATCGCTTCGCCTTACGAGATTTAAATAGAGTAGAATTTTCGGCACGATTTCCATGGTGAAGCTTGGATCCCCCTCGTGCCCAAACCCAAACAAACACACGTAAACTCGTACTCAAAAAAACCCAAACAAACACACGCGCACCCCCCGCCACCACCATACACACACACACAGAGTTTTATAATGAGCGAATGGGAAACGAGACAAAACATTACTCACAAATGTTTATATATTACAATAGTCTTCATTTGCGAATTTATTGGTGTAGGTGTTTCCGTTTAATTCCGGGTATTCAGCGTAGCAAGATATTCATAATCGCATTTCTTTTTTTGACTGCTGCATTCCGTGCTTGACTGGAGCTATGATGACCTGGAAAATCGTCGTCCGACGGCGAAGGAATCGTGATCACCGTCAACTAATCTCCCCGCAATGTACAAATTTTGTGAATGACGCAACACGCCACAATGGATTCGGCCATCAAATCGACCCTTGCCATCGGTAAACGACCGATCAGACTCCTCATCCGTCCTTTCAATAAGCCGAAGCACCTTTCTACGGTGACTCTGGCTGCTAAGTGGCGGTAGTTACAATTTGCTTGACTCTCTGTCAAATGCCCATTGTTTCGGAAGGGAGTCAGCAGACGTTCATGCACCTCACAGGCGGCATCTCCGGGCAGATGAGAGTCGGCAGAAAATCTGTTGGACTCGTTCAAGTAGTCTGCGACTCCTGACTGTCAAAAAACTCTCTGGTCATGAACAGAACCAGGATGTCCGGTATAACAGTGGGTGATCAAAGTTCTGTGATCACACACCACCTGCGAAAAAACATAATCATCGATGAATAATATTCATGTTTTATATAATTGTTTTATATCATTGCGAAGGTCGCCATCGGATTGAGAAGGTTCTATCGTTTCTCGTGCATTAGAAAAATTCCAAGATCAATTGTTCAAAATTTGTATGAACCTTCTTGACAATCATACTCAACTGTGAGTAAAATTTGAGAAAGTTTGACCGTCTAAAAATCGAGATATTTGTTGTAAAAAATCGTATTTTTTCGTAAATTCCTATAAAACCCTATATTAAAGTGGCGATTTCCAACGCTGAATATCTCGATTACCAGACGGTGAAACTTTTTCAAATTTTGTACATATTATAATGCGACGCTGAAGAAGATGCACGCAAATTTTCAAAAAATTATGTTGGAAAATTCGTGTCTGATGATTTTGCTGTTACTTTGTATATATACTGTTATGATTCTGACGATAGAACCTTGTTAAATTTATTGTTTGTTCCGATTTATCTAATACGTTGTTCACCATTACATTTGATCTCTTGTTTCATAATGCTTTTCACTGTTCTCGAGGTTATGTACTCGTGCTTCTTGTATTATCCGGCAATTTGTTTTATTATATCTATTGAATAAAACAAAATGAACGATAATACAAGAAGCTAAGGTCATATAACTTCACAATAACGAACAAGTATTATGAAAGAGGCCAAATTTTATAACAAATGTATCGGACGGATATTGAACGGTGTGGAAATGGTGGAAATGGAAAAAATGGAAATTTGACCTGACAAAGGCTTTCAGTCACCCTCACAAATTTTTATAACATAACTGTACTATAATTCAGTACAATATTCACGTACCTGCAATTGAATCGGATGATATCCTTTGCGGTTTATATAGTCGGGCTGGATTCTCTTTCGGCCCATTGATGCGAATGTGTGTGCCGTCAATCACTCCGATGACTCCTGGGAATCCGCTGGCAATTTCAAAATCTCGAATGACTTCGACAGCTCGATTACCGCTGGGCCTTCGGATGAATCGGGTATACATTGCAAAGAGAGTGCGCGTGATTTCGCACAGCTCTGATAGCAGTGGTTTTCCCCACATTGAATCTGTCACAGTTTGATCTATACTAAAGTGGAATTCAGTTTTGATTGCTTATGCACTTTAACATAATAATGACTGTTTTTTACCTATATGTGTCTGTAGTAGCCATTCTCCACAGCGCTATCAGCAATTGTTGGTGAAAAGGGATTGCAGGACAACCTTTGATTTGGCGGATCAAATCGTTGCCGATGACTCCGTGGAGACATTCAAATGTCGCCTTCGACATTCTATAAATAGCGAACAAGTAACTCAGATGATTTTCTTTTCATATCGAATTTTGCGCTTATAAATACACTCAGAATGCAAATTGGAGCAAACCTGAAATGACTCTGGAATTTATGATCCGCATAGCGAACAATGACCTCGGCGTAACCTACGATTCGCGGCCGACGTTGTCGCCTTCCTCTCTCTTGTAGAGCGATTTCCCACTCTTCGGTGCCATCGGACTCCGATGAGCTTTTTGTTTCATATAATTTTCGACGATGCAGCATCAACGCACACACAATTTTTTTAGCAATATTGCTTGAAGTCGCACGCGATCCACTCGGTTCACTCGACTCGATGGCAGCCATGTTGCAACTGTCACGTCTGGCCACTGCCGCTCCAGTCGCCCGCGTCGCCCAAAATGCGGTGCACTTGCATTTTTGCCCCCTGCAAAATCTTGCGGTCGCGGTCGTAGGCGTTGCGGGCGTTAAGTGGACCGCGCCTCTTGAGATTTGTTGTTTATATTATTGGAGGCGTTCAGACGTGCATATGATCGGCGTTGTGTTGACACTGCGATAACCGCTAAGAAGACCCTTCGATAAATTAGCAGATGTCCCTGCTGGGCACCTAACTCGTCGAGTAGCATGATTTGGTTACCCGTGGGTAGTTCCCCAAGCTTCTTGACAGGGAAGGATTTCCGAGGAGGACCATTTTTGGCCGTATTTATGTGGGATCAAATTATATCGTGGGGTAATAGTACAGAATAAAATAAATGAAATATTAAATTTGTTGAAGAAATGAAAATAAAATATGTTACAGCGTCGTCGATAGCTTCAATGTAAAAAGCGTATAGTCCTTCTCACCGAAACCCGAGTAGAGACTGAATAGGCCACGTTGCCTCACGTGCTTATAAAGCGCATCGGTCCGTTTTAGCCCTCGCCCGTGATTGGTGCGCTGGTTACTATGATTGTTGGAATTCCCAAAGTACCTGGGTTTTCCCATTGACGTCAGAAGGGTTTTCCCTGACAATTCGGTTTCCCCGTGACGTCAATGCCGGACCCTTTTTGAAACCCCTGGGTTTTTCCCTGTCACTACAGTTCTCCCCTAGTCGGCGCCATAAAAACCGCGTTCCCACATTCGGCCATCCTGCTTAAGTATCGTCCTCGATACTATTACTCCTCGTTTTCGCCGATATCATGTTGTTCATCCTTCTGGTTATTGGAATGCACATTCAAGTCGAGATCGGATTCATCTTCGGATTATAGGTTTTTCTATTTTCTTTTTGCATCTTCAGGATGTTCTGTCTAGCCTCTTCCCGTATCGTTGATCTTTCAGCTTCGTAGATACTGAGGAACTCCTCGTCCACTAGCCGCCTTAAGGTAGATCGTCAGTCCAATTACGTATATTAAAAATGCAGAGAATGTCTTGTAAATTTTTTTCAACACATAAATATATCCTGAAGCCGAGGAAAAAAAAAACGGACGTGATTCACCGGCCCGTTTTTTTTAACAATTGTTTAAAAATTTCCTTTTAACACTACCGCTTATGAGCACGACTAAATAAACCTGTCAAATTGATATTGGGAATGGAGAGAAAAATCGATTTATGCATCCAAGTTGACTAATCATTAACGGATATTCGATGTGTAAAATATCAAAAACTTTCCACGGGCCATTTTTCAACAGTTAATTATAAAGTGACAGAAAAGAAGGATATTCCAGCTTGCGACAGGGGCCATGTTTAAAATGAAAAGGGCAATTCGGTCAAAAAGGAAAAACGGTCAAATTATTCTGTGAAAAAGACGAAAAGGACGCCAAATTTTTTTTAATATAATAACTTACAAATCACAAGGCATTATTATAGCTTTCGAAGAAAGCTATCAGCTTTTTATAAGTTCCCGTATGATTCACTTCGATGATACCGTTTTCACCGAATTCCTTATGTGCTGTCAAAAGACGATTGAAATCGATCTTCGCCGTAGAGAATTTTAAAAGCATGTACGGAGTCAAAGTCTTTTCCAAGGGTATTAATGTCGAGAGGCATTTCTGGGCATTGGTGCGATCTTTTTCCGACGTCAAAACATCATCTACCCTCTGAAAACTGTTCATGAGCTCCTGTGCAGAGAATTCTTTACATGCGAACTGTTGAAGCATGAGAACATCGTATTCAGCATCATGAGCACGATTGACCGATACTGGGATGGATTTTTTCGCTAGAGTGCTTAAATTTAAATCCCCCTTGCGAAACTTTTCTTTTTTTTCAGTTCGTCTCTCGTTCTTTTTCTTGTACGATTCCAACGTACAAGCGAATCCTGACACGACTCTTTTAAATTCCTCCATTCTCGATACCTTTTCCGCAGCCAACAGCAGCCGAATTGCATCGAACTTGCAATTATGAGCAACCAAAATACATTTCCGATCAAATTGCGAAACGAATGTTATGAGGTTGTCAATCGCATCGAATAATAGAACCGTTACAACTGGAGTATTATTGTGTCGCAGTTGTGATCCAATCATTCTCAAACCATGAATCTCTGTAGCTTTTGGGTCAATTGCTCTCGTTGGTTTGACGTATGCACTGCACGAACGTGAGCTTTTTCTTGCAGCAAGTTGGAGAATATCAGTATTTTTGCTCAAATTCGATGTTTCCAAATCTAAGAATATGAAACAATATTCGTCATGAGTCAAGTCGATGTCTTCGTCTAGATCGCCGAGTGTAGATTCTTCTTCAATTACAACTTGAGGATGTAAAAGACTCATACGCGACTTGTACGATACTCCTTCCGATCGCTCAGTTTTGAATCGCAAAGCTGCTCGGTCGTTTGCCAGTTCTAGTCGTCGTCTCTTCCTTGCGATTGTGTTACGTGCTGCAGCGTTGTTCACGATTCTTTGCATTATCTCTGCATGTTTCAACAGGTGTTCTCCATAAGCGAGGCCCAATTTATCGAAAACGTAGGAGACGTTGAGTCCGCCTCCATTCTTCTCAGCAACTGCTGCGGCTACTCGAAAATCCATCGACGATGTCAGACAGTAGCACAACGATTTGGATACTTTTCTACTGATAGAAGCATTTAAACTTTCGTTGGCCTGCGTAGATTCTGAAAACGCGAATTTACGTGCTTGAGAACTCAATTTATTCAATAAATCAATAAGAGTTTCGTAAAGAATTTCGCTGTGGAGTCCATCGCCGATCGTAGCATGAAAATAATGCTCTGGATCCCTCAGATATTTGCACCATTGAGAATCACAATCATCATGGCGATTGAAAGCGTGGCCCGGAATATTTATTATCGCTTTTCGAATACTGTCAGCATCTCCAGCATGTTGAGCGATGGCGTATTTGAAGCAGCGATGTAAAAATTCGATTGTAACTTTGCGCATCTCATGATCAGGATCCGTTTCCCTCGTTGTGCTAAACAATAATTTTTTAACGTTTCTGTTCAGGTGTCCACGATCGCACAATTTCACAATGTTGGGATCAACAACATCGTTCAGCTTCGCAATCGAAGAAGAATCATCATCAGCCACAAATATTGCCAGTTTTACATTGCGCTTCGTAAAATTTTCATTCGTCACAAGCTTGACTGCCAAATCGGCTCCCATAGCCTTGGCACTGCCCCTATAATTATGACGACATGTGTGATCAGCTGTTGAATGTCCCGTACTACACATCCTACATGCTCGGTTGTTAGTGCCGTAAGCAACAATCAAACCACAGAAAGTGCCAATGTATACTGCAAATCCATTCAAACTGTCGTAGTTGTTCCCAGATCCTCTCTTTGACCAAGCTGCATCAAAAGCCAGTTTTAAACCAAGTGGTTGGTGCTCCTCAACGAGATGCTTTCCTCGAAGATGTTGTGGCCTAAACAAAATTATACATACCGTACGGTTGCTCATTCTGACACGAACCATATCAATAGATCGTGGAACTTGTATAGCAGCATAATATATGTCTCGTATCGCAGCAGGAAAATAATAATTTAAAATAAATTACATTGCTATACTAGATTTGGGAGACTGTATATATTGATGTTTATATTTGAAGAACAAAATTCTTTATTGTTTTTTCTTATTGGTTTTGTACGGTAAAATTGTATAATAAAGCTATAAAGTAAAGTAAAGTTGTAAAGTAAAGTAAAACGTTGGTAAAATCCAATTAATAGAAAGAAATATGCAAAATAAATGGGAACGATAATTATAAAAAAAACGAATCAAAAAGAATTTTAAAAATGGGTGTTAGAGATACTACATTCGATTTAAAAAAATATCGAGTAAAAAAAAAGTACACTGATCAGATTCATGTAAATTGAAAATAATAAAGTAAATGTAATTATTAGGGTAGCTTACAAAATCTCCTCTAATTTATCAATATTCTTCAATGTCTTTTTTCTCTACTTCTATTGCTCTATCGTTACTCTCTGCAGCCACTTCCTGTACTTTTTCTCCTACGAATTTTTCGTAATACTTATAGGTATTCCTGCTCATCGATGGGATATCAATGCATCTGCAAAACTTATTAAAGCTTTGATAAGGGATTCCAGCAGGTACCAAACCTGAAAGTTCAAAATTTATAAGAATATTGCGATATTGAGAAATAGTAAGAAATGAAAATACAAATACCCATTGCAATTTTGTAATTCAACTGGAAGTGAGAATTCTCATTCTTATCTTCGCACTGTGTTCAATGGGTTAGCGTGGTAGCACTGACCAACTGAAGCCAAGGGAAGTGCTATGGTGAGATACGCTCCTGAACCTATCTCGCAGTAGTGCACTCGCCAATCAAGCGGTGCACATTCAAACGAGAATGAAAAACTGTAGCGAATCAGGCTGCCCACCGCTACCATGGACCAACAAAGAGACGCGCACGGCCCTGGTCACTTCGACCACGGCATCGACCCGGCGATCGGACGCCATTATCATCAAAATTGTTGGTTACTCATAGACGCACGTGGACACTTGGTTAGGTTATTTGTTAATAGTGACGCAATCACCGGTGTACAGTTACGTTAATTAGTGACATTCAATTCACAGTGTTGTTGTGATTTCTAATTCATTATTAGTTGTGACGCATTCATTCAAGCCATATTATATTTGTTGTACTCAGACTTTAGTGGACTCTTATGAGCCCCACGCTCGTTCTTTGTTGCATTCACCTACCCATTCGGTCATCGATATTGGTACACGCTCATCACATCTCAGTATTCGACGCTACACTAGGTTGCATGCACACGAGATAATGATACAAGAATATCGAGAACCATAAATTGTACCCAGTGGATACACATGTAGCTGCACCGCCGGTATTCAACCATTGTATTAATAATTTACTGAAGTAGTCACTCATCATTATCAAGTGCTGCACTCATTTACTCCTTTTATTCATTGTTGTTCTCAAGTTCACGTTTCATTATTATATCGCGTCACAGTAAACTGCAATTGAGTGACGGACGGCTCACAACATCTCACCGTTGTACAGTCCACAGTTGCACAATTTCGACACGCACTTTTATTGCCGAGCTGACCTGTTTATTATCTCTATATGTTTCTACTTATTATTATAGCATTTTATAATAGGCATTTATTGCAATGATCAATCAATAAATTTGCCGTTTGTTAACACATACTAGAATCATTCACCCTATTCCTATATTGTATTTCCGTCATACCACAATACTCTACACACTGTTTGCCAGTTGGTACTTTGTTGACGAGTAGGCACGAATGACACTCGATATGGAGGATCGATTTGCATCCTTTGCCGTTTTCTTTCTTTACATCCTTCAATAGCAGGGATTCTTTACAGCATGAACACTGTAACGCTTCAGCCAAATAGGCCAAATCTACAATTCTTTCTCCTTTTACAGGGAATTGCAGATGAAAATCGACATGATTTTCTTCGATCATGGGTGGCTCGTTTATTTCGTCTTCGTGAGTCTCGTCTCCTTGTTGATGATCAGCGATATCAACATCGCGCTTAATGGGCTCCTTTTTTCGTCTTCGCCCATTTTTTTTACGCTGAAGCATTGTCTTATAATGTTTTTCACTCATTGCTTTTCCTTTCCAACGGGATGGTTGGATGCTTGTGAATGTCGGCATTTTATTTTTTTTTAACACACCGAGAACTGTCACAGAACTTTGAGGTTATGACATCAGATTACAATGAATTTTTGGAGGTTGCATCGAAAGGTTGGTAATTTACTATATCTACTGATGTATACCAATCGTAGGATAAGAAAGCAGCGTTGTCACGTCTACGTCATAAAATTCAACTATATAAAAAACATATTATTATGAAAACTAAAAATTGACGAATTATCTGACATATGGTGAATGCGAAAGAAGTTAAATAAAAAAATATTTCATTGGCAAATACCAATTTATTTATAAGTTTGGTCTATCTAAATTTATCTTCCTCAGGTTGGCTAAAAACGTCGGCACCTTTGATTTTTCCCTCCGCCTACCTCACCTCTCAAAGCCCTGACGATCTCCCTTAACTCCTGGTCGTCATTCAGCCGCATTTTCTCACCTATCATGAGCTCGAATGGCGTTCTCATGATGCTGCGATTATGTGACGCGTTCATGAATCGTTGCACTTCAGCTACATGCTTCCACCACTCCATCGGGTTGTTTATCGACCGTTTCACCAGAACCGGGATGATGATCCGATTCATCCTTTCTACCTGCTCATTGGCGCGTAGCACACCTGTCGTAATGAGAACGTGCTGAATGTTTTCTGTCTAGCAATAGTCCTTGAAGGCATTGGAAGTGAATGCAGCACCTCTATCCGAAATAATCCGTCGTGGATTACCATATGCTGTGGCTTGGTACTTCAGCTTCGTTATGGTCTCGTCTGCCGTGGTTGATTTAGCTGGATGCAACCATAAAAATTTGGTGAAAGCGTCTATAACTACAAAAAGATGGTTATAGGCTTTCCTGGTTGATGGCATCGGCCCCAAATGGTCCACGCGGTAGGTGTCTAACGGCACCGCCCATTTCTCGATGGGTTGCAGCCATCCACCACCCTTCCCGTACTTCTTCTCTGCTAACACACACTTAACACAATTTTCAATAACTCTTTTCGCCTTTTCCCGCATGTTCGAGAACCAAAACTCGCGCTGTAATAACTGTTCAGTCTTATTCCACCCGAAATGTCCTTGTTCGCGTGCTTATTTCACTACATCGAACTGCATCACTGTAGGTATCACCAACAACTCGACTCCATCCACTTCACGATATAGAACTTCGTTCCGCATCAGCAAAAATTCTTTATTCCGTCCGGCGCGCACTGACTCTATTATTTTTTCCAGTTCCGACCCCCCCCCCCCCCCCCCCATCCCTTTTTAGTTTTTCAATTAAACCGACTCGGCCTTCCTCTATCAACAATATTTTCACGGGATTCTTACTGTGTGCATCGACATGACGCATCGATGTACCTGGTCGGTGCTCATTGGTATAATTGAACTCGTCGATTAACAATACCCAATACGACACCCTCAAACATAAATCTTCTTTCTTCATCGTCCATACAAATGTGCTACAATCCGTCACTATTTTGAATGGTATATTCAAAAGATATACGCGACACTTTTTTAACGCTTTCACTACCGCCAACATCTAGTTCATAACTCGTATATTTCGCTTCGGTCGGTGTTGTTTTCCAACTCGCATAGTAAACAGGATGGAATTTTCCATCCGTTGCGTCCTTTTGGAGCAATACCGCACCGAATCCACTCATACACGCGTCTGTATGTAATTCTGTCGCTGCGTTTACACGATATAATCTCAGCACCGGATTTTCGACTAACGTGTTCTTTAATTTTTCGAATGCTAATTTTTGGGCTTCGCCAAATTCAAATTTCACGCCGTCTTTCAGAAGTTGTGATAAGGGACGTGCGAGCAATGCAAACTGTGGGACGAATTTACGAAAATAACCCGTCAATCCTAAAAAACTTTTTATTTGTTTTATCGTTGTTGGTTCGGGGTAGTGAACAACTGCCTATGTCTTATTACACTCGATGGTCAGATCTGACCAGACTCTACGATATATCCGAGATAGTTTACTCTATCCACCATGATTTCACATTTCTTCCTATTCATTATCAACCCATTTTCTCTCGCTAATTTCAACACCGTTTCTAATTTTTCTAATGAATCCTTTTCATCTTTTGCGGGTATTATTAAATCATCGAGATAGGCTAATACTGTTCCCTTTGTAATTAGTGTTCGAAAGATGGCGCAAATATGTCTTTGGAAAACAGCAAGAGAATTACACAAACCGAAAGGTACTTTTAAAAATTCATAATGTCCGTCTGGTACAACAAACGCGGTGTACTTCACACTCTCCTCTTCTATCGGCACATGAAAGAACCCGTCTTTCAAATCTAATGTAGTGAACACCCGTACGTCCTGCAATCTATCTAAGTGGTCTTCGATTAACGCCAACGGATTCCTATCTTTTGTAATCTTTTTATTCAGACATCTATAATCTACACACAATCTAGGTTGCCTGTTTTTCTTTTGGACTAACATTATCGGACTCGCGTAATCACTGACACTTGGCCGCACTATGCCATCACTAATCCAATTGTCAACTATTTCGTTTACCTTCGTTTTCTGCTCGGCTGACAGGCGTCAGCTGAATTTTTTGAATTTTGAAAGAGTGGTGTATCGTCTAGTAACACGATCCGCATCTTCACTCCTGTGTCTTTGGACTTGACCGGCACATAACTTTCCACTAACTCTTTCAACTCGCGTTTTATGATCGGATCCTTCACGTGTTGAATTGTGACGTCAGGTTCCGTTTCCTGGCCAACATTTATATTGAGCACAGCTACCCAAGTTTCATCAACACCTGCGGTCTTGCTTTCGGACTCCAACCTTATCAAGCAAACCTGTCAATGTTTCACGCGTAATTCCGCCTGTTCTACCACTTCCCTGCAGATTAACAAATCATGACCCAGAAAATCGTCTGGAACAACGTCGACTTTAAAGTCAAATGTAAAACCGTCAATAATCACATCGGCATTGAAGCGTCCCAACGTGCATTTATTTGTTGCTCCGACACTGTCGAAAGATATTGTTCGCGGACTGAGTTTAGGTGTGCCTAGCTTGACATAAAAACTTGCGCGCACTAGATTTAAATCACTACCGGTGTCCCATATCGCTGTCACGTGCTGGTCAAGAACATATATATCCTTGTATATTTTTTTATCGCCTGACCTTAAGGCATCACATGGCGTTCTCTCATCACGTGAGAGTCTATTTTGTTTCTCGCATTTTGTCGCTATGTGTCCGTTTTCACCAGACTTAAAACATCTGGGGCCTTTAGAGCGGTTTGGGCACCCTGCACTAACATGCGTCTTAGTGCCACAGTTGAAACACTTTTTGTTTACACTTTTACCCGCGTCATGGGTTCGTGGTGGTTTTTTCACTATGTAGTTCTTTGTGGTGGTCCTACTTCTTGTATTCGCCTTTTGGCCTTCATATTGTGTCAGTCTTTTCCTTAGTTCTTGTATGCTTGTTGCGCCATACAAAATGGTCTTGTTAGCTTCATCATCCATAATCCCGTCGATGATGTATTGGATTTTTGAATCCAATTCGATCTCAATGTGACTGGCCATCTCTAATACTCGGTAAACGTAGGCCTGGTACGTTTTATCACTTTCCTTTTTCACTGCACTTAACTGCTCGTGCACCTGCTTACTATTCACCGTCTTTGAACATTCTTTTATTAATTCTCTTTTAAGAGCCGACCACGTTTTCGCGCGACACTCGAAATTCGCGAATAACTTTGCTGATCCACGCAGCAATTTTTTTGTGTATACTACTTTATGGGCATCTGACCACGCGCACATTTCTGCTGTTTCTTCGAACGTTAGGAACCATTGGACGATATTTTCACCTTTATCTCCGCTGAACGTTTTTAACGCATCTTCGACATCTCTGAAAGTCAGCATGGCATGCGTAAGTCTTTCTTCTTGGCGTTCGTCTCGTTGATGTGGTCACTCTTGGCCCCTGCGTCTTGTAATTGTCGGTTCTTCTATTTCTTCTTCACTTTCAGATGATTCGCCATCATCCAACGCTGAGTCTCTTTAGGAGTTCGGATTTCTTTCCCGTCTTATTGAGACCTGCTTTATCCAATCGCGCTCTCAGCTCACTCACTGATAATATCGCGAGGTCTTCGACTTCATCGTCGCTTTCGTCTTCTTCTTCATTTACGTCTTCTTCGTCATGTTTGTCTTCTTCTTCGTTTTTATTTCCATTACCTGCATCGTCTGTGTTTCTGTTCAATGTGGCTTTTCTTAACCGTTCAGCAAGTACGGCTTTGGCTCCGTACACAGGTAGCCCTAATTCTTGGAGTTTGCGCCGCATTTCTTCCAGTGTCATGCTTTTCTCTGCTGGCAATGTTTTTTCAGCTGATGTAGGCATTATCACTTGTTTTATGGGCTAATATTTTATCGCGATATGATCCCGGACGAGCCCCCAATCTGTGGGATCAAATTATATCGTGAGGTAATAATACAGAATAAAATAAATGAAATATTAAATTTATTGAAGAAATGAAAATAAAATGTGTTACAACGTCGTCGATAGCTCCAATGCAAAGAGCGTATACTCCTCACCGAAAGCCGAGTAGAGACTGAATAGGCCACGTTGCCTCCCGTGCTTATAAAAGGCATCGGTCAGTTTTAGACCTCGTCCGTGATTGGTGCGCTGGTTACTATAATTGTTGGAATTCCCAAAATACCTGGGTTTTCCCATTGACGTCAGAAGGTTTTTCCCTGATCATTCGGTTTTCCCCCGTGACTTCAATGTCTGGACCCTTTTGGAAACCCCTGGGTTTTTCCCTGGCACTACAGTTCTCTCCTAATCGGCGCCATACAAACCGCGTTCCCATATTTATTTATTCGGTTATACCGGATTTTAGGCCTAAGAAGTCCATAACTAGAAGACTACGACCAGGGGGGTAACAGGAAGCGACGTACCCCTTACCGCAAGTAACTCGCTAAAATATGACCGTTCGATCGGTCGTGCGCTAGAGCACACAATGGAAGTCTCTACTTGCCTCGGCCAAGGGCACAGACCCTATCACGGAGGGCGTTCCCCACTTGCATGGACTGTAACGAGTAGGTTGTCTTGTTTGTGCAGCGAGGTGGCCGTATCCATCGACCCAAACCTGAGTTGGAACGGAATGGCCTGCTGAAGGCCCAGGAGAACCCTAATTTCGTCAAGTGAACTGGATTGACCGATCCGAAGGGTAGCTCTTTCTAGTTCACTCCTTTACATATTACTCGTACCACCTGTCTTATTCGGTTTTAACGGCAGCTGGAGTATACAAGTACATACATTTACAAACCAGACTTGGCTCCAATCACAGTTCAACTCATATCGTCGATCAATTATTTATTAAATATCTAAATAGGAGAACCAAGGATTGGCACATGGCGATTTCCACATATTTTCTTACTTTTAGTAAAAAAGCCTATGCAGATAGGTCCCACCGGGATCCACTACCGCTGAGAAGTCTACATGCACCGAGAACTAGTACGGCAACTTGGATGCTCTGGTTGTTCCTCCACCTCATCCTGAGCTAATCAATTCAACGGTAACAAATCAAAAAGAGGAGTGGCGCCCAACCCTAGCGGATCTGGCAACACCGAGATTGTACCGAAACTATACGGTGAAATTGTTCACTTTTTATACCGAATTAGTACTGAAATCATACTATATGGGTGCCCAGATTGAATAATACCGGAATCATACTGAATAAATTTCTTGAATTATACCAACATCTTTCTACTAATATCGGGTAATTTGAGCATCAATTTGGTATAATACTAAAACATACATTGCTCAATTATTGCCGGATGTATTTCGTATAACTTTAGTATAAAACTGGAAAATATCCAGATTGTACCAGTCATGATTACTGTCCACTCTCGTTCATTCTTAACATGATATAACGATTATTATTATTATTATTGTGAATGAAAGCGAAAAGAATTGTCTCACAAAATATAACATATTTATTAAAAACATTTTCAGTCGTCGACTGTTAAATATCATGTGTTTTTTTTTTTAGTTTACTGCTGTTCCATTGTATTTTCCGCTTCTCTTTTTCCATATTTGGCCAGCCACAATATGCACTATAATTAAAAAAGTAAAAATAATGTTGAGTTGTATTTAACTTATGGGTAAAAAAGAGGTTATGTGTGCGTGCACTGAAACGAATCAATTCAAATCAGCGGGATTGAAAATATATGTGCGTTATACAAATGAAGTGCCAATTATTTTTCCGTCAGACAGGTTATTATTGTGGAAATTTGCATGAAAAACTACTAATAGCAGGATGATGGAATACTCACACGTACGATGTGGTTATGGTCTGGAAGTTTGAAAATAATAAAGAAGTACTTGTATAATGAGAGTAACAAAGAACTAGTGCAGTATATGTGCCTCTTATATACAGTTTGCACTCTATAATTTTGTACTGAATTTTTATTAAACTTGAAAATGAACAACGTCGATGAAACTCGTTTTGTACTTATTGCGCGACTGATTGCGCGACTAGAGCGGCTAAAGCGTACTATATGTACATACGGTAGATACGTAGAGATCGCATGTCAGCGAGAGAATGATGCAATAAATGTATATGTTCTTTATTTATTATTGGAAAACATTATTCCACGTATATTTAAAATGAAGAAAAAAGTACATTCTCACGTAAAACTACATATGCAAATTACTCACCTAAACCCCCAATCAGATAATGAGACCATCTGGTGATACTCGGATGCATTGGCACAATATATTGATATTTCTCATATAATCCGAATAATACATTCAAATCATTACGATTATATAATTCTACTGCAACACTGAGAAGTTTCTATTTACTTTATAATCTCAGTTTGATCCTGGTGCAATCTTAAATAGTTTTTCAAACGAAATTACAAAAAACGGTTCTACGCAAATTGATGTTATAAAGAACGTGGAGTCGTCAATACATTATCTATCGATAAAAAATTTTTAACTGTCGAAAGGTTTACCAAAAAACTACTGGAAATATACCAAGAATATATCTAACACTCACAGGTTATCTACGGTATAATTTCATTCTTTTAACCAGAAAAATTCTCATTTTATACCATAATTATATGGTATTATTATAGTATATTTACCGTATTAAAATTGAACAAGTATGCCGCTCATTTTCGGTATGATTTCGGGTTAAATGTAAAAATTATACCATTCTTATACCATTCCGAAATTATAGTGAAATTATACCACAAAAGTCGGAATAATTGGATCCGCTAGGGAAGTTATGGAATCCTCACGGATAGTGTAAATTAGGCCCACTCGGATTGGCTCAAGCACCAAGTTTTTCACTTCCAATATTTTTCTTTTTTCACAAAGCACAGAGAGTTTTATGAATTAATGACATTTTACTTTATTCGTATGTAGTGTTACGTCCTGAGTGTCGATGTTGATATTCGGCCTGAATGGCCAAATGTTACTCGGGGAATGATGAAAACGGTTATATATTTTAATTGAATTCTGAGATTAGTCCGAATTGGTATTGGGATCGTTGCTTGCTATGCCGCGACCCGCGGTTGAAGCAAGAAGGATTTGGATTAATGATTTAATGATATGGAAGGTTCTTTCAGTTACGATTATCACTCGTTTATTAATTATTCACTAAACGTCACAACTATCGTTGATTTATTGATTATTCGCTTGAAATCACAATGTAATTATTTATGGCACTGTTTCACAACGATTTGTTAATGATTTCACATTGATTGGTTAATGGTTTTATAATATTCGTCAAAGATCACTCGACGATTATGGCAACTAATATTTTAACTCGCGCTCAACGCATACGAGAGCGTTCGATATAGATTTTAATCGTTATTAACTGACTTCTAGAGCAGCTTCAAAAAGAAAAATGCTTCGAATGTTTTATGTAGATTTTATTTATGCGTGGAAGACGTTCATAGTCTGCTCGTCGGCATAGAAGTGAAGTTGGAAGAGCGAGAGCTCGGTATTTAAGAACTGCGGAAAATCCGCGTCAGCAATTTGGGTCCGTGCGAAAAGCTGAAAAGCTGAAAAGCTGAATCGGCAATTTAGTTTTTCTCACGCTAATGTGAGTGAATCTGAGAAGTGTTTCATACGTGTCATGTTACATTTTATAAAAGATATGAAATTATGATGGCGCAATGATGTTTCTAGTTTCGACGGTTAAATTAACAATATAATCTTTTATTCCTATTGTTTAAACATTTCTTCTCTTTAAATGATTATCTCATCAGGTTCATATTCTGCAACTTAATGGTATTTATTCATTGACTCGTTTCTCACGATTGTTGCACTGCGCGCGAGCGCGGCAACAGTGGGAGGAAAAGAGGGAAAAAAAATATGCTGCGTGGCTAAATTGTAATGGGGACTTAGATGTAATAAAAACCTAATGATCTTGGTTTTAAGGAAGGGGTTATTATAAATGAACAGAGAGGTCGCTCAGGACCTAACAGTAGGGTTATAATTTATGATATATAACTATTTATATATCAATGTTTTGATATACCTATGCTTTTGATATTTATTTTATTTTATTATATTTCGATTATTTCGAATACATTCCTGAAATTATGAAAAACAACAACGAAATAATAAAACAAAACACATTACTATAGGGTGATTCGACTTGCAAGTTGCCAAGTTGCTCGCAAACACGCTTTCAATGTGCTAATAGAGCAATTAGTGTGATGAGTCCAGTAGCAATTATATGAACTCTAAACAGACTTGCCTACACGCGGCATTGTCGTATAGATCTCTTACACAATTTGAATATTTTTCCCATGTAATTTTTAGGGTTTGATCATAAGTTTATTCAGTTTGATTATTAATTTCAATAACGTTCGTCCCTTTGATTGCATGACATCGTTCTACTTGAAAACTAGCTATATTCTGTGTACTAAACTGACAGTATTCGTGGTAGAAATTCCAAACACGTGAAATGTAGACCAACTTAGAGTCTATATCAGGCATGGGCAAAGTGTCCACTTGGTCCACTCGATATGCACAAGCGCGCTCCATGGGGACTTTAGCTGTGAACCCAGGTATACGGCCAGCAGTATACGGCCAGTACTATACCCTAAATACGTATGTAATGCAATAAGTAAGCTTTACCCACATCTCTACTCACAACTTAAATATAACTTCAATGCAATGAAATATATTAGACTACACAGCCGTGGTGCTAGAACTTTTGCTCACCAATTGAACGATCACTGTTCGATTCCCGTAAGAATGTTTTGTTTTTCTCCTAACAATTGTATAATATATAATATTCAGTATATTCGTATGTATGAATCTATAATTGGGAGAAACTATATGGCAAATTTTTTGCCCACTGCAATAATTCTGCTAGGTTGAAAAAAAATTACATATGGTGGTCATGCGTACCACCAATTCAAGTTAAGAGTATTTCAGCGAAATCACTTGAACGAATGAAAGCACATAGTCATGAAAAAATGTATGTTCGAACATTGCTCTACCTTACAAAAATTAATGCAAAAAAGCAGTTTTTTCAAGTCTACTCGGTGATGTACAAATGTTGAAGTGCAACTAATGATAACATATCAGTAAAACAGGTCATATCGAATACAAGGTGGATTAAAACTTGCCCACTATGGTATTGTTTGATTTATCTCGCAACAAATATATTCATCAACTTAAATTCTTCCGGAATCAAGTATAAATCATAAAGATATGATTTTTAGATATGCATTAGACTATTATGTGTTCGATCATCAGTTTATTTCCCTAAAAACCTCTTCCATTTTCGAGTCGATTTTGTAATTCGCTAGTGAAACTATGTATTTTGTATACTGGCCGAGAGTTGAGAAATAAAACCAGTCAAATCGATCTGTACTTAAAATCTTAATGAAAAACGTTTTATTTAGGAACATGTTATCTCTTTTGAAACGGGGGAGTTGCACTGCTTGATTACAATTTTTTGTGCGTACTTTTCGTCTGTAAAGTTCTAAGATATGACAAAATTGCTTTGACTATGCTCTGATGGACGAGGTATCAATTCTCCAGGGGCGAAAGCCAAATGGTTGCATTGAAATCGATCGGACTACACAGTCGCGATGCTAAAACTCTTGCTCGTCAATGAGACAATTAGCGTTCAATCCCCGATTTTTTTTCTTTTTTTTTCCCCATTAATTGGACAATATAAAATATTCCGTGATTAACCCTTTCAGTCACACAATTCGATTTGATTTGGCATTAGAGTGTAAATATACGTTTTCGAAGTATTTTTCGATGCTGAATCCGAATCCGATGTTTAGAATACGAAAAACTGAAGAACGACCCCTGAAATGGGGTAAAAACCACCCCTTTTGTCTGGAAATTGAATTATTCTGAACAAATTGGTGTAGACATACATTTCCAATGTTTTTTCTCTTCGCCGAACACGAAGGCGATGTTGAAAATACCATAATCATGAAATCTACCCCTAAAATAGGGTAAAAAAAAGGGGGGGGGGAACCTACCCCTTTGGTCAAGAAAAAAAATAAGCAGAAAAGACTCCAAATCAATGAACTAAATTGTTCCCAGTGAGTAGTACAGCTAAAAAATGCTAGTTGGAAGTCGAAACTATTGTCGAGAACATATACCTATTTTTGAGATTTGACAGGCAATAATAAAAAAAAATTTCCAATGCGGGATGTGAAGAAGAAATTTTACTTAGCTAAACTATAATGATTTTGAAATTGACCTTTGCAGTTATTGCAAGCTCATATTCATTTCGTCATAAAGAAAGAACTATATACACGCAGACACATACAGATGTATATGATATACATCAACAAAATAATATAAAACAATGGAAAACAAAGTATATATTATAGGCATATGATGGTATAGTAATAACATTCATCTTTTCATTTTTTGATACCTACCAAATTTATGCGCACACACGCATACACACGCACATGCACGCAAAAAAATATAGAAAATTTAGATTTCGTAAAAAAAGAGGTAGTTTCGAGCTCACCTTAAGTGTTTCTTTTATGTTTTTTTTGTCGTGGAATTCAAATGCAGTGCCGAAAAAAACATTGAATACGTATATCGGCACTAATCTGTCGAAAATAATTTGATTTCGTGACAAAACGGGTAATTTCTACCCCATTTCAGGGGTGGTTTTTATATTTATTATATTTTTGACGTCAGATTCGGAATCAGCGACGAAAAATACATTGGAAATATATATTTACTCTTCAATGTAAAAAAAAAAAAAATTGTGGGACTGAAAATAAAATGACGCCACTATAGTAGCGTTTGTGACTGAAAGGGTTAAACTGTATAGCACATACTTGTTCACCGCGATAATTCCGCTGGAAGTCAACAAAAAATTATATATAGTGGTCGTACATGGTTTTTTTTTGTCATCCATAAAAAAAATTGTGTTTGGAAATCGCCTCACCAGTTTTTTCAGGTCTGTTCAGTGATGTACAAACATTGAAGTAGAACTAATGATGAAATTCTGATAAAATGGGCCATATCGGATACGGTGTGAATCAATTATTACCCACTATTATATTGTTTGAACTTATCTTGCGACGAACGTATACATCAACTTATAATCAACATTCATTTGAAATCAAGTACAAATCATAAAGAGACGATTTTTCGATATTCATTAGATTATTGTGTGTTCGTTTGACAGTTTATTTGCCTACAATGCTCATCATTCTCGCGTCGATTTTGTAACGCACTAGTAAGACTATGTATGATCATAACTGAATTAATAATTGAGCTTCATAAATACTCAGTGATGGATTTTGAGAATTTCCGATCCTCTATGTAATAAAAATACCCTTTTTGGTGGAATTGATTGAAAAAATATGCAACTCATTTTCTTGCGTCTTAAAACATTTATTCTCTCATGAGATATGTTAATATTTCATTTATATCATGCAGAAAATTATGTGAAAAAAAAAATTATTGTCCGGAGATTTGGACGCGGACTATCAAATTGAATGCGTAGTCCTCTTATGATTGGTGCACAGAAATTATATTTAAGTTGTGAGCACATTGGTGTATTGGAGCTATTTGTCCATTACATATACCTATTTTCGGGGTACCTATGTACTGACCCTTATAATCCCCGACCGTCATAAAACCCCATACCCAAAATACACTGGTTCTCCCGATTACCTCTCTTATTTTTCTATCTGCCCACCTCTGGTGTAATGCATATCTAAAAATCAGATCTTTATGATTTATACTTGATTCCAGAAGAATTTAAGTTGATGAATATGTTTGTCGCGAGATAAATCACACAATACAATAGTAGGCAAGTTTGAATCCACCTTATATTCAATATGACCTGTTTTACTGATATTTTATCATTAGTTGTACTTCAAGATTTGTACATCACTGAATAGACTTGAAAAAAAATGTTTTTTTGCATTAATTTTTGTAAGGTAAAGCAATTTTCGAACATACATTCTTTCATGACCATGTCCTTCATTCGTTCAAGTGATTTTGCCGAAACACTCTTAACTTGGATTGGTGGTGCGCGTGACCACTATATGTAATTTTTTTTTTAACCTAGCAGAATTATTGCAGTTGGCAACAAATGTGCCATATAGTTCCTCCGAATGATAGATTCATGCATACGAATATACGGAATATTATATATTACACAATTGTTAGGAGAAAAAAAAATACATTCTTATGGGAATCGAACGCTGGTCGTTCAATTGGCGAGCAAGAGTTCTGGCACCACGGCTGTGTAGCCGAATACATTCCATTGCATTGAAGTTATATCTAAGTTGTGAATAAGGTGTGGGTGAAGCTTACTTATTGCATTGCATACGTATTCAGGGTATAGTACTGCTGGCCGTATACCTGGGTTTCAGCTGAAGTCCACTTGGAGCGCGCTTGTGCATATCGTGTGGACAAAGTGGACACTTTGCCCATGCCTGGTTTATATATTCGTAATACTTAGGCCGCGGTCCGAATTGCGCTCACAGTGCTTACGACGTACAAACTGCTAAGGTGCGGTCCGATTCAATGAGCGCGCTAACGGCTGTTCGCAGTACCCATAATTCGGACCACTCGTGTGCTCGTGCGCTCCCAGTGCTGACCGTCCGATCCGTGAGCACCGTGAGCGTCTGAGTATGACGTCACTTCTGACGTCATAACGTTTGCAGCGCAAACGGTGAGCATTGAAAGCACGAATCGGACCGCACATTGGTATGCTATGAACGCTGTGAGCACAATTCGGACCGCGGCCTTAATCCGTGCAGACTGGTTTTGATTGGTTTGAATTGTTCGTTAATATTCTGATTTGTTGATTGAAAGTTTGATGGTCCGCCATTGAACAGAAGGTTCGATGGTGGGTGACTACTTGGTTGACAAAATTATTGCTGAGAGCTGAGTTGGCGATTATAGGTTATTGACGCCAAAAAATGGTTCTCAAACGCTCGATATTGTGAATGTCAGTGAAATATTATATTACAAAAATATAGTCTTACATGCTGAGTGGTTATGCTAAAAGTTTATATGAATGTTTCTTAACATAAACTTAATTGTTTAAATGGTCATATTCCGGAACGCAGCATAACGGTGGAGGATTTGAGTTGAATGTTCGCGGTATGGCGATTGCGCGTGCGGGTGTAGCCATTGTCAAAGCGCGAGATTGATGAACGTATTTAATGCGTCAGTATGTGTGATCGCGATTGATGAAAATGAGTGAGGTCGGTAAAGCAAGAAAGTATAGCGGGGAAGTCGCCCAAGAGCTAACACAACACTATTATCAATTCCCCGACATGAAACTCTCTTCTTTATAGGCGTTGATTCTCACCATGCCCGATACCAGCACAAGCTGTCAATTAGATCCTCGTATAAAGAGAGCCAATATTGGATTGATGTCTATTATTTTATAAAGTGACTAATAGTGAACCACGTAATTGCTCAATGGAAATGCGTAATGCAAACAACTCAATGTTCAGGTAGTTCGAGCTCCCTGTGGCGCGTAATAATTCAATGGGTATGAATTTACAAGAACTTTTACTTGATATTTCGTTTAGTGAAATGTCATACAACCTATTGTCGTTTATTGCCTTATTTCTTGTGAAGGACCGGAGAATAGGACGTTGTTGGAACCGCAAGTATGAATTTCGGGATGCGGTCTAGTTCTACTATTTGTTTGTTACGAAAACAAATGAAACCCGCAGTATTTGAGCCATGACCTTTGAAACTTTAAACCAAAATACTGTGATGGAGATTGCTATTTAGAAAGCGGAAAGTTGCAGAGATAATAGCAACAGTAAGGTAAATGAGTATTATTACCCTTTATTCCCATCACACACAATATTTTGCTTGTAATAACCCGTACGGATAGCGCCAATTGCGATATAATTGTTACAGTTAACCGCATATACCTGCTTGATAATTATACTCAATGTATTTCGGCTTATTGGCAGAATGCCTGTCTATGCTAGCTCTTCTTTAATAAAATTGGCTATTTCTTCCCTAGTTCACCGCAGAGTGATTTTTTAGTTGAGTGCAGTCAAGATTGTGATCGCCGAAAAATGTCCCCGCTCGTGCGATCGCCGCATATTAATGCGCGGAAAGCGTTTCTCAACCATCACTCAAGTCCGGCCGCCCTCATCGTGTGTGGCACTCGCTCTTGATGTACCGAACGAAAATGGAATTACGAAAATGTGATTATAGGCAGAATTATGATCGTAAAAAAAATGGACCGTCACAATAGTCAGTTCCGATAATAAATTGCGGAAGGGGTAGTACGTCTTTTCGATTGTAACCGAGTGTTAGACTTCTGAAATATTGCGCCATTTGTAAAATACAGAAATATTGAGAAATGGAGGATTTATTAGCCGATATGGGAATCGCTTTCTGTTACCTCGTGGAAGTTCTAATATACGAACCGAGGTTTCGATCGCTTTCAAATTCCCACAGCATATTCTGTTTATCGATATCTGCCGTGGGAACCTCGAATAATGAAAACCCAATTTTTTCTCAATAAATAATTTGTTGATACTCCCACCAATTTTAATATTTCCGTAATTTCTTGTTCTTTTGTCATGCCGTTAAGAGATTGGATATATATTAGATCCAAAGAAACTTGGCAATATATGAGTCACCTTTCTTCCACCGCTTCTGCGAATGTACCGCCGAATCAACGGAATCGCGTATATGAGGTCTCAAGTAGAGATTGCCGAATTTTAGATACAGATAAAAACATTTATCAATTCGTAGCGATTTCTATGAAGCCGTTTTCTGAACTGCGATAACTTCCGGTTCAGCCAATTGCCTCATGTGGAACACAACTACACGAAAGTATATTTTTTTAGGTTTTTGAGAACCACTTAATGTCGAGAAATATGTAAATTAGACAAAGCCAATTTTAAGAGGTCCATCATCGAAACAAAAGTTTTCTCATTTAAATTTTGGACCAAAAATTCCATTGAGTCAAATTTGTATCATCAATATTTTACTTTCTACAGAGCCTTAAAATTTGAATTTTTTGTAATTTCGCGTTTTTTAGCATTTTTAAGCTAAGCTATTGAAGATAGAACAAAAAGTTGAATGGCAATTTTGTAGTCCAACTGACGTACTACAAAAAAAATTCCTGACGATTTTTTTGTATTATCAAAATTTACAAAGTTACATACCCTCTAAGTCTTTTTTTCTTCATTTTCAACTTATATCAAGTGTACCATTGATGGTAGAATATGGAAACAAAAATGAAAATAATAAGACTTTGAGGGTATGTAACTTTGTAAATTTTGATAATCCAAAAAATTCGTCAGGAACTTTTTTGGAGTATGTCAGTTGGACTACAAAATCAACTTTTTGTTCCATCTTGAATAGTTTAGCTTAAAAATGCAAAAAACGCGAAATTAAAAAAAATTCAAATTTTAAGGTTCTGTAGAAAATAAAATATTGATGATAGAAATTTGACTCAATGAAATTTTTTGTAAAAAATTCAATGCTGAATCAGTTTCTTTCATTCATTTTATAGAAAAATAATTTCTTCATAGTTTGCAGGAGTAAATAATGTAAAAAAATCCTTCTTACGTGTTGTTCAAATGAGAAAACTTTAGGTTCGATGATGGACCTCTTAAAATTGGAATTATGAGCTCCGCTGTAGACAGAATGTTTGTTTGGACATTTTCTACGATATTTCGAGCGGAGAGTGAGAAAAAAAAATATTGATGTTTTTTGGCACACCCTAATAAATATGTGATGTAAAACGTGGATAAGGAGAATATGGTGCATGGCAAATCACTCTCGTCTTGATGTTTGCTCCTAGACTGTCACTTGTGTAGGAGTTTCCATTAGCCAACTATTCTATTCTCTCATTCCAGTCTGCATACATATGTCCTCGCGTACCACTAGGGGCGATTTGGATTCGCAGTTGTCCTAAAGCATGGCGTTACATGATACCTTCTCACTCGCTCTCCCTCTATCCATCCCCCGCTACATCCCCTAACCACACCCTACTCTCTCGTTCGTGATCTACTGTTCACTAACGTGATTTTCAGGGGGTGTGCGATCGGAATCAGACACTGACAGGAATAAAAGTATCTTCCACCATCAGAATTTAATTACTATTTTCTCTGGTTTCAGCGGTTGTGTGAATGATGTCAGAATAATAATAATGATAGTAATTCTAATAATACAAAGCAAGGAATCATTTGAGTATTCGATACTGATAATTGTGTTTGTTTTTTTTTCGTTTCCGTTTTCCTTTTGAAATATAAGGTGAATGTGCCAATTACGAACAGCGTCCCAACTAGCGACATGCTATGGGTATTATCGATGACAACAACTTGAGGTCCGTATTTTTAGTAAAAGTGAAAGTTAAAACCATAAATACAAACGGCCCCCTCTGATACGTCCGTTGCTTATATGGCCGTGATTTAATTTATATTGGGAGCATGAATATTTGAATATTGCGTGAATCTATTTTTCCGCTGCCATTGCCTGTTAGTTGTTTGATGGCCGACCGCTAACAAGAAACTACACTGTTGAGTAAGTTATTGGGACGAAAAGTGCGCATATCCAAATATAGGATTAATGCGGATGAAATTCTTGAAAATGATCCAGTGATTAATGTGGAATGTGATGATCTAATAGGTATTGGGTGTGTTCAGCCGAACTCAGTTCTGAACAATCAAAGTAACTCAGTCAGTTGAAAAAAAATTTGACTCTGAGCATCTGAGGCCCGGTTCGGAATTTGCTTAACCGCGGTTAATTAACTGTAACCTGCGATTAAAGTTAAAGTTATCTCCCCCTACTCCTTCGCTAGATGATGTAGTGCCATCTTCTACTACTCCTTGCTAGATGGACCCGGCATTTTTGAAAATACATCGGCACGTTCATAACCTCTGAAATCCTGAAAGCAGTATATGTTTATTTTGGTTTTAAGATATAAGAAAAACAGTGAGATGGTAATAATTAAAAAATTATCATATGTAACCTGTTGGATAAATAAAAACTGATTTTGTAACGATACTATTAATTGTCTTGTCGTGAGAAATAAAGAAAAAAAAAGAAACACATAATCAAATTTTTCTTCTTATAAAATCTTGATTATCACGATTAGAATAATTTGTCTTAAAATTTTAGAAAGAATCGATGTATATGTAAACACGATATTCAAGACATTTTATATCAGAAACGGTTGATTTATCACTGAAAGTACCGTTTTTGATAAAAAATAAAATAAGGTTATCGGACTCTCATCACGCCATCTGTGCCTATGCTCTGACACCATCTTGCAAAGAAATAGGAGAAGATGCCCCTACACTAACCCTACCTCATCTAGCGAAGGAGTGGGGGAAGTTAACTAACCACGGTTAAGCGAATTCCGAACCGGGCCTGAGTCAAGCGTGTTTCTGTCTGGACACACTTACTGACTTACCAGTTGCACTGTAGCATGATCGTGTTTGCTTATATAGAGAACATATCATACTATAGGTATGATTCTAAGCAAGATGGCATCATAAGCTGAGTCGCTTCCCTGGTAGAACGCGGTCGATAGTTCAGTGACGACTGACTGACGACCTAATCGAATTTGAGTCGTCCTTGAAATAATGAAATTCATTTCCGATCCGTACATTATAATTTAGAGGAAGAAGATGAATGTAAAAGAGTCAGAAATCATATATGGAAATATGCCTGGGTTATGATGTTTTTGCGATATTCAGTGATATTTGCTTAATTCTTTTTGATACTCATAAAATATGAAAGAGTACAATTTCCACTAATCGAACAATGGGTTCTACTCGAGACTTGGTACCGCCCTGAAAATTCAGAACGGTTGCGCATTTTAGGTGCAGCTATACTTATCGAGAGTGTGAAGTTAGAATATATATGAATGTTAAATGCATACGAGAAGTGATGACAGTGCTCGCGGTTGAATTTTTTTTTTCATATTTTTTTAATTTATTCGTGCTTGATTGATTCATATTTTATTCATTACATTTAGTAATCATTTATTGCTGTCTGTTCATTCTTATATTTTATGAAATAAATGAAAATATCGATGGAACTAATCTTATCTACATACTTCCTCAAAAAAAAAAAAAAAAAAACTACCATAAGGCACAAATTGTTAGAAATTACGGGCATTGCGCGCTATATACTATGTAGCTATATTGTTCTGTGTTGCACCTCAGTGCAGAGGGAGCGTCAGTCACAAGGAGAATTCTTCAGAGACGTAACAACGATAGAGACCCTACTTTGGGGACTGACGACAAAATAAAATAGTCAACTGGCAACTGAGAGACGACCCAACAGACGACTGAGTTTTACCAGGGTTGGTATCTGCAAAGTTTTCTGGCCGAAAACTTAGTTAGATATCCTTAGAAACTTACTTAGGTTACTCAGAACTTAGTTCGACTGAACTCACCCATTCAAGTGTTTTGTACATTTATATTAATCTCTCATGTTACTAATCGGTACAGACAAAAACGAAAATTTCTCTATCACTGACAGAACAATTGAACGCGATTTTTAAGAATAAGCATCTAGTAAATTCATCCAAAACTACGGTAGGCGCCTGAAACAGTAAATTTAGCAATGTTGAATAATGCCAATTCGGTCGTTCAAGCTGTTTATACTTACGTTTGAAGCGTCTATCTAAGATTGTGTACCGGCATCTTTTGGATTGAGATTCACTGATTGGGACAAGCGTAACCCTGTTCCAATCAGTAACAGTTTTTTACTTAGCTATGGTTCGAACATGTACAACTTATGCCCATACCAAATAAATTCATATGAATTTCATTAGTATGATCGTGTATGAATTATGATCCAGAAACGTTAGAGGTTATGTTCGCGTGCAAGCTGTCATAGGCACTCCACACTGCCACTAATGGGGATCTCATATAAACAAAAGTGTCTATCAGTAATAGACGTGCATCACTGGTTGAGGCAGCTCCTGTTCGCATGTATCCTAAATGAGGACAATAACGTTATTTGCAATTTTACGTTTCAACAAATAAAATAATAAATTGTGCAGGACGAAATGGTCTCTTACATTACTGCTAGATACCATACATTGCTTCAAAACAATTCCGAAATATCTCGTTATAGTATATTGTTTTACGATCTAGATGTAAGCTCAGTTTGCAATTTGCGTGCCGGACTCAAAAAAGTCTACGAAACGATAGGAATGGCGACTGTCGTTGATTACTTGAATTGCTAAATGATTAACAGATTTTTAGTTGATACTCGTTTTCGAAGGAAGGATCCTCGCGTTCTGGTTGATGGAACAGTTAAATATAACAATTAGATTTCGAATTATTGTGCGAATAGGAAGAGGGATCGTTGCTCGCTACCGCGACTTGCGGCTGGAGCGTTTGGTAAAGGATGACACTCCACAGTAGATGATTACAATAAGTATCGTGATTGTTTATGTCGATGATTCACTATAGTTCTTAATATTTATATGGAATTTATCGGATTGATTTTCAATGACCGTTGATTGATTATTTAATTGATCATTTCATATGTTCGGTTTGCTTGAATAACTTCAACGCGTATGAGACCTTTGTAATTGAATGTGATTAAGTTCGTCCGACTTATGATGCTATTGATATCAAGTAGATACGTATTGATGGAGTGCTGGTCGGCATAGAAGTTATTCATAATGACTTTGGAGTCGTTATGACAGGCCGAGAATTGACTCAAAAGAATGTTGACGAAGAGTATTGACTGAATAGGAGTCGACTAATAAGTGAGGTTGATAAGTCAAAAACAGTTTATATATTAACGGGGTCTAGTCCGTGCGGACTGACTGATTGGTGCGGACTATGCACAACTATTCTGATTTGTTGGTCGATAGTTTGGTAGCCCGTCATTGGACAGCAGGTCCGATATTGGGTGGTTTCCCGGTATAAAAAAATTGTTATTAAAGAGCTAAGTTTGCAATTTTGGTTTACCATTCTTTAGCTGAATTTGACGCCGGAAAACGGTTCTCAAACGCTTGATATTGCAAGTATATCGTGAAATAATATATTATGCAAAGGTAATCTCACATGCTGAGTGGTTATTCTAAAAGTTTATGAATGTTTCTTAATATTAATTTAATTTATTTAAGGATGTATCCCCAAAAAGTACAATATGACATGAACCATTGATTTTAATATATGTTTCAAAGTGAACGGCACAACGATTAAAAAAATTTAATTATGCCCCACCGCATATTCATTATATAAAATTAATGTTTTCAGTCTCATTAAACCGCGTCTTACTTGTACCGGAAGTAACTAAATCTGGGACAAAATGCGAAAATGAAGCATGTTTTACATGAGTGTTCAAATTGAAAGACATATTATTAAAAAGTTGATAGAACGTTGTGTCGTTCAGCTCGTGCGAAAAACTGCTTTTACATAACAATCGGTTTCGAATAACGAATAGATGTACTGCGGATTCGACTGGACTTCCTTGAGTGGTTATATTCCGCAATGCAGCGTAACAGGAATAACTCAAATTGAAAATTCACAGCGATGGCAAGTGTGCGTGCGCACGCGCCTTCCATGACAAAAAAATTTAATGAATGCATTTAGCGCATCAGCATATGCGGTGACAATTGATGGAAAAAGATTTGTGTTGGTAATGTCGGTAATGACGATATGTAGAGCGAAGAGATCACTCAAGACCTGACAATAGTTATGAAATTATTCGCGGAATGGCTCTGAAAGATTAGATTGTCAGTAATTGGTACAGTCACCTTATACATGCTGTGAATAGATTCGACTCACCCTCAAACATCGTGCCAATCTCCCTTGGGATACTTTCGGTGTATACATATCAAGGAAACGTGATATATCAGTTGAGAGAAGTCTGGTGACACATGTGTTATAAAGGTCTGTCTAGAGGACACCTTGATTGACAAGTAAGACGCAGACGGGTCACATAGTGTCTATTCTGCGAGGGTTGTATTTGTTTTTCCCAAGTTTATAGAGGTATACAAATAAAGGAAGAAAGAAAAAAATACAGCATAGTATGAGCTTTCATCTCATGGCCGAGAAGTCTCTCCTCATAGACGTAAACAATTAGGAAGCTCTTTGAAAATAGAGTGGTTTCGAAGAAGATCTGCATATAATATAGATTAATATACATCTAAGTCCTCTCCACAGTGTACCTAAACAATCGCATGGTCTAGTGAGGCGGGTGGATGGATGGAGAAATAGCTGCAATGTTTCGGCGTTCCAGAGAAACTGGAGAGGAGTTCTGCCACCCCGGTGACGCAATTTTTCTCCTCATTTCTTCATGTTCTCTCCGCTCCTGCGTTCATCCATCTGTATAGAGAAAAATCTTGTGGCACCCAATTCTGTACTATGCCCAAAGCTTGATTAATTTCACATATGAACAAGAAAAACAATTTTTTCTGCCGTATAATTTTTTGCACGCGTAATATCTCTGTTCGAATTGAAGGTGGGCAGTGCGACTCATTAGTTCTTTGTTGTTTCTGAAGTAATATTTAGAAATTCTTGATTAATTGCTAGTTATTTATGTATAATCATAAAAAGCCACATACATACAGAAAAAAGAGGCGCAAATATCTGGATGGACTCATACATACAAAATAGATAAACAAAATAAATTGTTGTGGTGTAAACAACGTGTATGCATTTTTATTTCTCAGATAAATATCTCAACATTGAACATTGACTAGCAATTACATTTATTACTTCGTTTACATTGTATGTAAATTATATATATCTTCTCCTCCGGTATATAATGACTATATTCAACTAGTTTTCGGTAATAACTGTAGCCTGTGGAAACAAATTCACTATATACGATTAGCCTATATAATATGAAGGGTTCCCACAAAACTGTATACTGTGTAATATGTTCTTTTTCTCTCGTTTATTCATTTCCATTAACTCCTTCTTTTTCATTTATAAATCAATTTATTATTGCAACTACTAAACTAAAACCTGATTGATAGTAATTTCGTCACAAATATATTCCCTGTATGCATTTCTTCGTGTTATTATTCTTTTCTTCCTATTTTCGTTATTTTCATCTAAATGTGCAATTCATTCAATTGCCCATTCATTGTGATTATATTTCATTTGTTCATGGGGGGGGGGGGGGGGGGGGGGGGGCTGAATGAGTTCTGCCCAATGTCAGAATTGCCAAATCTAATTATATTTGTTGTATTTTTAATCACACTTTTCACTTATTATTTTCGTTTTTTTTTCTTTACTGCTTGCAACCGCATCATATTCACCCTACCATTCAATAGTATAATTTGTAACACCCTTAATATGCGAACGTCTAGATTAAAATATCCCTTCACATTCACGCTATTTATGTATTTCGTTTCATATTATATGGTTTATAATATAGAGTAGATATTAGTATTCATTATAATGTTACTTCTCTAATTATTTAACGGTTTATCACAAGTACGGGATCGTCGTTTCTAATCCGAGCGGCGGAGAGAATTCAACTGTCAAGTCTATCTTGATTTTTCAGCTTCCTTTATTATCCGTTATTTTTTTAAATATTTTCCAATTTATTTATCCATTATTTTCACCTATTTCATTCATTTTCAATAATGACTTGAATGAATTGATAAATTTGATAGAGATGACATGTGAATTTCAACGAAAACGAACGATTATTTTTTTGATTCGTACATCCATCCAATTTATCTATTCATCCGTTTATTCATTCATTTATTCATTTTTTGGTTTCATTAATTGCCAAAATATTGTTAATTTATTTTATTATTGCTGTTCGTTTGGTGCATTGACTTCATTCAACAATCAATTAAGCTTAGAAACGCGAGCGAGGCTGCCATGAAGTCTGTTCAATACTAACATTTTCATATGACAATAGAAATCAATTAAACTTCTATTTTTGAATCTGCTGTATGTGAACGTATCATTACAAGTTCACGTGTCTTTTCAATGATGCCTACATATACTATGTATCTTCAAGCACATTTGCCATTTAAGAATTGGACTAAATGTATAAGCGTATAATAATCGTTATTGCCATGCACACTCTCGACGATAATACATGCAATGTAGTTTCATTATGCATACTTATAATCCCTACCTATCAATGTTTGGTGTGCTAATACCTCAATAAAAGTGCTATCGATCGAATAATGAGGCGAATCGGGCATTTTTTTGACCTTACCGGCCTTGGCACACTTTCACATATACATTGTTGTTTTGTAATTACTCTTCGTTACTCCAGTCTCTTTTCATATTTATCATGATAATAAATTTATCATCACAGAAGCGGTGATGCAAATTTCAGTATGGATAAAAAAATTTCCGGCTGGGTTAAACCAACAAAAAAAGGAAAAAAATATTGGTGAATGTGTTCGTTGTAGAATGAGTTATTTTTCTGAATGATATAAAATAGTAACCCAAAATGTTTCGACACGATATTATGTACAGAACGTGAAAATTGTTTTATTCTCAGGACGGATGCGTTTGAATACAGGCTCACCTTCCGCTTCTCCATATTTTTTTTTCCTCTTTTCGTTTCTTTCCCTGAAAGTGAATGACTAGCATGAATCAATCGTTCTTGTCCTCGATTCTCCCCTCCCCTCTTTCATTTCTATCCATCTATTACGAATTCAATTGATAGAAGGAAATAGCCAGACTTCCAACCGCAAACTATTCTGATGAATGAAATAAAAAACGATGCGTTTATTTTTTTCCCTGGTATTAAATTATTGATCGATGGGAAATGAAAGTCGAATGATACGGCAGGATCAATTTAGATTCTGGTATACTTCCTTTTATGTTCACATTCAATAACTTCGGCACCAATTTTATATTATTATCGTTTTATTCATTCTCAACCCAGGGAAACGCGAAAAAATCACGCAAAACTGCAATGAACATTCGCATCGACAAATTTTTTTGAAAGTTATAAATTTTCTTTTTCTTTTTCTTCTCATTTATGATTATTAAGTTGGTCTTCCGGTTTTGTGCGAAATATTTCTGGTAGATAGCATCCTCCGGGAAAGGTATGTTTTGATATAAAAGAAAAATGTTCCCAAATATCCTGACGGATTCATGGAGAATACTCTGATGAACGAAATCCACCTGGGATAAAATTCCCTAATTGATATAAAAAAAAAATACTTTCGAAAGCTTAGACGAACCAGGAGAGACTTTCCGATGTTCTATTCAGTTACAAATAGTGAAAAAATTTCACAGGATATTGCGAAAGTTGTCATTTGTGGGTGATGCATCCATTGTATAGTATTAGATAACGGTCACGAATTCCCCGCTATTGTCGACCATATTCGCGAAGCTTATCTCGCCACATGATTAATGTATTAAACGCATCGCATAGTTCTATGTCGTGTATACTCTAACATACAGATATGTATATATATATGTATATATATTCCAATGAATATACTGGAGAACTTTGAACAATTTCGCTATGTACGGACAATCGGTTTTGAAAGCCTTTTGTTGTTTGATCATCTGAACTACTAAAATATGTCATCCGCATAACTATTTAACTGAAAACTAAAGAACCAACTATTATTATCAAACAACGTTGTGTTTAACTATTGTATAGGAATTTTTGAAATAAACATTGAAAGTATGTGGTGCATTTATCGTTATTGACACAGTTTGATAATTAATAATGATAATGCAAGTACTATATTCGCATACTTGGGTGTCATTAAAAAAAAAAACGTGGAGCAACGAATGAAGGAACTGGCTTTGAATATTGAAAGGAATTCTACAGACAATATTCACGTAGAGACGAACTTATAATACGGGAGGAAGAATAACATTACAACATATAAATAATGGTTTTGTAACAATACCAAAACCCGAAGCATGATAATGCACAATTCACTCGGAAGATTATCATTGTATACGATGTTTTTGATAAGGAGCGAGTCGACAATTCATTCTCCTCGTTATATGAGTAAAAAAGAGATTTGTTGTCGTGAACGCGATACCTAAAAGGAAAAATATCGGAGATAAAAAAACAAACACTAAATAAAATTACTGAAGTTTGTTATGCTCATCAGGGTCAAAAACTGCGTGATGAGCAAAATATTGCATTTCGATGTCGGGTAGTTATTTTCCTCCGTCTTTCAAATCGTACTTAAATAAACAAAACATAAGAGAAAAAGAACTCATTCTTCGACAATTTTATTTATACACCTTTCTCAATCATTTTGAGAGTGATGAGAAACTTTTGTAACTCGGTATGCTTAGATGAAGATGATGAAAGCAAAAGACGAAGCGAAGAAAACGAAAAAAAGAGCATCAAGACATTTTTGCATAGCTAGTTGGAATTACAATTTATATCAGTTATATACTCGATTGATGGATCAGGTTCATTTTCAATCTTTTCATTCAATCCGTGATCGGGAAAGTCCGCAACGTTATGCTGTGAAATATATATTCTTACAAAATAATTGAAAGAGAAATTGTATGTTTTTTTTCAAAGTATGCAAATGAAACGGATGCGGAAATTCATTTACGACGAGAAGATGGAGTAAATTTATTGAAAATAAACAGAATTTTTTTTTCAAATTGTATTTGCATAATCATATTGTTTCGAAAACACAGACTCAACGTTAAGATGATATAGTAAGTGGAAATGTGTGGGTAGGATGTAACTTGCCAATAATTCAAAAGGAAAATACATAGAGGAAAAATACAAATAATAATTATATATGGTCTCAATCAAATCTATTACAACTATTAGGACAGAAAAAAAGCAATGAATTTGAACACAAAGTTATTTATTATCACGAATAGTTTCACGGCAACTATCACACTATGTTTCTCTACCACTGGATTCAGTCCAATTAACAATGAATTGACTCATATCAATAAAATCATAGCCCGCCGTCTATTCATATATAGCCAATAATCGTACCAGGAGACTTTACGGGACCAAGGTCGAAAATTCATTGTCCTAATAATCAATAGAATAATTTTGTTAAATAAAATGAATGAAAACTAACAGGTGCAACAACCTTAATATTTGCAATATTGATCTGACAAGCAGCCTCGCTCGGTACTTTGTTTGCATTTCTTCGATATATATTTTGTTTTCTTTCGTTCAACTGCGTCGGGTGAACTCGCACTTTTTCTTCTGTATGGTCGCAAAGATGCGATCTTCCTCTCTCACTCCCCCTCTTACACTTATAGTTATCGTACTACGGGGTTTCATTCGAGCTCAATGGCGCTCTAACAATTTTCAGGTGCCAAAATAGTGAGCTAAGATATCGCTTTATCGCAGAACAATGGGAAAAAAAAACGATTGTTAAAGTGATATCTTTTCACAGATATTTTGTCCCTTACAATCTCTTCCACTGAATAATAATATTAATCAATAATTAATCTATCTAGAAAACGCTTACAAGTATACTTGTATTATCTACTAGTTTTTGTAAGGCATAGAGTATGTTATTTGTATTTCGAGTGACAGTCACTCAAAAAAAAAAAAACGACGCACAGATGAAACCCATGGTTCTCAATTTTTTGTTTTCAATGTTATTTTTCCACGTCTTTTTCTAGTGTCTCATCTAAAATTTTCCGCAATTCATGGATCATCTTAAATAGAATCTACAAATGGATTTACATCCCACACTTCTCTATACGTCATTCGCTTCCGTTGGTAACCTAGCTTGGTATCTAAAAACCCCTAATATAATGCAAACTGTAAGTATGCAATAAATTTTCTACTTTTTATTTGTTTCTCTTTTATTTCCAGATTTCCCAGTTGGTAAGCCTCGGAGAGACCAAACTTAAAAACAACTTTAATCCTTTTGGTTTCTTCGAAGATCACAGACCCAACGCCGTACTTTCCGACCACTAAATTTTAATAAATAATTAATAGTAAATAGGCGCTCTCTCTTTTGTTTAAATCGCGCTTGTAAGACTGGTCTTTCTTGCAATTACGCATTACATCACATTAGCTACGGCACTCTACAATCAAACAATAACAATGAGAACAGAAAAAAATATAAAAATAAAGTGACAATGTGCAATTTTCGCTTGACTTTTTACATTTGCAGCTATTTTGTATTTCTCGCGTCTCAATCTTTCTAACAACAAGAATGAATACGTGCTCCCATGAATCCTTCCAGGTCTGCTACTCTTTGCTTAAAATCGAATGGCGCATTTTAATCAAGTGCTTCGAATATTAAATCCGACGACTCAGGAGTTCTCGTTTGTCACACGACAAATGTATTACTTGACACATCCACTCACAAATATAAGTATATCAAATTTAATGTACGTTCAATATACATCGTCAAACTGGTCATGAAATTTTCCTACTCTTCTGGATATCTTAACATGTCACCACTGGCAATCTCGAGTAAGAAATATTTTGCGAAAAAAACGTTGAGCAAAATCCCGGAACCATTTTTTTTTTTCGCTTGAAATAGTTTCACACCACACAATTGGCTTCAGACTAGCGGCACAGCTGAGGGAAACAAGAAATGACTGCGGACAAGATGTGACCAATGAAACATGAATAATCGAGGGTGATTGAAATTTTCTAAATTCACAACTATTGCAATATATGCCGGAAAACATTGGAAACAATGGAGCTAGAGAACAACAAAATAAAGGAGAACAAAAGCATAAAAACCAGTATTTGCTTCCAATAATTCTACGGATTTTATAATAGCATGTATAATGCGGTGCACAATACAACTTTTGCTTTTTTGTTTTTATCCTTACTAAGAGAGAAACTATTCCAAGAACATGTTCTCTGATAAAGTTATGACATTTTTCTCGACAATGTCCAAGGAAGAGACACTGAACGTTAATCATTTCTGACGCAATACACACAAGAACAATGTTTATATTTTGTGGCACGTTCCAAATGAATTGCATGGAAAAGTTGTTGGATTTTCTTGTGGCACAAACTATCAAGGTAGTAAGAATATATAAATTATAATCCCCTCCTAATCTTCCCAATTTGTTCCGCAATGATGTGTATCGAATTTGATCAATTAATTCATCAAAATGTTTCGGGGGATGGAAAAAAAAGAGAGAAAACAAACATCTAAAAATTACGAAACGTTGCAATTACTTTTCTTTTCTTGTCTCTCAAATCAATATTAAAGTTTCGTTCCAACTTGGGAATTTTCCATTAATGAACTAGAAAAAATTTTCTCGGCAACGGAGATGCCGCAGAAAGTTCAGTTTCATAAGAGCGAAAAGCCTGTTGAGTTAAGCTTCCATTGTTTTTTTTTCCACCCCCATAAATATTCATAGCATTTCTGAACCCCCTTCCCTTCCCCCGAGTCGCCGTCATGCTCCCGAGTCGCCGGATTATGTGCACACAAATGTGTCACCTCGTGTTTCAATTTTTCGCACTACTTAACATCGTAAAACAGAAAATAAAATGTCAATTTTTCTATTTCATAATGTTACTTTGCAAATTCTTTTTGTCGACTTGCGAATGACTGTCGCCAACAGTGACAAACATCGAGTCAAGTACAGACATTAGATGTTTCATACTGAATAGACGAATGTGTGACATCCATGAAATATACATATCCATATATAATGGTCACACACAGAATTTTTTCCCGCCAGCCGACCGAGAATGTACATTTAAAGTCATAGATACACGTTCCGTTTACTTCATCTTGCATTATGTATTCACGTCAATGCGGTCTTTTATACATTCTCGCTTTCATGAGTGATATCGACGCAATTATTTCCATGTCTTCGCGCGGAAAAAATGAAAAACCAAAATTAAAACGGAAAAAAAAAAAAAAAAAAAAGTATGTATATTGTGTTTGTATAGTATATATTATCAATACGTTGATGTGTACGCGTGTATACATATAATATATTTCTCTATTTATATCACCCATAAATCAACAAATAAATAATTTCTGAATATATTAAATATATCGGTGTATGTGATATATAATATACTCTCCCAACAAATAATATAAGATTCATCTATGTTTTCGATTAATCCATTAATTAATATTCTTCAATATATTAATTTATCTTTATCTATATAATTCGCGTATTTTGCTTTTTTTACTTTATCTATTATTACTTCCTTTTTTTTTTATTTCTTTTTTTTTGTCACATGGTCGTGAATTAATTTTATGTTTGGCCAAATTCTATGAATCAACTCATTCAATCACGTGCTACAGATTAAAAATAACCCACGATCAAGCGCAATATTCTTTGTATATAATATAGGCGATATCTATGTGAAAGTCTACCCTTGTATCCCGGAAGGGTTGAATTAACCCTAGCTCTACTTGGCGCAGTTTCTTTATTTCTACGTCTCCACATTTCACTTATCCCCCCTCTTATCCACTACCCTGACCTTACCTCATCATCATGCTCCGCCGACGCCCTTACTCTCTTCTCGCCATTCTTATTTCCATATACATTATATATCTGCATTTTGTTTATACTCTTCGAGATCCTTAATGGTCACAACTCACAGCCAAAACCAATATGTCCAAGTCAACATGACCAATGCTCCATTCATCATTCGACATCTACTCTTATGCCTAAATACGTGAAAATCCTGCTTTAAGGTTGACCTTCATGAGAAATGAATAATTTTCCGCCGAGATTTTTGTACTTTTGTTTGTTTATGTGAAATTGTAGGTTCCTTTTTTTCTCATGATCCTTCGTCGTTGTTCGTATCAAAATTTTTTTCTCTTAATATGATAATAGACGTACAGAAGATTGTGATATTTTATACACGGCCGGATCTGGCGCTTTTAAACTTCCTCGCACGAAGTAGAAATCGATACAGCGTATTCAGCTACCGCGCCGATACAAAAGAAAAATCGCACATTTCCTTCTTCCTCCCATTATTTTTTGCTTCGGTAAATCTGAATTAATTTCGGGGAGTTGGTTGGAAGGGTGCATCAATGTTTCATGGTGAGGTGATCATAGTTTCGAGAGTTTCACCATTTTTCCAATGTAATGTCGGTAAAGAGATTTTTTTCCTCCTTTTTTTTTGCTTCGCAGATTTAGGAGCATTTATATTGATTTAATATTGAATGTGTTTTGAAATGACAAATGGCTTTATAGTCATGTGAAAATGGACTGTCGCTTCCCGTCTTCTCGGTTTTATATTTATTTTCTTAGTTTCTTTGTTGTATGTTCACAGCCGCAGCGCACGCGTTCCTCTGGCCCACGCTCTCCGTTATGTCGACTTCCTTCTCTGCTGATTGTTCAACTTTTATCTCATTTTTTCTCATCCCATTTTCTTCTTTTTCCTTTTTCCTTCTTCTCATCACTCTACACCATCATTTAACGTCATGTCGTTTTTCTCATTTTGTTAGTTCATCCATTTTTTTTACATACCCTTTGAAAATTTGACCGTGATCTCCTAGGTTGATGTGATTGTAGTAGAAAAAGAATTTGTTTTTTTTTTTTCGTCTGTACTTCGCAATGAAAATATATTGTTCTTCCCTAACTTTCTAACTGTTACATTAGCGACTTGAATGAATGGAATTCATATTTAATTCTAGTTTGCGCCAGTACAAAGTGTTTCGGAGTCACGAATCACAGGTGTAAATCTTCAAGTGTCAGCTTGAATATAAATCGTACCAAGTCGAAAGATCATGTATGAGTTCATAGAGTTTTCATGCCGTTTTTTCCCCTATTTTCATTCCTATTATATTGACTTTACTGTTCACGAGTGAAAAGGATCGAGAATAAAAACTGGATGTCAGAAAGTATTTCTTCCTTGCGCCTATGACTGGCGCTCAAATCGCAAGGAAATGAGGACAGAGTCCACAAGACCGAGAATAAAAAAATAAACGAACCCTACGGAATTTCTATTTCCGGTATTCCACTAGATATTTTTTCTCATCATTTCTTCTTCGTATTGCTTCGTATCCGGATTCCAACTCTCTCAAGTTAGATCAATTCGCTAGGTAAACAAAAGAAAAAAAAAGGAAATCCCACAAAACAACAATTGGAAAGTGGGAAAAACTGAGATCGCTGGTACGAATCCGGGTCGTAAAGGGAATTTTCGTTTTATCCTGTTGTGGATAATAAACAGGATTCAATAGTCGTTGTCTTCAAGCTTGTCTCTAAAGTACGATGAATAGCATGAAGATGTACGAAACTGCTGTGCGGTTGAACTGTTGATGGTTCAACCAATAAAAGTTCCTGATGTCGACGACGACGACGACGACGACGATGATGATGATGATAATGATGATGGTGATGACAATTGTGGTTGCGATGTTGGATGGTGCCTTGAGACTCCCCGGAGCCGACGCACCGACGACATTGGTGCTGAGGGTGCGGGAGGACGCGGCGTAGCAAGAGGGTGGGCTGCACCCCGCGCACACCCTTTGCCCCCTCTCACTTATCCTCGGACTCGCCACGTGGCGAGGTATCCGTGTCCTGCCGCTCACTGAGAACAGAAAGCAAACACACAAAGAATAAGACATTTTCTACATTCCAGTTAATTGAGACCACTATATGCCCCTGATGTGTTTGAATCAAATTAAGTAACAATTTTCGAATCGATATTGAGGAGATGCATCTGGTACCGAGTAAAAGAAAAACTATTGCAACTAGCATAGTCGGGTCAGTCAGTTTGGCAATGCCACAACCACGTAATCTGTATCGCTGTTGTCTACGGGAATTTTCCGGGGATGGCAATGGAGATATAAAAATCACTAAATCCAGACCTTTGTCGAAAAATTGGGATTATATAGGAAAAATTACTTTATAATCATGGTTCTTGTTTATAAGTTTCATAATTTATAGTTTCTTAAAGATTTGAATTCATGAGAATAAGATCAAGTATTTTCGAATACTATGCCGAACTCTGCCAAAAAAGATACTAAAAAATATATGTCTTATTACTCAATGTTTTATATGTCTTGTTATTTCATTACATTTATTTATATTTGTTATGATTTTGTATATGTGATATATATGGTGAAATGTTTTTTTTTTCAATCCGATTCAGTCATTTGATTAACATTCTCCAGTCGCTTCTTCACAATTTGTAGCACGTACATAGTGTGCATTGCGTCCTTTGGAAAACACCGTCAGTAATTTCAAAAAGCGCACGGTTGCAACTTTGCGTCATGAGATTAATGTGGAGGTTAGCCTCCAAACAATCAACATGATTCAAGACCACTTCGTTCATTCTGAGCATCTTAAGTATCTAAGGTCCGGTTCGGGATTGAGTTAAACCGGTTTAGCTACGCCGTGCGCATAAAGTCAACTTCCCCCACTCCTTCGCAAGATGGTGTCGAAGCATAGACATAGACAGCGCCTTAAACCTCGCCCGCGATTAGACGTTATACATGCGTTACGTAGTTCTGTCTAGATATACAAGATATCAAGTATGCCTATCGTGAAATTTTACCGAGTTCTGTTGTGATATTGATTAAGATAATAAATTGATTGTAGTGCAGAAAATCACTCTTGTGTCATTCCTTATCAAATCACTCTGAATTCGAACTCTTTAGCATGTGTACTTGAACAGCGTTTATGAGAAATGGACAAAAAGCGATGTTTCTTTCTGTCCCTCAAAAAGTCCGCCACGAAACAGCGCCTCTATCGGCCATCCAGTTCTGACGTCATCTTGCATGAGAGTGGGGGAAGTTAACTTTACGCGCCTGGCGTAGCTAAACCGGTTTAACTCAATCCCGAACCGGGCCTAATGGATTTTGGGAAGCCATACAAACATTTCTTAGACATTTTTCGTCAACTATGGAAGTTCCTTACGAAACTGTTTGTCGTTGCCAGAGATCTCCACGTAAACAGACGAAAAAACCTTATTCAAATATTCAAATTTTGTTATCAATTTCTGTTTGTTATTTCCTTAACTAGATGAATCTCAGAAAATATTCAATGTTTCAGCAGGGGAAAGGAAAAAATTAGAAGCAGATTCTAAGTATGATATTATTCGCACAAAAGATGAAAATTTAGTAGAAGCAGACTTGGCACGATTGATCTCCTGGAAAATAGTTAGATGCGACAAGAAAAAAAAAACACCAGAATGATGATAGTAAAGTATGAAAAAACAAAAATGTAAAATGAAATAGAGCAACGTAAGATAGCACGACAAGTTCTGTTCGCAAATGCATCATTAAAAGTTTCATGTAAATTAGGACAATTATTTAAATCTGGAGCACATCTCAAAATTAATTTTAAAGGGGACACACGCATCCCTTCTACTTCCTCTCTGTGAGTTGGACAACACGCATTCTAGTTGAGCTCCCTTCTTTTTGAATATTCACCGCTATTCCGTACTCTTAGGCTTTTTTTGTTGGAGCTTTTCCATGCGCCTCATTGCAACTAATAGCTACCATGAATAATTCTCATCGTGGGAGTTTTTCACTTTTTCATTATTTGTATTTTGTTATGCAATTATTTTGACGATTACAGAGTAAGATCCCAAAGCCGCCAGACCTAGGTTATAGTATCAAATTTAATATTTTTTCTATGAGTGTATACTATAGTAACTTAGAACATATAAGTCTCAGCTAACTTGAAGGAGGGTGGCTTCGGAGAATAATAGGTACTAAAGGTACAAAAAAATGTTACTTTTCTATGTCAAAATATAAAATCTCATTTCTAAATATGTTCAACGCTGCAGTAACAAACTCATATTCACTATTGACAGAAGTTCGCTTCGGGTCATAACTTCCGCCAAACGCTTCCAAGCATTATAGATAATCCGGACATCTATATATGACAGGAGTGGAAAAACCGCGCATGAATCCATCATTCAACGAAACTGTACTCCACGGATCAGAAATACTTGAGGGGAATCACTTGAACGAATCAAATATCATAGAAATGAATAAATGTAAGTTTAAAAAACCCCTCATCATTTTTTTCACGTCTATTCGATGATGTATAAGCGTTGAAGTACAACAAATAATAATGTATCGATAAAATAGGCCATATCAAATGCGAGTTGAATTCATCTTGTGGCAAACGTATACAACTTAAAAAATCCATTCAAAATCAAGTATACATCATTTCCGACTTGATTTTTTAATTCGCTAGTAAGAACTATGCACGAGCACAACAGAATTAATAGATGACCTCCATAAATACTCAATGATAGATTTTGAGAATTTTTGTTCCTCCATGTTTAAAAGTATTACTTACGATACTTGTCCACGAATGGAATATTAAACAGGGAAAACATACGAATGTCTCTCGATATGTACGTCCGCCTAGCATATTGAGTGACCAATCGGATAAAATTTGACAAACGTTGAACTATTCATCACTTAAAATTTTTATGTAAAATGTTTCATTTGTGAATAAATATTCGTGTACTCTGTGATTGCATTAATTATATGTAACGAAGACATTGTTTGGTAGAATTCAATAAAAGAACATGCAAAAGATATTCTTGCGTTTGTAAATATATATTCACTCATCAGATATGTTAATATTCTATTTATTTCATGCAGAAAATTTCGCGAAAAAAAATAATATATATTAATCGTCCGGGGATTCGAACCTGAGTCGTCGAGTTGTGAAGCGAACACTGTGTCATCACAGCTACGTAGTGCCTTGGATATAAATGCATAGAATTTATATTTAAGTTCTGAGCACATTAGTATATTGAAGCTAGTTGTCCATTACATATACCTAATTATGGGATACCTATGTACTGACCCTTATAATCCCCGAACGTCATAAAACTCGGAACCGAAGAAATGCTTGCTCACCCAGTGCACTCCGACATTCGTTAATCCAAACACCCCTGATATATGTCACAAGTGTCCAGATCTACGGTAATAGTGGACGTCGGAGGGCCGGCATATTTTGGGTATGGAGTTTTCTGATGGTCGGGGATTATAACGGCCAGTACATAGGTACCCCGAAAATAGGTATTTGTAATGGACGAATAGCTCCAATACACCAATGTGCTCAGAATTTAAATTTTTTATCATTAGTTGGACTTCAACACTTGTACATCACCCAACAGACTTGAAAAAACTAGTAAAGCAATTTTTGAACACACATTTTTTCATGACTATATGGTTTATCATTCGTTCAAGTGATTTTCCGAAATACTCTTTTGTTTCGGCTTGGATCGGTGGTACGCGTGACCACTATATGGAATATTTTTTTAACTTCGAGCATCATTATTGCAGTGGGCAACAAATGTGCCATATAGTTTCTCCGAATGATAGATTCATACATACGAATATATGGAATGTTATATATTGTACAATTGTTAAGAGAAAAAAAAACATTCTTATGGGAATCGAGCGCTGATCGTTCAATTGGCGAGCGAAAGTTCTAGCACCACGGCTGTGTAGCCTGATATATTTCATTGCAACCATGTGGCTTTCGCCCCTCGAGAATTGATACCTCGCCCATCAAAGCATACTCAAAGCGGTTTTGTCCTATCTTAACACTTTCCAGACGAAGAGTACGCACAAAAAACATTTCAATCAAGCAGTGCAACTCTCCCGTTTCAAAACTGATACGTTTGTATTGCTCTATACCAGACTCGATTTACGTAGGTGCTTGTTCTACACCGCCGTAATCCAGATAAGGGAACCTCTGCTACCACGAATCCAAACCCTTTCTGAACTTTTTACAAAGAACATTTTTTAATGTTCATGGCGGCTTGGAACGTCAAGACCCGTGGCACCCCTTTCTATGGTTCGTTCTCCACCGTATATGCAACTGAGAGATGAATACCATTGCATCTCTGACCTCTTTCAGTGTCATAAATAACACTAATTCGAATGCCTTGCTGCGGTTTTAAGCCAGGAGGTCCCCGGATTGGTCCAGTAACAACCTAACTTAGGGGTGACTTCAGTGTAAGTGTACAGGACGAAGTCCTGCCCCCTGTCACTCCCTCAATGCGTTCTAAGTGGCCAACAACCTCTAAAGCACCACTGACCGTATACCTGCGTTTGACCAGGTATAAAACCTAGGTTTACGGCTATGACCACCCAGGGGAATTTAAGTGGACGCTGGGAGAATAAAGAGGACAGTTTGGTCATCTCTGATTTATAAGTTAATAATAAATAAAATTTCTCGTTACGAAGCATCGGAATGTTTATTTAACGGTCAGAAGACGCCGCCAGCACCTGCTACTAATGCCATCTATCGGGACATCGAGAACCCTAACTTTTTGATTTTCTCATTAACTGGATGAATGCGTTGATGGCAATTTAATCATAATTTACAACCAAAAAGCATTATATAGTATGTCAGAAAAGTAAAATATCCATGAGATATGTAAAAATTTCCGGGCTATAAGAAGCCGGCACATTCTCTTTCTGCGATGTATTCCGTAAAAGCCATTAATTGAATTGGTTTTATATGGAATAATGTCGGGAATATGACGTATGAATTCTTTTCATGAATTTCGAGGAATACAAAGTATCTTGTAATATGTAATTATCACAATTATCGTCCTACAAAATTTGAAACAATTCGATATTTTTTATGTTCAGGATTATTGTTCGAAAATTTAATGCTTCAATCGGAGGATCCATATCCTCTCAAAGTGAATTTGATATTTATATCAGTTATTGGTTATTTCCGGAGACCGGAGGATTTGAATTCGTCGGAGATATTATCGAGTTCCTGCGAATTGATTAACTGCCACCATCGACTCCGTAAAAACAATTATAATCGATGTCAATATTCGATTATTTTCGAATAATCGCGAAAAGTTAGTTCCCAGAATCGTTCAACGCACCATCTTCGCAGGGGTTTGTGCATGGAGTTGACAACGCCATCTGTTGTCAACTACGCATGCGCATGCGCTCTTATTATTGATCACTTTTGTATCTGGCGCATTGTCAATCTACATACAGTGGATTATGCGCCGTCTAGTGAATCTACTTTAGTTTTATGAATTCATTTATCTCTCATAGGTCAAGACTTCAGTTTTCTATCATCACTATTTAAAATTTCTGTTCTGGTGCGTCAAGATACCCACGGATTGCTTTCATTTTTCTGGTTATACGTCACTGTCTGGCGAAAGATATAGTTCCAGCCAAACATTGGTCTTTGCGGTCTTCAGATGACAAAGTGGGAACATTATTGTCAAAATACGTTCGGCATTGCTTCTTAAATAGAGAATTTGAGAGAGTTCCAAAATTCAATGACAGCGGTTATTGATCAACATCAAGATGTGGACAAACGTTTCACTGATTGGACTTTTCGTATTGACGCTAATAGTGCAAATTGCAAGAAGAAATCTGATTCTCTCGCGGAAGAACACCATGTTATACAAGCACTGCGCACCGCATTGCGTGCCTCAAATTCCGACGTTGTTACTTCGGCACTGCATCAGATAACATATGCTACTATGTCAGTTGAACTAACTATTTTAGGAGTGCCAACAACTTCTATTTCATCAGGAAACTCACCCCAGGGAATTCCTCTGTGTCATTTTCGCAGTCGAATCCATGAGACATTAAGGTTACATCAAGCCACATCACTGACTCCAAATGTCGGCACACCGTTCCTTTTCAATACTTCTTTTCTGGTTGCCAAATCAAAAACTTGTGCAATTTATCAACATGTTCTCGAAGCCGAATATCATTCTCTACGCCTCAAGTCGGTCCTGATGCTAGTGATAGTTTTACTTCTATTAATAAACTATTAATTTCACCGATTCGCGCTTTCTTCAGACGGGCCAAAACATGGGTGATATAAAAGGGATACGAACATGTCGGATACAACTTGGTCAGATTCATGGGCGCACAACTAACATTAGTGCTACTTCTTTCATGCAGTCTGACGCTGATCCGACTAAAAGCAGCTAACACGCATGACTCACCAAATTATACTAATTAAGGACAAGATCAGCTTTGCTCGTGTTAATATTACTCAAATGTTTAAGGATGATAAATCTTCGATATTAATGCTGACTCCATGCGTCAACTCAAAAAACATAATTCATGAATTTCCATTCCATGAGGTCCCTCACGGGGTTAAACGTTGTTTTGGTCATTTTACATCGTCGGTAAAGACTGCATCTGTTAAACATTACGTCGCCGCCCTTATTAGGTGGTTGGATGAGTTGGCACCTGTGCAGGATCGTGGTACACCATGACCGGTACCTCCATACTTCAATCCTGAGCGCGAATATGAATTGGAAGACCGTGATACCTTGTATCACAATTATCGTCATAGCAAAAACCCTGGTACTCTGGGTGAGTTCAGATTGAGGCGGAATCAATTCAAATCTGAGATCAAAACAGTACGAAATCTGTATTATTACCAGTCTGTTGAACACTCTTCAGCTGTATGAAACATTTGGCCGAAGCGGTCGCAACTCGGCTGGCTCGAAAATGATCAAACTTCGCCGCTCACATATTTCACCGCCTCTCATTTGAATGTCTTCCACAATTCTATGTATTTCGGATATTCTTCCTGCGTTGCTGTTGCTCTCCAAAAAACTCTGGACTTGCACTCCCGTCTATAACATCCTCTTTTCTCTTTCAGTTCAATTGATCATCTAGACGTCTGTATTGCCCGAATGGTTTATCTTTTGAAGTCACAAGGAAGGAACCCAGATGGTCTTCAACTCTCCTATGTTAATGATTTGATGTCAGCAATGAAGTCCATAGCTATCAAGGAGATTTCACAAAACATCAAAGCACCCAATTTACCACAATCCAAAAACTCACTGAGGTATTCACAAGGGGTGAGACAATGGTGATGTTACCATTTTGGTTTCATTCAACTGCAACAAAGTCTTTGGTTCTATAAACCATCGTATACTTTTATTGAAACTGACGCGAATTTATATGTCAAATACCGTTCTCCTCTGAGTTTAACTCATGTTGGATTTATAAATCGCATGTAGTCCTCAATAGAGATGGAATCACCTCACCACCGCTTATGTTCTTTCTATGCAATGTGTGAGGGATGTGTTTTATTCACTTCGTTGTTGTTTTTTCCTCTGTTGCCGTCCGAGCTCGAGATAGCGGAATGGTGAATAAGAAAGCAGTAGTCACTCTGTGCCTCTTGTGGGAGAACAATGCATCTCTTAATTGAGTAATTTCAGACTCGAGTCATGCGAGTTGAGAACAGAGCACGATATTTTCTTTAAACGAAGAGTATTTTGTCGGCAGGCCTCTTAGCTATGCAGCATAACACAAGCACTTCGGGAAGATGGGTGATTGGGTTTTTAAGGTCCGGGATTCTTTAACTTTTCAATTAAGTGTTTCGTTACTGAATAGTAATAATTGCGGTTTCGTTGCTGGAGTTTGATGTCATGCTGGCATGGTAACCACCACAATATCAATGTTTTCTGAAACTTGCAACACAGGTTTTTATGAGTTACTTATATGCCAAAAATATGACAAACAATGTTTTATATGAGACTTTGTTGAAATATCTAGTGTGATATCGATTTTTCAAAATAAATTTCTTTTCGTGCGGCATAACTTTTTCACGCGTATTTGAACGGTGAACAATCAGCAACAATGTCGTATGCGAAAATTTTCGGAAAACAGTAAATTTGATTGAAATGATCTAAAACCATTTAAAACTGCAGAATGCGATGACAATAGTGTGTAAAACTATCTTTCTAAAACGGGATATCAGAATTTTTTCATATAAATAATCCACCGCTTACACATGATATATGTGCAAATGTTTATATATGATTTATAATTATCATCTCATCTACGAACCGACTCTTCGAATGAGGATTGCATTTATTGGTGTATACATATGTATATGATGACTACACCAACGTGATAAATGAATATCAGCGTAATACCGAGGTTCATGATGATGATTCATGATTGCGGATTTTCATCTGAATTATCTCAGGTAATTTTTTCCTAATGTATAAAATACAATTGTGACGAGGATACATGTTTCATTGTAGTCTACAATATAGTGTACACAGCTTGGGTAGTTCAATCGGTAAAGTATATGACGCAGAACTGCCGGGATTCATATTCGAATCTTGGTTCAATATTACCTATCAATCTTCCCCAAATTTGTTTCCAAATATCAGGATTTTCACCACACACTGCCGTTCCCCATCAAATTCTAGTCTACGAAGATAAACAATGGTGAAACGCTTTACTCCACAGAATTGATGAGAACTATATGAAAAAACAAGAATTTTGCCAAAATGTTCTATTGTATGTGCGAACATTGAATTAGATACAAAATCCTGTATGACGAGTCTTTATGAATGATGATGTTTTGATGTCGGCTATACCAGATTTTCATCGAGCTAGCTTATGTGTCCTATTGTCGCAATGATTGCACCAAACAATCGCAATTACGACAATTAATTGGCAACGAAATTTCAATAAATTACCCGTATGTTCGATTTTGATTCTACTTAACTTGACGTACGCTATAGATATAGTGAATAATGCCTAAATATACGAATAACGAATACTGATTTAGATATGAACAAAAGTTAAAACCATCATATACTCATAATAATATTCACTGAGAGATCACCGTTCGTATTCCTAAAAATGTGCAGAATTGCTATATATAGTGTACTGGATGATAAAAATTATACCCGAACGTATATGAATATTCACAAAGCATATGGCTAATTGAGCGATCGATATCGACATTCTTGCAAATCATAAAAATGTTACATTCTCCACAAGATGAGTGATGCGCGCAAACGTGAACACATCGTGTTCTCAGTTCTGGAATCCGCGAATCCATATTTTTTGATTCGTTTTCTTCAGTAAGTCTACTTTTTAGCCAAGGAGAATGATTGAAAGGATGCTTCACTTTTCCGAGATATGATCGCCATGTATTTCAATTGGAGGGAACGTTCTGCATTTCTATTATAAAAAATCATAATAAGATCATACTTTTTACGCAACCATTTCTATTTTATCTTAAGTGGTTGTGATGTTCACTATAGTCTAGATCATCGTTTTCTCCGTGTATAGAAGATGATTATTTCTCAAAACAATGGAAAAAAGAATCAATTTATACCGCTCAATTGATACATTCAATCCATTTTGATATAATGTTAAGAATTTATTTTTGTTAGTTGGGAAAATCCTTTGAATCTCGGAAGCATAAAATAATGAGGAAATTTTGAATGTATGCACAACGTCTACGTATATAATTGCAATGACATTTAATAAAGTATAAGATAGAATCAAAAAATTGACTGATTCCATCAGGATAGTAGAGGACATTAGGTTGAAATATTATTCTTCATATTTCTTTTCATCTTATCGTTAATCATTTGTACGGAATATGAAGGTATATATATATATGTGTGTGGACTGTTCAGTAAACTTGATTGTTAAGGCTTCATGCTGGAGAATTAGTCACAGAATCAATCCATATTTATTATTAGAATGAATAGCATCGAGCGAGACTCACCAAATGTAACGAATTGACTTCATCTTTAAGGCTGTTGAATTTTCTTTGCATTTGTAAGCCAACACTTGTTTTACACTACTCACATCCACCGAGGGAAATCTCGACGTCACGTAAGCTGCAACAAACACGAGAGAAGAAAACTAATCATTAATCAAAATATGTAATTGTTGGTGTCAAACCCGTATACGGAACACACATGTTTTTTGGTACATTAAAATGAGGATCAACGGGAGACCGCGTCGGCAGAATTTTTCGCAGCTGGACGATACGTAAGTTCTTCTCCATGCAGAAATATCGTCATCTAACGACTTTGGAAATTTTTACTATAGAATGGAAGGAAAACCCCAAACAAAATGTGTGGGCTCCTCCAGGAGAAGGATAAACTCCAATCCATAAAATTCAGTGGTACCGTCTCGAGTGAGATTGAAATAGACATTAATGAAAAAATTCCCATTTAGATCAAACTTTGTAGAGTAATACAATACATTTTGCAAAAATTGATCCACCTTTATCCCATATCCTCTACGGTGAATTTGAAATGATCAATATAACCTTCATGTCATCATTTAGTTTTTGATCAAATCTACAAAACGGCATATGACCAGAAAAATAAACCGAACGTTTTAATGGTTTTCTGAAGTAATTGCTATTTCTATATATCAAGGTTCTCATATTGTGACTCATAAGATAGTTATATGCGAGTGCTGTGAGATATTAGGTGATCGGTGAATGAGTCCTATTATATTTATTCCTAGTAAATCTTATCCCAGATAGTATAATGTTGAACAAAGAGTTAGAGATACATCAGTTGGAGTAGAAATTGAATATGCCACCAAAGATTATTCAAGATATGATAGAGACAGCTGTTGAGGAGCAAATGCATGTATCAATATTGTAAGTCAAAAAGAAAGTATCGGGACTTGTACACTAAATATTGAATATGATTGAAGGATACATGGAAGAGACAAGAGATATTGAGAAATATTCGTGTGTGATTGTGCACAACATATTAGCATGAATATTATGGAAGAGGAAGTTATTTTTGCATATTATTATACATTGAAATCTAGCATTTGAAGTTTATTTTTGTACTGACATAAGTCAAACCTGAATATTGTCATTATGCGGATAGAATTATCAATGACGAAACAAAAATTGAATAAAAAGGAGATGGAAAACTTATTTATATTATGTAGTTGATCAGAGTTGAATTATGGAGTGAGGAAAAGTTTCTGGGATCAATTCTTCGAGGATCCAATTGTTATCGGATCATATTTCGGCATTCACCTTACCAGGATCAAATGGTCCCGGACGCAAAGATATCGATATTCCACAATTAATATTGGATAACGCATTATTTATAGTGCTCTTATGTGAGTGCTTCAAATCGTTTTGATTGGAGGTAGCAATTTGCATGTTGGATATTTCGACCTTACACGATCAATTTCCCTTCCCAAGAGTTGCGATATCTAGCGCCATCGTTCCAGTTACGAGCGTTGTTAATCATTCGTAGATGCCGTTCGATGTCTATTGGAGAAACCCAATTACGTGATTTCGACTTTATGCTTCCACAATAACTTTAGTTCATACAAAGCATCTATTGATTGAGTAATATGGACACATATATCGGAGAACAATGAGTGTTTCATTCATTCAAGTGTTTCTATTGTTGACAATGTAAGTGAGTTGTGTCTGCCACGACATGAGCTAGTTTATTTTGTGTTTACGAGAGATCTACATTCTTCGATCGACCAACACTGGTTATTGATACAAAAAAAGTCAAAACATTCAGACTGACCGGATATATTATTAATCGATCCTATTTGCCCTAAAAATCATCGCGCCCATATTTAACTGTATCGCATTTCTTTTATATGCCAAACAAATATTTGTATATATGGTGGTCGTTCGATTTAATGATCCATACAATTTGCTATTCAACAGATACTAATTTTCGTAAAGGTAAAAGGAACTGTAGTGAAGCGTCCCACAATTTTTCGAATACTATGGGAGAGAAGGAATGGTTGAGGGGGAATGATGGGAGGATCTCGATACTCATTCAATAAATTAAAGAAAAAATGGATTGTGTCGAACCGGGATTTGAACCCGGACGTCTGGATTCGCGCCGGACACTACCAATGAAGCTATCCACGCCTATGCCACTTTCCATTGGCATGTCTATTTCTTTCGTCATCTTTCTCACTTTTATTAATATCATTGAATCATTGTGTACGATTGAGTGGAAATTAACTCTTTCGATAATAATTCAATACATGAGTCTCATAATCATTAGCATAAATTTTGGCATATTTGATTAGAAGTTTTTGTGAGGCTAACATACTGGACTTGTTAGGTTATGCGAAAACGCAACATTTGACATGGGTATCGTGTCAAAATTACAGTCGAGTTTTTATATGTTTCACATGGTACTTACAGAACTTACAGAACGTCTCGGAAACTTTACAGAACTGTACTTTACATGATATTACTGTAGACTTTGTACGTCGACATGTTTATCTTACACATCATATCTCTAGAGATGGATCAATCTCTGCAACATAACCTTTACTGTTGTCTCAACCAAAAAACTCCTAAAATTTTTTTCCGTACCCGGCATGCCGCTTTATCTTTTGCGGTATATTCTCTCATTCATCGTCTCAACGATAGACATTATATCATTATTTTTATATCATTATAGATGTATCCCACTGACAAAGGATGACACGGGATCGATGGCAATGATGTTGCAGCCACTCGTGAGATCCGGCGATTTTGATAAAAGAAAAGGCATCGATTAGTCACGTATGGTTTGGGAGTGTGACTGAGGGGCAGTGAATATGATCATGCCCTACCACGCATATTTATCAGTGTTTATATCTGGCCTATTGAATATCCTGGAATGAAGAGGGATACTTACTACACATTAGGTGTAGTAATTCGATGCATTCGAGTGTAAAAACTATGTTTCCTATTTTAGTAAAATTTTGGCATTATTTTCAAATTATTTACACCCCTGTCTAAAGGCGTTAGTATTGAATAGGGACACTAGATAGGTGTTTGTCCGCACGAGAAAAATATGAGTAGCAACATTTTTAAACTTTTTGAATTATTATAATTAATTATCTTTAGACTTCGATTGTTTGTAATAGTTACTACTAACTAAACGTGAGTTTCCCGTCCAAATCAAGTGAGATGGATCGTTAATTTTATGATTCATCGATAGTGTAAATAATACAAATCTACAACAGTTTTTTATATCATACAAATTCACCTAATCAAATTGAATATTACGCATGCTATATCACTAATCCGACTATTACTCCTCCCTAGGATTCTATAACACATGAAACAATTGTAGCAATTATTGGCCAGCTGAGAATTAACGAACTCATAGATGTTATGAGTTTGTTAATTCATCACTCGCATATTCGAAATCAACATTCATCTCTTAGTTTTTTGGTGGTCTCGAAATAGGGACAACCTCGACACAATACCGGACCATCACCCATATAATATTTCCCTCAATGCAAGCTTTGATATCTAACAGTGACGACAATTTCTCGTTCCTAGACATTCTAGTATTTTTTGGCTACGTATATTTTTTGATTGATTCATAGCATTCTGAGATCCATGGGAATTCCCAATAAACTCCTTGTAATATTGTTTAATAGGATTGGAAAAAATGATAATTCTTATCTACTCCAATCGCACTGTTCTTGAGGAAATCCCAGAATAAACGAGATCTTTACATAAAGAATGTACTTGTGATTGAACAATAAGATACATTGAAATGATGATTGTACTGCGCTCTTGGTGAAGAGCAAAGATGATGGGGATGAGTGTATCGTTTTCAACATAAAATGTGGGTAAAATAAGAACAACAAGAGAACACGAGAGGGTCACCGAAATCTTCTGAATGCCATGATATAAATTTCATCACGATAAAAAAAAAAATATTTTCCTTCATATATACGAGAAGATTGAATTTTTGGACTTTCCACTTTCCATTGGTCAATAGAAATTCCATTGACAAAATGAATGTAATAACTTTTCATCAACATTTATATAAAATACTCAACAAAGAACATAATGGATGAATTGCCCTGCTCTTTGAAATAGTTATGTGTTAAATTTATATCAAATCAAGTAAACAGCATATCGTTTGCATGGATCTTTCTTCACTATATTCTTACTTACATATAATGGCCTGGACTTTCGCACGATCCAGTGCAGGTTTAACTGGCCTTTCAGTTGCAGTACCAGCTCGACTCCATCTCTGTCCAGTTACAGAGCACGTGGCCAGCTCAGTAGGGCTGAATAATATAGCTGCAAGTCCACGAGTAAGTTTTCGATAGTCACTCCATTTCACTGCTCTTAATTGCTCTTCGCATACAGCAATTCCTTCACCCAGGTGCACCTATGACAGAATGAAATCATCCAATGAAATCTCAACACAAATAACATAACTGTTTTGATCCCTAACTCCGTTTTGATATATACTTATGGCAATACCGAATAATACGTCAATCGTGTGTAAAAAAAAGAACCCACCGACGTAAAAGCCAATCATTCAAGCTGCTATTTGTACTCATGACGCTGTGTGATTAATGCATTGTTGTATGCGAATATAACACTGAAAAAAACGTATTTTTCATCCCCCAATATTTCTAGCACTTGCAACAATACTCCTATAGTACCAGTAACAAAATTTTCTTGATGGAGTGATACGTATATTTACCACAGCAGAACTTGGTATTGTTGTAATAAAAATACTATTATTGAAATGCAAACACCGTATAACCTCACTGTATTAATGCAGATCTATATATACCTGGGTAATACACACGGTGAACACGCGAAAAAAGGTACGATTTGCTATAGCATGAGAATATAAGCTATGACGACCTCAGAACGTATGCTATAGTCACAAAAGTTGACATTTCACCATTATAAGCAAACTCAGTATTCTTGCAGTGAGGATAAATATTCTTATCATAGGAATACTGGCTCGGTAATACTTTGGATACCGAAAGCGAAAATACTTTTCTTTCAGGGAAGGAAATTTTATCTATACCATGTATATGAATTTTTTTCACTCTTTTTGGCTTGTTGAAAACTCTTTCATTACGTCTCGTTCTCCACTCTACAGTTCTAAAGCATTGTCGCTATTGGTGTCACCATACCCAGTACTATATACGAAATGAAGACGAATACCTGAAAATTATCAGAATGAAGATAAATTCCTTTCATTATAGATTGTTATAGAAAAAGGATAATGGTATATCACGTTTGCCCGAAGAATTCCAATTACCGGATGAGCTACTATTTGTCATTGTATCTCCATACAACTGCACTGTGGTAACTCAGTAACAATAAAAATAAATTTACATTATGATTATTCGACACTTGCGTGGAAGTTTTCGAAACATAAATTCCATGTAATGCAGTAAGATGGACGATGGAACGTAATTAAAATGACAGTGTGGTGTGTCTGTGAATCATACAATATTCTTTATAATATTTAGGAATATACAAGCCAGAGGAGAAGTACCCGGATAGCTTAGTGGTCAGAGCATCTGAACAGAGTTTAAAAAGGGTTTCGCTGTTTCGAATCCAGCTCAATCACTATTTTTCTTTGGGCTTGTGCTATAAATTCATGAATTACACCGATTTAATTAATTGTAATGCCAATTATAATGAGAACGGTATTTTGAGCATAAAAATCATTTTCGAACATGCTTGCTATACCTTTACCAAAAAGAGTTTGGAAAAGAAGTTTTGGGACCTATTTCTGTATTCTGATGAAACCAAGTATAATTGATTCACAATTCATCAATAAGAATCGTGTTGCTTACTGTTTTTTGAGGCTTGCTTAATTATTATATTTTGGCATGTTTTCGATAGGTCGATTGGAATATATCAAATTTATTCCTGAAGCACAGTTGGTATGTTGAATGTGAATGTGAAAGAAAGTCAGCAAAGGGAAAACGGGCGGAGAATTGGGCGGGAAATCGATGAATTTAATAGAGCAAGTAGGTCTACTTGAATGTACTCCATTTGACCTAAATTTTACGCGAACGTTTAGATGAAGGAAAGAAAAAAGTGGAAAATATCTTCATTCCCAGGTTGATACTTAAATATTAAAGTTTTACATCAAATAATATATAGCGAAATTTACTTAATTTTTCAATTATAGTATTTTGTCTTCGATATAATAATGACGTTATGTTTATACAATTAGTAGAGCCATGCAAGTTGGATTAGATTGTTTGGTGCATATTTGCAATTATTGAAATCTCGAATACGGTATTTTTCATTGCTCCTCCACCGTATTGAAAACGGCACGAAATACGATGAAATTGAATAGGACTTTTCTGGTACAATATTAAATTTCCTATAAGAATGCCTGCGATTACTCTAAGACTTAGGGTTTGTAAAGTTCTAGATGGTGTACAGAATGACGTCTAAATACACCGAGAGGAGATTTTAGTCAGGATATATAGATATGCATCTTTTAAAACGTTCGAAAAATTATGGACTCCACCGTATATTTATTAATAGTTAACATATTGGATTTGAAAATGATATGTGTAGTTAACCATATGTGATCTTACCCAGAAATATATCACTCAAATATACGTTTATATGTTGATTATGATTTAATTGTCACAACTATAGATTATGTGTGACGAATAAACTCTTCTCTCAGTGAAAGTTTTGAAGAAATATTATGTTTTCTGATATAATTACCGTTGAATAGCAGCGTTGAACAAATATTTATTGAGTTGCAATGGATGAAATTGGATGCTATGTGTTATTTAGGAAATTGAATAGTGTAGTTCAAGCGATTGATCTTACACTTGTGTAAAAAAAAATTTATGATCGCTCAGATGACTGCAATGCAGTTATATGTTCTAGCGGCCATCAATAACGTCTTTTCATTGCTCAATCATTTTTTTCAGTGAATCAATATGGCTTCTGTTGATACGTTCTTCCACTCACACGACCATGTAATTCATATGGGGTTTAGTGCCATTGAGAATGTGTAATATATCACCAGAACATGAAGAGTACTTTATATATTCATAATCTTGCTACGACCTGACAACTGCTTTTTTTTTTTAATAATTCATTTCCCCATCTCAATCTATCAGAAAAAAAGTACAAAGATTAAACCATATAAACATATAAATAATATGATTTGCATAAATATCACACCTGTAGATAGCAATAACTTGTGAATGATGATTAGTGAATGGAAAATATTTTGAACACATTCTTTTATTTATCGCTGGAAATTAATTGGAATAAGAGAAATTTAGGAGAGTAATTATGTATAAAACGTGTTCTTAATAGTGAAGGAGCCGAGAACCAATTCTTTTGTGCTAATGCAATTTACCGTTCCATTTAAACATTGGACCGAGGTATTTTATGAAAAGAAAAATATTCGAATGAATTATTAATAACAAATTGTTCATGAAAATCTCTATTAATTTATGGGAAAACATATTTTTTTATTCCCGTCCTCGAGATTTTAGGTCATCAACCGATCAAAAAAATAAACAAGAAACTAATGTTGTATTAAACTACCGTTTAATAGGGTTGAAAGGTTCAAAATTTTGATTCCAGACCTTTTTGAGCCGTAAAATTTTTTCATAAAATGAATAAAACTATATGTATAGGGGAAACGAGTTGAGATGGGGTACCCAAGCGAATTCTATCTGCCATGAATTCTGCTGCCTTGAATCCATTATCACACATCAAAAGAAGAAATGTTCGTTGATGACATTCCTAATTTTCTGTATTATTTGATTTCATGTATTCTACGGGGAGAAGGAGGGACTCCACAATGGAAATATAATCCCTTTTTTATCTCATCCTAATGTCAAGCTTTTTCTGACACGTCAGATGGTGTCAAATTCACTCAGTCTGTACCGATGTGTCCATTAAGTATTCAATATAATAATATGGCGGCAAAAAACCCGTTATTGAACGGGAAAATCAGAATTTTCGGTGCAACTGGTACTTAATCATGACGATGTCGCATAAATTGTCGATTCACCTTGCTTCTATTTCGTCATGTTCTCAATCTATATATTTCTCAGAGCGTAAGATATACTTCAGAACTCATATAATTGATATTAAATAGCGACGGACAAGCAAATATTGAATTCAAACACTGTACATATTTCGAAAATTCCAAAATTCGGAGGAAAAATTAGATACAGTATGACCACTACTTATACTTTTTAAGGAGTGATAAAAATTTCTCATCTTTTGTATCAGATCTGAAAAAGTATCGAGTTTAAAATCTCTAAAAGATCTATATCAGTTTCCAGTACAACGTGATTCGAATATTGAAGAACGCAGAAAAATTGTATTTACAGTGAAGGCAGGAGTTAGACAATGGTAAATAATAGTGATTTCTTATCTGTCGTATCGGATCTAGATATGTATCAACTTTCAGATTCGTCACGTCCGCCGTTTCAAGTACACGTCGATTTGAACGTTCATAAATTCACAAAAACGGTATTTCCGGTCAAACCGGAAGTTGGAGATGAATCAAACAGAGCCATGTTTTATTTCGCATACCATAACTAAAAATTTGCCGAGCTTCAAATTCTTCGCGTCAGCCAGTCCCCAGATCACGCACCTTAGCCTATACAGACCGACAAACGGATAAACTATTATTCATACAACTGTATTATGTATGGTGACAATGTCAAAAAATGATCATGTCCAGCCGTTCAGGAACTCACTATTCCGCGAATTACAATACTTTTCGTTTCACTCATGTTAAATTGAGTTTATATTTTTCGAAAAAATTTTCAAGGCTACTCATCTTGCCTACAGTATCACAACTTGCCTTCTCTTCCACCACTCCTGATTAAAGGACAAAAAATCCTACAACATCAAAAAACGGGGAGATATTGAAAAACATGGTATCTGAAATTGCAATGATAAATAATATAAATTGTTTAAACTATCTGTGATCCGTTGCTCTGGTGCACAAATCTTCATTATGACCTACTCTTCCGAAAATGTAAATTTTTAAATCGAACATTCAATATCACACTGTCATAAGTAAATGATTACTCGAATAATCATGAATTATTCGATATGAATTATAAGCTGAAGAGATTTTCCGGTTTTTTTGGTTTCCTTTTTCCTCCCGCGAGGGGGGGGTACCGTGAGTATTTGGACCACAAAGAAAGGTCTTAAAAATTGTTTAAACAATCTATATTAATTGTTGAAATTTTTAAATTTCTCTTTTTTTCATCACGCGTTTTGATTTGGTTAAATGACGAGATTTGTTTCACAACTGCGTCAACCTGGAATGTGGTTTGAAACATGGAAGGGGCAGTAACACGAAGAGGACATTGGAAGAAAGATCAACATGAAGTTTTTACAACAAGAATGGGTGTTTCATTCAGTATATACGAGCTCTTGGTATACTTTAATATTTATATATTGTGGATAATGTCATGGCTAAGCTATGAAATAACACTCGAGCTGTGTCGGATGATGAGTACTCAAATATAAATAAAATTCTCACGTCAGCACAAAATAAAAATTTTGCGAAGGATAAAAACACAAATATTATTCACGTTAAACCATCTCATTCGGAAGCATTTTACATTTGGGCCAGACAAGACAATCCCGAGATAGGAGCGTACATTGAGAACACTGATATACACAATGAAGAAAGAATGTCTCCCCAATGTTCAATTCAAAGTGAAAACCACTACATAAAGTACATAAAACATAAACGTAAAAGAAAAAGTATTATTCGAAACGCAATGGCTCTCGTCAAGTGTAGACATTTCATAAGGAATAAAGCTACAAGGTTCCTTTGCATAGAGAACACGAATAGGTATGCGGGCGAAAAAACCAAAATGAAATATGAAGAGAGGCAACTGAAGGTACAGTAATCTGAAGAGATGACGGAACAATCTGGATCGTGCGACGACGAGCATGTTAATGTTTTCCTTTGGATTTTTCTCCCAAACAATATAGTGACTCCCCTGCATACACGATCAAAAGCTCCTAACAATAATAGCTCACTCCTCTCTTACAAATACCAACACGCTTTTTTATTCCGCAACCGTACAACTTTTTTTTCCAATTTTCCGCTCACTTTTCCTGTTCTCCCACTTCTTTGTGCCGTCAATTTTACATTCATTTCAATTAGCAACGGAAATCGGAGACCATATATATATTCGATCTACTCGATTTGCGTGATAAAAGTTTATAATAATTCTACATTTTCGTCCTGATGAGGAATAACTGTGAGTATCTTTTGCATATTTTACAATTTGTTCATAAAAACTAAAAAAATTCTGCTGAGACTTGACTGTATATTTTTCTTTTCTGTGATGGATTCTTCACTCATACAAGAATTTTATGAAGCAATATAATGAATCATTCAACTACAAATGAATGCGAAATGTCAAGCAGCGCTTTCATGTCAATGTAACTTTGGCTTCTATTCTTAAGGACTGAACAGAATCGCGAAAAAGTTTCAACAATCAGCGCAATACATCTTCTTGAATTCGGATTAATTCTATGGTATATTTGGAGAAATACAAAACTTTCCTCATTAGTTATAACTTTGGTTCAACATGTCCACGCGAAATTGTAAAACCCGCACTCCCAAAAAGTACAAAGTGTAATATAAAATTCGAATTTTTCAAATTTATAAGTTAATTGACATCTTTGTCACATTCATTGTGAGATATGTGGAACGAAATAGAACTATTGTCTCAATCCAAACATCTCATGAAGGAACCTTCACAAGATTTATTTTTTTCTTGTTTTTTGTTCTTTTTTTTTTTTTTTTGACCAGCTAAAATTGAAAGGTGACTTAATTCGTGACTTACCACACCATCTGAGGATGACTCCTCGAATCCACGAAACGCTGGCATCGTCGGTGGCGTCGTGCTCATATCCAATGGACCCGGTAACCAATCATTCCCCGATGGTGAATTGCCGTGAATTGAGGCCAAGTGCCTTCCGCCTCTCGTGCCAAGTCGAGGTCTGCCACGACGTACTCGTCGCCCTATTAAATAAAAGAAAAAAAAAAAAATAGGAAAAATAACAGAACAAAACTAAATGAAATAAACATATAGAATTAACGAAACATGATATTTATTCTTGTCGGTATAATATGAGATGTAATATCTGAAATTCCTTTTTTTTTTATATACAGCAATGAATGATGATGGCTCTTAGGTTTCAGATGGGATAACATTATAACCTAAAACTAGAGGATTATACTCACATACCATTGTCCATAACAACGTGATTGATATTAGTATTAGATTATTGAATTGCTAGAAGAGTATCTCGGAGCCTGATTCAGACCCGTGAATTATTAGATGAAAAGAAATAGTCCGGGGACCTCCCCGATACTGTAATATCTCTGTTAATTCGTTTAAGACTCGTCCCTTGGGGACAGCAGAAAGAAATCGCGTAAAGTAAAGTCAGAACGGGCGGAAACAATTCCTAACTATGTCTCCAAAGGAAAGACGGTGAACATTCGAAGTCGAATATTATTACTCCATTGAGAGGAAAAGTTTGTCTCGATAGTATCACCGTGACCATGCATACTATCCAAAAGACATCTTTGCACTGAAAACGACTTGAGGAACTCCATGATTTAGTTAGAATTGAAACAATGAATGTGATGCTATTAGTTCTTTCCAAAGTACTTAATCGTCTCTCATTTACGTTGCAACAATCCGGACGAATTTATATTATATCGTAAAAATAAACTTTCTCATCTTCATTCAAATGAATAAAGATGGAATCGTTGACATTTTTATCAAACCCTCATTGGGTCAATGTCAATCAAAGTCCAATCAACCGAGTTTTGTCAAATCACATTAAGATAATTTTCAAGAGGATGATCTCATGTTTGGAATCAACGGAGTCGATTTTAGACTTTGAATTTTTTTTCCGGATTTTTCTAGACTGTACACGTGAGATAATTTAGTTTGACAAGTCGAAAAACATAGGGAAATTACAATTTTGTAGTCAATCGTGCCTAATTCAACAAATGTGCATCCGAAACTACAAAAATGTTTCTCTCAAGGCCGTGTATCTCGAAGATACACTCATCATAATTGGGAAATTAATGGATTGATCGAGTGTGGACAAACTACATCACATTTGTATGAAACTTGTTGTCAATTCAGACTATATCTTTATTGATTTAACAAAATTTTTAATTTCTCTGGTTCCTTAAAAATAAAAATTAGTTGACATAATGCAACAATTCTTTTGTTCAGTTGTTACCTCCCGTCAAATCTTTTGTTCATCAAATACCCTTTTTCCGGATATGCGACCACATTTCTTTATCATGATAATAAACAAGCCCATCTATCTATTTTATATCTGTTTTATAAAAAATCAATTATTTCAGGGAGCATCAAAGATAATAGTTCCTTGAATCTGAGTGAAGTGAAATCGGACTATGATTCCGTATTAGGAATGTTAATATCGTCAATTGGAAGTGCAATCAATGAAATTCTATTCCTATATCCACTGACTGCATTTGAGTGAAATTGAAATTTTGTGTGAGCGAATGGACTATTTGAGATATTGGTGCCCATTGAAACTCTGTTGCTGGAGTTTCTCGAAGTACTGCGAATGGTTTCAGCAAGTTGTCCTCGATACAACCCTTCATACAGCGAGTTATAAAGCCGAATCGAATGAGATGTAAAAATGAAGGGAGAAAGGAAGATTAGATAAAAAAAAAAATTGAGTCAAATCGCATGAAAAGTTCACGTTAATGAAAAACCAATAAATATTGACTATCCACTTCACTACAAATAAAAACTTTTTATTATCCATCTAACAATTGACTTGCGTTAGTTTCCATTCAAAGTTATATTTATTTCTTTTTTATATTATAGGAAGAAAAGATATAGTTGGTGCAGATGAAAGCAAACAAAATGAACCATACTCTAGGCACACCAACCACGGATTTACTGATATGATCCCCTCGTTGAAAGTAATAAAAACTTTGAAAGCAACGACCATTTAAAGTTCTTTGTGTAGAACTGTATGGAAGCGCGGAGAACATTATCTATAGTTTATCCGAAAATAAAACAAAAAAATGGTTACATTATACAAGTGGCTATATAACAAATTTACGACAGGAATCAACGGTCTGAATGAAAATGCGAAAGTATAGAGATAAAAATCGAAACGAAAATAGGACAAGAAAGAATATACTCATACGTTGAGCTCGACCTTCAACGTCGTTCTAATTGAACAACAAGATCCTAGTTGATAGGAATAGAACACCGGTCGGGAAAAGAAAACAGAGAGGAAGAATGAGAAGAAGAGAGTAATTGAGAGGCGCCTGATGGGATGAAGAACGATTGAACGCCTCGCATTGATCAAGCCGCCCCTCCCACACACGCACACACACACACATTTTGCTCACTTTTAATATTACAATTGGGAATGGGATGTTCCCCGTCGCGTCAGTCTGTACTTCGACGTGAAAAATTGTAGACAAATCTTCAATCATTTCTCTTGTTTGTTTTGTTTCTTTTTTTTCCCTCATTCTATCGCTCAAGATCTCCCAACCACTCGTTGTTTGGTGTCTCTTGTTACTATGTTCACTTCCATTGCGTAATTATTCACTATTCGTCAAGTAACACTCCATGATCACGGTTCAATATTTTCTTGTACTTTCAATTATAAATTATTTACAGATCTAAAATCATTCTATTTTAGTCATGACTGTAAGTGCAATTCAACGCACATCCTCGACAGTCTGACAATTGAGTTTGGAGCTCGGGATTTCACTTGGAGCCATCTGATTTATGTTTTCCACGTGAAAAATTGAAGTTTGCTCTTGATTAGAGTGGTATGTACAAGGGACATACTTGAAAAAGATGTAGTGGAGCTTTTATGGAAGTTCTATTCGATCGCATTGTTTAATACCATCAAATTGTAATTTATGAATTTGATGGTAAACAAATTAGAATCTTATGAATAAACAAATTGTAATTCATCATGCAAATAGTAAACACTCCATTCATTTGTCACAGTGAAGTAGATGTATCTATCGAGATTATATTTCTCTTTCTCAGTTGACGGGAGACGTAGAGATGCACTCGGGTTCGATTAAATGATCAGGTGATTAAATCTCGGAACACAGAAAGTCAATTCAATTCCAGTACCAACATCGGTCAATGTCAATCAGACATCTATATGTGATATGGATACGCCTTAATATTTACTAAGTTATTGGGCATCCAATTCTCCTTTCATAAAAATTGATCTGCCACAAACGAAGACAAAATCAAATGCATATGAGTTAGTCATAATGAAGATTAATGATTGACATCATTTTTATTTCTTCTATTTTTCTCGTCACAACGAGAGTAAACAAAACTGTTTTGGCATCTGCGTCCTAGTGTTGGCGTCCTCTCAAATATTTCTGATCCTTTTTCTTTTTCAATTTTCTGATTATTCAGGGAATAAAATTTCCGTCACATCATTTTCCACAATTCGCGTCAACATAGTTTGTATATTCTCTAAAATTGGGAATGATAGCAATGGTGAGGAATGTGCTGAGACCATTGAAAAGTTTTCGCAAAATCAGCGCGGATGTAGAAATTCTGAAAGAGAATTGAATTGTGATTGGAAAAAAAAATCTAATCCACATTGTATACGACTTCTCTATGAGTACAATTACTATTTTCGATTATTGAAACTTCATTTCTCAAGAATTTTAATAAAAAAAAAATTGACACCAAGTGAAGGGAACTTGACACGACGATTCAGTTTTGGATAAAAATAAAATTCTGAAAATAAGTTAACGTTCATTTTTCAATAGAAGAATAGATAAAAAAATAAAGAAAATTTCAAATATGTCTATACAGTCCAACTTTACTCATTATTTCTACGTTTTCCAACCTCTCACCGCATTGAAACTGTATGTACATAATAATTATTATGTACATACAGTTCAAATTCCACATGGTGGAATAATGTGTGCAATGTCACTCAGATAAAAACGACGCAGATTTCTGAATCATAACTAAAGGAAATATTTTTTGTAAAACGAGAGTATGAAATATTTCGCCTATTTCCCATGTACATATATAATTTCATGCATTACTCATATTCGATTTCACACACCAATGCGAACCTACCCCTTTGTTCAAGAACATTCAGAATATTTACCATCGAAAATGCGTTGCCATTTTTCGAATGACTCGCATTCTACTAAAATATTCACATTTACATATCCACTCTGCAGAATATTTGAAAATTATGATAAATACTTTGGAATTCAATTGATGAAATTTTGAATATAATGTTTTACTGAGATAAAAAATAGAATGAAAATATTTATCCATCCATTAATAATCATCACTGGCGTTTGTTTCCAATTTTTCTGACAACATTATGCCTAATAGGCGGCATCCTGGCGTCGAAGCACGATCACAAACATTTGTCTTATACCGATGGCATTTTCCTGATGCAAAGAAAAATCAATCTCAGTGAATTGTGCATGAGAAGGAAAAAATATGCGTATTTTCGTCTGACATGATAGAAATTGACAATTCTGCAGTTGTTTCCCAACATTACGCCAAGAATTTATACCGTTGACATGATTATATGAATCACGAAGAAGTAAATAATCATAGCCTTGAAACATTCCAATAATTCCATTTTGTCGACTGGCTTCGACGCGAAAGTAAATCCAATTCATCGTAGGAATAATATCGAGACTTTTCGTCACAGTCCGGTCCATTCATCCTCCCGACTTCTATTTCAACTATTATATGGAGTGCAATCTATCAGTTCCAGATTAATAAGAAAACCTCATCTAATTTGCTGATCTCCAGCGTCTTCTACATGGTGTAAATGATGATTGATGAGTGTTGGCTACAAACGCAATCCACCAATATCAACATCTCGAGTAAATGGAACCAATGCATCACAGGTTTATGAAAAAAAACTAAATTATTTATTTATTTAAGTTTCTTTTTGTGCGGGATGTTTCCTAGTTTGATATACGAATGTCACCAAGTGTACGGATCAATGTTCTTCTGCACAGAATTTTGACGATCCAACCAAGCTTGTATATATGTTCTTCAACAATATCACCTTATCGACATTTTCTTTGTGATGAACAAAAAAAAATATTCTTTCCTCGGTCGCAATATTAAAATCAATACATACAATTTCAATTTATTCGAGATATACGACCCTCTATTCAAATAACCAGAATACATTTGACTAAACCAACGTCATCTGCAACTACAACATCGGATCCGAAAATAATTTTTGAACAGGTATATTATACTAACATTAATAATTACCTATGGTAATTCTCTGCACTATTGTGTGCATACGTTATTGAATACATTCGGAATGCTATCCAATTAATAATAAACTAATTAACGCAGCACCATTATTGGCGGCGAAATTCACTATATAGCAAAAGTTCGTAACAATGTATTTCACTTTGTATTCAGGTCTATTCGAAAGTTGAAGCTAATAAAGGAAATATTACCACCAGCCGTGTGGCGTCACTACTCTCCAGCCCGGTGGATGAACCGCGTACAACTCGAGAGCTGTATTACCCTCTTCGATCCTACATATTTTCGTGTCAGTGAGTCGAATGAATATCTTTTCATAAATTTCGGCGCGTTAATCTCGAATATCATGATATCTATTACGAAAATCCGTGTCTTCTATTGTTAAGGGCTGATTATTCAAATATTCAAAAAAATTTAGATTTTTTCGGGCATCAAATATTGTCTTTTTTTTCTTTATATATATATTTATTTCTCTTTTGCGTATTTCGAAGGTAAAAGTAGTTGTTCAAGTGACGTTTCGACAAATATAGGTACATGAAGAAAACCTAGAAATCAAAGTCAAATGTTGAATAATGCCCAACGAATCGTTATTACACGATCATTTGTTTATATTCAATTGATGTTCGAATATCGAAGCTATGAAATTTTTCAATTCTTCTGCAGAATTATGGTGCGAAAAAATAGTTTCGAAATAGTAGTCTCACCTTCAATATATACCATATATGTGAAAAAGTAAAATATTCTATAAAAAAAAAAAATAATGAATAAAAATCTCGATTATTTGTATAATTCATTTTTAACAATCACGACTGCATTTCCGTACAAAACACGGTGATAGTTAACGCATTGAAAAACACAAAAAAAAACTTTAACCGACTCGCCAACACGAAAATATCTAATGAAATAAATAATGAAAGTAATACAACTCTTCTACTACTTATACTATCTAAATATTTTTTTCACCTACTCTACATAATTGGGCCAGAAACCTCAAGTAATCCACTTGAGGTTTCTGGCATATAAAAAATATTTAGGCGTTAACGATCGAAAATAATTTTACGTAGCATGTAACCAATGTCATAAATAAGCTTCATGTCTGTAATCTACAGTTCAATTTTTTCAGTGCGATTCGCGCTTGTTGAAAAAAAAAAAAATAATAAATAACTTGAGTCGAAAAATCAGCAAAGAAACGTGTCTTTCAACTGATTTGTATCACTCTATTGCGCTAGGAGAACAGAACCAGGTATAGCACTATTGTGTGTCAACTTCCCAGTAGGAAACTTTAATTATCTATGAACAACTCAGCGACAGCATGTCTTCAGTTAATATTTTGAGTATAACCACACGTTGGAATTAAAGATACAAATGGTATTGTTGTGATGGAGGATAACGCTCAGCTGAGTACTATGCGCATGCGTCGCACAGGGCATGTCGCCCCGCGCTGTTGCCTTCATCAGAAAAATTCCATTTGTAGCTTTAATTCCGTGGTGTAGTAACGCTCGAGATATTAACTGAAGACATGCTGTCGCGGAGTTATTTATATAAAATTGCATGTTCTACAAATAAGTTTCTGTTCAACTTCACACTACTTCGCAACGGTTTCGCGTGATATCCTAGAAAAGACATATTTTCGCAAACGGTCCTACTTCAATCATTGTTCTTCCAATAACCAGCTGTTCATAATCACTTCAATTCGAAAACTTATGGTTACTGGCCTATATCTAATCCAATAACTCATATATCAAGTAAATTTCTCTGCCGACCTTTGCCTTAGTTCTACATATAACATCCCACCCCTTTATCCATTTACAATTTTATTACTTTCCAATGCTTTCGATTCCGAAACAGCTGTAGGGAATGAATTAAAATATGTATTCATTATTTTGCAATCATTCCTCGTGAACATTATTAAAGTTGAAATTCTCGAACAAAAATATAATAAAATCAGACAAATGGATATTTCAATTTTGACAACCGCATATGGATGTGATCGACAACGCACTTGATGGCCTGCTTTCCTTCATCATGTTTTGTCCCAACGGTGTCTTACTGTTTATATAGATGCAACTAATCATCATAAAGACCAATTGAATCAACAGTATCTTGCAACAGAGACGATTTTAATGCTTGACATAGATACATCATCATCAGAATTGAAAATCCAAAATGAAATTTCAAACTACATCTGATATTTTTGTGATCAGTCATTTCATGTGAACCCTAAAGTTCCTTTTCATTCTATCCTACTATAATGGTCTCAGGATTCTGACTCTAAGTTTGTATTTGAAAACAGCCATTCCGAAGACCTCGATTCTATATGTGTCTGAATTGGTTTTTTGACTTCGGTTCACCATATTGGATACTAGAATTAACTTTGAAATCGAATCGATGAAAAAGTGTATGCTCCAAAAGGTTGAACCCTGTATGAAAGAATCAGTGAGCCAAAAAGGCTTGTGAGATCGCGAAAAATCTTTCGTCGGCGAATTCGATATGAATGCTCCCGTTGAAACCGGAACGCGTCGCTAGATTGAAATCAAGAATTACAATTTATTTGAGTATATTCCAGGTTCGATAATAGCGTATCATTATCTAATGACCTCATTTCATATGGAGCATAATAAAACTATAATATATTTATTCAATTCAGAATATAGGATTCCCAATAATGATGATGATATTTGTTTTAGATAGATCTTGAAATATCAACATTACTTCAGTGATTACTGTAACCGATCATAACACAAGCTAATGTAAAATACTGGAATTGAAAAATGTTCGAAATGTAAAGGCGAAGGGAGTCATATAATTGTTTTTCTATTCCTTCATTATTGCGTATAAACATCTTCATGCATACGATATCCAATATAACGGCGCTTACACAAACTTTCTATTATCTGGCCACTCAGGTAGTATCGACATTGACATCCAATATTCCGTTGATCCATAACTCCATGTTTACTCTCAATACTCCCCTTCGTGCCGCACCCATCATTCACGACCCCCCACACGTTGCAATAGTTATTCTGTCGCCAACGCAAAATAGACTATTGACTCGTTTGCACTCGGTGCGCTCATGTCTGTATTGATCCACGGTGAATGTATATATGAATATTTTTCTTGTGGTCTTTCCATCCCTCCAACACAACCTCCTATCCCGGACACACGTTGAAAACACTCAATAGCTATTTTCATAAGTAAATATCGTGATCACATTTCCGTAATACGAAACAGTGGACACATGTTTTTCACAAATGATTCCCTTCTTACAATTAGGTAGCAGAGATTGATTACATATTCATAATTATTTCTATGGAATGAATAAAAAAACAATAATGGTGAAGATGATGATGATGATGATGATGATGATGATGATGATGATGATGATGATAGGGATGATGATGATGATAATGATAAGTGAGACACAGAAGAGTAAGAAAAGAGATTCGTAGGAGGAGAGATTATCATGTGAGAATAATTTACTTTCACAATTACACACAGTATAGCGGACAAAAAGGTGTTTGTTTATTATTGAAAATGTGTGGCTATATAAAATCAAAATTAAATTGTATATAGAAACATTATCTATTGCATCATGATTATTCGAAATACCACATGCCGTTACTTTTGCCTACGTTGTTAATGAGCAACGTAGGAGATTCACCATTCCTTCCAATTTTGTTTGTTTCCTTTTATTTTCATTTATTAATTATTTTTTCCACTTTCTGTTTAGTGCGTTAACAATTTGAATTTATCGTTTGGTTAAGAATTGAAAATTTTGTTTGAACACTCATCTAAGCCAAATCAAATGTATAAATGTATTGTTGTTAATATTGATGATATTGTGATTGATGGTTATTTGTTTTTGTTTACTTATTTTTATCTCTTCGCTCGGGTTCGTGATGTTCACCCACTAAATCAAATAACAATGAAAAGTGACGATCAAATAACGTCAATGAAAACACACTCGATTACAGATTTATGCATGTCTAATCAATTATGTTGTGTATACGGTGAGCTCAATAAAGTTTCATTTTTCGCTAACTTTCATTGCTGGACAATGACTTTTCCATCTTTCAATCCATCATGAAATTGAGAGTGAATATGATAATTCAAATTGGAAAGAAAGATCTCTGTGCTCATCAATGAGTCATACACAAATTCTTTTTATTTTCTAATCAGTATTTTTATGTAAGTACACGCCTGATTATAATATGATTAATTTCTAACAAAATAATTATCAATATTGATTTGAATCAATGTATTGTACCTTTCTTCTTGTGATTTTAATTATGTTGAAGATAAAAATAATAAATTGGAATGGACACTAATCACTGATGAACATAGAGTGAATTAATTCTTGATTGCGAACAACATAAAATTGATTTGACGGTGACATAAAAGCTCTTGAGAAAGGATATAAGTTCAATTGCTTCAATAATATCTCTTAGGAATAAATGTTGCTAATTACTAGACGCTCGTTAAGCTTATCACTTTGACAAGTGTAAAATACGTAATATTGTACTGATAATAATTATTTTTGTTGTTTTTTCAATTGGTAAAGGGCTATTATTATTGAATGACCCTTGCGACATATGGAGTTTTTTGTTGAATTCGTCCCATTTCTTTCTTTTACATCCAAGAAGCGCAATGCAAATCAGATCGCACTGAAGCAAAAGTTTCTTATCAATGTATTCTTGTACAATTTTCATAAATTTAGTTTGTTGATAAAGTTTCTTTTCCATTAATTGTTATCAGTTGTTGTATATTGTGATTTTGATGTAAGCTCATTCTGTTCAGATAATTCGACGTTAAACCCGAAAAAAATTTGTTTTATAATCATATTTTTTCATGAAGGAAAGTTATCCAGAATCCGCTTTTTATCTCATGGCAATCCAAATGTTCTTCCCTTTATTTTTTCGTGGCACCGCTAATATCACAATTTAATTTCGAACCCCCTTTTTGTCTTTTTTTTTATCTATGTTTTTTTGTAACAAATGAATAAACTTTTTGCCCCGCTACCACATCAAATCGTATCTTTTTTTTCGTCTTAGTCCAAAAGTAAACTCGAAATCTTCAGTCTCCATTTTTCCCAAAATTCATCACGTGAATTTCGCGTTATCCCACAATTTTTTTTTTCTTTTTTTTGCCGTTCAAACTGACTGACTGGTTCAACTTGTTAATTATCTGGTCAGAAATTGTGCCCCGACTGTATTGCTCTCAACGATTCACGTTGCAAAATTTGCGTAAAAATGCATATACAAATGCGTGGTGGTCATACGTTAACACAATCTAATTTGTTTTTCATCAAACTCACATCGTACACAATTCAGTCATTCTGGATTAGTCATAAACTTACATATCTAAATAGTACGTTTAAGTATGAATCGAACCAAAATTATTCTTTTTCGTTCATCGGAGCTCGAAGAATTTAATATTGCCCCAACTATCCATTCATATGCATATTGAATTTACTTCGTATGCCATTTGGGGATTGAATAAATACGAGTTTTTGCCTTTTGCCGTATTTTTCGTTTTGTTTCGGGAAAACTTAATTATAATGTGACTAACTTCGAAGAAAAAATGAGTGGGATTTCCTATAACTTTTTTTTTCATCTTTTTTTATATTTTATCTTTTTTTTTCATTTTGACTTAAACTAGTATTTTGTAGCTATTTACAAACCAAGAAATTTCAATTTAATCACAACTCATCTTGATTCGTTTTCACATTATGAACAGCTAGAATGGCTGAGACTTGAGCACAAAGTTATGAAAACCTATATGCATCATTTGAGAATTGGAAAGGGAATACTGGAGAAAAATGAATAAAAATTGTCGGAAATTCAGGTTTATTCTGTTGTTTATCTGAATCCCCCATTGTTATATACGCTTGGATATCAAATGGAAAAATAACAGCTAATATTAAATTTACGTTTGTTTTTATCCTTTTTTTATTCGGACAGAGCACGTGTATAATTATTTGTTCCCCTTGAATACTGGTGAGATGCGCAACTAACACACATAAAAAAAAATACTTAATTTTATCATCGTTTCAAGGCATAAACGCTTCTAAAAAATGACTAGAAAATCCAAACGAAAAATAAGCAAATAAAATTAATCCTAAAACAAACGAAGCAGTCCGAAATTTTTCCCATCCTTTGTTCGTAAATCGTGCAGGAACATTATTTCTATTGCTACTGTCCGAATGAGCTTACACAAGAAGGTTTCACATACATGAAACAGTTTTTCTTGTTTTTTGTTTTTCACCATTAAAGTTTGTTTTTTTTGTTTTGTTTTTTTTTTTGTTTTTTTTTCATCACTATTTTATAGGTTTTATTTTTTAGTTCCGATATGAATAGCGTGCGAATACGAGAATAACTTCCAACGCGAATACAAATGCATAATAATTTACATATATACAACACATAATCGAAAAATACCATACTAATCCGTACATATTATGTTTCGGATAAATTACGAAGAGATTTTTGTTCCCCGAAGAAGCAGAAAACATTCAAAAGAAATATTAGCAATATTTTTTCCAATCACACAAATTCTATGAACTATTTTGTTTTTTTCATGAATTGAATGAACTGCCTGCATCGAAAAATAGCAAAAAAATTGAATAAGTAGAGAAAATAGCAGTCTTCGCCTCGAGGATTAATAAAATAAATAGTTCCGCGTTACTAAGAGCGTATACATCGAGCTATACGAGGAATCAACAACTTGATCATGACGAAGAAAGTTCCAATGTTATCCTATAGGATCAATCCAGGATTACGTCAAAGCGAATGAAAATCAATTTATTTGATGTAGAAAAAAAGCGAAAGAAAACCCTAAATACCTAAAATATTGCGCGTAACTTGCTAAATCATTTTTTCTTTTTCTCATTCTTCGTTTTTATTTTTGAGTTTGTTCCTTCACTCCCTAACATTATATCATTGCCGCTTGTATTGTTTCGAATATATTTTCAATTTTATGTTTTTTGATGGTGGAAGGGAAAAGTAATAATGTATTGAGAATGCAGAGGAAGATAAAAGTGCCACAATAATCAGCAAATGTTATGTGAAATTGTAAAATTGATGATATAACTAGGTAACCGGTTTGCGTTTAATGCCCAGCGAAGTTCAGCCTGTCATAATTAAATGATTGTTTTACTAGCTTTAATGCGAGACATTTCGTAACGTATCCCTTCTGATATAATTATTAAGTTGTATGGATCTCGGGCGACAGGATCGAGTGGCAAACTTGGTACGCAGTTAACGTAAAACACTTGGTTATTGTTGTTGTATTTCATCCCATTTCGTCATAAAAGCTCTGCTTATATAATAATAATAATTATATTATTTATTTTATATACTGTAAATAATCGATGCATATATTCTGTGAAAAAATATTGATCACACTGATGATCGCTTGGCTCGGCCAGCGATTATACGGCTCAATAAAAAATTGTATAGGCCTTTTCAGTCATTTATTTAGTTAAAAATCTATTTGCATATATTTGAAAGCAGTTTGTATCCGCTGCTGTTGCAGTTATCATTATTTGTTTCATTGAGTACGATCCGGGCGCCCGAGACTTGGTGCATGAAACACTGCTTGGCAAATGTATAACAATATTATAATATGATATGCAACATTTATAATCTAATCTTATTTCGGTATTCTAATTGTCACTTTTTTGCTGGGCATCCCGTTTTTTTCTCCATTTTTTATTTCAATATTGTAAATTAAAATAACTATATTTTCATCGGTCCGTACATCGCGTTTCAATCTGTAATATTTGTATGTTTATTAAAAAAGAGAGTAATTAATAAAAAAACAACTGCTATGCAATATTGCTGCTTACCAATGTAATAACAGAAAACATTCAGAAAAAAATTGTATTTTTATAAAATTATGGGCATTGCTTTTCAGTTGATTGATATTGGTAAAAATTATTGATAAAAGGAAAATACAACAAGTTTACGCAAAAAGTCCGTGCGAAACTTTGTTATCGTTTGTTCGGTTCTATTTCTTCAAAATATTGTTGTATGTAAATATATTATATAGCTTGTTATCTTTTTTTTTTTTTTCCACCTTTTCTGATTTTTTTCTTCCAATTTGATTGTATGTGAGGTAAGGAGCCTGTTCATTTTGATTGGCACGACTTCGAGATTCACGGATAAGTGATAAAAATCCATTGATTCTCTAATTTTTTTAATTCGCAAAAAAAAAAAATCCATGGATTCAAATAATTTATTTCACGTTTCATTCGAATGTCGTACTTCTCACGGAATCTATTGTCTGTAAAATATATTTATAATATAAAAAATCCTGAGTTGTACTGTGTGGTACTATGGCTATGGAATTGTATGGTGCGAGTCTGTGCTGATCGAATCCAATTGTTAGTGCCGAAGTTAGGCTAAAATAGGAATTATTGATGGTTTTATTGCACGTTTACCTTGTAAAGACAAGTGTGAAGCAGTGAAGAAGTATTTTAGTTGATTCAATGAATAAAATTGTATTGGTGAGATAAAAGATATGTTGATTGATAGGAAATGGAAAATATCGACACAGACTCACAGCCCTCTTACTATATACTGTTCAATCAGCCGCACTGTTTGCAATCACGGTTTTTCGTTCAATAACTGTTTAATAATAAATATTATTCTGTTGAGCTGTTAATTGGCTGTATGTTGCGCTTAATGTGCATTCGGTGAAAAATATATTCATTCATCGTTATTTTTCGTTTTTTGCTTTTACTCTCTTCACATCTATTTTCTTTTACGTATGTTTTTCTGTTACGGTTTGTTTCCTTTTTTTTTTCTCCATTTGCACATTGCGCTTGCAATAATTATAAAGTAAATATAATTCTCTGTAAGAATATAATATTGGTGTAAATATCTGTAGTCTGTGTAACACTGTATAGCATCAAATGAAACAACAAGTTTTTTATCTTTTCACTTTTCCTGCGCATTATTATTATTATTATTAGATTCCATTTTCTTTTTTTTTCCTATGTTATGTTGAGTTTATCTGGCTACGGAAATTATTATCAGTACGAGGTGGGATGGCTGCTCCACCTACGGCATTTTATTTAGTCGCTTCTTTTCTTTGTCCTTCCTCTTATCTCTTTCCTTCATTTTTCTAAACACGTCCCATTGGACAAATTCACCACGGGTCACAAACAATTTCTGTTTTTTTTTGTCCAAAAAATGTGTTTATGTACAATCTACAATTTAATTTAGAGATGTTCAGCGAATTTTTGCAATGTTCGCGCACAAAAGTATCCATTTACGTTGTCCTTTTTTGAACTACTCTATTATTCATTCTTCACTCGCAGAGGAAATAATTTTGAATCATTCGTGGCCCGTGTGCCTATACTTGTTTTTAAAACGTTCTCGACTGTATTATTTGTTTTTTTTTTTCTTCGTCTGGTGGTTTTAATACACAGAATCAGCCTTATTTCGTAGTTGTACTACTACCCTAGAATCATCGATCAACGTATACTTATAATACGTTTCCTATTTAATCACAAGTTCACTAAATCAAATAATGAGAATAATCAATCGCCTTTATCTTACTAATTCTATATATCACAAATCATATTCTAGGCGACTTGTAGATGAGGAGAAAAATGTACATGTATGAAATGAATGTGAATTGCGTCGAAGGGTAAAATTAATATTATCCTGGTTACTGATTGTGCAAAAGTACACAAACAACTAAAATCAAAATAAATAAAATAACGATAATTAGAATTGGTTCTTTTTGTTTTCGTCTTCCATACGAATATTTCAGTATGACGCATTGTATTGTAGTAAACCACCGCCAAAATTTTTCGATTCGGCAATTTGTACGACCTCAACTGGATAAGCGCTATCACCAACATGAGCATGATAAGCCCTGAGCTTTCCTTCACCGTCACCATCTTCACTCGCAGCGTCTTCGGGACTACCAACTTGATGTTGATGTTGTTGAAGTTGTTGTTGTTGTTGTTGTTGTTGTTGTTGTTGTTGTGACGGTAGTGGTGGTGGTGGCGGTGGTGGTGGTGGCTGTTGTTGTTGTTGTTGTGATGGTAGTGGCGGTGGTGGCGGTGGTGGTTGTTGCGATAACGAGGGTAGTGGGATAATTTGATTGTTCTCAATTTGTTTCTGATTTTGTTGACCACACTGCGACGATATAGAATTTTCAACGCCATTTTGAACCTGTGCATGCCCTTGTTGTTGTTGTTGTTGTTGTTGGTGTGGCGCCCCTTGTCCCTGAATTTGAACTTTAAGCTGATGCTGATAAATTTCCTCTTGGAGTTGCCGATCTGATGGGTTGACATCGTGGAAGCTGACCAGATGACGCTTAAGATACAGCTTTGTCTTGAAGGACTTGCTACATATAGGGCATGTGACACTCTGAGGGTTGTGGATGAGGCGCATGTGCTGCCGCAGGTTGGACAAGTTACTGTACATGCGGTTGCACACAAGACAGGGGCGTGGGTCCAGCGAGTGCAGTTTACGCAGGTCAGCTGCAACACACACACAACTTGCTCTAACCGGGTAGCAGCCCACAGCATAGCAACGTTACCACACCAAATAGCCACCACGCGATTCTTTTAATATATACTTTTCCATTTTTTCAATCTTCCCATTATTTTCAACTCACTATTCAATTTTTTCATTTAATTCCAAAGATTTTAATGGCTTTATGTAAATTTTGTTTTTCAACCAACCCACCACAGGACAGCAACAACCAGCGAGACAAAAACCCTATCAGCGCTTCTACTCTTCACTTTATTTTTAAACATGTATATATATATTTTTTTTTTGCTGCCTGGACGGTACATATTTGCATTGTAGTAATGAGAATTCTGATTAGCTCAACAATTATTCAATTTATTTTGTCATTATAAAATGACTCGTGAGTAATAAATTCATAAAAGTTATTTTTCCTTTTTTTTTTGCAGTGAAGAAAAGAAATAACCAAATTTAATTCCGTACGAAAAATTGATAACAAAACAATGCAGCGTTGAAATATTGTAGAGCTGATGGCTCGTTCCAATTTAAATGAAGCATAATGATTAATATAGACAAAATCAATGTTCTTTTTCTAATTTTTTAATTTCGTTTTCGTTTCCCATATCACATTGCGCACATAAATGTTCATTATTAGACAAGTAAAAAGCGAATAATTGGAATCCCAATGATAAACTAACAAAGAATAATGGGACTCTCTTATTATAGTTACATCGTGTGAAGTAGTGAACGTAAAACAAACAAAAAACTTTAATAAGCAAATATAGGAATGTATATGATTTGAAAAAAAAAGAGGATGGAAGAAGCATCGCATTTTTAATTGGGGGAGGTGAGGATCGATTGCAACAGGATAATAATCTGAACTACATATATGTACAACGTTAAAGGGATGTTAATGTTAATGTTAATCACAAATCACATATTTATTTTTCAGCATAAACGTGAATGTAAAAAAGAACAATCAATCGACCACAATATGAAAAAAAAAAACCATACACATAAGAAAAAACATAAGCTTCCATACAAAGCAGCTGATTAACTGCCAAACTGCACTCTGTGGACTTTTTTTCTGCTGTATTCATTTATTCATCTATTTTTAAGGGGAATTCTCGCAATCCCCCCATATACGCCTAATTTTTTTCTCTCACCGCCTACCACAGAACCTACCGAGCGACACACGAGCTTACCATTCCAAACCATAATCTAAAAATTGCTCCTCTTTTTGTTTCCGCCCTCACTCTTTCTCGGTCCCATTTTCTGTCTGTCTGCCTATCTGTCTCTGTCTCTCTCTCCCTCACACACACACACACACACACACACACACACACACACACACACACACACACACACATACACACACACACACACACACACACACACTCCCTCGCTCTCTCGCTCTCTCACTCTGTCCCGCTCGCGCTCAGTTACTCCCCCTTTCACACACACGCTTCTGTTCTTTCTCCCTTTCCTTCCCCACTGTGTTCTCACATGATTCTCTTTGTTTCTTTTTCCTTGATAATCAATTTATTGAGTTCTCTTTTTTTACAAATGTGATGTAAAGGCTAGGTTGTTGCTGCTTGTAATGGTGCTCGCACTACTTATAATATAATCCATTTTATTACTCACCTTGCTCCTGATTTTGTTCAGCATTACTGTGCGATGGTCCTGGCATTCCGCCTTCAATTCCACCACCTGAAATAATTTACAAGTATTCATTATCGATGATAAATAATGAAAATGATTCAATCACATTCGGCATTAATTAAACAAAATGGCAACTAACAATCACCTTGATAGGTTGGTGGATACGTTGGCAACACTTCCATGCCACCATCTAAGCTAAGAAAGCCCCCGGGTATTGCGTTAACTTCCTGTTTCGGCGAATAATCTTCGTCACTGCCATACTCAGGCAATTCCACTTTGGGCTGAAAAGGAAGCATTGAATATTGTATTTGAAATGTGCAATTAGAGTGAACGCAATTCGAATGATCATATCGTAATTGCGTGATGATTCTATGTTCTTTAAATTTACCTCAACAATATCGAGATCTTTGTAACAATCAAGCTGAACTTGTGGCTCGATAAGTGGACGTGTGCGAGGTGTTGATGTCGCACACGGTGTAACGGCGGGTACTGGACTAGAGTTTTTCGGTGAATCACTTTTTTTACACAGCCTTTTCAGTGGCGGTGGACTTGAAGCCGGTGGGCTTCTACTTCGCTCGTCATCAAAACTAGGTGAAATCAAATCACGACCATTTGATGTGTGGATGTTATTCGTGTTTGAATTCTACAACATAATAATAATAATTTTATAAAAAAAAAATTGCATCATTTCCACTTATTATATTTTTCATAAAAAACTTTCAATTTTTTCCATTGCTACCAGGTCAAACATCTCTAGACAGGAACAAATATTACTTCTCCTCACCTTTTCGTTGTTATGCTGATTGTTTTGCGAATCAGTAAGTCCGCGTATTTGTAACGACTCAGCTGTACGTAAAAATGTTGGTAATTCGGCTTGAGAAATGTTCACTTCACCAGCATACATAAATTCTAGGAGCGACTGTAGATGTTCAAACTCCACATCCCTCATGAAAATTATTGGATGTTTGCATGGATTTGTCTGTAAATAACATTCCATGAACATTGAATTCACAATAAAATTCCATAACAAAGAATAAATGGACAAAAAACGGAAGAATAATATTTGAAAAGAATAATAAGAACATGTACAAATGTCAAAAACATGCATGATGCAATGGTGTATTGATACATAATGATATATTATATGCATATGTGTGCATAGATACGTGTTTATGTGACAACTGTTGTATACATATGCACGAGTTGCAAATTATTACTCGAATGTAAACTGGATTTGTCTATAAAAAGCATATGCCGCTTGCTCAGCCAGAATAGACATTACATAACTCATATGGCTATGGTGACTGTTTTATAAGCTCAACAAAATGAGAAAAAAAAAATAAACCCAGAGAAATGTACTTTATAACCATGATATACACATAGGTGGTATACATACATACATATCAGTGTGCATATATATCACCTACCTATCTACGTATCAATTCGCCAGTTGTCCATAAAAAGTTATAAAACCTATATTTGCCTTATCAACAATTGAATCCAATGACTTGATGAATACCAATCGGATAAAAAAAAATATCAAAATGAAAAATTGCAAAATGTCTCGTTCTTTTTCTTTATCGCTTATATTCGATGAATCAGAGCCATGAAGCAAAGATTCGTACAAATCTAAATATAATTGCTGACTGATTATGAAAATGAAGAATAACACATGAAAGATTGGACCTCATATACCCATCCAAGGTTGTCAAGTAGTCTGTGATCGTCAGACACGAAGTTTTAGCTCAGTACGTTTGGAATTATTCATCTCGAGGTCAAGAGGTAACGTACATTATTTGTTACATGCACATAACCATTGCTTATGTTTGTGTAGCAAGTAGAGAGCGAGAGGGGGGGTAAGTGAATGATATATACAGAATGAGACATGAGAATTGGGAAAGAGGGAGGACAAACGTGGTGGGTGAGTGGGTTGGATGAAGGTGAGGGGGTGAGACAGGGGGAGTAAAACTTAATGGTGGGCAAGAGGGAAAGGCAAAAGGGGGTGTTCGAAAAGATGGTGGAATTTCTAACCTTGAATAACTCCTTGAAATACGGGCTACAGGCCGAAAGGACGACCTTGTGTGCCTGGAGACGTCTCCCATCACAGGCAAATGTAACATCCACGAAATCCTCATCATCGCGCAATGCCTCAAATTGGCTTGTAATATTTGCTTGAAAGTTGTTCCACCGCAAGCAGAACTGCTGCTGGCTATCCGTCATTTCTTTCCTAAACGCCTACACGAAACCCACCGGCTCTTGGTAGTCGTCGTCGTCGTTGTCGTCGTCGTCGTCGTCGCTTGATGTTCCCGATATCTCACCCACTGTAGAGGAATATATGTATATGTATGTATATATATATATACATTTATTCCAACACCTTTTTTTTTGTATTCCTGTCGTGTGTCCACCTTCACACCTCTCAACGTAACCTATAATTACACACTCGCACCACTCCGCCGCAATTTTTTCTTTTTTTCTCCCAATTTTTGTTTTCCACTTATATTAACGTAACACTATGAACTTAATTTATCTCTCTCATTACTGTAAAAATGTAAAATGTAAAAAGAGTGAATCGATGACTGAAGAGGAAACGTACGATATAAATAATGACAATCGATATTCAGACAGGCAATATGGCGGCACAAAAATTCACTAGACTATCGTATGACGAAATATTTTAATAGTTAAAAAAATAAAAAATGCATGTGCTTTTCTATTGTTTATTTCGGAACTCTATTGTTGGCATTTTTTTTAACTACTGAGAAACTTGTAGTGTGGTGACGATGGATATGCCAGATGATATGTGTGGTATATTAATAAAATAGGGTTTCGGTAACAAATTTGAGTGAACCAAATGTACGCGCGCATTGTTTGAAGGCTATCATCACGGACATTTCCGGCGTATTGTTGTAATTCAATATCACAAAACATATACTGAAAAATTGCCAATCACAAATAATCACTATACAATATGTGTGCATGGGTTTCCGTTTTGGCAAACAGAAAAATTATGATATTCAATGTGAAATATTACGGCGGGAAGTGAACAAAAGCAACGAGGACGCTAATTATAAAAGATAGAGTGTCGTCGAAATATAACGTTATTCAATTACCATAAATGCTGTTTCATTTTGCTCTTTGAATAACTGGAGAACAAATATTGAAAATAAGTTGACAGTAGAAGTTTGAATTATTGAACATTTAATTTCAAATCTCAAAAAAAGGCGCCATCTTATCGACAGAATGGCCCCACTCGCACGAACCATTTCGTCTACATTCCCGGTAAAATTATACGTCGCAGCAGCATTTCATTCACGTTCCAGTTTGCGTATACGAGTAGTGTGTTCAACTATATGCAACTATATACTCTCGAAAAAACAGCCCTCTCTCGTTCATTCTCTTGTCTCCCTTCAAAGATTTTCAGTATCCTATATATAACCTGAAAATTTTTTATCTCACAATTCTGGCTCTTGAGTTTATGTTCGTGATGATCGTCTGTGCTCCTATTCTTCTTCGTTTTACATCCAGCTCATAATTTGTGATTAATAGTGCAATAGACATCGTTGCAACTTGGTTATTTGAATGTGCCGCGAGTGACGAACAAAAACTTTGATACATATACATATAGCAATAACATTGGGTGAAGAGAGTGATGTAGAGCATGAGCAACAGAGAGAAATCGCAGACAATTGCAGGTGCTCGAATGAAAATGGTAATTTTTTGACGTGCAAGATTGGAAAAAAGGACTAAATTGTCTTTGGTAACCACGTTGGGCCAACGACAAATAGTTGAATTGAAAAATGTTGGATATTCGGGCTTTTTTTTCGGTGAGTTCTAATATATACCTATAAGCACATACGAATTGAAAATTTGACCTTTCAATCTTCAACAAATGGATTTTGAAGCAGAAATATATATATATATACAACAAATGTTTTGATTTATTATTCATTCGATGTTCGTATAACCAATAGAAACGATTTAGGATTTGTCAAAAATCAATGGAAGCAAGTTTGTTTTGTGGAACAATTGTTAGTTAACCTAATTCCTCAAGCGAGGGCAAGGCAAATTCGATCGATATTTTGTTGTTGTATTGGAATGAGAGCGAAAGTCCTTTCTGTTAGTATGATTAATCATGATTCTCGTGATCCGAGATTTTACATATTTTCTGCCCCCAACGTCTTGTTGCCCTTTTTCCTGTGCATCGCAAAAATTTCCAACTAATCTTCCTGGATGGAACTCATGAAAGAAACTTTTACACTCGTGCAATTGTGGAAGATTTGCCCGGCCAATCCGAGAGAATGTTCCTTGGAGTTAATTGTTATTCTCCCATTGTTAAATGTTTTAATTTTTTTTTGTCCTCATAAACATCTGTATACGAGCGATATTTTACTTTTGATATGTGGAAAAAGATGTCTCCATACCTTGCTTTCTCATATTATGAATAAACGCACGTGTGTCTCTTTGTTCATATATAACGTTCGTCTAGTGAACCTTCAACAATAGCCATGACTAATGTGTCTCAAGCATTACTTTTATTATACTATTATTATTACCAAGAGGGTAAACTGAATGTTGAACTATTTCTAGTATCTGAATTCCTTATGGTCATATTGGATAACACAACGAATCTTAAAATATATATTCTTTTTTATTTTTGGATATCATGTGTATCATTTATTGGAACGATTAATTGAATTTTTGTATTCGCTTTCTTCTACAGCAAGTCCCTGGCGTTTGCCACTGGTGATCACTGTGGTTTCCCGAGTGGAAACCAGATCGTGAATAATCCGAAAAAGTAAGTTATTATCGTAACTATTCCATTAACAATCTCTATTAGCATTTTTTTTTCCACCAATTTTCTTAATCCGGCACAAACAAAAAATTGCGTTTTAGAACTCATTAATACCTATATAAATATTAATTCAAAATCGTGAAAAGTTCCAAACTAGTTACCTGAATACCGATACGAAATTAGAGGAATAAATTTATAGCTATTCCCATCCTCGAGGCCGCACACTATATTACACTGACCATTGTGTGCCGCGCCACCCAGACCTCACCGTCAGGAACCTGAAAAGAAATGTGTCATCATTGATATTATAATCGAGCGGAATGCAAATGAAGCGATCTCTTTATGAGAGACAAGAAGGCGAAAAAAAAGTGAGGTACATAACTTGCACCCAACAATCGATTCAACATATAACTCGTGAATCTTACGTCTGATATATCATGAGTTCCAACAATAAAAATATATGGGCCTGCATGCAGCCATTCGGGATTCTCACACCACATACATATACATGTCTGTGCATGTGGGGGGGGGCGGCTTGTGATAAGAGTTTATGACCAGTTGAAAAAACTGAGGAAGTCTCGCGCTCTCCCTCTTGGTCGCAATATCTTTCAGATAACTGAAGCAAATATTTGTTCTCTCATAACTCCTTTGAGGAGACCTTTTCGAGTATCATTAGTGGGTTTGTTCATCGTATATGTTCTTTGTGCCAATCGAATTAAATAGCGCAAGCAAATACGAAGTGTTTGATGAGGGCGGTGTGGGAAGACAATGAGACACATTTTTGTTTTTGGTGCATACGTGACTTTCCTTTAACGTCGTCGAGATCAAAAGATTTTCAAGCCATTGAATTGAAAAACTTCAGTGATTTTGGAATTGCATACGACGGACGTGAACACCAAGTTGAAATTGTATTTTATCGACAGCCCTGTCAAACAAATAATTATCTGACGATCGGTGGAAGATTTTTTATTTTTAATTTCTCCAACTTTATGTAATCACATTCTAAAATGTGCAAAGGTCAACAATTGGATAATGGAATTGAGGTGATGTTATTTTATATTTATAATTGTATTAAATAAAAAATTTAAAGTATGAACAATACTTTTACTTTATACTACTTGGATTTCACAAGTGAATAAATCCGTTTCGAGGAATTTCACACAGATGTTTGATGTCATTGTACTAAAGGACAATGTCTTCCGCTCTTCAGTCCATTTTGCGAATGACTTGATATGAAAAGCAAACACAAAACTACTGAGGAACAGGCGGACTGGATAAATTATGACCAGTGCGAGATAAATTATTTCCAAACTCAGATGAGTGCATTCGATGCATTAAAACGGTCGCCCGAAAATCCAGAGCGAAAGATGTGTAGCAGCTCCAAATGCAACTTGGACGATGACAAACACCGCTGCATGATACATGCTTCAACAAGACAAATTTGAACGAGAAGAGTTTGTGTCCATATCAATCTCCAGAGTTAGATCTAGCATATGATGGTCAAAAAATCAGGCTTCATTGCTTCATACATACTTGTCGATCACCCCTCAAATAGAAAAAAAAAATTAATCACTCAACTTGGTTGATTGATTTTCTACATGCGAGATTTGGAAGTTGTCGTGGAAAACAATAATTGCATCCGTAAATTCGTTCGGGTCTGCAGACGAAAAAAAACGTAACATTAAAATTTCTCTCGAAGATTATCTTCAATTTAGCCTGAATTGATTAGCTACCTGCTGAAGTTTCTTTAATTACCATACGCACACGAATACACGCACAAACAAACCATTTGTTCAAGTGCAACTGAAGAGAAAAATCCATAACACATCAAATTTATTTTCAGTACAAAGCGGGATAAAAGTTTGGCGTAAAAAAAGTCAACTTCATCGTGGATTTTTTGTGTGTAAAAGATCACGAATGCGGCGGATATTTTAATTTCGTTTCGAGCAAATAAATTTAAAAATAACATGGTGTCACTCAACTGCGACATGTTTTTTTTTTTTTTTTGAATACGGGATACCACATGTGAAGACTCACAAATATCAATACACACATGTCAGTTAGTTTTCCCTGATTTGAATAAGAATTATTCGTTTATTGAGTGGTCGCTCAAGTAATGCGCGCATATACAGTCTGGGAGCCGTATACAAGTTACGCCACTTTCGTTATTCCTATACACACTATGAATATTACAACTCGAATGACCACACCGTTCAGAGCATTCAATTTCATTTCTCTCGATTTCATTCATTAAATCTACCCATGCATTTGTTAATACTAATGCATTCCAATGAATCATTGACGTTGATGAATTGAAAATGGGATCATAAAACATGGAATCTGAATAATACATGTAACATAGAAAGATAAGAAGTGAATGCTGGATAAAGACCTGGAGAAATTGATTGATATAATCGCAGACGTGTAGAGTACAAAGTATATAAAAGTACAAGAATGGTTTAGATATTGCAATTGTTAAAGAAAAGGAATAGCAAAACGCAATTCAAAATTAGCGTGTGTTGGGAAATCAATTCAGCGCATATACTTCTTTCGACTTTAATTTGGGTCATCTCAAACTATTCTCAACATTGCACGCAGAAATTTTAGATCGGAACCCCCCAAAATTGACCGAATTCATTTCTCCTCCATTTTCATTCCATTCTTTCATGTAAGATAATGAATTGAAATGGCGTGATGATAAATTGTATTTTTCATGTTTGTGTTTAGGAAGGAGAGACGATCTTATTCGTCGCCAAAGCGTTCAAGCTGGCCGACGTGGAGGATGTGGGTCCAAAGCGGACCGAAACAACCGCCCGGCGCTCGGCCGCCTCCTTGAGACTATCATCAACAACGAGGGCGACATTACAATCCTTGAAATCGCCGCGTAATAGGACAGTAACCTCCGCTAGCACCCGGGACGTTGAAACCATTACAGGTTAGTAGTAATAACCACGATAAAAAAATATTGAATAGTTTGATAGTTATATATGAATTAGTGAATAGACTACTGAATGTATTCAATTATATTTCAACACTTCTCACCTATTTCTTCACGTTATTTAATCCGTAGATGCAATAATTTTGTCGATTCATCTGATATTTCTGTTATGATGCAAGACACTAGAAGCGAAAATCACGACAATGTTTTATTTATCACTGTGTAATGAATTCAGTCGAGCGTCGGAGAAGAAACTGTGTCTGATGAGTGGAGTAGCGTGGGCTTTATAAGCTTCTCCAAGTATGCTTGTGTGTTTCACCTGACCGTGTGTATATACCCCTCATGGTGTTTCCCATTGGTCCGAGCCAAATGATGATTACCTCGGCGGCACCGGATAATGCGACTACGCCACGTATTCTCATCATCATAAAGTCTTGATGATGATGATCGTCATCATCATCATCCCAAACATTTCTGAAGTAAATTATGGGCAATCACAGTGATTATCATCCGCTACCTCATCATCATCATCATCATCATCATCATCATCATCATCATCATTATCATCATCATCATCATCTTCTCTGTACGTCGGTTCTTTATTACAAGATGATGGTAGAAAATATTTTCCACAAGTGGAGATGAATTTGAAATAACAAAAAACATTCTGGATACATTTGAGATCGTTGAGAATCAAAAACGATTGAACTGGCGTTACTCCAAACGTCGTATCTATTTTCTACCTTCTAACTCATCAGTGAGGACCATTCTCTAGATCTCCCTCTTTCTCATTCTGTCTCTCATATCTCTTTCCACCGCAAAAAAGCCTCAGGGGAGTACACACAGTCGTCCGGCAATCGTTGTTGAATAACTTTCGCAAATTTAGAGAAAGGGGAACAAAGAAATAAAATAAAAAATATTGAACTCCTGAGATTTATATGAAATTAAACAAAAGTAAAAATTTGTGAATTCCTGTGGACTAACGAATTCAAGTATACACAGTACAGGAGGAAAATAACATATACATACCTACCTCAATCAAGATATTACGCAATCAGCAGTAAATGTGCCACGATCAATTCACGACTTTATGAATATTCGTGAATTTGTAATATTTTTATTACGCCAAAAATAATTGACAACCCGTTATAGTTGACTGTTCATGATTAATGAGAATACTCTATCATAAATGGATGAACAAAATATTCATCCTCATACATGATCCAAATGATTCCATGAGTGAAAACGGTGCAGAAAGCCGAGAAATGTAGTCGAAATGTTTGCTGGGACAATTGTTGATCCGAAGAAAACGCGAGGGCCTGCAAAACTCAGAAATATTCTTGAAAAAAGAGATACTATACTCAACACATGGAGGAATGGTAAAAATAATTAATAGTCTAAGTACTTTTTTCATTGTCATGCAAAAAAAAAGTTATGAAAGTACAATCTTGATACATTCGTAATACACAGTAATTTTTCTTATCCATCATGTACATAAGCCATCGCTAGATTATCGACATACGATTCAAATTAACCATAATATGATTTTGTTAGTTCCATCCAGGTGGCAGCACACAAATTTCAGAATGGTTCTCATTGAATTTGAACCTTTTCCCTTGCGCTTATTCATTCGATAAAAAAATTAGGATCATATTATTCTAGTGGTTGAAACTCATCTGAATTTATATAAATATAAACAAATGATGATAGTAACATTATCTTGGACCATTATAAGAAATTGACTTATGTTCTTTTATCAATTGCAAATCGCAATCTGATGACAATCTCCTCTCATTTTTTAAATAAACTTTCCGTAACATTATTTGATTATTATTAATTTTTTTGTTTTGGGAAGGTAAAGCCCAATGTCACCTTCGAAATTCATGAAGGGCAGGGGTAATAATTTCGATGAGAACCTACTGGGACATTTCTGGAACGTTATACAGTGAAAGTCTTTTGAGAATTTTCGTATTCTCTTTCTTACAATAAACAAAAAATAACACTTGGACGATCAATGACCCACATGTTTTCAATATAGACCATATACAGTGTTGACTTACATAACTAAAACACCTGGTCGACTGACCTGGAACTTGACCCATTTACGACGGTATATTACTACTATCATATTCTGTTCTAATTTGAATACCATGTTATAAATAGATATTATATGATATGATTATTATTTTTTTTTGCAACAAGACGAGTCCTTACAAAATTGTCCATACAAAGTATACTCTTCTACACACATAAATATATATTAATATATTTTTATTAATCATCATCTATTGTCCTATTGTTCCAGAGGTGTGCAGCGGAGGGGAGCTGCCAGAAGTGGAAATAATCAGCCTGCTCGAAGAACAGATACCGAGATACCGTCTGCGTGCTGACACCCTTACTCAATTTCAAGGTAAAAATTGAAATTTTATATAAAAATTCAACTAAACATCATTTATTTGGGAATTGAATCATTTTATTTCAATAAAACCCTTTTACTACTTGTAGTAGTAAAAATTATGGTCAGTACCTCAGTCTGTCAGTCAATAGGTACAGGTTCGACTATCCGCCTGCCCTTACGCCTCTGTGATTTTGTGACGCTGACGCTACCTTCGCCTCGATCCCTCGACAATTATCGCGCGATCGCCGTCCATCATTTTTACTACTAGTCATGACATTTCATCAAAATATGCTCTTAATGTGAACGAAAGTGCCCTCAAATTCTGGATAATAATCAAGCAAATTGCATCGAGCAAGATAACATGATTTATGAAGAAATAACAACATGACTTCATGTATGATACATGGGGAGTATTAGATTTAATTTATGACATTAACGATGTCCAAATCGCGAAGCACCAGGCAGTATAAATGAATGATCATTCATATTTACTACAACTTACTATCTATCTATCCACATTGATCTCCCTATTTTTAATGCACCCGAAAGGTTTCCGCGTCTTCTTCAGAAATACTATTTGGAACTTAAAAATATACCAGTAATTTCTCGTTCATTACTTTTTTGTTGCATCTATATTCTTCCCTAGTGACTGACATCGTGTCATTGACCTTCCCGTGCTGCAGCTGTGTGACTCATAGTAGCCGACAAGCGACTACTGAGAGCAGTCGACGTCGAAATGTCATTTTATCCACCTTAACTTATATGAAGCTGTTGCAGCCACACCCAAAGTGCATCATTCAAGGTCGCGCTTTGAACCCGAGTGCCCGCCAACGTGTAAATTGATGCCGCATACAATTTCTTGGGCTTCGCTTCGCCATCACGAACAACTAATCAATAAAAAATTATTCAATACTCTAATTAAAATGGTTTTTCCCTCCAGGATACGAGAACGCCGACTGGTTTGTCCCGTCACCAGCACTAAGACCAGAAGAAGCAAATTTCACATTATCGCCGGACCAGATCCGCGAGACACTTAACTACTTCAGTGAGTCATAAACGTTTCTTTATTTTTATCACGTTCTGCGCAATTTTCAATTTACGTTTGGGAAAACAACGCAAAGAGGCTGGAAATATTTATTGTCGTTAAACCAACCGATGCGATGGAGAACAAAACGAGGGTGGATAAATAGAAAATAGATAAAAAGCTGAAGAAAAGAATCGAAGTCACAGACAACAATATTGCGAGTGAATTTGACCTTCACATCGGCTTTCAGATCTTCCAATAATTTTTTTTCTTCGCCATCGATAGTTGGGTTACATACACGCTTCTTTTTTCTCCTCTCATCTTCACCCTCGGTTCATTGAAAATTCACTAATCTCATAACCTTTCTCTATTTATTTATGATATACAACAAAATCAATATCCTTATATAAAATACTCGAAGACTTGGTGTACGTTTATGAACTGAAATGAATATGAAGCTCAAAAAATGTGTATGAATTATTAGCTTCTATTTTTCCCTCTTGTATTCATTTACACGACAACAAGACGAGTTAGTGTCGTGTCAACACTGTTAAATGTGTGGACCAATGTTTATTATTATTACTTTTTTTTTTTCAATTCACGAAATATGACTACGTTGGGTCGATGTGCATAGAATAATAGGACTAAATTAATACTTTAATTGGAAAAAATTGCGTTTTTCAACGGTACCAAGACAAGTGGAAGACCAATTTTGCAATCTATTCTAATCCAATCCGAATAGCACAATCACCGAGGGACATAAACTTGAACGATTATCTTCTAAAACACAAAGTTGAAAAAATGTTTGCGAGATATTCTATTCGAATTAGATAAACCATAAGAATACGATAGATGAAATTATTGTTCACTATACATTTATTCTTGTCATCTGTGCAAAAATATTTTTCTATCGAATGATAATGGGCAGGGCATCCATATGATAGTTTCACATGTATACAGTCTATTGTATCGAATCAATAATGATAAGTATCACTTTTGTTATTTCGTCATTTGTGAACATGATTTTATTCAATTTTCTACATGAGGTTCATTGGACGAATGAATGTTTCCATATGTACTATACATCAACCGTTATCACAACTCTTCATCAATTTTCCATTTATCGGTTTGGACATGCGTCATATATTAATTGCTGAAAGAGAAGAGACGAAACTGATTCAATGAGACCTTGCCAGTCTATTTACTAATTGGCACGAAGAATGAAGTTTCTTGCATCCAAGTCCATATACCATTCCTCCTACCTCAATGCGCGCAAAAACTTTTTCCATTCATTGTTCGTTATGCTTTTCCCTCTCCCATATCACCCGATATGTAATCATTATTCGCAATTTTTATTCATATTCACATTTACCACACTATGCATCCAATTGTTCAATAGTTCTTCAACCTTTTATGCATATTACTGGGAATAATCATCGTTTTTCATACTGTGCATACGGTGCAATCAACTTTTGATGACAAACAAGGGGGGACAACATTCTATTATTGCTTTACTTTTTATACAAGTACGTATACATGCGTGTGATGCTGTTGGTGTTTCCACCTCAATTCAATTATGACTTAAAATCCCACCATTGTGCAATGTTAGAATTGCAAATGTAATTTTACAATCGGAAGAAAAAAATTCTTAATTGTATGAGAAATCTCTCATAGATTTCACTGATGTTTATTATACCAGGCGAACGTGCATGACACCGCTAGTGACATTTTCACGCTCATCAAGACGACAATTACAATGAAAATGAGCAACTCCTTGTCCTCTCGTGCGATACCAGCTTGTAGTTGGTTCTTGTCGTCTCACGAAAGTGTCGATTGAAAATCTTTCATCCGCACATTAGATGGAAGTATTATTTGAACTTTTTCGTTTTTCACGTCATCATATTCGGCTCTTATATGTCATTGAAAAAAAACTGAATTCCCACCTCATGGGTTACTTCTCAAGTCGTCCAAACGTGAATGTTGTTTTGTGCTCCGATAATAAATCACACAACACACAATTAAATAATGAATCTCTCAATATTGTGGAACGATTATCAGATTACACTTATTAAGCGAACGATCGTTGACACATGCATTTCATTCGAAATTTGTATCATGGCACCTTCTACAACATTTTAATCAACATTTCGATCAACGTCAATGTCAATATGTAACAACGCTTCAAATAATTCACGAATTTCATTTTTCATACTCCTATTCACAACCAAAAAGTATATAAAAAATTACAAATGGCTAGCTGGCCCCCCATGCGAATAATTCGCACAAAGAATTACTGAAACAAGTTTTATGGAGATGAAATTTCATTAAGAACTCAAATTTACGTGTAGGTAATAGAATGTTCCTTAATATTACATTAACATAATACCACCACATGGCAACACTATCATTTTCGAATGAATTGATTTGCAATAATTTTGACGAGAAAAAAAAAATTTATCAATAGTCACATAGTGTTCTTCATCATCTGTAGAATAATACTGAACCTATTTGGTTTCAAATTTATATTTTTGTTCGACTTTTTTTCGTGCCGTTTTTAAGTTTAAAAAAACACTGTATCTATCATGTGTAGTGTCGCGCTATGTCAATGGAATTACAAATTCTGCGGAAAGTGCAAGAATTCACCTAATTATAAGTACACAATTCTCTCTTCACTTTTTTTTTCGGTCACCATAAATTTCAAATGCTATCGCTTCTCGATGAATTCGTCATCAGATATAGCATAATGCCACACAAGCATTCACAGAGGTATTCTGTAAAAAAAAAGAAAGTATTGTTACGATTCAATTATTGATGGAAAAATTTGGTATTATTTTTTTAGTTTTGTTTGTTTGCAAGTGATTTTGCGGTGTGCACATTGAAGAGTCGATCGTCCCGGACGCAGTTTACGTGTTGAAACTTTCAAAAGCGCCGGTGTAGCTGCGCGCGCACATACAATTCAACTTCTGTATATTTTTCTCGGTCTTGCTATCTCTTTCACTTGGTTTCGTTTCGTTGGTGGAGGTTACTTCGCTCGGCGGTGGGCAGCGGACTCCGGACTGGTGTCGACGCTCGTGTCTTACCATCGCTCAGTCACGCTCGTTCAGTGCCTCGCGTCATTACACACAGCTGACACGTGTTTTTTGAGTCATGACTATTAAAATAAACCCATATCACCAATATATGTGAATTCATAAAAAATATTCAATAATTCTTGCACTGAAGAGTTTCACCTAACCAGTGAGTAAATATTAGTTGCATCGAGGATATATCAACGAAAAATTGGGAAATTCTTTTTTTTTTATTGATGAAGTGATAGAATTATAATGAAAAACAAATTCGGATTCGATCGTTTTGATTATTCCATCGTTGAAAAATTTCACATCAATTGCGTTATACTGTTTGGGGAAAGGCGGGAATAACGTGGATAAAATTTGAGAGGAAAAAAATATCTCCTGTTCGTTTGGGAGCGTGACGGCGGAATATAATTTTAAGAAGCAATCGACTACGGCCCTGAATACAGGCTCACTAGTCTCAACATTCCAGCATCCAGCGCATTTGAAATCTTACTCGATGCCGTCAGTCCATTCTCAGATTGCTCTAGTAGTGTTTACCAATATTGATGAATAGATATTTGCATACAACTCTATTGTTTCTGTATAATATAGATACAGCTGCAAGTTTATCGGGGGGGCCGACTAATTTTGTTAGAAGCACTTGCCGATTTGACCCCGACTAAATCGCGTTCCAATATATGCGAATAATATATGTGGGAATTGTCAGATTCTCAGACTCGACAAATCGTGCATGGAATCTGCTCGTTCTCTTACATTCCTCAATTGTCTTGCAATTCTTCATCGGAATTCTCTAACGTCCCTTTCTAAATGAAAATGGAAACCAATCAAATTTCATTTCACTTTTAATCCCGCATATCGTTTATTGAACGTTAACTACGATTTCATTCCAGTGACACATATTTTGTCTGGTGCCTCAGACTACAATAAAAAAGAAAATCAATTCCTGTGATTAGATGAAATTTTGAATGAATTAACAAGAAGAAACGAATATTTCCTTTCAATTTGATACACGATGCGACGTTTTGAACGTCATGTATTATCAGACTGCCGTGTAGTCTCTCTACCATGTACATATTGAGTTACATCCATACAATTCCTTCAACATAGCACGTCTTCATGAATTAGACCGGTTGAATACCGGCCGCTATATAGCTAGTGACCGTTAATCCAATATGACGCTTCATGTCAATGACTTGTTAATCCCCTTCTCTACTTCAATTATCTAGGAGAACAAAGAAATAAAGGGGATTAATAATTCTTATTATCCTCTCTATTTATTTTCTATTGCATAAAGTTAGTTTATTCATAAACGTCTTCGATACAGACCGAAGGCGAAGATTTTTCTTCATCCTTTCTGTTCTGGCACAATCAAAAATGGAATTTCCCTATCACGCTGCAATATCATAAATCCGCGCAAGCAACAACGAGCTGACTTGGATAGAAAAATGAACTGCAGCATTTCTTTATAAAGTCATTATATTTACTCTAGAAAAAATTCTCAACGTATTAATAGCGAAACTGCATTGCCTTCAATATTTTATTGACCAAACTCAATTGTCGCCCATTTGATTATCAATTGATAATTTATCGAAAGATAAACTTTGCCATTGGTTCGATATGAGATTGGTTCATGTATTAAAATTGAGATATTAGAAAGGACAGAATGATATCAATAAGAATTGATAAAGCTTCATGAGCCAGTTCGCAGATTTCGTCACATGATTGTATAGCCTTCTCTTTCTTTTTGAACATGACTATTTCATAATTATTCTCCCTTTATTGATGTTACGTGTAAATAAACATATCAGCTAATTGAATTTTAAATAATCATAACAGGTTACCTTACCTTCCAATAGAGGCAATGTCCTTGATATGAATGTCACTGTAAACTCGCTTATTAGTTGTCATATTGTTTATGAAGCTGGAACGATAAGAAAATCATTACTGAACACTAAAACTGAAGTTGAAATCTTGATTCCACCAGTTATTCTCTTTCCCATCGTTCTGCATTTGTAATTCTAAATTTAGGCAGCCTGCTATCTGAAATAGTTGGGTTCAATTTAGGCTTCTCCATTCGCCTGAGGAATCTTTTTTTTTATTCTCATTCGGTATTCGTCCTTCCATTTTGTCTATTTAATAGGCACATTTAAATATTTTTTGATTGATTTCATTTCGTCCGATGCAATATATAATTCTAAGTACTTTCCGGTTGGATCATCATTGCCGGAAATGTCAATCTGCCGCATTCATAATCAATCGCAATTATCTTCATCAGATCACGAAAGGCGATAATATAACGGAGATAACACAGAAAAAAGTGAAAGGTCTGTTCGACCAATTTCTTTTTTTTCTTTTATCAATTTTTTTCTTCCAATATAATTAATAATCATTGCATTTATTCAAATACCTCTAATATAAATTCATTAGATGACACACTGACGGTTCGACACGATCAATAACTTTCTAAAGAAGACGAAGTAATCGATCAGTTACTTCTCACGTTGATCTAATGTAATTTTATGCAATCAATTTATACCAGTCATTCTTCCTATGGCAATTCCATATTCTCATATGTGATTCTCATTTATTCATCTTCGTTTTCCTCTTCAACATATTGAAAATAACGATAATAATAATATCCTCAAGGTGAATCTCAAATAATTTCGTAATTATTTTCAATTTAACTGCATTGAAATTATTTATTTGAACTATAAATTTCCATCCCGCATTATGACAATTGGCAACTCGAGTATGTTTGCATGTAACTCATCCTTGCAACACTTCATCGTTACCTGCATGTTGTCACGGGAAAATGAAAGTAGCTATCATTTGTGTTGCATTCGTGTTCATAATACACATGTAAAGAAAATGTGAAAACAAAATAAAATTCGGGTTGAAAAGACTGAAGGATAACAGACAAATATCAAATATACATGTCTCATGAAATCAAGTTGTTGGACCTCACACAACAATTGCCAAAGAGACCTCATGTAATATTGTGATATTCCGAGTCACGTGTAATACAATAAATCGTACCGGTTGAGTACCGTAATATAATTTCATTTTCTTTTCACTAGTCAACTATTATTTTCCCCTGGCCGTCTCTCGTCAAGTAATATGTGAAAGACTACGATAAGTACATGGTTCTGTGTCCAACCAATCATTTGAATAAATACACGAAGAAGTCGTATGTGCGAAATACCAAGTTATATATTGATATTCGAAACTATAATACTATGACGTTTCCATTTGCAATATGGGTTCATCATTTTCTCAAATCCCATCCCGTAGTGAAAGAATTATCAGAACATGGGAGTTGAAATATACAAGCAAAAAGAAGTAGGATTGAAAAAAGAAAAAACCGGGTAGTGGAAATCAGAACGATCGAATGTGCAATTTATTGGGTGAGCGTATATAAAAAAAAGATGAATAATCATTTCAGCTGCCGCTGATTCATTGAGGCGAAAAAACTAATTCAAGTAGTGATTACGACCGATTCATTAAACGTCCAAGACACCAGAAAAATGTAATGTGATGAAAAGAAGCCTCATCCTATCTGGTACGCCAGTGGGAATTTTTTTTTATTCGCTTAATTGGGAAAACAAAACAAAAACAGTCAAGCCAGAAAACTTAGTGATGACATGAGCAGGACAAATGCTAGAAGATCACAATCAGCTTCTGATTTTAAAGTTGGAACCTACCCATCAAGCTCGACCGTTGCTCTTGGTGATTCAACATTTAATCGTCTGGCCTTGGACGTCTCTTTTGCTGGTTTGTCATTCAACAACAATGAAACGTCAACACCATCATCCGCATGCACTTCTAACAAACTTTCCAGCATTTGGGAAATGCCGGAAGGTGACGAGACAAGATGTGATGACGAATTGTGGGAAGATATTGGGGTCATTGAATATCTTGACAAAAAACTCGGAGCACCAGATGAAAGCACAGAAGAGGAGAGAGTTGAATCATTGAGAGAAGTACTCCAAGAGACTGACATTCATGAAGGCAATGGCGAATTATCAAAATTCCTCTTCCATGTTGCACGCACTAAACACGGCAAGATATACATCAGGGTCATCAGAACAGTACTGCTCAATCGAGGTATATATTTACACTAATATGTAAACATAATTTCATTCAATAAAACAATTCGCCTAGACATATTATAAATGTGTTTAGTCATTCAGTGTCTTTATCGGGAGTCATGTTCTATTATGTGATAAAGGGAGCAACAATTTGAATAGATATAGTAACGGAGGGTGATATTTATCATATTATCATGAAGTATGCGGTATATATGTGAATATAATATAGCCAGCACGGTCCCCACACAATTGCTAAGAATTAAAGATGACGCCGAGACATGCATTTGTTAGGTGAGAACAAATATACCGTTCTTCTGTGACTATCTTTCGAGTTTATATACACTCGTTTGTTAATCCTATGACATTACTCGAGGCTGCATGGACTCGGCAAAACGACATAACATTATCGTTCAAGTGATAAGAGATTAAAATTCTTCTGTCAGTCGGCAATGTTGTTGAAATAAAACTTAATCATCAATATCTCTTCGAGAATTGATGAAGATGGCAAACTTCCAATACATTTCTCAGCGAGGAAGTGAAACTGGCCAAATGGTATGCATCGGATATAATGGTCAGGAGTAATTTGCGTGAAATCCAACTCATGAAACAGGTTCGAAGATATACAGAAAAAATGAACTAATTTTTTTGTTTTATTTATTTTTTTTTTTTTTCGTGACCTGGAACATTATTTTCTCTTTCTCGAGTTTGATATTCATACAATTTATGAAATTTTCTCGTACGGAATTCTGGGGAATACGAATATATCGGTGAAGAAGTAACTGAACCCAGTGATTTTTGTTATTAATGATTTGCCAATAATACCGAGGATAAATACTGCAGCAGGAATACTTCGATGTTCGATTTTATTTTTTCTCAATCAGAAATTTCGGGGGGATTGTTGATTCTCATGACGGAAAATTATGTCAGGGAATTTTCGCGGTATTTCGAGATTGGCAAGGGTGACAGTGCGTGGATTATCACAAATGTTGAAGCTATGGAAATGGCAGTGTCATTACTGCTGAGACTCAACATCTAATTCAAGTCCCATCGTTTTGCGTCAATTAAAATCTAAGGTAGAGCTCGAATCAGATCTTGGATACATTCAACACTATCTCTAAAAACAATATTGATTCATTGTTGATTATTCAGTGAGCTATTTACGAATTTTTTGAGTAAATAACGAAAAATAGTTGTGAAAATCTGCGAGATCTATAATTTAAGTTTTTAATTATTGGATAATTCTTATTTTCACATTTTCTTTTCTGATGTGGTTCTTCAATGTGATCTCAAGCGACTTACGTCTGTCACGTATGGGAACTCGTGAATTGTTCGTTGTCGTCTTGTTCCACGTATAATTTCACCGTTCATGCATCACATGACGATTGTCATGACCTGAAATACTTATTGCATCAATCGTCCAGCATGTAGTTTTATTTTCATGACGGGATAATCATAAATGACTAGCTCATTATTTCATCCACAGTTTTCTTACGAAAACAGATGAAGGAGTTATAAAAGATGAAGTATGAATACACACATTTGGAAACTCTGTTGGCATAGCTTAGCATTCACAGTGGAAAGAAGTGACAAGCTTTATCCCAAGGCAATAAACAACTTCATTCAGAACTGCTGAGTAACCCGCCGTAACTCGATCTCTCTCCGGGTTTACCCGGAACGAATAAATGTATCTATAATTCCCCTTGATTTTCACGGCCCCCGGGTATGTGGTACCGACGCGTAATACTCTCCTCCAACGCCCTTCTTCCACACTTTATAAACTTTTTTCTTTTATACCTAGTATTCAACCAGTTGCAAATCATTCGAATTATGACCTACCTCACGCAGGTACCTTGTGAAATGTAAAATTAACTTCTTCATAACATATTGAAACGCGTCGATGCGCAAGAAGTATGTATGATATTCTAGTTGTCATACCCCCATTATTCAATTCACATATATTAATTACTTTTACTTCGAAATATTTGAAATTGAATCGAATAGAAAAAAAGAAGACCAGGACTCAATTCAGAATTCTATTTTTCCAAACCATTACAATTTTTCAGCACCTTCCTCTACTTCTCGGATCCTACCTACCTTGTTTGTCTTCTACTACTTTCAATTACCGCCCCACATCTTTGTATTTGCGCGCGCAACCGTGTATTCCAATTCTCCATTTTTCCGCCATTTTTATTCCGCGTTTCACTCTCGTTCCTCATAATCCACGTTTCCAACATGGCGGATCGATTTATTAACACCACTGACGTAAAGCCTCGTGATACCCATTCACAACTGAACCAATATCAGTAATCAGTGGTAATCAGCTGATTATATTGTATATTGTGGGTGTTTAATATAAATGATATTTACATTAACTCGAGATAAGTGTCAATTATTCGGAGAAACATTTGCACAACGCATGATAAATATAAACTTACAAAACCGCAAAACTTCTTTTCTCTCTTTTCAATACTAATTATGCGTATGAAAAGTCACCTATAAGCTTATTGGCTTTAACAACAAATTACTCCATCATTCAGACGATAAATTTCATGGTAAATACATAGTAATAACACTATCTTCATATAATTTGTAGGTTATCTATGAAGATTCTTCTACTACAAACCCAAATGATTTATTATGAGTATCAAAGTCCAATTTCAAATTGTTGCATTGCATTTATTAATTTGTACTTGTACTCTAAAGCCTGTCACATTCGTTAATTTGCATTCACAAAAAAAAAGACGTCAATGGACTGGCAATTGTTAGAAAATAAAAAATTATATGTTCAAATGTAAACTGCGGTGTCAACTCACTATTAATGACACAGTTTCCATCCTTCAATTGCTCACTCACAATGTCTCACTTCTTTTGGCTCATTATTCCCCTGTTCCTCTCCGATATCTTCAGTATTTAATTCGAACCACAAAGTTGATCGAAATACACATTCATTTGCACTTGAATTCCTGATTTTTCATTGTTAATGCACCACTCCTATTTCGACTACCGTTTAAATCTTGTTATATTTAATACCAATTTCATTATCTTAGATGCTTTTGCACTTTCTTGGATTGTAATCGATCGCAACTCTTCTGACGTCTGTCTCATCATTCACATATCCAAAATCTCAGTTTCTCGGAATTTGCCTCGCTTTATATACAGTTTCATCACACGTCAATTAAACACACAATAGCGAAAGTTTTAATAATATTTTATCAATACTCACAGTTTCTCGGGTATGTCTCGTTGATTTCTCTCCTGTATTTCACACCACTCTATTCATGAATACAGAAGTATAGAAATAATGGAAACAAAATTACGATAAGCGGATTCATTGTATGAACACAAAAACGTTATCGCAAAAGCACATACATTCATTAATACTTTTTGTTTTGAACACGTATGCATGAGGTTTACTACGAGTCGATTGAAAACGAATTCAATCACGAATGTAAGAATGTAATAAGGATATCATATTAATTACGGCAATAAAATGAGCACCTTCAAATTCACAAACGACTCAACCCCCACATAAATGTACCCGGGATTAACAATATGGCAATTGAAGTGCCCAAAATTTTCACTGAAAAAGGTTCATCAGGTAAACATTAGACCTCACAAGATATTCTATCCCCTCCAATATAAAACGACATGCATTACCCAAGCACTGTAGTCCATTTCCAAACGTGCCTAGATCACGTAGGAAAATTCTAACAATGTTGCACGCTTCAAAGTTTTCCCAGTTTTAATTTTAATCGAATTCAACACTGATTATTTCGTTAAAGTAAGAGAGAAAAGTGAGTGGAAAATAGATGTGGAAAAATTGTGATGGTAGCTCCTGGTGGCGCTTTGGGTCCTCGTGGGGCCGGAGCAATATCGTGGAGGATCTGGATCCACAGGAGAACTCTACAACTACCGACAGCAAAACACCGGAGCCTGTCTCGTCATATCGAGACTTGTCAAGCAGTTGCTCCAATCATGATGAAGATCCATATGAGTATGATGAAGATATACCAAAAATATCGGATCAGTTAAAGTGCAGTGAACATGTTTACAATGGCCAAGACGACTCGTCACCGCATGAAGAGCAACGGCAAGCGTCATCCGTCTCATCGACTACCGGGGTGACGCCCTGTTGGAGCTGCCATGGCTGTACAAGTGGTGGTTCACCGTTATTCCTTCTTGGTTCACCTGCTGAGGCACCCTACACATGCATCTCTTGTCAGTAAAATGAATAATACAGTCAGATGTACTCTGAATGCTTTGAAAAGAAATAAAAATTACAAGCGCACCAAACATTTCGTGCACATGACTTCATGTTGGCACATATTAATTTATGAAAAATTTATCTGTGCGCCGAGCCCCAGGCTTCTTCTTTATCAATTACTGCCTGCGATTTGAATTATCTCAATATTTTACATCAATTTTATAGCTTTTGAAAACCGTGCTTTGATTATTTTCTCGCGCCGTTCCTATTCGAAATCCAGCTTGGTTTAAATGTTTTCATATTATTTAGTCGATGCAATTACTTTTATGTGATTCATGTATATGTGTTTACATTTTTTTTTTCATTCATATCACAATCAACTGAATTTTATGAGGCCCGAACAATAATATTTCATTTTGCTCATCACACGGGGTATTGAATTAATCGACTGCATCCCTGTGTTGCGCTCTAATCAACATCACACAAGCATGGAGCCATCAGTTATTAACGGAGCGTGAATAAATTATCTTCATGCGTATGTAGACTTTCCCCCTCACACACATGCGACGAGAAATTGATTTCATGATGCGACTAAATTTCCATATACGACCATCAAATGTTAATAATGTGTAATTTTTTTTTTGTGCGAACGTGGTTCGGGCGAGTGGGATTGCGGCGACTGCGCCATACTGCACATCCTCCGAACGCGACAGACACGATCGATGAAGTGTGGAAAGATGCAATTGAATCTCATCAGCAAGAACACATACTTTTTTGTGTGTTGAGTTTACGAAATTACCGCAGATATAACAAAAAAACCATTCATTCACAAAACGAGTTAACGGGTTAATGGTTTTGTATACTAACAATATATTTTGAATATCTGTAAGAGTTGTCAGTCTGCATTTTTACTGTTGCAAAACTCTTAACCCGTGTGTATCTATAAATAGGTAGGGGATAAAGGTTAGAGTGTTATGAGGAGTGAATCTTGTCAAGAACGCTAGTTATATTGACAGTAAGACGTGATATTGTAGATGTCCAGGACAGTTCACGTAATAATCTCTTCGTATCAGGTATATTATTGTGAAGATAAGGAAAGAGCATTGTAACAAATCTTGGATGTTTTTCAATAGAAATTTCTATTATTTATCAATGAGTCGATTCAAATGATTTTACGGTAGTGCCTCTTTGCGTTCAATGGTTTGGTTTTGTTTTTTTTTCTGTCTTTCTGTTCAAATGATAGTTATGATAAAGTGCACTACACAATTTGTCTTTTTTTTCGTAATCTTCTTTCAAACTGATCCCTTTCTCAATAATGAAGATGCTTGTTGTTTCGATGTTGCAGTTTTATGTAGTAATCGAGTGAGCCAAATGACCAAAACCTATAATGATATAGAAGCAGTGACAAGGCTTCTGGAGGAGGTAAATAAATCATTCCATGTATTAATTGTAACATATAAATGAAAATCGATTATCATACTAAATAAACAGTCTTATTCACCTACAGAAAGAAAAAGATTTGGAGTTAACAGCACGTATTGGTAAAGAACTCCTGACGCACAATCAAAAACTAGAGACAAGTGTCAATGCCTTGGAGGCCGAATTAAAATCAGCAAATGAAAAAATAACACAATTGAGTCATGAATTGATAAAAAAAACTGAACTAATTCAAATATTAACAAACGATGTGGACGAATCGGGCTCGGATACCAGTACACCAACTGGATTACGTAGTATCAATCTTGATATTATGCAAAGGCGAATATTAACATTAGAGGATGAAAATAAACAATTAAAATCGGAATTCACTCAGCTCGTTCATGAGACAGACGACTGTGAGGCACAAGAGGCGCGTTTAGTTAAAGACATCGCAAGTCAGCTGGCAAACGCCAATATGGAAGTCGACGGTATTGCTGAAGAGTTGGGGCGACAGAAAGAAGAGAATCGGTTGCAGCACGAACAAATCACTAGTTTATCAGCTAAACTCGCCGAAACTGAATTACGATTAGCACAATTGATTGCCGAACACGATGATATCAGCTCAACGCTTATTATTACACGTGACAACCAGAATACATTGGCTGCTGAGCTTGCTGATTTCAAAGATAAGTATGCTGAAGTTGTGAATCTTCTAGCGGAAACGCAAGAACAATTGAGGAAACAAAGAAAAAGCCGAATGCCTACAGTGAGAGGTGGTTCACTCTTCCCGTCTATGGGTGCTGTCCCACAACCCGATTCAATTGCATCAGAACTCGAGTCATCGCTATATTCCGAGCTCAGTCTCGACTCCGGCATTATTAGTGATCGCATCCCAACGTACAAGAAGGTATTTGAAACAGTTCGAAGTGTTTCAAGAGTGTCATATGGAGGTGTGGATGCCAATCAATTCCCAAGAATAGGTTCTATGACAACATCAACATTATCAGCATCCGGTACCGGACCACGAATGAGTTGCGGACTTATGAGACCGTACATAACATCAGGATTCCCAAGTTTAGACTCAACTGGTCAAAGTGATAGCGAAGGTTCTTTGTTAACCGATTCGGAAGATTATCCTGGACCTCATCCAACTGGTGTTCCGGGTGCACCAGGGGCCGCCGATCTCGAGGCAGCGCTGCGTCGGCTTACTCCAGCTGAAGTTATTTCGAGGCGAGCGTGTCTCAGCACTGGCACCGGTTACAATTTCGATTATGATGGTGGTATTGTTCATTCACCGCCAACACTCTTGCCATTCGGTTGTCGGACGCCCGACAGTATAATGTCAACGGGTAGTTATGGTAATTTAAGCGGATTCAGTGGAAACTCATCAGGCTGGCGAATTCCAGAAAAATTACAAATCATCAAACCAATAGAAGGCTCGCAGACCCTCCATCATTGGTCACAATTGGCGACCCCAACTCTTGGTGGATTATTGGAAGATCGTCCAGGTGTTAAAACCCGTGGTGGTCGTGGCTTGGAAGATCTTGGATTGGAAACTTTTACTTTGGCAGACTTAGAAGAAGATGAAGAATATGCAAATCCCGGAAAATTATTTCAGGACACGGGTTCGGTCTATACATTTACTAATAGTACAGTTTTACACCCAGAAGATCCAATGAATGTTACGTCGAGTGTGATAAACAGTCGCGTTGCCACTGCGCCAAGCAGTGCGATGAATTCGGGTTTTAACACACCGAGAACATTATCAAGACGCAATTCCACGTCAACATTTTCGACAACTTTCGGTCTCGCCAAAATGCTCAATGAGAGAGGAATCAAAGCTGTCACACCGTCATGCGTTACGACACCAAGTGGTGAGCGAAATTTTACACCAACGGCGACACCTTATAACAGCCCCGATGGATCCCCACCTGTTTCTCGTGGAACATCGCCAATACCATACAGTAGTCCTCGGTCTTTTGGATTGTTCAGCAGCGGCGCTGAGCTACTGAAACGAACATTTGGCAGTGATCCTGTTGCAACACCACCACCACCACCACCAGTACAGCCAAAAAGAAAACGAAAACCAGCGCTGTCTAGGTCCGATAAGAAAGCCTTAACGGGAATTCGACTGGTGGAAAAATTAGAACGTATTGGAATAGATACAATTATGGCAACTACTGCAAGTTCATCAATTTCACCGTTGGCACTTCAGGGCGCATTGTGTACTCGTAGATCGGTCGAGAGTCCCATGGCACAATTGACGTTTCTTAAAGGCTCAATGTCCACAGAGAAACTCGGTTCATCAGCGTCATCGATTATATCCTCATCAAGCAGCAGCGATTCTCTAACGAGTTTGAAAACTAAATCAAGACAAGATGATAAAGACGATTCGGATCAGTCTGTAAGATCAGTACCGTGGGGCATGAATTCTCGCGACAATAGAGCGTCACGACAGAGGCGTAATGGGGCTGGTACTACTAGACCTGATCTGGGACAAGTAAAACCAGCAGCAGTACCGCCGGCTACCAAGGAATCTGCGACGCAGTCAGCGTTGGGTACCATCAGCTCACTACTATTTGGTCGTAAAGGCGGACTCCTGTAAAAAACGAAAACATTATTCAATGCGAATAGTGGTTCATTAAGCCTGAAGGACGTACTTCATTTGCTTCACAGCAGGTGAAGTTAATTGGATTTTTTATTTTCAATCGAGAACTTATATTTGTAAATACAGTAATGACACGCGAGTTGTTTATATGCATCGACGAGTCCAATGTGGCCCACAAGTGCAACCTGTAATATTCACGTTGCTTTTTCTCCATTTGTTATTATGCAGAAGAGAATACTATTTTTTTCATATACTTTGTGCGTGGCTGAATCGGCCATTTCATTCTACTCGCAGGCAACACTAGTCAATGAATTGCAAATACCGCGATAGAATGAAGAGTAACCGAATAGGCATCAGATATGGAATTGCATTCAAAATATGTGAGAGAGGCCTCGCATTATATATGCGACTCGTTGAGGGTTGCAATGCATGTTCAAGATAAAAAGTGCGTGTATGTAGATAGATAAAACGTGTGAGATTGAGGGTTAATAGAGGGTTTATCCTGCGGTGGCGATTTTTTTCCATTTTTCCCCCCTTAAACTTTTGTTATTATCTAAAGGTCGAAAATCAAATGAAATCATCCACGCTTATTGGTGAATATTATCATGATACGATACTCGTTTCTTTTGTAATGATGTTTCAACAACCGTTATACAATCGTCGCTACTGTCGGTCCTTGCATTTCGAGGACGGAGCATCTAGCATGTATTTATATTATTTTTTTTCCTTTTTTATTTTGATATACATGGAACATTAATTTCATACAAATTTTTGTCATATAGCTTAAAAAGTCGCTACCCTTGGATCAGTGTATAGAAAAACAAAAGTCCTGGATGGGTGCTTATTACTCGACGCAACTTTGTATATAGTCATATAAATTAATCTATTACATTGCATTATTTAACGATAAAGGGGTTTTTCTTAGCATCTCCCAAATCATCTTTTTCTCAATAATATTGTCTCGTATCTGAAAAAAAGAACGTGTGTCTTTCATTCAAATTTGCTCTGTCACAAGGCCTAAATTAGCAGATTAATTAAGTTATTTTATATAAATAGAATTTATGATGAAGACACGAAGGCTAGTAAAAAAAAAAAAGAAGTTTGTGGGTGCTTTCATTTGACTCGAAGAAGTATACGAAGAGAAAGATGGATTTAATTTAAGTTAGATACACAGTGATGAAACGAAAACCGTAATAAAATAAATTTGTTGCAATAGGTACTTGTTTCCAATCATAGAATTGTTCAGGAATTTAAAAAAAGGACAGTACACGTAATAAATAAATGCAGTTGTATCGAAAAAACAAACTGAAGATTGCATATCTTCAGTCACTACACGTGATGGATTTTGATGGCCAGCGCCAAACTAATATCTTTAACATAAACAAAGAAGAGCAGAATTGTCTTCAATTGTATGCACACACACCGTTTTAATTTGACATGTTGAATAATAGAACGTGCGACTATTCGATGAATGAGTACGAAATTTCTGACAATTGAATAATATATAGCGGGGTTCCATACTATGAAGTTTGAAAAAATCAGATTTTTCAATAAGTTATACATTCTGTTAATACCATCCTTTGAGAATATATTTCCATCATTCTACATTCCCAATTTCGTTATGGTGTTTGAAAAATTGTCGGAATTATACCGCCAAACACTCGGGAGATCAGCTCTATTGGGTTCTGCTAGTTGAATTTTCAATTTAGTTATGTGCAACCAGATCAAATGCCTGAAAATAAAGTCGAATCGTTGAAAATGTATTTTCATTCATAAAGTAATATTTGATTAACAATGAAGAAGTTTCACTGCAAATTCGTGTGATGGTCAAACGCACCGAAATTAGTTATCATGAAAAAGATGGAAATTTCAGTCGGATCTCACATATTCGAATTCATAATTGTTACCTATATGGATAAACATGTACCGTGGATTGTGTCTTGATGAAATGGCGTTGGAAGAAACGTCTGTCACGGCCGAATTTCTCCACACGTTTCAAAAGCATAAAATTATCTCATCTTATAACCCTTTCATAGTAGTATGTAACGCCTTGAACAAGAATACAAAATGCGGTCAGGGAATACGTTGTAATATCATTCTGTCTGCCTTAACCGGAATACATTTATTATTATCAACGATTCGAGCAATGAGTCAACGTCTGATATTCCAGTTCCTTTAGTTTGGTCATTGACTCCTTCAATACCTTGCGACCATTCATTAATTTTATTGAACGTGGCAGATCAATGTATTAGTGCTGTAATGAGTGCCACATGCACTGTTATCGAACAACTGTTACAAGTATTTGAATGCTTCGTACAGCAAATCCAGCATGCAAAGTGTACAATAAATATATTTAAATATTTAACAAATTCTTTTTGTGTCTAATTTATTTCAAAATTATATAAGCGACAAATAGGAATCAAATATAAAAACATTCAAGGATCACTTTCCCATTCGGGCCATTGCTGAATTTGCTGGTATAATTTTTCTCCAGGACTTGCGGTACGCGTCACCTGATTTGCGCCGATAACTTTTACATTAGGTCGTAGCATTCCCAACTCTATTCCGCAAGTGATCAATTTGTGGGCAGCAATCATCATTTCCTCTGAAGCATTTGTTCCTGAATAATTTTCAATTTTGGATCATTCGTTGAGTTTTATTAACAACATTCATAACTAATTCATGATTGCAAACCTTGGTATGATCCAATAAATGCTATTCCTATTGACTTTTTATTCCAACCGTATGTATGAGCTCCTTCTTCAGACCAACCAACTCCTTCGTAGATGTTACCATCACCGCCAACGAAAAATCTGAAGAACCCAAAAAATAAATGGCACAAAGTTTGATTCAGTCAAAGTAGCATTCCACTTAATTGATTATTCAAATTATTGAATGTTATCTGACGAAAAAATAATATAGGAGACTCACGAGAAGCCCACATCGCCCCATTTGAATTCATCCATGTGATAATTTTGGATATTTCGAACGCGGCTGGCGCATACAGAGATTGACTTACACTCTGGCGTAACTGTATGATGGATTATTATATAAAGTAGAGGATTTATGAGGTAATTGTGTGCTGTCGATTCTCTGGCTGACCATTGAGCTCTTGATTTTATCGTTGGACAAAAATTCTGGACATCACCTTTAAAGAAACATTAATTTACTAATAAGCTGTTCACTTGTATCGAATTTATTTGAATTATTATATGTAATGCATACTTGAATTAATGATTAATATCCCATGCAGGAAGAAAAGTATACATATTCTGGACATACTGATTGGCGTTTCACACTGTGCAATGATTCAATGTGTAAATTACTAATGAAGCATACTCGAAACTTGACCTAAGATAATGGGTGGCGGAGGGCAGGAGTTCACACAAAACCAAAAGAAAAATGAATGATTTGATATTGCAAGCGATAAATAAATTGTATAAGGGATATTCATCCATTCGACTTTAGTTCTATATAAAACATATCACATTACATGGAAGTATAATTAAATTCAACTACAGTTGAAACATGAACGTAGAACGGGAATATGGATTTATTCATCAGTATACAACTTATTGATGATGTTATAGACTCGAGTGGAAGTAGAGTAATTGCACATGTCGATTTTCACGCAGTTGAGTCGGATCTACCAGGGAATGTATGTAATCTGGTATCTATGGCATAAATAAGTATATGTCCAAATTGCTATCCCACAAAAGATCCGCATTTACAAGAATGTATAAGGAGGAATAAAGTAGAAAAACGACCAGACACAAATAACAATATCCTCTCAACTTTATATTATTGATATGAAGTTGTTTTAGAATCAAGACATATTTTTCCACGAGAAGGAATCGTGTATAAACGACTGCATGATAGAAGCCAATGAAGAGATTCATTGTTGTAATGGATTGCGTACAAAGTCCCAATCTTGCAAGTAATGAAACAACTTCCTCGCACGCATACAAACATTTTTCATTGGCAATGCGACGTTGGAAACTTCCCGGGCCGTAGAATCGTAAAGTGATGAGGACCTATCAAAATGATAAGTAGAGTTCATGAATAAAAATTGGTTCATCAATATTAATTTCTTCAATCTACTGCAGCCTTGTAGGAATATGTGATATCCTCCTTTCTTCTGCGATCATGGGTCCAATACGGTCACACACAACCATCGCACAATTTTTTTAGGAACTCTTGATTGAAGAAAGAAATTGATTTGCTTAGGAAGAACCGAATATATATGACAATTACTACGGATATAAAATATATTCATTGATACCGATATTCTGATTGAAATTGTTGATCATTCCATGTCTCGAAAGGGTCCATTCGATCTCCTACTAGATCATTCGCGTATTCATTATGCTATTGTCTTTCTTCTGCGTTAGCGTTGACGATAACTTATGCTGCTGCATCAGCACCAATACCTGCTGCAATATGGAACATTTTTCACCGAAATGCTATTGAAAATTAATACTAAAATTAATAATAAAAACATGATACATTATACGAAAGTTCATTTAAAGCAGTTAGATTAGTATAGAAGAAGTAAAATAAAAAATTAATTACTAATTTGCGTGTATACGATGTGAATAACTTCCAAACATAATCATTTAGTACCACTTTGAAGTTTCCCCCGCTGTCAGACGTTCTCAAATTCATCGATAAATTCCTCGTACTGCACTATCTAGCAGGAACAAAATAACAAGGTTTTTGAGGCTTTTGCAGCGCACCGAATCGCTCCCCAAGTCGAACTTTTGACAGCTGACGTATTATACATACCCATCTGAGTTCTAGAGTTGCACAAATAATTATTAGAATGTAGTAGCAGAGATGAGTAGAGATGAGTAGTCTACTCATCTCTGGTAGTAGTGAAGCTTGTCGGGATGATACAATCTGATTTTATAATTTTCCTACACCAAATACCAGTTTCATTCAAATTGAAAATAAGTTTGGTGAAGAAGAATCAATAGACCGATGGTTAGCATGGATAAAAATACTAAAAAATGAGAAAAGAATCACTAAGTACATGCGTGTATGCTCACTGCTCATTACAAAAAAGCTTTATAAAATCTTATTTTAATCGTTATTTTGTTATCTATATGAATAGGAAGAATTTAGATGTTAGTATAACAGAGGTGTCCATATCTACGATGAGAGTGGACAGCCGGAGGGCCTGCGTATTTTGAGTGTGGGGTTTTATATATCGGCGATTATAAGGGTCTGTACGTAGGTATCTCAAAAATAAGTATATGTAATGGACACATGGCTCTAATACACCAATGCGCTCAGAACTTGAACATAACTGTTGTACATTTATATTTAAAGGACTATGCTGCCGCGACGACATAGCTTTTGTTTCTCAATCTGACGACCTGTGTTCGATTTTCCGAACAATAAATTATTTTTTTCGCATAATTTTCGGCGTGAAATAAATCAAATATTAACACATGTCAAGTGATAATATATTTTCAAACGCAAGAATATCTTTCACATAGTTTTTTATTCATTTATACCAGAAAGTGTGTTTTCGTTACATAGAATTGATGCAGTCACAGAGAACACAGATATTCGTTCACAAATGAAACATCTTACATTAAAATTTGTATCAGGTGAAGAATGTGGAATTGCTCTACAAAGAAAACAAATCTTGCAATCATAATTGTACAAAAGTGATTCATAATGGGTTAAAAACAGTCAAAAATCCTGAAAAATGATTAAACTATATGCATATGAACAAAAATATATAACGACAGAATAATCTATTGCATACGAATAATTAAATAAAAAACCTCCACATACTTCATTTGTGAACGTATATTTTTAAAAATACATACTTTTAAGCATTGTGGAACGAAAATTCTGAAAGTGCAAGACAGTCTTTATGGTGCTAAATCATTAATTCAGTTACGTTCATGCATGGTCTTATTAGCGAGTTACATAATGGACTCGAAAATGGATGAGAATCGTGGGTAAATAAACTGTTGAACGAACACGTACCAGACTGATGAATATCAACAAATCATCTACTCATAATTTATATTTGATCTCGGATGAATGTTGTAAGTTGATGTATATGTTCGTCGCGAAATAAATTCAAACAATGTGATAGCGGGTAAGAATTGATTCACCTGACATTTGAAATGGCCTATGTTATTGATATTTGATCATTAGTTGTACTTTAACGGTTCTACATGACCGAATAGACTTGGAAAAACTGGTGAGACAATTTTTCAGCATACATTTTTCTATAAACAAATTAAGGTGAACAAATTGAAGGCATAAAGCAAATTCATTCAATGAAAATCAATCTTGTGTTGTTGAATTAACTACTGAGCATAATGTGTACCTCATGTCAAAACATTTAAAGATATTGCAATATAAGTTGAAAGTGATTTTCCAACTCCAAAGTTTCAATACCATTAAAAAGGTATCTTGAGTAGTAACCGTATTTGTCACGAGGCAAAGCCATGCCCCCCCCCCCCTGCCGATAGCATTCGGTAACACTAATTTTCAGCAATTCATCATGATTTTCTGGGCTAATAGTCATCTGGCCGAAAAAAACATTTCTGAACCTACGTTACATGGGAATTCACATTTCTGGACCGTAAGCGCGCGGAATGACAGAAAATGAAACAAAAATATTGTTGAACATATGCTATCGGAATTGGAATATAGTAGATACGGAGATGAGAATGGATATGAATATCATTGCAGCGATGTATGAATATAGACTGACACAACTTGGTATTGACGAAAAGTACGATTTCTGGGAGTGCGTATTCGAACTAGTGTATACTTACATCAATTTGTTGAAATGCAGCACTAACTCTGAAACAAATGCGACATGACATGTCCAATTGCGTCGATTACTGAATAATATATTTGTTTCTTGATCTTGATTAATATTTAGTAATAATCCAATTGCCATGCAACAGTTATTAGTATTATCCAGTTATTGGTCTCATTACACATTTCAATTCAACTATTATTATATGCTGAAATTCAATATTTTCCTACACTCTTCATATAGCTTTCAATGAATAATTCCATGGGAATGATGCGAAAAATTAGTTCACTATTATTTCTCTTGTTAAATGTGAATATTATATTGGATTGAAATCAATCACTATACTTGTTTGTCCAAGTTCAACAATTTTGCCTTGTTAAAGCACAAAAGCAGTTCGAATTCCCAGAATCCTCCTACGATAACGCTAATTTCCTCTCAAGTCACTGCATTATTGACTGCCCCTGTTGTCGTGCCACTAGTTCGAATGTCATGCCCAGAAATTGTACTTTTCGTCAATACCAAGTTGTGTCAATTCATGTTCATACATCGCTCCGATAAATAATATTCATATTCATTCACATCTCTCTAACTGCTATATTCCGATTCCAATAGCATATGTTCAACAATATTTTTGTTTCATTACAAGCTACACGCTCAATTTATTATTTCCACTACATCTGTAAGCGCGTTTCCTGTCATCCCGCTCGCTTACAGTCCAGAAATGTGGATCCCCATGTAATGTAGGTACAGATGACTCCAAGCCATTCTCTGCAAAAAATGTAAAACGATGTAAACATGGTACTATATGAACGGTGATATCGCCCTATAGACTATTACGGTTGCTAATGTACATCATGTGACAATCGACCACATTTTCAGTGATCAGTATGAAATACACCGAAAAATAATACATATATATATATTATACATTTTTCAAGTTATCACTGCCCGATATATGCTTTCATATGCGAACTAGTGATTCGTTTTGCATGTATTGCCAATGAATACGTTATGCATGCAAATGAATCGACGAACAATCCATACGAGTATTCTCTTTCTGGGATAAATTTCGTTTTCTTCATTCATATATCAAAATATGAAGGAAAGTTATCTATTTATACTTAGGTTATTTACGCGACCATATTTCACCTGTGCAAATTTAGCACCTCATCTAATGAATTCCGAGATGATAATGACCTTATTTGATAGGTTTCCGTTAGGTCCGTTAAGGTCCATAAAATTTTTTGTTAGGTCCCCTATTGGTTTTTTTTTTAAATAATTTTTTCAATTTGCCTTGAAAAAAGTTCACATTTTAGCACCTCATTCATCGTCAAATATTGTTTTTTATCATTTTTTTATTTGTTATCGTTAGTTCTGTATTGGTCCATCATTTTTATTGCAATATTATTTGTTTTCAATGTTTTATTATAAATTATAGATTAATTGGGGCCCGCGCATGCGCACATCACGCTTACTTCCAGCATGGCGCTAAAATGAGGTGCTAAAATGTGAATTTTGTTCAAGGAAAATTAAAAAAATTATTAAAAAAAAAAAACAATGGGGGACCTAACAAAAAATTTTATGGACCTTAACGGACCTAACGGAGACCTATCGATTAAGGTCATCATAATCTCGGAATTTATTAGAGGAGGTGCTAAATATGCATAGGTCCATATTTCGCTGTCGAGTAGGTTAGATTACATTACCAACATAAGATAATTGGCGCTAACGCTTGGAGAATTCGAATATTTTTCGAAGTTGGCATTAACTAGAAACCTAGTCGTCTAACCTTTATTGATTTCCAACACGTAATTTGAATTATTTATCAATTAAATTGATTCACATGAGTGATTTAAAACGTCCTTTTTTAATCAAATTTTATTCTAATGATGCTGGCATATTCATTTTGAGGTTTTTATATGATTTGGAGAATATGAATATGGTCGCTCAACTGCTAGACCAATTCCTACCATACATTTCCTACTTGGTGGCAAGTTGGTGCCTGGTAGGAAAGTAAACTATATGAATACATGTATGTAATGTGTCAAGATTCTGTGTGCAAGCCGAGATATATATATATATATATATTGATATGTAGATGTTCCATATTGAATGTTCGAGCATGACAGGAGGTATGTATAAGTGGCGTCAGTTACTTGGAATGTAAAATCTAATGATAAAAACATTCACAATGACCAGTATTGTGATCAGTACGACAAATAACATTAATGGAGGAGAAGTGATGATATGGTTTACAAACTGATCCTGAAGACATGCAAGAGTTCGCCAATGCAGATCAAAGTCTAAACGGTGTTTGCGTTTCCAATTCAGTTATAAGGATATATCTCTGTCACTAATTTGCGTTATTTAGAATGTCGACTCAATTCCGGTTAGTTGAAGCTTGCTTTTCTCGTATGAAAGTATATAAGTATGTTATCATCATTCACATTTATATGGTTTCTTATCCCTCCAGATTGTACTTCGTTACTTATAATGTTGCCACTAAGTACCCAGAACATAGTCCCCATCAGATGTTGGACATCCAGAATAGAGATATGGGACTATTGCCCGATTTTTATATCATCGGGTATTATGTTTATTTATAATGTATACACTTTATGATGATAGTGCTCCGATTTGCTTGAGTCTAATTGAAGTCTGCAGCTTACAGGAGGTTAAATCGCAACCACAGAATATGGTATTAGACATGCTTTTCGAGGATCCGTGGACTAAAAGCTTCAAAGAACTCCTCAAAGAGTATGATTACGTAAAGATACGTACTCAACGACTCCAAGGATTAGTATTAAATGTCTTCAGTTTGAGAAAACATGTGACGCACCTGAGGATGATCGAGGCGAGATATACCAAGACAGGTCTTGGTGGGATGTGGGTAAGATAAACATTGGATAAAGTATGTTACTATAAAACAAATGAATTGATCGACATGTGTCTTTTCAGGGTAATAAAGGTGCAGTTAGTGTTCGATTCAATATCTATGGTGTGAGTGTTTGCATTGTGAATACACATTTAACCCCACATGATCATCTGTTGCAAGACAGAATAGCGGATTACAATACAATTCTCAGGGAGCACACGTTTGAAGTACCTGAAACCCGACATATCTTATACCATGAGTTAGTTTTTGTTTTTTTTTATCTATCAATGCATTTTATCCATATATGATGATTGATTATTCTCATGTTTGTGAAATGCTTCAATTTTCAGCTATATATTTTGGATTGGTGATCTCAATTTTCGACTCAATGAAGATGAGGATTTAAATGCTAACACTATAGATTCACTTGTTAAACAAAAAGAATTGAATACTTTGTTGGCACGTGATCAATTAAGACTGGTAATGACGAGTGGTGAAGCATTCGGAGAGCTAATTGAAAATCCAGTTACATTTCCACCAACCTATAAATTTGAATTTTCATCTCAGAAATACGATCTCAAGTAATAAAGAATCGATCGTTGAGTATTGTAGTATTGAATTCCCATGATACAACATAAGCTTTTAGTAAAATGAGTTCGTAATTAAATTAAACACCGATTTTAGACGACGGCCTTCTTGGACTGATCGAATTTTATACAAAGTAAACGAGGACGTTTATGAAGATGTAAAGTTGAAGCTCAAGCAATGCAGCTACAATAGTCATCCTAGTTATGTGGAATCGGACCATAAACCTGTTACTGCGGAATTTGAAGTTACGGTGAGGCATAATTATTCGGCAATGATGAGAATAATTGAAAATTAAGTAGTAAAACTAACCAGATACATTTTTGTTTTATAGATGAGACCATATGTAAAGGATCATGATGTAAATTTTCAACCAGTGACTGGATGGTTTATTGACGAAGAGAACTCAGTTTCGTATACGCTTTCAGGAGATTTCAAACCATCTAGTGGCGATTGGGTTGGCCTCTTCGCTGACGGGTTCTCCAGTCTCGATGAATATTTAGTTTATGAGTATGTCAATCGAGGTAGGGGCAATTCCATTCAAAAAAATATGACGTATGCATTATTTCACAATAAAAATATTAAACTCGCAGTTTATTTGTTTATTTCTAGGAAAGACAACAGCTACGTCAACAGATTTACAACCAATTACTGACCGTATCTTTTTCAGTGACAATGCATTACGGTCACCGGGAATGTATCGTCTCGTATACATTGCTCAACGCGGTGACATTGTCAGTATTCTGGGTGTTAGTCCGGCTTTTCCAGGGCATCGAAGGCTCAACGATGATATTCGAAGCGTTCACTAAGGCTTTGAATATCAAAATATAGTATTAGTATTGGGAGACTCATGTACTACTACTTGATCGATATGCCTTCTAAACGAGCGTGTTCAACTGCTCCATGCGGACTTTACATAGAGCTTATCTCCAGAAAAAAAAAAAATTGAATCACTGGTTTATATTTTTCCTTAAATGTGAGCTTTATAACTTGGTACCTGTCATTTGAGCCCCTGCGTTCAATATTCCTTCGGTCGCTTATTTACAAGAAGAGGAAAATAGATCGTTGAACATTTCCATTATATCGATACCTCAGTGCTAATTCGTCGTAAAATCAAATACTTATAGTATTTTCTATTTTCATTCTAAATATTTTTCAAGTGAAACACAATAGGCCGTAACCCACACAAAAATATGATTACAAAAGCTTCTGCTTCGTCTCCGGAACAATTATTTGTATGTGGTATATTAATACTTGGGTATCGATATATGAATGGTGAATTCCATTTTCATTATATTTTAATAGATTGTATGACTAGGAAAAGCATTATAATCAAAGACGGAATTTTACTTACAATTAGAATTAATTTTAAATGGGGATCATTGTGAAATGAATAAAGAAGAAAATATTACATTTTGTATTTAGTTTCCTCAATTAATTGGACGTTCGAATGGAGGATGAAAAATTGCCCTTCGTCTATCGATAAATTAATGGAAAATGAAGAATTCAAATACTGATGAGGAAAATTATATGTTGTAAATATTGGAATTTCACAATTATGTAATCATATTATCCTGCGATTAGGTGCAGCACTGACATTGAGTACAGTAAGTAAACTACGTTCCATACTCGTTGTTTCAGGCTCGTGACAATCAATGCCACGAATTCGATTAATCTGATTCCAAACTAGTTGTCTGATGGATTTACGTAGGACGAAAATACTAAAAATAAAGATACCTTGAAGTGCATTAACGAAATCAAATGCTGACCATGTAAGTGGAGCGCCACCAGCCGCCCAAGATATCACTTCCATTGCCCAATTCATTCCCATAATAAAGAAAAGGCCGAGACAAACAAGAAATAAACGTTTCAATCCACTTAAAGTTCGACGATCCTGACGATTTGATGCTCTGTCTTCGCGCAAACGTTGAAGATCAAGTGCTTGCTGATGACGATTTATTGCCGCTGCTGTTATCGCAAATAACACGATGTTAGCTATCACTAAAAGTCCCACTGGGACATAGAAGTACGGCATCGCTTTCACATCAGCTGAGAAATTGCATCAATGAATTATTATCTCATCAAGATTATTGAATTTAGAAAAAAACAACTCACATTCAAACCAGCAACTTTGCGAAGCAAAATTTGGTTTCACATACGTCGAAGGTATCGTTGGATTGAGATCGTCTATCATTGAGATAATAATGAGGGCTGCGGATGGTATCCAAGCCCACAAAGAATAATAAAAAAAAAGTCTATCAGGATTGGCTGATACAGAATTCCTGGTGTTAATGTATCTATGCACTAGAAGATATGTCTCGATACACATGACATTCAACCAGAAGAAACAGGCGACAAATGAGAATTGAATAATAAACGCTGGGAATTAAGAATTTAGAAATTAACAATTTTATAATTAAAATTGAAGATAAGCTACAAGTATTGAGTATGATGTATACAGACCTATCGAAACGCAGAATTGGTGACTGAGATGTGCGCTGGTTAATTGGGCAATGGCCAATGTTGTGAATGCAACTGTGAGGCATCCACAATAATGACACAAGGCCTTACCATGCACATCCATGAGTTTTGGTGTGATGCAATATGCCACGATTGTGAGGACCAAAAAGGGCACTGATATTAGAAGACCGCAGGCATAGAAAGTCAAACGGAAGTCGGCTATTAGTATATGATCTGTTGAGAGAGGCCTCAATTAATTGAATTGATAACCTGTATTTGTCTGAATCAGAGAAATAGTCAAAATATCTGTTTATTTTCGTTGCATCACTATTCTAGGTGAATCGATTTTACCTTTATGGAAACATACTAGAACTCGCAAACCTCGTCCGGGCACAATCTCCATGCAGTAATCAATTCCCGGAGTAAGCATTGACGGCACATGATTTGCACCAAATATGGAACCATTGGGCAGTAAAAAATACTCATCGTCACTAGATATTTCAGGCTCCAGTATATATCTCCTGAATACAGGTATAATATTCCGTGACAAATAATGACTAACATTGAAAAATAGTGAAAATTGTATCTTGAATTGATATCAATACTTTCCATAAACGAAAAGGAAAGAAGATGAGAGGGAAAAACAGAGACATTTGATAAGTTTTTATTTTTCACCTTTGATATTCACACGGATCGCCAATTAATGCAACGAATAAATCTTCATGGTGACCTATTGCGTTCACACCACTTGCATTAAAATCACTGAAGTATGGTGAAAATGTGTTGTCAGTTGGCGAATTGGTCAGCATACATTTGCCTATCCCATTCTCATCTTTTGTCATATATTCAGCAACATGACAACATTTCCCCACTCTCGGTAAATTCTGATACATATCCGGTATTTTCGAGTCATTCTGAGAGCCACATAAAACGGTAATAGATAAATAGATGAAAAAACGACATATGATAGTGCAAATAAGGTTTGGAACAATATTTAATATAACATTCCGATTGGACTATTTGTTATCGAGGCTTTCTGTTATCGTAGTAATCGGCCATACAATGCGCCGACGGAATTTCTACTCGGTTCGACTTTATCTAGATATGAACTCGATACATGTATATATCGCCGCGCAATAGATCATCCAAAAATAATTCTACCGCCAGCGGAAAGAGTTTCAAATATTTTGTGAAAACATGTAAATTAAATGTTACAATATTGCTATTTCATTTCGCACACGCGATGCTGAAAAAGAGTACACTTACTATGGCTATTGATATTATTGTTGGTTGATGGGTTGAAGCTGTAACTACTGAAGGTATATTCATCAATATACAGAACATCAGATAAAAAAAAATTGGCCATTCGACTCTCTCGTTCGAAAAATATTTAATATCACTGTCCGAATGCAGATATGATGGAGTACTTTTTCCATACACAACGCTGATATTCCCTCGTTGTAATCTCGCCATCAATCACTGCTATATGATTATATCGTTATTGCACTATCCTCTTGTGACTTTCATTGTGTGCTGAATAATAATGGTGATAATTATAAATAGGGATGCTACTCACCCGATAATTTTTAATATTATTTTTACGATGAAAATTCACTCTTATTTCTTTATTATCAGGAAAATCCATATGGAGCGGGATGGAAGGGAAGAAATATACGCCGGGATTTCACACATGTGGTTGCAGATGAATCAACTAACAACTATCACCAACGACACCCAAGAATGAACAGCATAGCAGTCGTGCTTCAAGATTATTGCTGCGGAACATCAGGTTCGGGACCGCATAAACGTAGGTATATATAAAGAAAGAGTGGGAATAAGTTAAATGTGTATGGCTAGATTGGTCATTTAGCGTGCAGTGACCGTATTGAGAACGTTGCGCCCAGAATGGAACATTCATTCATGATATATCTATATTGTATATATTAAAATGGTTTATCTTTAATTCCGACATTCTGGTTAACTCGCGTATTTGTTCCATTTCCAGACCATCGACGCATTGCTCTGGAATGATCAACGTCATTACCAGCATAGGAAAACATTGAGTTGATAATGAAGTCCGATGTGCGAGTAATCGATGGAACTTATGAAAAACAAATAAAAATTCACTATTATCTTTCCTTGCTCCCTAATAGCGAAAATTTAATAGTAATGTACGTATCAACATAATCAATATATGAGGGACATATATGATTATAGAGGAGTTTACGTAGAAACATGTACAATAATTGGTTTTAATCATCATTTTTATTGGACAATAATTATGGAAAAGCACAAAAAGGATTGATATTGATAGTGAATTATTATCGACACGATATTTCATGTGATGTAATATTTTTTTTAATAGAAATTTTGACCGTTATGAATATGAAATTTTTGAATAATTGAAACTGTAATTCATACATATCTCATCACAGACAAATATGCACGGTAACTTATTATGCATTTTAAATTTTTGATTGTCAATCCTATTACTGCTACTACTCATATGTTTATTCGATATTGATTTCCTTTGACTCGAATCTAATTTATTCCTCCCGACTTTCCTGCTATTACTAATTAATTATTGCATTGTCTATAAAAGTTGTTTGAATATTCATAGTGAAGAAACTGAAGCTGATGGGAATTTAATTGCATCGAGAGGTTGATAAATTCGGTGCATTATAAACGCTGACATGTCGACGTGTCTGATGATGATTGGTGTATATGCACTGCTATATATTCAAGAGCTCATTGACCATGGAATTGTGGGTATCAGCAATATCCAAGTACATATATTGCTCTTCACATGGGCTTATGATTACTCCCTACAGCGAGTAAAAAATATCGTCTTCATCACCAAACAGTATCGTGATTATCACGATCCACATGGATCCCAGTATCGTACGGCTGTATTGTTATAGTAGCGATACAGTTTCATCATAATCACTGTCTACTGATTTATACGTATGATCATATGTCAGAGAGTTTACTAATTTAAATAATGTATATTGGTAAATATTGTAACCTCAAAATTTGAGGTAAAAATAAATTAATTTCTGCATCAAACTATCACTCAATTAATTTATTCGTCACCCAGTCGTCCATTACATCGAAAATATTGAATCCGTTAACAAACGTAGAACAAACACTCACTTGTGCATCACATTTCACGCACGATCAAAAAGTCGGCATGGTTTCGAGAATTTGGTTATGAGTGATGGCGCTCGAGGCGTGGACCGCGATTATCTTGATCCGTTTCGGTATTGTCAGGAAATATTAGCTCACGATCGTTATATATTTTGGTATATTAAAGATACCGTAGGATCAGGATGATGAGTATTTCGAGTTGGACGTACATGAGTATATTCATCATGATAGTAGCCACAACTCGAAACGCTGTTATAGGGATACTAAGTATACTGTATAGTAGTATATAGTATCGCTATAAAGATGAAGCCGTTCTGTACCTATCACAATATCACGTTCGCGATCCGTTGAATAACTACGAAAGCGATAATTTTTTCTCCGCGTACGCGCATTAAGTCACTTTTTGCTTTGTTTTATATGCAACTAGTTTACGACCACGCGCAAATTACTATCCAACAATGGAAATCGATTTCAATACCGTACAACCGCATCGAGTCTTATATTTTAGATATGTAAGAGTTCGTAAATTTCTTGACACCTCTACACTTTTCCCCGCAGGTATATCATTTTGTTTGGTATGTCATATATATCTTAACAAAAAGTTTTACAGAACTGCCGTAATTGGTATGCATCAACCCGTTGACTTTGAATACAGTGTGGAACATTCATGATCTGAAAAAAACATTTGTCAAATCACTATCCGTCCAATATACCTATGTATGTATGTGTGGATTGTATGTATACATCCCGTTAATGTTTTCTTTGCAATTCCGCACTATTGTATATTACACTTATATAGAAATACCTACAGATTACAGAAAAAAAACCATTGTCCTTTGATGCGTCTTTAAACTTACTGCAAACCATGAATTGCCATACATAGAAAGTTATTTGATGTAATCAAATTCATGATGTCCATAGAGACACGTATGATAGAACGTGACTATATTATAATAGTGGATACTAAAGAAGCGAGAATCGATTAGACCTATGTATGTCGTAGAAATAGCATGACAGGAGCGAGCAAGATAGCATTATATAGATGAAGCTCACTCTGATTATCCGCATAGACCCAAAGTCTATGTTGTGTTTGAGTGATAACATTTCTTTATTTTCCATTCCACCAGGTATTGAGGAATAGATGGAAACATTGATGGACTGAGAGCCACTGCATTCGTGCATCGCATATAGCAATACGATTATTGCTATCGTCGTCTCTGTTGCACACCCACGCCCAGAGACTCGCAAACGCTGAGTGTACTTCCAACTTCTTTATCATTCTATCCTGCATTCTCACTATTATTCAACAATATTAACTATCTCTTTTACTCTTCATGGCCGCGTCGACGCGCGCGACGGCGCTGAAGAAGCAAGTACGGCGGGAGGCTGAAGGGGGAGGCAGACACTGCGACTCGACGGTTGGTCAGTAGCGCCCAGGCAGTCGGAGTGCGCGAATCAACAAAAGGGAATTCATTATCATATTTTATTGGGTAAAAGAGAAAAAAAAATCAATTTTAGGTGATATTGACATTTGAGCCAAACCATTATCAGCAAAACCAATTGCTAATTCAATTCTTGCAGCAACTGATTGAAAATATGAACTCCGAAAGATTGATGAATAAATATTGAGATTGATAACTGGAACGGGTACTAGATACTGGTGGAAAGACGAAGAGTGAGAGAGGCAGAGTATCATGCCGCGGACGCGCGAGCATCAGATCGATTCCGGTTGCTCGAAGACATCGAAAAGACAACAATTCAACGAAAGATACCGCAATATCAAATCGTAGCCACGCCCGCATTCACATCGACATTGAGACTAATGATCAATGGACATTGGATGGCGACGAGGGAGCCGACGTGGAGAAGCGACGTCGGCGGATGAGCAACGAAAATAGGTACAGTCGCTTCAAATCTTCATACATATCTGTATATGATATGTTGTACTACTTAAAAGCATGTAGATAAGATAAGACAACATTTCAAAAACCACAATGATAAGATACATTATATATGATCACGATATTTGAACTTTTTTTCCTAGTTTGACACTCGGACGAGTCAATGAAAGCGTTCAGTCGAACGAGCCGTTTGATGGAGCGATGAGCGCTGCTCTGACTAGAGGCCACTTGTCCCGACGTCAAAGACGCCCTCATCTTCATCGTCATCATCGTCGTCCACATCAGCGGCATTTCCATCATTTGAAAGTCAACAATAACAATGACCATTCACATAGTCATTCACTGCCACGGCAGCATGAGAACAATTATCGTGGACAGTATCGATATACATCACATCAACAGACATGTCGAGAACATCATTGCGATAAATTGAAAAATGATGAAAAGCGTGCACATGATATTGAGGAACCTGAGGATTCAGCGGAAAGACGGCCAAAGGTAAATCCAATATTCCTCTGGGCCTTGCAGAGAGAACAGAGAATTATTGAAGTGCGATGCGAAGACTATGACAAACGGAATAGAATCAAATTGACGAAGACGCCACATGGATGGCGATCAATTCCAAGGACTTCGACCAATGTTTATAGTTCATGCTCTTGCGTCGAATTGACTTGTATTCCTGCTGCAAAAGATGGCCACGCGTCTTCATCGCCGTCTGTTTCGTCCACTTGTGTTCCACATTCAATATCATCATCGGAGAGTACATCATTGTCGGTATCACCTTCGTCACAATCGATGTCGCTTTCATCAGGATCAGAAATGTACAATGTGAAAAGACGACAAAACAGCAATAACCAGATACAAAAGAGTCAATGTAAAAAAGAAGTTGCGAAGGAAAGGAAACTATATACGCGCGATTCGAGGCACCGTGTGTCAGAAGATCACGGCAGCGATGCAATGAGTTCATGTCGTAATTCACAGCAACGTTCCGATTCATCTTATTGTAACGATGAAGATGATAATCCTGATGATGTGGACTATGTGGAGGATGACGAATACCACCAATATGAGTTCGAGGATGGTGAAGATGGCCGTGAAGTGAAAGAGGCGGAGATGAGAGAGACAAATAAGAATTCGGATAATTTTAGGATGGCAAACTGTGGAAAAACGACGTTCAAATATATCGATTTGGAAAAGGCACGGAAGAATCAACTACTCCAACCGCGTGTTATTTTGGAACCATTGAATACATCCACAATGCGATTCAACAGTTCACGTGAACACCTCAAGCTAGATGACGGAATTGAAATGATTGTGGTAGAAGAAAATGAAAATGAAGGAGACCAAGATGACCAGACGAATAAACAGTTGAATAATGTTGAATTCCGAACGAACAATATGAGTGAACGAAATGAAGTGTTACAGCAACATTATACAAAAACAGAGAATAGTGAAGATGAAATTGAAGAAGTTGAAGAGTCAGATTACAAAGATGAAATTGAGGGACTTGATGAAGAGAATACGACGGTGTTTGAGTATGACGATCGTGACTCGGCAGACATGATGGATGATGATGAGCTTGATGATTACGATGAAATATCAAAACCTACCAAATTGTATTCACCAATTGTTGATAAAACTAATGATGTTATTCATCAGGCGCAAGCAATTTTGTTAGGGGATGATATGATTGAGGACGAAATTTCAAAGGCTGAGGATATAACAATTGACTGTAAACAAACACAAATATTCGGAAATTTTTCTCAGGTACCTGATCTTAAACCAATCAATAATGATTTGTTGGAGAAAAAAATACACAAATTCCCCACAAAGAATCAACAAGTTAAAGGGACGTCTATAGAACGACTTCTTCCGAGTCCACCGTGTTCGGTTACGTGTTCCGAAGATGCGTCGCAAATTGACAGTAGTCAAAATTTAACTATCACCTCAAATCGACGTCGAAGGGAAGCACCGGATTTGATTGAAGTGAACCCGACTGAATGGCGTAAACGAGGCGCATTACTTCGACCTGCTCATCAGCTCCGGGAACTGATTGAAAAATCTGGTCATTCAATTCCGGATCCGCTTCTGGTTCCACGAGACTGTTTGCCCGCATTGGCTGCCAACCCTGGTGTAGAGATACCGAGATTATTAGTTACAAGGCCTGAATTACGACTTCCGGAAGCGGTGATGCGTCCAGAACTTCTTGCTGATCCAGATATACTTGTCATTTCTTTATCACATCTTCAACAAGTACTGGATGCTGTACCAGAACCAATTAAATTTTACATTCAAGAGAGAGTTGGTGAATATGGATTACCTAATAATGTGACCATGTCACCCAGTATGAATCCAGATAGAAAGAGACTGTGTGTAAAGCCAATTGGTAGTTTAATGCCAGCGCCAATCGACTTGTCACACCATTCAGCTCCAGAAGCAGCGATGGAAGATTCTATTTTTCATGGGCGGGATAAATGTTTCAGGCAAGAATCTGAAGTAACGTCCACTGCTCGATTGCCTGGTGATGATTCTCGACTGTGGCATCCGCTATTTGGCTGCAGGTAATTCATATATTATCGATGTAATTCCGATAGCGATGAGAAAATAGCGCAGTGAAATAAGGTATTGGGATTCGTTTCGATTTTTTCTCTTCCGTCATTATGTTTGAAGAAATGCTGCCAACACGTACTATGCCACGTAGATATTGAAGCCGCAGCACACTCTAAGAACGCGTGCGCAGCGGCACGCCGGCTCGATCGATTCCCCTTTACCTCTGTTCAATCCCGGTATATGCAGAGTTGTCATATACTTTAGCTTGAAATGGAGTTTTCTCTCTCACTCTCTAACTCTGTCTCCGTCTCACTTTCAACTCCATCAGACTTACGGAAGCTCATCAACCCTCTTTCGTATATCATGTTATATAATACTATAACCCCAATAGAGAAAGTGTAAGGTGCGAAAAAAAAGAGAAAAAATTAGTTTTTATGCTTTTGAGATCTATACCCTTCTTGTATACGATTCTCGAAATTCGACCTGTAAGATGTTCTCTTTTATTTCCCCATCATTGTGAGATGGATCATGTGATTTTTTCAATCATCATCGACGGTCCTGTTTATTTATTCGTTATTCTGATCAACACCACGTCAAAGATGGCATAAGCGTTTGGGATTGCATGCATGTATGTTATATGTGTGTCACTATTTTTTCCTAGACCGCAAACTTTGTGCCGTTTCAAATCAGGTTTCTAGATACGATTATACATAGAGCGCACAATATAACTGTTTCACCACAAATAAATATCAAATGTGGAGCAACGATTCTACATTAACGTGAGTTTGGTTGGAATTATTAACTACCACCAGAATTGTCGAAGGGTGCAAAAATAAACGTGATGTGATAACTTTTCAAAATGGGCATTTCATGCGTCGGGGGTATTTCGAATTTCTATTTTATCTATTTTATCACTTGAAGTTGTTGTTTCACGAAAGCCTATGCCGTTTATCAAATATGAACGAAGGAGCAAAGTGTATGTAAAGCAAGAGCTTTCAAAACCACAACCCCATGTCATATTATCTTTCACGTCGTCAATCGTATATTACAATTCACACCACCACTATATGCTTCATATTTTCGCAATGTGATATGGTGCCGTTACGTTTTCCTTGCTATTTTCATATTTTGTATTTCTCATACAGTTCATGTACTGATTTTTATTTGCAGGGGAAAAATTTTAAGACGAGACGATACATCATGTCCAAACATGATTTCTCATCCGCTTCACGATAGATTTCATAAACAGCGTCCACCGAATTATCAGCAAACTCATCAGGATACTGATCATCAGCATCGCGCATCCTGGCACAGAACAACACTTGCATCTTGACAGTTAATTGGCATTCGTCGTAATAATATGCGTGATTTAATAGGCTGAAAGACGAGAAGAATCAAATTTGAGTGCAATATAGAAACGATGACAGAGAGGAGAAACAAAAAGTACATATACCTACAGCTTTGGAAACTACAGAGTGCAATAGTGCGTGTGTGCGCGCGTTGATTTGCTACGTGAATGGCAAGTGAAAAGAAAATAAAGAAAAAGTAGTTTGATACAATAGTGGCGAAATGAAAACTTTCCCATTCCTCCACACATTTAGTCTTCATCACTCGTCTTGCGATTTGTGAACAGTGAGGGAACATTTCAACATTCGGTGCTGCTAAATTAAAAGCCATAGCATCCCCTTTCTCGCATGTATTTACATACCGGGAATATCGATTGCAGTACATTGAACTAGTATGAAATCCGATATAGTGAGGAGTAGAAGATGAAAGGGAAATATTTATTATCTGTGTACTTAATTTGTTTTTTGTTTTTTTTTTGTCAAGGGAACATAACCTTGAAAACCTCAAAAACACTGGATTTTCCATCAAAATATTATCTTTGGTGTGGTTAGGGATCAGACATGATTGAGGCCGCTAAAGTTTTGTCACTTCATGATGATGTATACCAAATTTTATTTAGAAAAATCGGAAATGTCTGTAGTTACAGAGTATTAAATGTAGACACATCAAAAAGTTTTGGCTAGCTGAGCGTTTTCGTACCTCATATGTGGATAGTTTGAAATACGAAACCGTATATTCTTTCAAACTAGACTAATGTTAATGTTGTCGCATATAGCGATATTTGTGAATTTCGCTTTCAGACAAAATGGCGACGTTTTCAACCATATATCGTGTTCTTTCGAGTACACCAATGGTTGTAGAACATTGAAGTTTTCGAGAAAAAAAGGTCACGTTACAATAACGATTGTGTTACGAGAATTTTCATGCGAGTATTACGTTGATCAAATTATTTGTTTTCTAGTTATGAGTGCATCCATCCCAAAAAACATAGTTTTGGGAAAGACGCGATCAAAGTTCCTCTATTGCCCAGACGAGTCCACTATTAATCCTAAACAAATTGGTATCTTTTCGTCGTTTTCCGGAACTCGGATATTAATAGTTTAAACATATCATCTCAAAAGCATTTATACTTTGAAGATTAAAAAAAAAATTTCTAGAATTTTAAAGTCGTGTTTTGCCTCAATGATCTGTTCTTCGGTCCCGTATCACACCACATACCGTGGATATGTCAGTATTAAGTTCATCTCAGTTCTATGTATGCACTATATTTTATGTGCATAAGGCAAAATTCTTTCCCTAGAATTAGAACGCGAGAGCTATCGATAGAGCGTTGGAATCGATACTCGTTTTTGTGATAGAGAGTAGAGCGCAAGATTGGAGATATATTTTTGTTGTTAAAGAGAAAGGAAAATGGAGGCGATGATTAAGAAGAAATAAGTTGATTTGGATTTTTGAAAGAAAAATTGTTAGTTAAAGATTTTTGTTTGGAGGCCTTCTCTCATAATAAGGGAGTTGGAGATTAGGATCGAATTTATTGGTTCTTTTATGCTTGTCTGATGATTTGAATCATCAAGTCAGTGTTAAGATACGTATGGTTGTCGAGATGTAGGTGCTAATTCACGTTTTTATTGTTTTTTCGTAGACGGCAGCATCATAATTTATCATGTGCCACAAGCAACACTGCAAAGAATGATACGAATAATGACGAGAAAACAACCAAACATTCCCATGTCGAAAAATACCGTTGCACTTACGAAAATACTATTGAGTATCAATAGTATTAGATAGTTTCATTTTTAGATGGGAAAGTATTTTGGCTACCCCAGTAGTATTCTCCGACATTGGTGGAAAGTGAAAAAAAAAGAAACTGTAGATAACTTCTTTTTAGCTAGACAACAAAATATTTTATATTTATATTCATATTTATATTTGTGTATCTCAACAACGGACGAAATTGAAGCGAGAAACCAAACAACATTCCAACGTCACGAAGTCAAATTCAATATTTCTTCTCTTTCATCTCTGAGAGACTGGTTTTACAAAAGAATACAACTAAAAAAAAGAGACCGCAACGAATCGTGCACATTTATTTCTGTTAATCAATATGTAATTACATTACCTTACCCATATGTAACCTAGTAAGTCGATGTCAATAAAATTCTGAATTACATGTGAATGTGTTCGTGGTTCAAGACAAAGAATTTCAATGAATAAATATTCAAGTAACAGAATAATGAATATTCATCCTGAACATCCATACATATATCACAAAAAAATTCCTATGAACACTTACATTTTGCATCTTTTCGCTTCCTCAGGTCAACTGGTCATGTTCAATACAACTTTTTATGATAACGTCCCACATCGACAATCACTACTAAGGAAACTATCGGTAACGCCCATAGCCACACCAATAGTGATACCAAAGGTCGTCCCAAAAGTTTTCTTGCCTGTAGTAATCTGTGGTCAATATAGTATCCTATTTAATCTTAATTGCGATGCTAATGAATCTTTGTTGTTGACAGTATTTCGGCCAATAGTATTCCTATTGCAGTGATGGCCATACTGCTCTCAATGCGCTCACAAGGATCCCACTGTGCCCTGTGCCATAAACTTGGCCAAAGCCAGGTATACAGCCAGCAGTACTTCACTCAAAACTTAAATATAACTTCAATGCAGTAAAATCTATCGGATTACACAGCCGCAGTGCCATAACTTTCGCTCGTCATTAAGAATATCAGGGTTCGATTCCGATAAAAATTGCTTTTTTTGTTTCATTTTTTTTTCATCAATGCAATGATTCTGATTGAGGTTACTCAAAATTGTATGTAGTGGTCATACATGGTTTTTTTTTTGTTATATACTGATCCAAGTTAGGAGGATTTCGGCAAAATCACTCGAACGAATGAAATCACACAGTCATGAAAAAAGGTATGTTCAAAAATTGCTTTACCAGTTTTTTAAGTCTATTCGGTGATGAACAAATGTTAAAGTATAACTGATAATGAAATATCAATAAAACAGGCCATACCCAATACAAGGTGGATCAAATCTTACTCACTACTATATTGTCTAATTTATCTCGCGACAAACATATTCATCAACTTATATTCTTCCGAAAACAAGTATGAATCATAAAGATATAGCTTTAAATATGCATTAGACTATTATGTGTTCGATCATCAGTTCATTTGCCTACAAACCTCTTCCATTTTCGAGTCGACTTTGTAATTCGCTAGTATAACCAAGTATGATCGTAACTGAATTAATAATTGGGTTCCATAAACACTCAGTGATGGACTTTGAGAATTTTCATGCCTGATTTAACATTCACAAATGGAATATTAGATCAGGCAAATCGTTCAAATTGGCTATTGATATCTACTTTCGACCAGCATATTGAATAACCGATCGAATAAAATATGTCAAACAAAAAATTATGCGAAAAAAAAAATTTATTGTCCGAGGGTTCGAACACGGGTCGACAAATTGAGAAGCAAAAACGATACAATTGCGACTGCGTTATCCTTTTGAAATACATGCACAGAAGTTATATTTAAGTTCTGAGCACATTGGTATATTGGAGCTATTTGTCCATTACATATACCTAATTTCGGAGCCCTTATGTACTGACCCTTATAATCCTCGACCATCATAAGACCACATATCCAAAATACGCTGGCCCTCCGGCTGTCCACTCTTATCGTTGATCTGGACACCTCTGATCTATGTTAAAAGGACTACACAGACGATACAGTTTTTGTATCACAATTTGACGACCCGTGTTCGAATCCCTGGACGATGAATTTGTTTCTTTCGCATAATTTTCTACATGAAATAAGGCAAATATTAACACATCTCATAAGTAATTATATATTTTCAAACGCAAGGATATTTTCCGTATGTTTCTTCACTCATCTATACCAAACAGTGTCTTTTCACATACATTTTATCCGATCGATTATTCAGTATGCTGTTCGGAAGTAGATATTAATAGCCATTCGAATGATTTTCCTGCAAAACTTTCGTACCATTTGTGAATTAATATTCCATAAAATACATACTTCTAAACATGGAGTATCGGAAATTCTCAAAATCCATCACTGAGTATTTATGGAGCTCAATTATTAATTCAGTTACGACCATACATGATCTTAATAACGAGTTACAAATCAAAAATGATGAGCATTGTAGGCAAATAAACTGCTGAACAAACACACAGTTGTTTGATGAATTGTACAGAATCACCTCTTTATGATTCATACTTGATTTCAAATGAATGTTATAAATTGATGTATATGTTTGTCGCAAGATAAGTTCAAACAACATTATAGTGGGTAATAATTGATCCACCTTGTATTTGATATGACCCATCTTATTGGCATTTTAATATCGGTTGTACTTCAACGTTTGTACATCAGCGAATAGACTGGAAAAAACTAGTGAGGCGATTTTTGAACACACTTTTGTTCATGATTATGTGGTCTGATTCGTTCAAGTGATTTGGCCAAAATATCTTTAATTTGGATAAATGGTTCACAAAAAAAACCATGTACGACTACTATATATAATTTTTTTTTAACTTCAAGCAGAATCATTGCAGTGGACAAGTATGTGCTATACAGTTTTTTCAAATGGCAGATTCATACATATGAGAATGCGGAATATTATGTATTAGACAATTGATGGAAAGAACAAAAAACAAAAATGCTCATGGCTATCAAACGCTGATCGATTCATTGACGAGCAAGAGTTTTGATACGATATGTCGCCTTACTTTATAATTAAAGAAAGTAAGGACAACTGTCACCAGAACGAATTCGACCTCAACTGGGACCCCACACTACAGTTGCTAGTGCCAAATTGGTGGGTCCTTCCTATGCTCCCCAAATTTTTCAGGTTGGGCACCTTGTTAGCGGATCGAGGAACGCGCAGCATTGTCCACTGATTATGACGAACCCCGCTTCGTAGCTGGGATGCATATCGTGGGGGGTTGCTTGTTTCTCTAGAGCCCTTCAGCTCTCTCGTTACACTTTTATGATGATGATGTCGAGGGACAAAAGAAGGAGAAAAGAAAGGAAGAGAGATTGACAAATAAAATAAAACGAAAAGAAAACAAAAAGATATACGTGCATTAAAGTTATATTTTTGCTGCGAGCAGATCTGTGGGTAAGGCTGACTTTTTGGATAGCATGCGTATTTAGAGTATAGCAGTACTGGCCGTATACCTGCGTTTGACCAGGTATAAATCCTAGGTTTACGGCCATGACAATCCAGTGAACTTTAGGAGGACACTGGTAGGACAAAGAGGACCTTTCGGACACCTCTGGGCCTATGGTAATATTAATATGGCATTCTCTTACTATGATTAAGCCAATCATTCAGCCAATAACCCATATCAACGATGTAAATATAACAAAATAATATTCTATGTACACAATAGATGAACAAATTTGAAAAGAGAAAATTTGGTAAGGTAGACTTGCCCGGTACCTATCATCATAGCTGTAAATGATATTAATCATCAACATGAAGGATGAATTGCCGGTTTTTCCTGTTCGTATTTCCTCATGTGCTCAATTTAGAGTGTCTTGAGAGCATAAGTTTCTTTTTTCGCACTCATGTTATTCACATTGAATATCAACAAATGAACAAATAGCAAATCCAAACACTCGCAGATATTTCAAAAATTCGAAAATAGGGATAGAAAATTACATACATAGTATATTCAACATCTATACTTTCCAAATGAGTGATAAAAATTTCTGATCCATCGTATTTGATCTTAAACAATATCGTGTTTCTCATTCCTCACGCCAGCGGTTTGGAGGCAACTCTATTTACATGTTGAAAAACGCATGAAAACGGTATTTCCGGTGAAAACAGAAGTTGGATAATGATGAATGATGGAGATTTCTCACCTCTCATATCAGACTCATAGAAGCATCGAGTTTCAAATTTCTCATCTTTCGTATCAGATCTAGGGAGGTATCGTTTCAAATTCTTCACTCAACCGTTTTGTGTACAACTCAATTTGAATGTTGAAAAATTCATAAAAATTGTATACATGCACAGATATTTACAGTCAAAACCGGAAGTGGAAAATTGATCAAACATAGCAATTTTCCATTTCGCGCACCATATTTAGAGAGTTGCCAAGTTTCAAATTTTTGCGACCGCCAATTCCTAGATCACGCGCCTCTCGCTACAGACAAACTGACATATTTCTGTTCGTACAACTCATAATGTCCAATCGTTCAAAAAGTCGCTTACCCGGATGTTACAATACTTTTCTTATTACAAAAGTAGTGAAAAGTAAAAAGAAAGCGCAGAGTGACTCGGGGCACCACTTGGTCACCCGAAGCTAAGTCGTATTAGCACGGTCAGTATTTGGATGGGTTACCATTACATTTGTGAGATCAAATACAAGCTCGCCAATTTTTGTTTCCCCCCAAAGTCCACTGGACGACCATGGCCGCCATAGGTACTTTCAAAATTTTGCATGATCATTTCAGGAACTCCATTTTTTTTTATTTATTCCACATTAATTTTTAGTGTGTGAGTTTAAATTGTATTCTTATTCATATTCAAGCTATATGATGCAGCATTATGAGAGCTTTCATATTCATTTTGCGTGAATACATTTGCCATATGGTAAAGAAAAAACAAGGTGTTATAACAATTATTTTCAATCAATAGTAATGGTAAAAAGAAAAACCACATTTCTGAATCTTGTGAGTGTAGATATGAGGAGAATATTGAGATCAATTTAGTGTTGTTGGAATAGGTTCTGGTTGGACATAAACTGATTGATTGATTACTATTATTTGCTTGTATTAAAATGTAAATTTTCATGTTCCAATTGTAATGAATTATCAGTGAATTATATTATCAAGATATATTGTAGCAATGATGATAGCAGTGACAATGACTGATTGCGAGAGGAGGAATTGAGAGCTCCCTAGAAATAATCGGTTTTCATCCATCCCCCCACCTTTCATCTCGGTGTATCTGTCCATTTCAGCACTGCAATGTGATTGAATTAGCCACCCATGTCGGTTGATATTTTTACTTTCCTATCACGTACAGTGTTAAGAAAAATATTGGGTAATGGTGGACTACACATCTTTCTCAATCATCGACTCAAACTGTCCTGTCTCCAATTTTCGTATTGGAAATCAAATTCTATTGGTATCCTAGAAGTTTTGGTTGAGTTGTGAGTGAATAATCATTCAATTTCAGCAGCATCCACTCCCAAATTGCGTGTGAGTATATACATGCAAGAGTGTTACTAACAAAAAACCAGTATTGCCATACAAAATCAAGAAATTACCTCTAAAATGGATAAACAAATGGAAAATTTCTGAAGGGGGAAATCGCAGCGCAAGCAAGGGAGATGACCGTAACAGTCACTAAAAAAGTATCAGAAAGTATCAACAAAAATTAACTGCTCTTGTAGAAGAGAATGAAAGCCTGAAGACGGGAGGCAAGATCCTACATGACAGAATCAAGCTAATGGAAGATCACAGAAGAAAAAACAACATCATCTTCTTTGAGGTAAAAGAGGAACAACGCAGTAAGTCCCCAATCGAATCCATTATGAAACTGCTTGAAGAAGACATTAATATTCACATCAACTCACATGAAATAAATGACGCTTGTCGACTACACATCATCTGCTGTAAACTTAAGTCGGCCTTTCAAAGTAAAAACAACAATATCAAACAACAAAGCAAGAATAGCCACCATCAAAGAAAATCTCACCTCTGTGACAGAATCAACTCTTCAACACTTAAACACTCAACAGAAATGTAATATATTACACAAAATTCTAACAGCAAGCTTAGAAATCAGCACTGAGGGAAAACCAAAGGGTAAAAGACACTAATCAGAAAAAGTGGACGAACTCTGAGAGAAAAGGTACAAATTAATTAATACATTAAACAAAACGAAAACTATCAGGGAACAAATGGGCTAATTGAGTAAAGAAATAAAAAAAACAAATGAGGAAAGATAGAGAACATTTTAAAATGGTGACTTTTGAAAAACACATCCACCAGACTGGAGGTACAAAAAAGGCTCTCAAATTTCTATCAGACAAAATAAGCTGGATACCTATTATGAAAGACCGTCACTGCAAGATAAAGACTGAAAGACCAGACATATTATCAATAGACACAAATTTCTACCCGAATCTATATTCCAGTAAGAGACAAATAGACAATACTGATTTGAATAACAACGATAGTGTACCACCCATACTAGTAGAAGAAATAAACAAGGCAATCGAAACACAGAGGAAAGATAAAGTTCCTGGTCCTGACGAGATCAAGAACGAATTACTTTTATACTGCACATATACTATACACCGAAAATTCCAATACAATGGACTGCATCAACGATCATCCGGCTCCACAAAAAGAGTAACAAGGATGAAATGAAAGACTGTAGACCCATTTGTCTAATGTCCAATATTTATAAAGTTTTTGCGAAAGTAATCCTATGCCGAATGACTAGAACTCTGGACGAAAATCAGCTGAGAGAGCAGGCCGGCTTCAGGACAGGATACTCAACGTTAGATCATACACATGCTGTAAGACAAATTTTTAAGAAGAACTAAGAATTTAATGTACCATTCTACTGTTGCTTTGTCGATTACACCACTCAATAGTGCACGAAAACATCTGGCACTGTCTGGAGAACCAAGAAGTCGAGCATAAGTACATTATAATGTCAAAAAACGTATACACTTTTGTTTACGTTTACTTACTACAAAAAATGCTCGTATACCTGGGAAGAGAAAGTCGCATGGTACATCTACCGACGAACACTTCCAAAACCAAAGCCATCCGAAGACACTATCACCATAAATGGCGAGCCCCTACAGTACGTGGAAGAGTACACTTATCTAGGCCAACAAATTTCAACCACCGATATAATGTCAAATGAATTAAATACTAGAATTGGGAATGCATGGAAAAGTTACTGGCGATTAAAGGAAGTAATGAAGAACACAGAAACTAAGATGTCCGTCAAATCAAGCTACCAGTCCTAACATATGGCTAACTAAACTTGGGCACAACTCACTAAATCGCATAACAAGAAACTGGAAACCTGTCTGAATATAACGAAATCAGACCGAATAAGAAACAAAACTATCAGAAGATGTACGAAAATAGAAGATGTAACAACGAGAATAAGAAAACTAAAGTGGAAATGGACAGACCATATAACAAGAGGCATTGAGAAGTGGAACAAAAACATTGTATTTTGGTACTCAAGAAATAGAAAAAGGAAACGCGGTAGACAGTTTTGAAAGTGGTAAGACGAAATAAAGGCTATAGCAGAGAAAACATGGACTAGGATAGCGATAAATAGAACAGAGTGGAAAGAACTGGAGGAGGACTTTGCCAAATTGGGCAAATAGACCAAGTTGCCGGTCTCATTGACTCACCAGAGTCGTCGATAAGAGATTTAGATTAATGTAAAATTCTGTATCTGAATAAAAGCTTATATTATTATTATATACATGCAAATCAGTCTGAAGCGTGGTTGTTTCAAGAAAAGGAATTTGTCACAAAAAATTCAACAGCGACAAATGACCGGACCGAATTTCTACCATTGTGGAGAAAAAATTTTTGCTTCTGAATATATTGCATCAATAACTACATTATGATAGAAGAACTAGACAGGAAATGCGAGGAATTGAATGACCGCCTTGCGATACTGGATAACAAGGAGGGTCCTGACGATTTCAAAGAGATAGCGGAGAAAGTAAATGAAGTTGCCAATATCATTAGTACCACAAACTTCGAAGATGTCGGGGATACCAAAAAAGCTTAATGAAAATCGGAATACTATTACTCTACATTTAATCAACTATTTGAACTTATTATTGATAGAAACGGACATTCAGTATGTCAAACGATTAGGAAAAACAAGGAAGGGTCGTAACAGAGATATTGTGGTAAAATTGTGATCCAATCACTCATTGATGATGCAAGGCAAAACAACGAACGTGATACCAGCTAATGCATTGGTGCCTGGAGTGGGTTTTTCAAAGGATCCAGTTAAGGTGCATCGCAAACATCCGTCTGTCTTATACAGGCTGAGACAGAGTGTTATGAGGAAGTATACTATGTTATCGCCCAGAAACATTTGGGCAATGGAAATATTCGGAAATCAACCTGAGTAAAAATGTTTTTATATAATTCCATAGAAAAATTGGCCCGATAGAAATCTATAGAACTATATATAATTCTATATATTTATATATAATTCTTCATACATAAGTCTAATTTATATTGCTAACTGCGTTCATGGGACACAAAATATGGGCTAAGAATTAGTAAACAATTTACTAATTGTTCAATGAGTTCAAATTTAAAAAGTAAAATGGCTGAAAATAATTAAATTAAAGAAGCTCGGAAATCAGAGATCATTACGTTATTAGAAAGCGTAACTACTGTTGAAATCAATGAGAGGTAACGTCAATTAATCGAAGATGAAGAATTATATTGTAATACTTTAAATATTTATGCTCGGACGAAAATATACAATGAGATTCACACGTCAAAAGTCTACAAAATAAGTAAAACCAATAGTCTTACTGTGGAAATGAACAAAAATTATGACTTTTGCATTCATGGAATGATTATATTTTTTTTTTAGCGTGACAAAGAGCTTTATTTTATGATTTAACAATTGATAGTGAAATATCTCGATATAATGAGTCATTCAGGTTCAAAGGTATCTGTGAAACATATAATTGCAGTTACAGAAACTGAAGAATGCTTATCAATGAGATTAGATAATATACGAAGTATTTGTCAGCTTGTAAACGTTGAAAAAAATATGTATGTAAAGCGCATGACAATTGAAAAAAAAATTTGGTAGCTGTGACGAAAGTATTACCATAATAATTTATTTATATTTTACTGATTTCGTAATGTTAAATAAATCTCCATAAAACTATAAAATGACATTACATGTTTTCCTCTATTGGAAATGACTTATAATCAATTATTAATCTATAATATAATTTTCATGTGTGTAAAATCGCTGGGAATCAGGTATTTATAACAAATTATGTAAAATGCTATAAATAATTATAACAATGATTATAATTTTTCACATCTAATTTCCATATTCTATAAAACGAATATATATATAGAGTTCTATATGAATACATAAAGCTTATTTGTGATCCTATATAGAATTCTATATAATTCTGTAAAATTATTTTTTTTCAGGAATTTCGATAGCCATAGTCTAAGTTCCTCAAGCAACAACATCTAATTACAACGGGCAGTCTATGTCATCGCAATACGTATATTTGTAAAAGTTTGTCATATCAATATGTACGTTCTATGAACAGCAACTATAATTCATCTAGGCCCAGTTCTTTTAAGGATAAACCTAGTTAGTTAACTGGTGCGGTTTAAGTTAAGTTCCCCCACCTATATCCTGGATTGTATAAGTTTGTCGCGAGATAAATTCAAACAATATAATCGAGGTAAGAATTGGTTCACCTTGTATATGATATGGCCTAGCTTACTTATATTTTATTATTAATTGTACCTCAACTTTTGTACATCACCGAATAGCGCTGGAACAACTAGTGCGGTGATTTTTAAACACATAGTTTTTCATGACTATGTGATTTGATTCATTCAAGTTATTTTGCTGAAATATTCTGAACTTTGATCGGTGGTCCACAAAAAAGACCATGTACGACGACTATATACAATTTTCTCTCAACTTCAACCAAAATTACTGCAGTGGACAAGTATGTGCCATACAGTTTCGTCAAATGATAGATTCATATATATGAAAATACGAATTATTTCATATTATACAATCGACGGGAAAAAAAAATGCTTGTGGAAATCGAACGCTAATTGTCTTATTGACGAGCGAGAGTTTGGCACCGCGGCACTGTAATCCAATAGATTTCAATGCATTGAAGTTATATTCGAGTTGTCAGCGAATTTGTGGGTGAGGCCTACTTGTTGGATATCATTCGTATTGTAGTACTGCTGGTCCTATACCTGATCAAACCCAGGTATATGGCCAAGCTGATGACAATGGCCACATGGCACTCCCTGGAAGCGCACTGAGAGTGCAAAGAGCGCCATCTAAGCATCTGGACTAGGGTTATCGCGGAGGTTAATATGTGAAATCTTATGCTCCATTTCATTGCATTCGTGTACCAAGTCATTTACCCTAAATGTTATTTCCCGCCACGAGTATTTCTGAATACGGTAATGACGAAGCCATCAATATCGTAATTATTCGATGATTCACAATTCGGCGCTTCCCCAAAATGCTGACTGAGCATGCGCCCGTATAGTTATTCGGATGGCGTTGTGAATTCCAATATAGCGCCCGATACTCCAGGGAAAAATAACGACTATCGATATATCGCGATCAAAACCATCGATATTTACCTCAATATATCGATATTTTTAAAGATGGATCCTTTTCGTAGATATCAGACACTGCCTGACAGGCAGTATTAATAATTCTACCGAAGGCAAAATGCCTGATGATAATGGGAAGAAAGAGAATAATGACAAGGAATTACAAAAACATAATACGGAGAGTGACAATATAGAATACACAAATATTCCTAAACATCGAGAGGATGATTGGATGGTAAAGTCTCCCTTACATTTTAACCTCACTTATTATACCTTTTTATTTGTGAATGAGGAAGTAGTGTATAGTAGAGAACTTCCCCAAGGGGATTTCTAAGATTTCATTTAATGAATTGAACGAATATTGTAGAAAATCCCACATGTTTTAAAATACTCGTGGAATTCCAAAACCTGCGGAGAGATGCAATTCTAATCATTCTTGTAATTTGTACATTCTATGAAGTTCTGCAGTGTTCGAGACTTAGCGGAAGTTGGCCCACACTTTGTGTGCTTCAGTTCTTTAAAAATCAACTACCCAATTTTTTCAATAATTTTGTGTATAAGTGAATTTGATGATAAGTCTGGTTGTACTCTGTACCATATTTATATTTGAAGGAAATTGGTTCCAAATTACTGATCACTGTACTCAGTGATGGAGAAAAACAAATGGAAGTTTCTAAAATATCGAGATATTTCTCGTACTGACGATAGCATCACTAATAACAATCATTATGAAAGGAAAATTTGATGATTGATTTGAGATGACAAGAAATGTCACGGAGTATTGGATGACTCGTGCTAAAATTCTAGATGAAGATGTTTTGCATGGCTCCTGCAACTAACAGAAATCATTAGAATTTCATGACAAAACCATTTTTGTATTACTAGAAATGTATACGAAAATATGTTAAGTTTCTCTACAATCTGCCCACATTCAACTTCATGAAATGAAAAACCTAAAAATTATCTCAAAAGTGCAATCCCAATGGAGAATTCCCCTTCAATGTAATTGAAAGTTATCTCTTTTTCCAGTTGAAACCATGTGATGATTATCTTGTGGAGTACAAGGATTGTAAGTCGATTGGAGCCCGTTTCTATCAAAAGTTTTACTACGGGGAGACATTGAATTGTCGTCAGTGGAAGATTGATTATGACAATTGCCAAAGATGGCAAAAAACGGACGATGATATAGCATACGTGAGTAATCCATGTGTTTACTAAAAATGATAATAGCGAAATTAGTTGTATTTTTCTTTAAATTTTTGTGATAGGATGAATTGTTAACGAGCGAAAAGAATCGTAGATTGAGACGGTTACAACCTCATGTTAAAAATGATGTTTGGAAACCTAGAGAAGCACCGCCGTCTGATTGGGATGAGCCATTGCCTGATTGGATGGCGAAACGACTACATCCGACATATTTAACTGTTAAACAAAAAGAATATATGGACACAGGAAAATATACCACAACGGATTTGTATGCACCATCCTGTTCAATACTCTGACTCTATTTTCAAATTTCGTCGGAATTTTGTGGAGAATGTACTACCTTTAGTAAAATGAATGTATAGACATATTGGTCTTTATATTAGTACAATACTTCGATCGAAGAGTCATATACATACGTGGTCTATTTGATTTGGACAATCCGCCTGCTCTAATCCACGTGCCCTTATCTTAAGGAGGTTTCTCAGTTCAGGCAAAGTGATAGAAAAAACTTTATATTTTAAAGATCAACAAAAATGTATAGAATTGATCAATATTCGAAATTTTTCCGACCTTAGGTGGTTAATTAGGGAATAAAACATTGAGAATAGAAGAGATAAGTTAATTGATGTACGTATTCTACTGAAAGGATGAAGGGAAGGTAGTGCTTAGTCCAGTTTGGTCAACAGTGGTGGTCTGTCTTCTAGACTTGACAAGTTATTGAGAATTGACATGGAGGCGTGGCCTATTCAGTACGGTGAAAAAGACATCAATTCTTGGAATTAGAAACGATGATGGTGCAGTTATCTATTATATAATTGATTACAAATCATATTAGTTTTCAATCAAATTTTATTGAGGATGAGAAAATAGTGGCTGCAGAGTACATAATGTGCTGGGAGTGATGAGTGCCGATGTACAAAATGTGAACATAGCAGCCACGTATCTTCAAATCTTGTGGGATCCCCCGCATGGAATCAATGCAGTGCTGTAAAATCGATGACATATTCATATAAACCTTAGAAACCGTATTCAGATATGGGTTTTACTTGTTACCGGGCAACGGAACCTTCCCTTTGATGGTTATTTATCGAAGTGCGATGTCGCTTTGTAGATTAATAATAAACAAAATTACAGGAAGCTTCTGAAAATTCATCATAAATATGTAAGGTATCCTAACCTAGATATTCATATATCAATTATCAACGATATATATTCATTATTAATTAACAAAACGGCACCGTACTCTGTTATATAACTATGTCTCAAACGTTCATGTAAAATTGTATAAGTTTATGAACAGTTTTTCGATGTTAATTCCTTGGACAAAGTTATATCCACAAATATCGATAAAACAGAGTCGCGAATTAGTCTAGGAGCTGTATTACTTTTTTTTATAATTTTGAGTCCGGTGGATGAATTAAAGTTTTTTTTTTATGTATTCTGATCCGCTGAGTCCGAATATCGTATTAGTTATTCCGCAAACGCAAGACTTGTTTGAAGGCACTTGTTGGAACAATTGTATAACAAACATTTTCTTTTCATTATTTTGGGCAATTATAAAATGAAAATTATTCTTATAAAATTTCACTAAAGTTGATGAAAGTCCGATTTTTTTCATTTAAAAAAATTCATAACTCAAAAACCGTTAGCAAAATTTTATATGAATAACTTTCGTTTTTAAATTGCCCAAAATATTGAAAAAAAAAATAATTGATCGACATAATGTGCTTCACCTTTTTTTTTATATATTCTACGGAAAATTATGTTGATTCTAATATCCAGTTGCTTCAACTGATAGTACAAGGAAGGAGTCCAGTTTTCTCAAGAATACCAACCCAAATACATTTTCTAGCAAATATGAGTTGACAACAGGCGGATATCACGGATCCAGTTTGCTCAATGTATGTATACATTATACCAATAACTGTCGCAAGACAGTTGAATTGTTACTGAGTATTAACCGGAATCAAAAAACAAATCTATTATTGCCCAAAAGATTATAATTATCGATACACCAGTAAATTTAGGATATAATATATATTATCTAACTTATATAATACGTAAATATATAGTCAAACTTATGAATTGTTCGTATCGATAAAATTGGATCCTCCGAACAATTCAATTTTTTTTTCGTAACAGCCAAACAACACAGCGGCGTTACAACTATTAAAGGCCCATTCATGAATGATTGAATGCGAGGCAATTAAAAACATTCTTAACTTCCCTCCTCCGCTTCTTCTCTTTACTTTTCCGGATTCTCTCCTCTGAAGTATTCACTATTCAGTCCTGACGATACAATGGTGAGTAATTTCGTAATGAAAAGACCAAAACTTCTAGTTAAAATATTGTGAAACTGAATGGTTGCTATCATATTCCCCACAAATCAATAGGTCAGTATGAAGTAGATACGAATTTGAATGCGTGACACGACGAAAACGTCAATATGAAATTGTAGAACACGAGCAACCATGGACTCTGAATCTCATGAATGAGCTATAAGCAGAGATGAGTAGAGTCTACTCATCTCTGCTATAAGTGAATATGTTGACATAGGGGAACGAGCAATTTGAATCAAATGAGATGTGGTATATGAGAAAAAATGAAAATGTATGTTAGAGTGACCTTGAAAATATAAGAATTTGATTGGATGAAACAGTCGAGTATCAAACTTGCAGATAACAACAAGATTGTGAGTAGTCAACGGCGGTCGATAATACAGTGTCTCGAATGAAAATTACCATTATCATAGGATTGACGTTGAAAAACTGACAGTAGTAGAATCCATACAAGAATAAAACTATTGAAAACTTGGTAGTTCAATTATTCGCATGTACAGAAGATCATTGAAATTAGGAGGTTTTATTTCCGAGAAAACCTTGAATGAGGTTAGGTACACAAATAATTCATGAATAAATATTTAAACGATAATGTATTTTTCTTTTCACGATATTTATTTCCTAAAAATATTGTTTAATACAATTGTCGCTTTTGTTAATCTATGGTACACTAGATTGCTCTTCATGCAGATAACATTATGCATAAAGTTTCAATAGTTGTATTCTTGTTTAAGCTCTAATACTGTTCGTTTCTCAACGTCGATGCTATGATAATGGTTATTTTCGATCGGAACACTGCATTTTCAACCATCGTCGATTATTTACCATCTTGTTGTAATTTGCAAGTTTGACTCTCGTCAAATTTTGCTACTTGGCTGTTTCCATGCAATGAGATTTGTATCTTCACAAGTTCACCCGGAGATACATTTTCATTTTTTCCCATATACCACATTTCACTTGATTCAAATCTTCAATCCCCCATGTCAACATATTCACCTCGACCTCATCCAGGTTCAGAGTCCATGGTTACTCTTGTTCCACAATTTTATATCGCCGTTTTCGTTGTGAAAATAATTTTCCCTCAGGTTTCTGTATTATCGACTGCCCCTGTTGTCGTGCCACACGTTCGAATGTGCACTCTCAGAAATCGTACTTTTCGTCAATACCAAGTTGTGGCAATCTATGTTCATACATCGCTCCAATGAATGATATTCATATCATAATCATCTCCCTGTCTTTCTATATTCCAATTACAATCGCATATGTTCAACAATATTTTTGTTTCATCACAAGCTGCACGCTGAATGTATTATTTTCACTACATCTGCGATCCCGTTTCCTGTCATTCCGCTCGCTTACGGTCCAGAAATGTGGATTCCCATGTAACGTAGGTTCAGAAATTTTTTTTTGGTCAGATGGCTAGAAGCTCACTTGTCAGCAATACTGTGCTGCTCCCTACCGGGAAAACCATTTAAACTGAACTAACCCTAAATTTGTTTCATACGATATAAAAAATCATTAAACAGAATTACAGTGGGTCTGAGTTGAGTAGGGATGTAATTTATAAATACTGCATATATACTTCCAATGTGCATATCATTGTTTTGCCAATCCAACTACAGGGACTCTACTTTCTGTCACGAAGTAGAGGTTCTCAACGTGTTACCATATCACCTCGAAAATACCGTATACAACCAAATTTATGAACGGGTTAATGCTCCAATTATATCCATAAAACAGTTTCAGTATAGATATACTTTTTTACACATGCAATTTAGCGCCTTTGACGTGCGCAATTTTCATATTACGTCCTTGAAAATTGCGTTCATATAAACATCAATCTTATTTCTTTTTCAACGCCCACATATAGGTGTGGTCTCTGAATATTGATATCCATTGAATCTTCAATAGTATAGTATACGAGGCAAGAATTCAAGCAAATGAACATGGAGATAGGAAAATGGTGTATAACCACAACTTTTGTGCATTACAACCTAATTGTTTGAGCATGATTTTTTTTTTTCATTTCGTACTGTTTAGCGATAAGGTTATTGGAGCGAAATATCGTCACCACCTGACAGACACTTTCCTATTAAATCTCCTTGATGGCCGTTGAAATGACTTCCTCTACATATAAAACAAAGAGTTGCATTGACCATGAAATACAAAGTAAGAGATTCCGTCTTCATGAAGCATTCATTCTATCATAGAGCCACTGAGTTCACCCTACGTTTTCACTCCTATTACTTCAACATAAAAAATGCACATAATGGAAGATAGGAATAAAAGTGTAATTGACATCTTAAAGTTGCTTGTATTCATGAATATCAAATTCATCGCATATCAAATTAAACGAATTTGAATCATACGGGATATTCACTGGCATTGGACCCGGTGACGCGGTTTGGTAAAATTCGATGACCAATGTTAGGACTATTTTGTTTCGTTTTCTATTGTACTATACAATAAACAGATCCTTCGCCATCCTTTTCTATATCTCTTTTCACGAACACATACGAGTCATTTCCGCATTATGACGCATTGTACCGTCTTCCTTTCCAGCGACAGTGATCAAACTGTCTCATATATCTTAATATAAATATCTTCATAAATTTGAATTATGGATGAAAATATTCGAGAAACATTTTCAAATTCAATCTCATTATTTTTCACGAATATTTATGATTTAATGTATACTACAAATATTATAATTAAAATGTGGATATGACTATTGTAGTACTGCTACTTTACCAATACATGGTGCGTTCGAAGAAAACCCTTGTTGCGATTGGCTGTAGCTTTCCCACGGGCGGGAAGAACATTCCAGAAGCGTCGGTTTCCTAACTTATATATAAGAGTGCCACCGCCGTGACTCGTCACTCACGTTGCGAATCGTTGGACTGAAAGGTGCTTCACTCCAACTACATCCCTACTCAACCGCCACATACACTGGTATTTCTCGTTAACGGAAGAAAAGACAAAAGGTAATCCATTCTAACAATTGACTATGAAAGTAATTTTTGAGTAAATCTGCATTCATTTAATGGAATTATCAGAATAAAAATTATGCCTGGAGCATGTGAGTTAATCGCGAATTGTGTTCAAATTTCTCGTGTTCACAGAGAAACAAAATGACTACAAAGGCTCCCGCTGTCGGTATTGATCTTGGCACAACCTACTCTTGTGTTGGTGTATTTCAACATGGAAAGGTTGAAATTATCGCTAATGATCAAGGAAACAGAACAACACCAAGTTATGTTGCATTTACTGATACTGAACGACTTATTGGTGATGCAGCAAAAAATCAGGTCGCCATGAATCCCAACAACACCATTTTCGGTAAGTCTAGCCACCATTTTGTTTTTCCAACATGCCTCGTGTTAGTTTCATGATGAAACCATAAAATTATTTTCAATTCCTTTTTTGCATTCTCTTTTTTCATTCACCATCATTGGCAAATTATGAGCTATTCTCATTTTACTTAAATTTTCAGTAAATTAAATTTATTCTGTGAATCGGTTTATCTTCTTTTTGTTTTTTTTTGTTCTCGTCTTTTTCTTTATGCATAATGTTGTTCAACTAGATTCATCACCAATTTTGATATTTTCCATCATTTCTAGATGCTAAAAGACTGATTGGACGTCGTTTCGAAGATCAAACCGTTCAAGCTGATATGAAACATTGGCCGTTCACAGTTGTAAGTGACGGTGGAAAGCCAAAAATCGAAGTACAGTATAAAGGAGAGTCGAAAACTTTCTTCCCAGAAGAAGTTAGTTCAATGGTCTTAGTAAAAATGAAGGAAACGGCTGAGGCTTATCTTGGACAAATCGTCACCAACGCAGTGATCACGGTACCCGCTTACTTCAACGACTCGCAGCGTCAGGCAACCAAAGACGCAGGCACGATTTCAGGTCTAAATGTGCTGCGTATTATCAACGAACCAACAGCAGCTGCAATCGCTTATGGCTTGGATAAAAAAACAACTGGTGAACGTAATGTTCTCATATTCGATTTGGGTGGTGGCACCTTCGATGTTTCCATTCTCACTATTGAAGATGGTATATTTGAGGTCAAGTCAACTGCTGGTGATACACATCTTGGAGGTGAAGACTTTGATAACCGTATGGTCAATCACTTTGTCCAAGAATTTAAGCGCAAATACAAGAAAGATCTTACATCAAACAAACGTGCATTGCGTCGTTTGCGAACATCTTGCGAACGTGCAAAACGAACTCTCTCGTCGTCAACTCAAGCCAATATTGAGATTGATTCACTTTTTGAGGGAATCGATTTCTACACTTCCATTACCCGTGCACGTTTTGAAGAGCTTTGTGCTGATTTGTTCCGTGGGACATTGGAACCCGTTGAAAAATCGCTCCGTGATGCTAAGATGGACAAATCCCTCATCCATGACATTGTACTCGTTGGAGGATCAACGCGCATCCCAAAGATTCAGAAGTTACTTCAAGACTTTTTCAATGGCAAGGAGCTAAACAAATCAATCAATCCCGACGAGGCTGTAGCCTATGGCGCGGCTGTTCAAGCTGCCATTCTTCATGGTGACAAGTCCGAAGCAGTACAGGACCTTCTCTTACTCGATGTCACTCCTCTATCCCTAGGAATTGAGACCGCTGGTGGTGTCATGACAGCTCTCATCAAGCGTAATACAACTATTCCCACCAAACAGACACAAACATTCACCACCTATGCAGACAATCAACCTGGTGTTTTGATTCAAGTCTATGAAGGCGAACGTGCCATGACAAAAGACAACAACCTTCTTGGTAAATTTGAACTTTCCGGTATCCCGCCAGCGCCACGTGGAGTACCACAAATTGAAGTTACGTTTGATATTGATGCCAACGGTATTCTCAATGTCTCAGCGGTTGATAAGTCAACAGGCAAGGAAAACAAAATTACAATCACCAATGACAAGGGGCGACTCAGCAAAGAAGATATTGAGCGTATGGTTAATGAAGCAGAGAAATATAAGAGCGAGGATGAAAAACAAAAAGAAACTATCTCTGCTAAAAACGGCCTTGAATCATACTGTTTTAACATGAAGAGTACAGTGGAGGATGAGAAATTGAAAGACAAACTCAGCGCCAGCGACAAACAAATCGTCCTTGACAAATGCAATGAAATCATAAAATGGTTGGATGCCAATCAATTGGCCGATAAAGAAGAATACGAGCATAAGCAAAAGGAGCTTGAAGGTATTTGCAACCCAATCGTGACGAAGTTGTATATGGGAGCTGGAGGTGCTCCAGGTGGTATGCCCGGTGGTATGCCCGGTGGGATGCCTGGTGGTGCACCTGGAACTGGCGCACCTGGCGGTGGAGCGTCTGGTCCAACCATTGAGGAAGTTGATTAAAATTACTTCACCTATCACATCGTTTTTCAAAATTAAACAATGCAAGATTTTGTCATAATTTTCTCATTCACTGCCTATTAACGGGTAAATAATTAAAAAAAAAAACACTTATTCTTTCCTGACGACAATTTCAAAGCTAGAAAATATTGGAAACAAATAAATGAAATATGAGACGTATTTATGAAAATCCTTTTTTATTTCATTCATGAAAACCCATCCACAATGATTATGTATATTCATTGATTTTTTCTCAACGCACTTTCCGCCAGATTTATTATTCCTTTTTTTTATGCAGCTTCAATGGAATAACGGATTCTCTTTTTCTAAATCGAGTAAGGTAATTAACTTCTTTTATTATATTCAATGAATTAAAATAAATCAACAATGCCTTCGATTACTATTTCAAGGAAAATAATAATATTGGTAATCTCAAGTTCACAATTTTTATTCACATGTTCAAAAATACAGCAGATAATACGATGAGAGTAATTTAACATTTACTCATGAATGTGATTTTTTCATTTTTTAATATATTAGAATTTTTCCGTATTCATCACCAGTGGTATCAATTATCAAACAAGAAGACTACATGGTAAGAAGCTAGAAAAAGCATAATTGACTCTGTCGTCATACCACCAGACAGCCTTCGTTTCCCATAATCCAATGTTCATTTACGAAGCTCGGGTCATTCCAGTCGCAAAAAGAACTTTTGCTTTTCCACGCTTTTTTTTCTTGGTTTTACGTGACGTTTCAAGCAGCTCCGTCTGCTCAAGAGCTTGAGCGAGAACATCACCGAAGCTCTGACTATAGGTTGGAACTGGAGAATAATCGTCTTCAGTACTCAAGCCGGCGATGTTTGTATCCCTAGTGCTCATTTCAGTTTTTTTAATTAATTCCGCAGGTCCTATTGTTGGCCAAGTACGTGATGACGTTCCCGCGTCCTTATTTTGCAGCATTTGCGCGAAAGACGGACCTGAATCGTTCTGTAAGCATCCAATTGCCCTCCAATTGTCGAAATCATTCACAGAATTTAAATCGTCATCGAAAGAACCGCCAGACGGACTGCCGGCGAGACTCGACGTTGTTGAAGACTCTGGTGGTGTTGGGACACTCGTACTGAAGTAATAAAACAATTTACCTTAATTTAGTTTGCTTCGAAACAAAAACGTATGCATATATTTGAAAATTATGAAATTAAACAATTGTAACCTGGCAGATGGTGACTCCGATTGCCACTGTGGAAAATGTTTGCGTGATTCAATGTTGACATTCGGTGTAGGATATTTACCCATCCATTTATTTTCCTCTGCTGTAATCCTTTTCTCGCGCTTCTTTTCCTCACGTTCACGACGTCTGCGCCGTTTTCCTCGTAACTCTAATTGCTCTTGAAAAAGCTCGAGTACTTCGTACGATATCAATGGTGTTGTCAATTCAATTTCAGCAATTTCAAAAGTGCACGTCAGTGGTAGATGACATAAGTAGCGCATACGCTTACGCAAATCTTCAGTAAAACTACCGGATTCTTTTTCAAGGAGTCTACCAGAAATTATACGTGGACAGTTCTCCAAGTTGCCGTACTGTAACTCCAACATTTTCACATTCATTGCATGAAGATAGACATGTTGACCATCGTCAGATTGATAAAAATAAAAAAATTTTTTGGTGCCTTGAGGATTCAAATCAAGACTTTTTTCTTCGATATTTGTATTGTGTATTTGTTCTTTGCAAATATCGACTTCTTGAACAATGCCTTGATTCTTCTTGAATGTAGGAAATTCCTTTTTTTGTCCATCACTCATTTCTTGTTTCAATGCACATTCTTCTCTGATGGTGAGTTCATTGAGTGCTTGTTCGATAAAGCAATTCTCCGCGGAGTGGGGATCGTCATTTAATCCTATTCTCAATTGCGCTCTTTCCAATTCAATAATTTTCAGAATGTCACTGGTGTTGGCAAGCAATAACTTTGAATAAATTTGACTTGATGGATGCTCAGATACTTGGAAGAACGTTTCTGGATCAGGAATTTCCGATGTCCCAACTGGCACTGCAAGTAGTGAGCCACGTTTACGACGCATCAAACGTAGATTAACTTGATCACCGATGTTGATCGGATTTCGAGTAATTTCTACAACACTTTTGAGGTCTGATTTGTGCACAGACTCGAAACATATTGGACATTTGCGCCAGGACTTGTCCGAAAGAGACAGATAATGGAAAATGCAGGGCCAACAATACACATGACCACATCGTGTCATTTTGGCGGCCATTGGCGAACCAAGACAAATTGGACACGCAAGATTTTCAGATGTGTCAACTTTCTGCAATGGAAAGAAAGTACATCGGTGAACAAAATATATATTTTTAGGTTAAACTGTAATATATTTTCTCATAAGGTGCAAACATCTTACTATTTGCTCAATATGATTCCAATCAACTAAACTGTCAGGATCAACGAGATAGCGAGAATAGTCTCCAAGAATATTCACCACAAATTGGCAGCTGTCGGAAAGAAATTACAAAGGATATGAATATTAATGGATTGATATAGATAATTAAAATTGCCCATCTTTTGAGGGGAAATGTGATATTAAGTGACGGCGCGAGCTGCAAATCAAGAACAGGTCAGGAGGAACAGAATAACGGAAACGGGACAAATTTAAGCTGCTGTCTACTATTAGTTCGTAGAACATCACACTCCCAATTTATGTAATATATTGTTGCAAAGTTTTTGATTCAAATTTTTGTCGGCGTCAAAATTCTATCTCTTAATAAAAACTTACTTAGCCTGCAGAAATAATTCTTTATTGTATTTGTGTCGCTGTACTGGTGGTAACCAACGATTGCTGTTATTATAATTTCTCGATGATCTCCCGAAGGTCCATCCTCTAGAGCCACCTTGAACCTCCCGCGGCTCATAGTGAAAGTTCAGCAGATGATTCAAATTCCGCTTCTTACTTCCTGGGGCAATCACCGAGCCAAGCTCGGCTATTTCATTGTCATCTACCTTGGTATTCTCCTCTGTACTGCCATTATATTGTCTTTTAGGTTTCGGTCTCTTATCAAAACTTCTTGTCTTGTTCTGCACACTCGATTTTCGCGGCAATTCATTCTTAGCGTAACCATTGTTCCCAGGTGGTTCACGTCTTCGTGAAGTCTTCGGATATACTTTACCATTGGCGATTTCTGAATCAACAATTGACAAAGATGATTGATGGTCGATACATAATAAATTCAATTTAATACTGCTAAGATGACATATTATACAGTTTTATTCATTCAAGCATCAATATATCTTCGATTTTAATACCTTGGTTTTTTTTGGATTCAGCAGCTGCGCCCTTGTTGATAAGGGGTTGAGCAGTAAACTTTGATGATTTTTTGTCCATTGTTGAACTTTGCCTGTTGACCTGACGAATAATCCGTCGTAGATAATTTGCAAAAAGAGATGAGCTCTTCTCCGTAGGGAGAAACAATTAATTGCTGCAGACCCTTCATCTTTTCAATAAGCCATGTTCGATTGTGGGATTACAGAATGTAATGACCTTCAATAAGGCAATGCGCTTTCCACAACAGCAGATAAACGCCGAAAAAAAAAAAAAAAAATTATGAAGGTTATAACTGCTGACGGCGTGTTCAAACGCCACGGATATATCCGCCTCTTATGGTGGGTGTTTTATTTTCAACACCCTCTCGCTGTGTGGAGATTGTCTCTTTTTACCGTCTCTTGACGACGATTTTACGTCGAAACACGAAATAGCCCGTCGCTGTGATGGCGACGGTCAGACTAATCTGATTCGCAACTAAACGTATCAAGGCATAGGTTAAAAATGGTTTTTTTTATTGAAATTCAAAATTGGTGCATGCTGTCAAAGTGAGGTTAATTATGGATTTAGTTGTTTACGATGTTTAGAAACGAATTTTTCGGATGTCGTTGAATTAATAAATGTTCAATGACATTATTTAGATATGGTTTTGATTAAGAAATTATATTTCCGATTATTCGTCACCTCAACCAAAAATGTCGGCCACACTCGCGATTGCGCAACATTCAAATGGGATTAAAAGGTGATAAATACGAATAGGCAATTTAAGATTTGTTTATGAGCGAGAACAATCGGAAATATATATTGAATGAACCTTGGATATTTGGATATTATTCTGTGATTCAATATTTATGGATGCTTACATAATTTACCTCATCTTTCATCATCAGCTACTTCATGACCTCATGATTATTCGAATCCTGCGCACGCAGAGTCAAAATACAGATGGAATAAGCCAAAAATATTTGAAGATGTGAAACACTATAGACAGCGTCAATATGTGACGAGCAATGTACACTACCCGAGATGCTTCAGACGTTATTCTGTTTCATATTTTCCATCGCGGTTACCCCATCAGCCCTTGGTGAATATCAATAATTTTATCAACTATTTACATACTCAAATGATTAACCAAAAAAGTACTATTGTATATATTTATACTGCTAGATACTTCAAATATTGTTATTGTTGTTCTGAGTCAACACGAAGGTCATCATGCAGCCCATGCACAGTTCCTAAAAAGTGAAATTATTAAAGAGACTGCAAATTCCGATCTGGTATATGAAAAAAAAATAATTAAACGTACATAATCATTTTATCTTTTTTAATTAATAATGTTTATTTTTTAGGAGCCGCCGATATTTGTTTTGACACACGAAGAACATGTGAATGGATCATGGACATTTTTTCCATTAATTCCTTTGCTGTCCTGCCGGTATGCCGAGGCCAAGTGGTTTTTCTTTTGTTTGGATAATACGGCGATAAACCTTCAAAGTCTTCTGAAGGTGTTGGATACTTTCGAAGCTACCAAAGTAAAAAATGAAACGAAAAATAATAAATATTCAATCGGATTTTAAGCCACAAATTTGAATGGGTATGTATTGAAATAAGACTGTTGCAGGAATATTGGTTGGGCCACGCGCTCTATGACAAAGAACCGACCATAATTCATCATTTTGCGAATCAACCAAAAAAATTGAAATATCCAAATATCATTTCGGGGTTTGCCATCTCCAAATCTCTTCTCCAATCACTCAATCGTAGAATCGAGAGTAAAGAATATCCCAAAACAGATTTCAATATTGATGCCTCTTACGAATTCGCCAGTTATATTTTTAATAAAGGAAATGGCACTCGGTTAACACATGTACCTGAATTCTGTAGCTTCATTACAATGGGTTGTGCAACTTATCCAAAAGGATTTCATGCCTGTGTATGTTGAGATAGAATTCTTGTTAACTATCACAAATTACATTCATTAATTCATTCAAGGTAACTTTATTTATAAAAAATTTCAGTCTAACTCTGTATCCAGAGAGAAGATATATGTCGCCGTGAAAACTTACGACGAAAATCATAGCAAAAGGATCCCAATTATTATGAAAACTTGGTTGAAGCATATAAAGAATTTCGGACTCTTCAGCAACGCCGAAGGTATATGCGATATTTTTATTACTACATTGTTGACAATCGTATTACAAAAATATTTGTTCGTTCTCAGATCAACAGCTCTCAAACGTGATTGTAGTGCCAGATACGAAAGAAGGTCATTGTGCAAAGACTTATGCAATTTTGCAGCATGCTGACAGCATTTTAAAATCCAAAGAAATTGATTGGCTAGTTGTTGTTGATGATGATACTCTCATAAGGTGCTTAAATAATTACATATAATTTCCTTCAAATCCTCATATAGCGAAACTATGTTCATACACCCTCTATTTTGGCTCCGATTTTCGCCCGATACCAAGTACTGTTATTCGCTACAGTTCCGATACGGCGCAAGTATCGACAGATAATTATTTCATTCTATGATTAATCAATTAATTGAAATTTTTTCGGCAGTGTTGCACGTCTGATACGTCTTCTGACATGCTACAATCCCAAAAATCCCGTTGCGGTAGGCGAACGGTATGGATTTCGTGCATTTCACGAAAATGGATTTGAATATTTGACTGGAGGTGCTGGTTTGGCATTGTCTGCACCGTTAGTCCGTCGCATACTGCAATCTCCATCGTGCAATTGTCCGACGTCCACTACACCCGACGATATGTTTATCTTCGGTATTTGTTTGAATAGAATTGGTATACGACCGACTCACTCGCCGCTCTTTCATCAAGCACGTCCCATTGATTATTCAACGGTTTATTTGGTGTCACAAGAACCCGTGTCATTCCACAAATTTTGGATGATTGACGCTGTTCAAGTTTACGAACATTGGTTCGAAGAAGCGGACAGCAGATTGCCATCAGTGTGGAAGCATACTGAATTCTAGATTGCCTTTATCGTTTTATTTATATAAAATGATTTTTCTACAAATTTTTCATCACATGAAATTTAATATTACCCACAATTGACACAATGTTTTTTTTTCTCTAAATGGTAAGAAAAGAAAACTTTCCCATAAGTTCGGTGTAGAAATAAAATGTATAAAAATATATATTTTATAATTGATCACATTTGCTCACAGCTTCGATATCATTTCACGCCACCATGTAGGACGTTCAAAATTATCCTTATTTTTCCGTAACGCTTTTTCTAAATGTTCATAAACGTTTCCATCAGACATTCCCAATGGAGAATTCAATATGAAGTCTGGCGGTGCGAGAACATCTACAAGCGCTACAGCTTCATTGACTAATTCTTTTGACAGCATAAGGATTCCACTACGTAGCAGATAATCCATCCTCGAGGATGGAGCGGCATAACCACCGCCATATAGATCACCAAGTCTCCGTTCGAGTATCCATGACCCATAAAGAGAGCATAATTTCGTTAATACTGTTCGTTCTTCTGGGTTCCAATCTTCATTCTTCAATGCTCCCAAGAAACTCTTGAATGTTGCGTGCTAGGGCAATTAATCAATGTACGTATATACGGTTGGGGAATTCGATGCCGCATCAAGGTACAGATTGAAGATACATTCTCAACTAACCTCGCTATAAACAAGTGACAGGGATCGTGCAAAAAAAGTTTGGGAGTCATTTCTCACCGTGAACTGACTCTTCCCTTCTTGTTTCAGGTCCTCCACACGCTGATAAGTTGAATCCAGATAATAACAAACAAGCCACTGAAATGCCTTCAGCAAATCTGCAACAATGAAATGAATGAAATTGGGGTTCCAGTTTCGAAACAATTAACAATATTCTTACTGTCAGGCTCTAAAGTTTCCTCAACTGTTGTAGCGATAAACTCATATTCGAGGATTATCTTGTGATGTATGAGAAAATCGATCGACCCGAGAGGGGAAGGTACATATATTCCTTTCATTATGTTCGGATAAATACCAAGGAGCCAATTGCTTGCCTGCTGAATGAGAACATTGTTTTCACCTTCGTATGTACAATTGGCGTCATTATCAGCTCGTAAGTCACCTAAACGTCCGACTTTTAAATATCCCATGCCGCCACAAACTTCGCGACAATCTTGAATCACGTCTCTTGCAGTCCATGAGCAAAAAGGCTTTGTCGCCGATGAAAGTGCATGAATTTCAAGACCTTCTTCTGCAATTTCGTTTTTATTTTCAGAATCCATCAGACGCGCTTGGAATGTTTGTGCCTTTTTCATGAAATCGGCAGAAAATATGTGCATGGCGTATACTGCTGATAGCCAGGGCATCAATCTTCCGTACTGCAAAGGAAGAAACCAATTGTAAAATTTTTTTTTTGTATGAACTAGAGTGAATGAATATTGTACCAAGGTTTGGTATTCTAGAACTGGCCACTCGTCACCATTCGACGGTCCAAATTGTTGCCTGACAGCACAATAACGGACTGCTATTACCATTGCCAATGAACAATACTTGAAGCAGATGTTTGTAATGGTCACTCGACCGAGAGAAAGTGCACCAAGTGAAGCACCTGAGATTATCAGTTTTGGATCACTGAAATTATCATATCATGTTCATATTTTTCATATTTTACCGAATCTCTTGTTTGGATCCTTCATCGGTGACACAAATTTTCCATCCGGTGTCACATCGCCCATTTTATTGAGCAAATTTTTCCTCGGCACCTTGAAATTGTGGAACATTATAAATCCATTATCAACGCCATTGAGACCAATTTTTTCTCCCAAATCACCTATCGTCAAATTGGGTAAAGGTAACATTGAAGCTGGGTCTCGAATTTGAACAATGAAAACGTTGAGACCTTGATATTGACCATCGGGCATTGTTAACTGAGCAAAAACAATTGCGTGAGTTGCTTGTCTACCTGAATAATGAGAATAACGAATGAATAGATGAATATTCGGATGAATAATCAGAAACAGATTATGATGAATTATTGATTACTGAATATTTATTTACCTAAACCACCAATCCAAAATTTTGCTGCTTGAAAATCTGGTGTATTGAGAACAAAACATTGAGAATTGATATCGTATGTTGCTGTTGTTCTCATTCCTTTTGCATTTGTGCCATGTGAAACTTCAGTCAAAGCAAAGCAGCCTCGATACTGTTATACATTTTGTATAAAAACGATTTTTTATTATATTATGCGAATAACCAATTTATTGATGAATTCTTCCCTCAATTTCTATTTACTCACTTCTCCTTGATGAAATTTACCAAGTAAATCCATGTGTCGTTCAGTGCCTAGAGAGAATACAACACCCGGTACCATTGCATAGATAATCCCCATAATAACCGGTATCGATGAATCATAATGAAAATAAGCATTGAGTTTCGCACCAGATGTCGTCTAAAAATCAAAGCCACTCAAACTGTTACTAGAAATGGTACTGTCGACCTACAATACTCACAACAAAATCATTACTGATGAGACTCTTAATTTGATTGAAACATCTGCGTCTATACTCGTCCAATGTGATACTTTTAGTAAATGGCTCAAAGCCTGGAGAATTTTCCATAAATCTGTATAACTTCTCCTGAAAGTATGAACAAAGATAAAAAGATATATGGGCAATGATTCCCATTTATCGATTGATAAGAATAAAAATACGTTACCTGATATTCCAAATAATCCTCGCCAAAAAGAGTAAACCTGAGAGCCTTCCAATCAAAACTTGCGCGTTTTCGATAAACTGTTAGCGGACCGCTCTTTGGCAAATCACGAATTAATTCCTTGATCCGTAAGAGTTTCATCTTGATGAATTCTACACAATCAGACAGAACAAAAATGTTGTTTAGAGCAATGTAAAATAATTGATTGACTGATCGATTTAATACACGCCTAAATAATAAACGCATTCATTGGAATAAAAAATGCACACGCATAAAATGAATTCTTATCAATTGTACTTTTGGTGACGTGCAGTTTGGATTGCTAATTCCATTATCGCGTGCATTATATATTTGCAATTCAGATGATTTGTAGGACGAGGGGTAAACCATTTCGAGTTGCGCTTGTATATAAATATTCAACTGTAAACGATCGAATGTATTCAATCTGAGCTCGGTAATAGAATAATTGAAGAGTCGGTTATTGATTGATCGAAGCTTCTACAAGTCAGTGGTAGAGCAAAACATTCTCGATAAATATTGTGACTGAACTGCCATCACATCTTCTTCTTTCACATCATGCTCTTCATTTTATTTATAACAATCCAGTTCGTGATTATCAATGAGAGGTGAGTTTAATTATGCAAGCACCGATTGAACAACTAACAATAAATAAACGTTATAGAATATGTGTTCTGTTTAATTTCTGCGGCTATAGTTTAGAAACAGGAAAATGGTGCGATCACGCTCCAGAACCATTGGTGAGCGTAATTAATTCAGTTGTCGAGGAAATATCACAAAAGACTGATGATTGTATTGTCTTCATTCTGGATCCATTTTATCGCCAGCTCAATTTCGATTATAAAGGGGATAAATGGAAATATACCTCTTATTACATTGTAATTATTGTTCATCCAGCTATAAAATGTTTCACATTGCTCAATAGATTGAAATTTATTCGAATTATATTGCAGATCACCGTGCGAGAAAGCGATGTTTTCAATTCACCAAGTCACCAAATTAATAGCACACTAACACATAGTAAAAATTCTGGGTGCAACGCTTACGTTATTCTTATTGCAAATGGACTTCAAATAATTCAGCTTCTTCAATATGCGGAAAGGTGTTTATTACAATACGATATGAATTTTTCGGAATATATCTTATTTAATGATAGACAAATATGAATATTAATTCCATTTTAGGGAACGTTTATTAAACATCCAGGGCTATTTTCTTTTCATGCATGATGAACGCCTTTTCAATCCGAAAATGAAATATATGTGGAACCGAGTGATAAATGCAATATTCATTCGTCAATTCAGTTTGTTGACACAACGTTTCGGCGAGAGCATCCGCAAAGAGTGGTTCAATTTAGAAACTGTTTTCTATCCAATTCAAGGCAGTGGTTTTATCATGACTCATTACATTGACACATGGTACAAAGAACGATTCCGTTATGGAAATGATCACTTCCCTAATAAAACGAAAAACCTGCAGAACAAAAAATTGAAGTTCGTGAAACAAAACTTCGCAACTCAACTATACAATTTCTTCTCCCGTTTTGATTTTTCCGTCCTCACTTTTTTCAGAGTTGCAATCTTTGAGCACATCCCAGCGGTGACAAAACATTCACGAGATATGTATATTGGCAATCAGAAGCACACCGACAATGCTCTGGGGATTGAGTTTGAGGTGCTGCAATTCGAATTTGCATATGAAAAAATTATGGAATTTCGTTCTAATTCAATTGCAGATCATTCAAATAGTGGCTGATAATATCAACTTCCATCCAGTTTTTTATCGTCCACCAAATGTAGAAATTGAAAAATGGGGCGCATCAGACCAAAATGACAGCTACAATGGACTGCTGGGTGAAGCAATGCGTGCAAATGCTGCATTTCTCCTCGGTGATTTTCATTACACTCTTCGACATTACAGTCTACTGGAATTGTCTTATCCATACAATACTGAATGTCTCACATTTCTCACACCAGAATCATTAACGCAAAACTCCTGGAAACTGTTAATTATTCCATTTACGTAAATAATTCTCATTCAGCATCTCGAGTTAATATCTGCTACATTAGTGATTACATTGAATGTATTGTTTCTTCCCAGATTGCATACCTGGATAGCTGTGATTTCAATTCTTCTCGCGGGTGCTTATATATCATACCATCTAGCTCTGTTTTATCTGACACAAATTCTGCCATTCATAAAAAGAAATACTGCACATGTGCCCAATGTAGTAATGACTCTATTGAAGAGAACTAAATATGCACAGAAGCGAAACAATTTTGATGAGCAATTGAACGGTCTGACACTCTTCACTGAGATGCAAAATAGTTTATTGTACACCTACGGAATGCTACTTCAGGTGTCATTGCCGCAATTGCCGCGAGCTTGGGCTCTCCGATTGTTTATTAGCTGGTGGTGGTTGTACAGTATTCTTGTCACCGTAGTCTACCGCGCTAGCATGACTGCAACCCTTGCGAATCCTGTTGCCAGGTAAATGTAATGATGAATCTCATCAACAAGTAACTCAATCAAACCAATTATTTCAAATTGATAGAGTGACCATAGATACTCTCACTGAACTCGCAAAGAGTCCAATAACCGTTGGCGGATGGGGCGAAGATAAGCGTGAGCTTTTCATTTCTTCGTTGGATTCGGATCTAAACAAAATCGGTGGAAAGTTCGAACTGTATGACAATGAGGACGCAGCAATTGCGCGAATTGCCAATGGAACTTTCGGATACTATGAGAATATTTATGTTCTGCAGGAGGCCCGAGCGAAACGACAACTGTTAGAGGCCGCGCAGAATAAAAAAGCCGTAGAAAATAATGAAATATCAATTGCAGATAGAGATCTCCATATCATGCAAGAGTGCGTCATTCATATGCCAATTTCTATTGGGATGGATCGGAATTCACCTCTGAAACCTCAAGTCGATCAGCTGGTTAAAATCAATTATTATCATTATAAATTAGCGATGTAATGGTTTTTTTCGTGATCAAATCATTTCATTTGACATTTTCAGCAGGTGAGAAGAATTATTGAATCGGGATTAGTGCAGAAGTGGCTAAGCGATGTGATGGAGTGGTCAAAAATAACTGAAATCAGAAATGACTATAATGCGCCGAAAGCTCTAGTAGATCTGCACAAACTTTATGGAGCATTAGTTGCACTTGGAATAGGTTATTCGCTTGGACTTGGTGCGCTAGCGGTTGAAAGTCTATATTGGAAGTATATTGTAATGAGAAATCCAGCGTATGATAAATATCAGATGGATGTTTTTTATTCAACCATGACACAAGCGAAAAAGTGAGCAGTAAATTAGAATACTGCAGTGCATACATGATGTGCTTAATTAAATTGATGGACTCACCTGATCTTCGTCAATGAAAAAGAGAGATTGTCCTTTGTCAGGACTCAGAGATCTATATCAATTTATCGATCGCACTATCTAAGATGTTTCGTATCACCTGAATATCTATCTACAACAAAGAATTGTTATGCAAACCTTTGGAACTGTCCGCAAGTTAATACGTAAACTATTCATTATATAAATGATTATTCAAGGATGTTATGACATATATACATGAATGACGTAACGACATATAAAAATGATGTATTGTTTCCCCAAATTATAAGAGATTTTCCACATTTCTTCAAATGATTCCCAAACGATTGGATTGGTTCTTTATGGATAATTTCATATCTGTTCGCCAACCACATGGTGATTAATGTTGACATGATCAATTATGGCAAGAACGGATTATATCAAATCGATGATATGGAAAAAACATTGGGTTACATTCAGAATGCCCAAAGCAAAGATCCAGACGTCCAACCCCAGAGCCGGTAGATGGCTGTACCATCAGTATGTATACTATCTCCGCGATAACTCTGCCCGAACAATCTCGCGTATGCCGATGCTGAGTACAAATCCGCAGTGATAGGATTTTTTTTTCAACCATCTATTTCTTTACATGTATTTGGAACTTTGTCGTTTTACATTTCATCCGCATGATCGTGATATTACAATACATAAAATAATAATTGAATGAAAGAAAATATACTAATTTTATTTGCAGAGTTATTCTCTTACATTATAATTATACCAATATACTTGTAATGTGAATGATAAAAAAATTTGTCTGGACGAACATAATGATATTGTCTTTCTCGGAAGTAGCCCCACATTCCAAGGCACGGCGCTATTACGTCCTGGGGATAGGTTGTAGGTATTCCTTAGGTTTGAAGTGAATATAGAGGTAATGTTAACCAGGATGCTACTGGTAGGTGTGGGTCTTACAATGAAACCACCCCAACCCAACCCCACTGATTTCTATGATTTTTGCATATGTGGTAGTACTTAATTTTTAGCAGCTGACATCTACTTTCAAGGGGTGAAACCCAACCCCAAAGTCAACTCTCAAAATCCTCTTTTTTTTAAGATTTCTCAGTATCTAATGAATATTTTTTAATAAAATCAAGTGGAAAATATTTGTCATGAAAAGTCACAAATATGAGGTGTATTTATGACCAAAGGGGTTGCAACCCCAATATTTTATTTGAAAAAAAAAAAACTACATTTTTTATGAATATTTTTTCCACAAATATTAGGGTATAATCTGAAAAAATTTATAAAAAGCATTTCCGTTCACAATATCGAATATTAGTAACAACCCCTAAAAACCGTTAACTACCCCTTACAGCGATAGGCCACATATGAGTGATAAAAAAATTGTTTTTTTTTCTTAAAAGACATCCAATGCGTAAAACGAATGTAATTTATAAACAATTCAAATGTATTAAAATGTTTTTTGAATAAAAGTACCAAAAGTCGACAAAAGTCACTCCCACAACTTGATGCCCAATATATCACGAGTTTTTATCCAAATTCTTTATTGCAAAAATAGAAAATAAGTCCTGCATTGCTGAAATAGAAAATAACATTTACTTTCTCATTATATCAACATTCTTCTGAAGGGGTGAAACTCACCCACAAAGTCAACCCTTAAAATCATTTTTTCTCATATTTCTCATCATCTAATGAATATCGTTTCAACCGTTTTCAATATCGAATATTAAAGTATACTTGTTTTCGCATTTTTCAATGATTCACCCCCTAATATCAGCAAATACCCCTTAAAGTGATGGATCACATGTAAGTGGTGGAAAATGAATTTTTTTTCCTTTATATTCATTCCATGTGTAAACTATGTAGGATTCATAACTGATGCCAATATGAATTTGATTTACAGGAATTAAGTTTTCATATTATTCCAATGTATAATCAAAATACAATTTGTTTTAAAAAAATTAAGAAACAATTGTTTCCAAAATTTGACTAAACCTTTATCCCTAAATTTATTAATTGTTAAATTTTGATTGATAATCATTGCTTGAATTAAAAATATTAATAATTACTCAATCGAAGGCGTATGTTATTTTTGCATCCTTATCTTATCCATGGCTCGCTGAAGACATAATGTTTTATGTAAAAATGGTCATTTTGTGCATGATTCGCAGAAAACCTTCTGCTTAATTTATTATTATTGACAACAGTTCAAGAGAAGTAAAGCATTCAAAAAGTCACTCATAGTACTGAATTCATACACCCACATACCCACACACCTACACACGTATATATTTACATACAAATTTGTCAAGCATGGAAATATAATAAATACGAATAATAAGACAGTTTTTTGTTAACTACGTGAGTATTTGTGTCATTTATTTTATACATATTTTTATTTGAATATTTTTTGTAGTGAACGTTTTTATTTAAATCTTTTTTATTTTTCTTACAATTAATAAATCAAATATTACATAGTATGAATATTGAAAATTTTTTTTTTCGATTAATAACTTCAGCCAAAAGTCATCATGTAGTACTTTTATTTCAGATTCAAACATGAAGATTAATCCTTTTGAACATAGTGAATTTATCATTACGTATCATAGCGTATTTTTAATCCTTACAAATACCAAATATCAAGACTAATTACAAAGAAATTGGATTGTCAGAAAAGTTTAAACAAATATTAATGAGTGCCGCATATCAGTTTAACGATGTTGACGTGAGTATTGAAGAAAATATAAAAACTAGTGATATGTTAGGTATTAAGTTTTGGGCGTGACTTTTTTTCGACCTTTTGGTACTATTACTGAAAGAACATTTTAATATATTTGAATTTTTTATAAATTACATTCGTTTTGCGCATTGGATGAAATTTAAGAAAAAAATAAATTGTTTTACCACTCATATGAGGTCTATCGCTGTAAGGGGTAGTTAACGGTTTTTAGGGGTAGTTATTTGAAAAATCCCAAAAATACGTGTCAATCATTTTTTTAAGTACTACAACATATTTTGAAATCATAAAAATCGGTGAGGTCGCGTTGGGATGGTTCCCTCCTTAGAGACGATGATTTATTCCATTATAGATGGATTTATCAATGTCACTTGTTTCATACTGATGTTACACTTCTTTTAATAGGCCATACTTTCATATTATAGGCTTGTGCCTCAAATTCTGCAAAGGAAATCTGTATAAAATGTTGGTGACTGCAGGTTTCTCTTGGAGATTCAGATTTGAGTTTGAATGTTCTTTGAAACGCGAGGCTGATGATCTTGGGTTGAATTTGTGGCGTTGTGTGATTCTTGCAGCGAATGAGATACAAATGAGTGTGTAACGAATGAGCTCGTAGCGACTGAGTACCGAGAAAGGGAGGAGAGCAAGAGAGCGATTTTACGTGTGCGCGACAATTTTCAGTGTGCATTAACGCGTATTTTTTATGGAGGAGGGATGACGAAAATTAGGCGTCTTCACGCTGGGCCCGCAAGTTTTTATCAGTGCTTCGTGATGGTACGTGGCCCCCGATCGCAAATGGTGTGATCTGTTTGTGGGTCTACGGTTTCGCAAAATTTGATAATGGCTCTAGAGGGTGTGTTTGGCCGAACTGAGTCCTGAGTATACTAAGTTAGTCACTCAGTCGAAACAAATTTTACCTCTAAGCGGCTGAGTTCAGCCTGTTTCGGCCTGGACACACTTACTGACTGACTGACGTAGTTGCAAACGAGTTTGCTCCGTTTACTCGCATATGGGAAACATAACCTTTCATATAAATTATCAGTGAATTTATAAATTAACAGTGAAATATAAATTGAAATAGAAAATTCGCATTAGTGCTCTATAAAAATGATGGACAATTTAGTCCGACATATTTTGATGGACGAAATTCCCAATGATCCTATGGATGACATTGAGAATTTAGTACATCAGTTTCCAATCAACGGTGAGTGAATGAATTTCCACAAGCAAAAATACATTTTTATGCACCATGATAATTAATAGCGTCTTCTTCTTTGAAAAAGGAATTAACAACATGTTGGATGGAATGGAAGATTTTATCGTGGCCTTCGAAGATGATTTAAATGGTGGTCTTCAAATAAACCCACGAAACGTTGGTCCCGTAGCAATATCGAATTATTTTGAGGAAGTCATTCCTCAATACGATGACGATAAATTTCACTCACATTTTCGAATGTCTCGGGAATGTATAATCGTAAGTAATATATATTTTTTTCAAGTTGGGAAATTAATAAATATTAATTTTTTTGTCACATTCATGTTATTCTCAGGAACTAGAAAATGTGATACGACCACATACCCAGGATATGAATGACGATATTCCCTTGCAAAAAAAAATTTTACTGGCAATTTGGATTTTGGCAACGACAGACAGTTTTCGATCCGTAGCTGATAGATTCGGATTGCCTAAATCGGTCGCTCATGTTGCTACTAAGGAAATAATCACGATACTGGCAAATCTGTTACCAGAATATGTACGTTGGCCGGCTGCTAACGAGTGCGAAGCTATTGAAGCTGTAAGTATAGAAAAAATATAAGTATGGAAAGGATAGAAAAAAAAAGATACGTATAGAAAAAAGTATATGAAAAATAGAAAAAATGGAAGAAATATAAAAAAAGTATAGAAAAGTGTAGGAAACATTTTTTAGCTACATTACAAACGATAAATATATAAATGTAGGCCTTTTCTTTACGACGTGGATTCCCGGGAGTAATTGGAGCAATAGATGGATGCCACATTGAAATAATGCAGCCACCAGGAAACGCTGATGATTATTATAACTGCAAAGAGACGCATTCAATAATCTTACAAGGTATTTATTTATATATTTACATAGAAAAATCAATGGTCAATCTATCGAATCACGGTTGCAGCCCGAAATTGGCCCACATTTTTTCTGAGTATTGTTATGAGGAAAATACGGTGCAAGTTAAAATTTGTTAGCAATTTGCGAATTTCAACTTGCACCGTATTTTTTTTTTTTAGTAAAAACCTTAAAAGTCGAACTTTTTGAATATAATTAAAATTATTCATAAATACGTTTACATTACAGGGACCTGTGACAATACGGGAAAGTTCATTGATGTTTTGGTTGGCAGACCAGGAAGAGCACACGACGCATCAGTTTTCCGGAGTTCTAGACTCTACACTCGATTGACGAATGTAGAAAATCCATTATTACCTCCCAATCAGCATATACTCGGTGATTCTGCATATCCTTTGATGATGAATGTTCTGACACCTTTCAAAGATAATGGTCATCTGACCGCAGAGCAAATTAGGTATAACACGAAGCATGCATCGTGTCGTTCAATTATTGAGCGAGCGTTTGGTCAGTTGAAAGGGAAATTTCGTCGATTGCTACATCTACCCGTAAGGTCCATCCAAATGGCAAATTTGATGGTGTCCGCAGCATGCACTCTTCACAATTTCATTTTAATCCATGATGGTGGAAACATCCGAGATTATCAGAGAGAAAATCCTGATAATAATGCAGAAAATGAAATGGAAGAAGAAGCGGAAGTAGATGGGGATAATTTTGATATCAACGCTGTTCAAAAACGGAATAATATAATGAACACGATATAAATATAGTGTTTAGAATCAATTCATCTGGGAAAATAGGAAGTTTTGACCAAATGTAATGATCGTATACAAATACCAAATCTTATTGTACATAGTCGGGCAAGAAATTTTTTAAATAATACAACATATTGTAGAAACCTTTGATTTATAAATAAAGAATTGTTTAGTAGAAATATGTCAGTCTTGTATAACTTTGCACTTATTCTTATCAACAATAAATCAGTCATTATGTAAGTACTTTGCTTATTACTATCTAACATTGAAAATAATCTCTCTATAATATTGAACCTTTTGGCAACAAGTTTATGAGTATTTATGTGATTAAAATTAATATAATAATTTATTATATGAACAAAAGTATTTATGCGAATGCCACACACTTCGAAGATAAAACTTTGAGCTTTCTTAGAACGACGTAACAAACGTAATAAATGTTTTAACAAAACTCACGCTTATTTATTAAAATAGGAACTTGGAAATCAAACTTTTCAATATTATTGGCTACAAAATACGATTGATATAACGGTGATATAAATCGTCACTATCGGTTTGATCGCCATGCAAAATAACTTTTCGGAAAATACGATCTTACGAGTTATATCCATTGTTGTTCTTATCTTCCAGCGATTTCGCAATTGATTTCAAAATTTCATTGCGCTCTTTCAAAACTTTTGTCGCTTCCAGCATCCTCTCGTTCCAAATTGTCAATGCTTTTTCTTGCAGCTTTTTGGTTTCTACGAATTTATCGTTCCATGTTTTCATGATTTCAAGTTTGTTGGCGTCAAGTTCAAGCTGTTTTTGACGATGATAATACATACTCTTGCCTCTTGCAGATTTGAACCAATTTGGCGGTGCTTCCGAACTACTTTTATCAAATGAACTGACTTCGGAGGTTGAAGCTTTTGAAGCTATGCAGTTCATTGATGCATCTTCAGAACTGGCGCTGTTAGAAAATACAATATCATTCAATGATTAATGATAATTGCATAAAATTTTCGGAAAAACAATGAATTATGGATTTAGTAATTATTTGATTAACTCATACCTCGGTGCTTGGCTCGATAAGTTTATGGGTTGTGTATTTTCATCACCAGGCATACTCGCTACAACGTCAGATGTGAAATTTATGGAAACATCATTATGGAAAATTTCATTCATCTGAGCCAACCATGGCCATGATTTACGGCTGGTCCCGGTTGTTTTTTTCGAATTATTCTTTTTTATTGTCGAATAAGTTGTTTTCATGTTGCCGAATTTTTTGCTCAGTTCACTTGCTGAGAATGTTCTGCAAATCTTCTTAAATTCGGCCTCGATTTCGTGCCTCAACAGAATTTTTTTTATTTTCGAATTTCAGAAACGCTCTTTACGAATGTAATATCCGTTCAGCAGAAATTTGGTTGCATCATTGTCCCACGCTTCATGATCGGATACACCTACAAGAATAATACAAACTCTTGGAATGGAGAAAACTATGATAAATAATAAAACGAAATGAAAATTGATTATATTGCTGTGACAGTTATATTCTAATCTACCAAAAATGCGCATACCCTCATTTGGACATTGCTGCATAATTTTTGGTTTTTTTGTGGGGACATCAGACTCATTCGCGATGTTCACTTTATTCTCGTTTATGTTGATTGGAACTTGACACTCCGTTGCCAACTGTTCGAAATAATTCACCGCAAATTGCGTATCTACATTTAAAACGATTTATATTTTTCGAGACACATATTCAATTCCAATCATTTGGGACAGTTTGACAGTTTGTTTACTGCAGTTCAACCTAACTTCGTCACTCACCGTTTCCAATTTTCAGGTGAAAATCTCCACTGGCACTAATGTTATATATGGTGTTGTTATAAATGTACTGTGCACTCATGCTGTCTTCAGCTTTGGTTTCTTCCATGGTTCTATTATGTCTGATATGTAATTTTTTTGTACTTTGTAGAACTGTGATTAGTAGAATTCCTGTGTTTGAATTGAATGCAGGTTAAGGTAGGCATATTGCAGGAATGGAGATGGCATCACAACTGTGTGGCTTAGTATCTACAGAGTGTCCCGGCCGAAAACTTAGTTAGATATTCTTAGTAACTTACTTTCGTTGCTCAGGACTTAGTTCGGCCAATCACACTCATTTCTTGACAATTTATCGGAAAACTATTGTTGTCTCAATCTCTATATTAATCTATGTATTCCAAAGGGGAAATTATTGGCCCAGTTGCATGAACTTCATTGTTATTGTGAGTTGAGTCACTTCTTCCACAGAAAGTTGTTGTGTCCGAGCACCAGAGATGAGTAGAGAGATTGCCAACGCCCGGCTAAAACTTGACGCATTTTTGACTGAATCGAAGTGGCGCTACCTTATCGGACAAGCCTCGAACTGGACCCACTTTCTGATTGGTCAACGAAATATATAGTAATAGTTAAGCATGCATTTTTAAAATGTGGGCGTCAGCCGCCTCGGAGACTAAAATATACATGAGTGGAGGGGGTGCCGCACACAAGCACAGGCCGTGTTGGTGTGAGCCCCGCACTTCGGCTCGTGGTTCGGTTAATAGAAGAGGGCAGAAATACTATCCATATCTCTGTTCTTACCGAATTCGGCCGAAGATGAACGAAGCTATGTCGCTACATCTACCTAAGGGTATGTGCGAACCCTTGAATTCGATTTCATGATTTCAGGTTAAAATTGAATATGAGTATTGAGATGGAAATAATGTTTCCATCGAATTTTCATTTATTCGCCCTTATGAAAGATTCATACATTCATATGTATATAAAATAGAAAATTGTATTGGGAAAATATTTAAATAATGCGATGATGCCATGTGTAGGCAAATGTAGTCCGAGTTCATATAATTGCTGCTGGACTTCTCATACTATTCACTCTATTGGCACAATGGTAGCGTGCTTGCAAGCGATCTGGTATCATCCGAGTTCAAATCACCTCAAAGTCCTACTTTTTTTATTTCCACAATTTCCAAATTTTTCTACATGGAATATTACAAAAATGCAGACATTATTTTTTCAATGTGCGAATTATTTTCCACAATTTTTTTAATGCCTTGATATAGATTTTAAGTGAGTCAACATCTCACGAATTTTGAATTTCCACCACGAATACTGTGAATTTAGTACATTGAATATAGCTAGTTTCTAAATAGAACGATGTCGGGCAATCGACGGGACGAACGTTATCGAAATCAATAATCAAACTGAATAAAATTATGATCGAACCCAAAAATTACATTGAAAAAATATTAAAATTATGTAAGAGACCTATACGACAATGCCGCGTGTAGGCAAGTGTGGTCCGAGTTCATATAATTGCTGTTGGACTTCTCACACTAATCGCTCTATTAGCACAACACGTTCATTATTAAAATATTTAGAATCTCGCTCTCGTCCGAACGTTTCCAGTATCACGGCCGAATTCGCTTTAAGAAAAATAATGCTAGCGGCTCGTGGTTTCTTTACTTATTCATTTCGTGTTACAAAGTATGTACATATATTACTAATGACTTTATTCATATTTCATTTATATCAAATTCCGAATTTATTACAATAATTCACCGGTTTTCTCAAATGTTGTGGTATCAATTCTCGAGACTTAGTCGGCCCCCGTGTTTACAAACAGAAACTGTCACGCGGGTCAGCTTTGCTTTTTTATTTGTCCTCTATGTATATATATATAGGGGGAAATCCCGTAACGCCGGACGGCACCTAGTACCGGACACTGTTGATAAACAAATAATATTGGTGATGGTGAAGAGCTATAGAAGGAGAGAAAATCGAAGTAAGAATTACTATGGTTGCATAGTATCGGTGGACCACATTCACATTATAACAGAAATTGCTATGGTCATATTAAAATATACTATAATCTCAACCAATATTTACGATGTACCGTAGTAATTTGGAAAAATGACATTAGTATAATTTGCTATCAAATTTTTGCTATGGTATCAAAATAAAAGTTACTTATAGTACATGGTATGTGTGAGCCCAACAGAAGCATATGTATATATGTTCAAAAATCACTCGACGTAGAAATATGACAAAGTGAAAGAACGAAGAAAATGCAAGTCGTAAAACATTGATTTACGAGCAGGCCACAGCAATGTCTCAGTTTGGGTGAAGAACTACTTCACGATGAGTTTAACTCCGTCACCAAGAGTGGACAAATCCTAAACAGATGTGGTAATTGCAGAAACGCTGTTTTTTTTATCCTGCATGTTGGGTCCCTAGAACCGGACACTCGATTTATCCTCCAGTACAACACACCATTTTTTTTCAATTTTCGAATATTAATGTAAGACGTGTTATTCTTGTTGTACTATAGTATTTCACAATGGCAAATTGATCGAAAATAATGAAGAAAGGAAAATGATCCGAGGAAAATACAAAAAAGGGCCATCGATGAAGTTTTTAGGGGAAAGAGAACTGGATCCAGTGCTATAGTTGGGAGGAATGGGCTCATGAGACGTGCGCAGACGTTTCTGAGTGTTTTAGTTCATATATTTGTGAGCATTGCAAAATTAGCGATTTTAAATTGATTCTTTGTATTAGTATTCAAAGTGTCCGGTAATAGGTGCCACTCCTCTGACTCAAGCATTTTAAGGATTAAATTCAAAGATATATTTTTATCAGTTTTACATTAAAAAAAAATCTGAAACATCGTTATGTCACCAAAGAATACTCCAAAGTTTGTTAAAAAACTATAAAATATCGAAGTTTCTATGTACGTTATAGATTTTTTGACGAATAATCTATGTGTCCGGTACTGAGGGACTTCTCCCTATATACATATATATATATTCCTGGGTTTTTCTGTCCCGCACGCTCTTTCTATTCTCCGGTTTGTGTAGTCTACTTGACGACATTCAAAATAGAACCAGTTTCACAAAAGGTTCATACTACATTCTGTACACTTCACGATTTTTTTCATTGTTAATCGATAGACTGCGTGATAATTGTATCATTTTCCGGGAGAAGGCCTAAAAATATTCTTCAATATTATATATATCGGGAACGCAAATAAGTACTGAGGAGAAAGATCAGAACGAAATATGCAACTCGTCTATTCTTACATAAGAACCAGGTTAACATTTTTTCCTATAATTGAAAGATCAACTGTTTATAAAGTTGTATACCTCAAAATTATAGAATTTTTTTACAAATGCGTCCCGCTTACGAGTGAGGATAAAATATCGTTTGCTCTACTTCCCCTGATAGCGGTGACCCTGCCACTTCCCCTCTCTGCGTAGACATCACTGTATGAGTGCAAGAAAGAGCGAACATTTTCTTTTTCGCTTCTCCTGTTCAAATAATGTTTTACGAATTTTTTTTTCCGCCACTTCTATTATTCTCACTATTTTTACTATTTCGTAAAATAGAAATTTTTCATTAAGTACATCTGGTTGGGTGTACAAAAACATGAATTGAGAAAAAAAAAATTTTGAGATTACACTTACAAAATTTGAGCGTGTTTTTGAAATAACTTCAAAACATTCGTGTTCGCAGACAATTTTGCTCTAATCTACAGCTTGCGATAAAAAAATTCGTCAAGTTTCGGAAAAAAATATTTCATTCTGGCCGCCAATTTGACCCCTCGAGGGAGACACGCGACGACAGCCGCGGTGGTAAGCAATAGTTCATGAAAGGTGTAGCATCAATAACGGAGAAAAGAAGAAGAAGCCATTTTCAATATTAACACATGAAATTTATGTCTGTGTAGGAAGCACAGGACACCACAAGGGCCAAAATCACGCGGCGGGCGGAAAAACCCGGCCCGCGCATCGCCGAACGTATCAACGTCGACGAGGTCCATACCAGCTGCACGAGCGGACAGAAGCGCGCGATGGTCCACGGGGGCCGATGGATCGAGCCCAAAACAAATGATATTCATTCGCAATAAAGTATTTTTCTGTCATACACAAATCATGTTTATTCCAGAAAACTTCGATGTCAATTAAATCCAAAAAATATACTGTTACTCCCGTTATATATTTAATTCCATAAATATTCTTGCATTCCCAAATAATTATAGTCATTGAAAAGCATGCAGACGTCCTCTATCGTAATCTGTTGTTTAATGTGGTACAATATGGCTTTAAGCAGAGATTCATTGGAGAAACTTAATGCGCCATTAGTGGAAGATCACAACTTGCAATTTATTTTTTATTGAAGATTAACATTGATATCTTGATATACCTATGCTTTTTGATATTTATTTCATTCTATTATATTTCGATAATGCCGAAAGCATTCCTGAAATCATGCAAAAAACAACGAAACAACAAAACACAGTAGTATGGGGTAACTCGACTCGCAAGTTGCCATATTGTTCGCGAACACGCTTCCAATGTGTTAATAGAGCGATTAGTGTGATGAGCCCAGCAACAATTATATGAACTCGGACCACCCTTGCCTACTCTTGGCATCATCGCATTATTTAAATATTTTCCCAATACAATTTTCTATTTAATATACATATGAATATATGAATCTTCCATAATGGCGAATAAATGGAAATTCGGTGGAAACATTATTGCCATCACAATACTCATATTCAATTTTAACCTGAAATCATGAAATTGAATCCAAGGGTTCGCACATAGGTCTTTTACATAATTTTAATATTCTTTCAATGTAATTTTTGGGTTCGATCATAATTTTATTCATTTTGATTATTGATTTCGATAAGGTTCGTCCCGTCGATTGCCTGACATCGTTTTATTTAGGAACTAGCTATATCCAGTGTACTGAATTCACAATATTCGTGGTAAAAATTCAAAACTCGTGAGATATTGACTCAGTTAAAATCTATATCAAGGCGTTGAAAAAATTGTAGGAAATAATCCTCACTGAAAATAAAAAAAGTAGGACTTTGAGGTGACTTGAACTCGGAAGATACCAGATCGCTTGCAAGCACGCTACCATTGTGCCAATTAAGCGAATAGTGTGAGAAGTCCAGCAGCAATTATATGAACTCGGACCACACTTGCCTACACGCGGCATTGTCGTATAGGTCTCTTACATAATTTTAATATTTTTTCAATGTAATTTTTGGGTTCGATCATAATTTTATTCAGTTTGATTATTGATTTCGATAACGTTCGTCCCGTCGATTGCCCGACATCGTTCTATTTAGAAACTAGCTATATTCAATGTACTAAATTCACAGTATTCGTGGTGGAAATTCAAAATTCGTGAGATGTTGACTCACTTAAAATCTATATCAAGGCATTAAAAAAATTGTGGAAAATAATTCGCACATTGAAAAAATAATGTCTGCATTTTTGTAATATTCCATGTAGAAAAATTTGGAAATTGTGGAAATAAAAAAAGTAGGACTTTGAGGTGATTTGAACTCGGATGATACCAGATCGCTTGCAAGCACGCTACCATTGTGCCAATAGAGTGAATAGTATGAGAAGTCCAGCAGCAATTATATGAACTCGGACTACATTTGCCTACACATGGCATCATCGCATTATTTAAATATTTTCCCAATACAATTTTCTATTTTATATACATATGAATATATGAATCTTTCATAAGGGCGAATAAATGAAAATTCGATGGAAACATTATTTCCATCTCAATACTCATATTCAATTTTAACCTGAAATCATGAAATCGAATTCAAGGGTTCGCACATACCCTTAGGTAGATGTAGCGACATAGCTTCGTTCATCTTCGGCCGAATTCGGTAAGAACAGAGATATGGATAGTATTTCTGCCCTCTTCTATTAACCGAACCACGAGCCGAAGTGCGGGGCTCACACCAACACGGCCTGTGCTTGTGTGCGGCACCCCCTCCACTCATGTATATTTTAGTCTCCGAGGCGGCTGACGCCCACATTTTAAAAATGCATGCTTAACTATTACTATATATTTCGTTGACCAATCAGAAAGTGGGTCCGATTGGCTCGACCAATCAGAAAGTGGGTCCAGTTCGAGGCTTGTCCGATAAGGTAGCGCCACTTCGATTCAGTCAAAAATGCGTCAAGTTTTAGCCGGGCGTTGGCAATCTCTCTACTCATCTCTGCGAGCACGCTGTGATTGCAGTGATACCAACAAAACAACAATTAATCATACCAACAGTCGTATTTCGTGCAATTTCGTGATAGTGATCGAGTAGTCTCCACCTCCATATCTCATAATCAAGCAATTCGTGATGACTTTCGCACTTCAGGAAAAGAATGGCGCTCGAAGCGCAGTCTGGTGCAGAATTGAAGATATAAATTGTGTTCCAACAAGCACTATTGCACCAGAGATGAGTCGCACCGTGCGGCACCGTGCTGCGTAAAATTGGAAAACCCACATGGTCGTTTCCGTATTTTTTGACACGATGATTATTATAGTTACTAGGGAATTTATTATTTGAATAGTCTTGTATTGTGAGGTTTATGTGGTGCAGTATCAGGACATGACATTCATGTTCATGATTTAGAATAGCATATTCAGTTAGAAATCTATTCATTTTTCGAGATATTTCAAGTTCAATTTGTTTCTCATCACGCATGCAAGATTCTCGAGTGCTGTTTTTCCATGTTTCTTTTATATATATCGGGATAAGGGTCTAAGGATGCATCATTTATATAGTCGTATATAACGCAATTGGCCATAGATCACTCAACATTGCTCACGTTCTAACCTTTATAAATGAATTTTGATATTTTAAACTTGCACACAATTCCCTCGCGCGCTTGATTTTTAAAATTACATTTCGATAAAATCCAATTTGTGAGAATGAGTGATGTAGAATTGCAGGAAGAAGAGCGAGAAGTGTTATTGTCAATTTATGAAGGTGATGCGGCTTTCAAAGAATTGTCACCCACCACTTATCAATACAAGGTGGATTGTTGTTACATTATATTGAGTTTACATACGAATATTCAAGTTGAGAATTTTCCATTAAGTTGAAATTTTCATAGATTGATGTATTTCTAATATGAACTAAAAGGCCCCGCCGATTAATTCTATTTGACCAATTCATCTGAGATTATTCTTTGTGGAAGGTCGTTCTGAGCAAAAGTACTTGGCTCTCCGGATTTACATGAACATATGAAATTGTTTTTAATCAAAGTTAATCGCATGAATTAATTCTTGACGAAACTAATGTTCGTATTTTCGTTTTCTCGTATCGAGACTTTGTTTCCGAGTTTCTTTCGCCTGTCATGAATTGATGGTTGATATTCAAACCTGCATTCTTCGGAGAATGGATATAACAGAAAAACAAAGATATGTTCATGTTTAAGATTTTATATAAACATATATATATATATAATATTCTACGTACAAACCATTTCAGAAGTTGATGTGAATTTGAGGACGAAAATTATTCGGGTCTAAAACGTTCTACGTAGATAAATTTGTTGAGAAAGTTGATGGGGGTCTTTTCGAACATTGGGTTATGAATAATTTATTCAAAATTAAGTAACAGTGGACTTTTGAGAAGATATCCGTATTGAATAGAGATCATGAATAATAGTTGCAACGTAGAAGATGTCAAGCAGAGATATTTTTTATGCGCCATGAGTGTACCGTTCTGAAACAGTTTCGATTTAATTCGTATTAGTTGATTTAATTCTGGTATGCTGTTCGCACATAACAGGGTACAAAGTTATTTTGCCAATTATTAATTGATTGTTTGGTTTGCTACACAGTATGGAGAGGATGATGATGCTCGTTCGTTCCTGGTCGAAATTTCTTGGGGCGCAACTTATCCCACCAACAAACCCACAATCAGCATGGACACATTTTACAATCGGCACATGTAAATTGACCCTGAAGTTACTACTTTATTGATAAAAATAGAATTTGATTGACCTTCTTTTTATAGTATCCAAAAGGTGAAAAACAGGATAATAGAACATGTGGACAATGAAGCAGAGCAATGGCTTGGCTGTGCAATGACTTACACTTTATTTCAATCAATTCAAGAACATTTAATAGAGTTAATAGAGGAACAACCAGACTCTATTGCTGATCTTAGTTGTCAAACAACTAAATTAACTATTGGAGAAAGTAATCATGAGGTACGATTCTTATTTAATCAATGCCTCAAGAGATCATTCTCTTAGGAAATTAACTTTTCTTATGGTACATGTATTTTATGACTAGGAGGAGGTATCCAAGAAACCGAAAAAAGAGCAGTTAACAAAATCGCAAAAACGACGGCAATGGAATAGGACAGACGGGAAGGGTGAAAAGCCACGTGGATGGGATTGGGTTGATATTGTTAAACATTTATCCCAAACCAGCTCGAAACATGAGCCTGAATCATAACTTTGTCGACAATTCTTTTTTTTTTTTTATTTTTTTTTGTTCGTTTGTACAGATCACAGCTCGCGTTATGTATTTTTATGAAACGTTGACAAATAAATGGATTTTATAGTCAATATGAAAGAACTAAATTTCATTTACCTATCTAACTATTGCATTCCAAAATGCAATTGTTTGGATCCATATAACTCAATAGCCCCAGTCTCCGCGCCAATTGTCTACTGGCAAAAGATTGTTTTCGTGATTCCATTCTGAAAGGCAAAGCGGAACAAACTTATAGATTACACTCTGTTGCAAAGTCAACGATGAAATTTATGCGAACTTGATTCACCACTTAGTTCCAGTAATTCGCACCACCATTTGAACTCCTGCGAAACGAGCATATCCATAGAAATTATAGTCCGCCAAGTCACTTGACTTTTTACAAAATTAAAAAATGTAGAACTTTCCGTCAAAGCATAAAGTTTTCCCATAGGTCTAGATGTGCTAGTCTTGACACGATTAATGATATCTTGTCGTTGTTTAAGCTTCAAACTTAATGACAGTCCATAAAAATATGCTTCGAAATATGCTTTGAGAACTTCCAACGGTTGAAGCTTTTTTCTCAGTGGAACGTATATTACTTCTTGCTTTATATCGGGCAATATTAGATATTGTTTATTTCGAAAATGACTCGTCAATCTCACTATGAACTGACCAGAATTCATATCGGAACTTTTGATAATCTGACTCAATGATGCACCCAATTTGATATTAAATCCGCAATATTTTTTGGCTGTAAATAAAATTATTGAAATTATATGATTTGGTTACTTCTTACGCTTTCCATTGAATGGAGAGAGTTGACCGTAATTTACATGGTTTCTGAAAAAGCAGTAGAGATTCCTGTTTGTTGACCTTTTCTGCATCAGGAATCGTGCCATCCATCATGTAATTGTTTAATAAGAATGCTAAACGATCCTCGTTCAATGAATTCAGTTTTAGAGCTCTAACGGCAGAATAATTTGCATAAATATGTGTGGCAACAAGTAACAAATATAATTCAATCAGGAATCTGTGAATCAAATTAAATTGAAAAAATCACCCCAGTCACACTAATTCTGACCTGAATGCTCTTACGAATTCTGTAGTGTTGATAGAATGAAAATCCCAACAAAGGAAGCGACAAGATTGACGAATGTCTCCTGACTGCCATCCTTGGCAGCTACGTCAGCCAAATTATTGGTTAGAGCTTGATGTTGTGTTAATGCAGCCCGGGTCGCACCACCGGCAACTCCAACGATGGATTTCATAGCGGTAGATACACATAATATTAATGTGACAGAAGATGAAGAGAAATATGACGATGATAGTTCAAGTCCCATAGCAATATCGTTCAAAACATCGGCAAAGAGCCTCCACTTTTTGCTTTGAGCATCTAACTCAGACCTGAGAATATCAAATAGATATCAAATTATCCATATGAGCAACATACTAGATGCATGTAAGAATGTAATGGATATTGTACCCATTCCACCAGGCAAATAGGATACGACCAATCATTCCGGTACCGTCTTTTAGTATCCAGGAAATTGCAGCCGCTAAAGGCGTGGCTGTAGATTTACCTACACCAACTCCTTGAAGGATAGAATGTGTTGTCAGAGTTCCCAAAATTGTGCTGGCGAATGCCTAAATAAAGTTATTCGGATAACGATTATAGTTGAAATATGATGAAATTCAAAGGAATTCAAAGACGGAAACTTACTTGCACTGTGTCCCATGTCTGATAAGCAATGTAATCAGGATGAACACTGTTAGGAAACCCTCTTGGCAGAAACACTTCTTTGATTAATGTTTTCAAGTATCTGATGGATGATAAATCTTCAAATATTGAGGATTTTAATTGTTTCGATACTAATTTTTTATCTGCAATCATATTCAATTCAAATCTATGATGAGATTACTAATGATTTTTCATGATTGATAATTTGAGTACCTAACTTCATAAGGATATTTTCCTTTCCATTGTTATCATAAATTTCTGTATATATTACTTCTTGCGACATTTTTCCTCTCCCTAGTCGTTCCCAATCTATAATTTCTTATTTGCCGTTTGTTCCGTTACTATGGTTGTTTTTATCTTGCAGCGAACGTCAATGGTTGAGTAAAAATTATTGTTATTGTTGAGTGCCCTTACGCAGTTTGGACATACTCTTTACCAACATATTTCGTTTCTGACAACGTATGCTCCTGACACATATGCTAATATATGAATAATAAGTAATAACATCACAAATGTCGGGAATATTCGCATTGGTGGCGCCTATCTCCACCTTCTTCCTTCTTCTCGAACTAAATTCGAATCGTACGTTACGCGCGGCACTTTAGGCTGTTTATTATTCCGAAGGTTGCCATATCTCTTTAGGTATACACAAATTCTTTCTCCGCTAATCGCAGATGTGGCGTCATTATAACAACAGTTTTTATCACTGAATTTTCCAAACTACCAGCGGCACATCGCTACGACGGTAGCGGTGATTGTTTCAGATTTTTGCGAAATGGTGAATGAAATTAATGCTGAAATAATAAGTGTGATATCAACCTTCCGGTTTAGCCCCGAAGATTCAATTTTTTCTGTTTTTTTTTTGTTTCTAAATGCTCCATTCATTCCAATAATTGAACATTTAACAGTATGTATGAAGTTTATTGACAGGCAATTAAGTATACCATGTGATAAAGATTTATAATCAATATATGAACACAAATACATGTTTTGCGTAGTCCAAACTTGACTCATATTTTACGTTATGTTATTTAGTTTTTTACATCTGTTTGTAACTCCGTGTATTTTTTTTTTGCTCAGTCTATACTTGGATTGATCCGTGTTTGTCGCTTTGAATAATTCAATTTTTTTCTTTGTATGGATATAATCATTAAACTATAACGTTTATAGATTGATTTTGATTGTTAAGTCCATTTGTAAAGTAGATCGCCGTGTGATCGCTATCGTAATTATAAGTTACCGTTTTGGTGCTTTCATTCTCATTGAATATAAGCTTGTGTCGGTTAAGCACAAATCCAAATATGACTCCGCACTTGTCAATGCCTCATTGAAACCCATTCATTGGAAATGTTATACAGCATATAGCGCGAAATGCTTGTAATTTCAAACAATTTGTGAGTTTCTGGTAGGTTTTTCTTCTCGAGAAAGTACGTGAATAACAATAATTTTTAACGTACCTTAAATAACTGCAATGGAGTATGAATCCCTTAATTTATTAACTTCACATACTATGCTCACTTATCGTAATTATATATTCATATATCTACCACTTATTGAAGGTATTAGCCGCACTACTATCACTTCTCGTATGCATCTGACATTCATATATATTCTAATGTCACACATTCAACACGATAGCTGCGCCTATAGGATGCGCAGCCGTTCTGAATTTGCAGGGCGGTACCAAGTCTCGAGCAGAACCCTGTTGTTCGAACAAATATCATTTAATATCGCAAAAACATTATATTCCAGGTATATTTTCATATATGTTTACTGATTGATCGAAAATCAATTTCATCATTTCGAAGACGCCTTAAAATTGACTGGGTTGTCTTTCAGGCCAAGAAAGACTTACTTGCGTCGATTTTCTCCTTTCAGCCAATTGACAGCCACTTGAGAGTGATGCAATGGCAAATCATCACAGAATTGCCGTTAACTTTTGCAAGACGATAATGTACAGTTGACCACTAACCTTCTATCAATATTCAAAACTTTATGGAAAAATAAAGGCAGACATTTTCGTGGACTTTTGTGAACTCAACAAAAAGTTGACGGTCATTGGATGCGTTTAGACTAACTCAACGTGGAGCAACGTCGAGTAAAACTTCGTCTGGACACGTTTAAAACGCTCAAAGTTTGCGTTGACTAGCGTTGAGTGGTGTTGAGTCGTGACGTCGTATTATTTCGAATGAACAAAGGATACATAAAGGGGAAAAGAGAATAGACTGAAGAATATATTACAGCCTTTTTCGAATTGCGAAAAATTTGGCGATTCAGAAAACTCGTTATATTTTCATCTATTGGATCCATTACTTCATCCTGCAAAATGCTCAGAATCATTTCCATTTCTGGACTCCTATAACCATACAGACAAAAATAAGGTTAAGATTTCCTTGCGTGGCGTCAACGTGTCCAGTTTAAATTACTCAACACGAATCAGCTGATTCAAACTATGTTGATTGGCCGCCATTTCTGTTGAGTTGTGTTGCTCAACGTGGAGTTAGTCTAATCACACCCATTAATACGGCTCGACTTGTGTGTCGGGATTCACGAATTTACGCGCAATCAACCCGTCATCTTCACGTCAACATTCGAAGAGGTAAAACTATATTATGTGACATGTTGTTACGGTTTGCCTTGGTTACAGTTGGTCAATTCACTTGATCGACATACACCGTCTTAATAGGTAATCATTTGGCCAGACAAGCAACTTTTTATGAGGGCCATTCGCAAACTGACTTTAATTACTACCGGACGGCGCATTGGAAAGCATCATGGTTTTACAACTTTCGGGTCACGGGTTCAAATCCCTCTGACACCCAAATTATCCAGTCTTATTATTTAACAGTGATGTTTTTCTCAGTCAATATTCAGTTTGTTGAAAAAGAAATTAATCGAAAATACTTCAAGATGTTGATCTATCCCATTTTTTATTTTTCTCCCTTTCATACATAACGATAATTGCAAAATTACCGTGAAAATGACGATCAAATTTATGTTGAGAATGGAAATATCGACACAATTTCATCACGTCGGTTATATGTCTATAACTGCGAAACCAGACGAAGAATAGACATCAATTTGGCGTTGAGAATCCTGAAGTCGATATGACTTATTCTTGTCGACTTTTTGTCAATTTTCACAAAAATGATAGGAACATGACCGTCGCATAGGCGTTGGAAAGTACGAATGTCAACGTGAATTATACGCGTCAATTTTCAGTTAGTTCTCAGAAAGTCAACGCGAGCTCGACGGGTAATGATACAAGCATGCGCCGATCATCGAAAAATTGACAAAAAATAAAATTTATTTTTGATATGTGTTGTTGTATTGTTCGTGATATTTCCGAAAGAGTCTTCTTTTCATAATAAAATTATTGATTTCTGCTATTTTTGATGTGGTTTGGGCTATTGTTTGGCGTTTTCCTTCTACTATCGTAGATGCAAGAACATATATAGTATGGGCAGCCTGTATATGAAGCTGGGTGTTGTATATGTGCGACACTAAATATAAATATTCCAGCTACATTTTTGTCTTCATAAATAAATTCTATGTTCGATATGATTCTCCAACTTAAATTTGATTCATTTGGATCATATATTTTTTAGTGGAGTTCAGTTTTCAAATCAGAAGGTGTAGGTAGGATGCGCCTCTTTTTGGTCAAATGCCGTGATGGCAATGTGATTTTTTCGCGTTGATTTCCTTTGTAATTCAGTTTGTAACGATGATTTTTCAGGAGCTTCCCTATCCACTCCTTTACCGAATCGCGAAATCTAAATTATTTGGCCGATTCAAGTAAATGTGAGGTCGAAGAAACAGTGCAAGATCTGCAATCAGAATTCGTTGTCATATATGAAAATAACGTACATAAAACTTTTTTTTGTCTTCATGCAAGCATTGAACTTTATATTTACATATCTTCATACTCCGTAGGTTACGTTCTTTATCGTCGCGTAAGCCCAGGATATGCCGTATTCCTGGTTATCAATATCCTAATATTGATCAATTGACTCGAAGATTCATTTTCTTTACTTTCGCAGCCTTTATCTAATTCATGGCACAGAAAAATTTGTAACGCAATAATATCAACACTCATCGAATTTATGTCTGATATCATACTATGCTTTGTACTTGCCTGTGATAATATCACATTTCAAAATTTTTATGTTCATACTATCCATTTATTAAATGGGCACTTTGACGTGAAATAAGAAAAATCTTGTCAGTTTGAATCGATTTGTATGCTATCTGAGTAAAAATGTACAGCACTTTACGAAATTCCGTGTAGTCGCTTGGCGGTCGCCTTTATGAAAAGGGGATCTGATCAGAAAAACCGGTCTATCATCATGTATGATCCGGCTAGATCTCACTAAATCTACCTAAACCTTCGCGTACATAAAATTTGATCTGAATCGATCTGATACGCACGAAGTTGATTGAGACTATTAATTTGTCATTTAGTTCGGGGCTGTCAACATCTGCAAATACGCAATTTGGTTGCCGCTACCCATTTTCCTGTGCGATACTTCAAACGATGTGAGCTTTTTCTTCGCTGAAACTCAGAGACGATAGCGATGTATGAAAATGAAGCCTCTGTCACGAGACCTTGCAACATCGATTCCTATGATATAGGCAAATATTGACTGCTGTATGGATTATCAATAATCAATTGCTTGCTATTAATTATCAATAACCGAATATTAAGTGCCTTTGATCCTCAATAATGTATCATATCGACAACTATTGACTTCCATTTGCATCCGAAACTGTGATTATTGAAGAGTAGTGGATATTCAATAGTACCTAACACAGAATTTTTCGATCTGAGTATAAGCCTCGACCAATTGGTGTACTACTATTGTTATTCTCATGAGCATTATCAACGTGTCAACTTTAATGCGACGAAATAGGTATCAACTTGTTTATGATTTTTGTTCTGTACTCATAACCTATTTTTTTGTAAAGTGGAAATTGATCAGAGTTCAATGTGAAGTTGAGTGGGAAATAAGATAGTACTGTCATTGGTGGAACCATTTTAAACCACAATAACGAACGGCCTTAGTAACTGAATGATAATTGAATGGTAATATCCAATGCCTGATTAATGGTAAATATAATCAAGAATGTATATACAAGAAAATATAACATAATTGTAATAAGCCACTTTCACTAACACACATTTTCATTGATTGCCAAACATTTATACAGTTTCAACGCTATTTTTATTTAACCATCAGTCTTTGACAGACGTATCTATCTTACTCTTTTGTTTCATTATTTTCTCGAAGTGTGGCTGATTTTCTGTTATCAATGATGACCACGATTTTTCATCAAAATGACACGAAGCCATTCAGACCTATATCATGGTAGTAAGTCAAACGATTTCAAGCAGGCATCTTATGATTCTGAAGAAAGTCCACTCGAGTCCCATGTCCAACACAGTGAAGTTGATTCGAAACGCATCCAGAAAAAATTAGCCGGCCTTTTGCATAGAATGAAGATGAGATACCGTCCCCAACATCATCACAGTCATCAAATAGCGTCATCGAAACGGCCAAGTCTTGAAATTCCTCATCATCATCCAGGTGATAATCCCCCAATTCTAATTAATCCATCAGCATCCATGCCTACAGAGGACTCAACATGGGAGACTCTCCGTATAATTGCATCAGCACAACAAGTTTGCATACATTCTCGAAAAGAGTCAACTTCAAATTTCTTCAGTCAAACTATCTCAGCAGTAGCTTCTATGTTTGGTTTCCAATAATGACTTCAATTCTGGTTATTCATCACTGGTTATTTCTCAGGATAGGGTGATACCCCTATTGGAATTGAAACTATAATAATGCAAAGAAAGAAAAAATACAATGATGAAATGTTAAATTGAGAAAAAGAGGGACGAAGTGAACGGCTCGGCATATAAAATGCATTCTATCCCCATCAGCCTGGCATAGTAATGATATACACGCACACACAGATTCAAATGTGTACACATTCAAATAATGATATGAGTGATATGCACGTATGAGTTCGTCAAGTGTATTTTTCACTCTTTCTATCGTCACTCTTTGAAATAGCTCGAACTTTCTCATTCTTACCTTCCTTCTACTCTCCGCTTTGCATCAAGCTCTATACATCGTCCTTGCTCCTCCTCCGTCTCCGTCACTTCCTGTGTTCCGCGACACGCTCACCTGTCTCATGAACTAAACCCAGCACCTGCCTTCTTAGTAACTAAACCTGTATATACACTTGCTGTTCACATGCACGTATGTACGTGCACGTATATATTGACGCCTTTCCTCTCTCAAACAATTTATTTGGTTTCCCTCTTGTTTGCACTTATATTTTGTGCGTGCATACCTATTCATCCATTTATGCATTCGCCAACATGATACAAACAAAATCCTGGTGTCTCCCTCCAGTTTTCGACGAAAAGCACGATTGTTACGCGCGTGTCTTCTACCTGGCATACGTCATCACATCGTCATAAGGACAAGTTCCATATGAGAAATTTTTTCAATATTCGCAGTGTTTTGTATTGGTATTTGGTTCTTAATCCTTCATTATTTAGTGAATGTAGTGAAAAAAGTGAGTTCTTTATTCCAATTGACGGATTTGAAAAATGTCCAGCGTGCAAATGTTGATGGATACCGATGTTTATCCTGGATTCGTAAATACTGAACTGGTGAGTCACTTTTATAGTCATCCATAATTGAATATGATACTGATGGAGGGTCGAAACATCGATAAATTCATCTATATATTACCAAACAATGGAAATCTTTGAAACCCCAATTTTAAAAACAAATTAGATATAATCATTGTTCTGAATTACATCCAACATCTCCTCATTGAATTTCGACCAGGTTATCATTAGGTCAAACTTGAGAGCTACCATGATATCGCAGCTAGTGGTGTATATGAATCATACCCATTCTGTTGCCGCGAATCGAAAGAAAGTTGCACATGTTTGAATTTGGACCATAGTGCGTGATGCAACATGTATAAGATTACAATAAATAAACAAAAGAGGTCTCATCAATCAATACATACTAAAATATGTTACACGAAATTCGTTCTGCTTGAACAAAACTATTTATATTTTGACGTTTCATCAATCTACAGGTTCATTAAACTCTAGAAATCCGGTGTAGAGGTTGGATAAGCATGTGCTTTCATGGAAAAAAAACAGAGAGTAATTCATGCACTGAAAATCGGCGAACATGGGCGGGCAGCAGCAGCTGTTTCTTCGTTGAGCTAGGTATATAAACACATTGTTGTAACAGCTGCCTCTCGTGTTATGTCGCTCGCGCCTCTTCTTGCTTTTGCAATCATGGTTTACGGGACTGTGACTCTGTTTTACCATGAGACATATCTTATTGAAGAGACAAAAAAATAATAATCCATCAATGGAAAGATCCGAGAAAGAAAATGAATTTCTCATTCTAATAAATATTCTGATCATAATTCAGATATTTTTCGATCCCACCACCATCATCATGTTACAGTGAAGCGTTGGCGTTCGACCAGAAGATGCATTTTTCATCGTATCAAATAATGTACACGGCGAAGAGGGAGGCGGCGAAAGTTAGGGCCTGAGAAGAAGGCTAGTAGAGAAGAAAGGGAAGGTGAGCTTGAGATTCGGCACGAATTGCCACATGCATTTTGGAAGCTGGGAATTGACCCTTGTAATACTGCGGAGACTTATAGCTGTAACTATCCGCGATTTATATATCTTCTCATCTAAACATACTTTTCTCTATTTCGTAACACATCTTTGGCGTGTGGCGATTGCCATGCACCAAAGTAAAAGAATCAACAACAGTCGCGCGTGTCACGCGTTGCCATATAACAAAAACTCACTGTGATCCTTTCACTTTGCTCCTCGTTTCGCTCTTCCTCCTTTACAAGTATTTTGGTACCTTATCCCTGGTGGTAGGTTCAACATCAATGTGTTCAATTCGTTTATATGTAAATGCAATGTTTGGCGCATCTCCAAGAGAGGAGGATAGGGACAACATGTATATAAACTTTATAGGTGATGCCGATGGGGGACAAGGAGTTATTGAGATTGTTGAGGATGATCATATTCTTACGAATTTATATACTTCAAGGTAGTGTGAGTTTACCTTTTATGGTAATAGTCAAGATGTACGTATTGCTATTTATTCTGATTGAGAACATGTGTATTTCGTGTACGTATAGCTACTCTCCCTCGATACTACATGCAATCTTTATGTCGTAATACAAATTATTTAGTCACTTCACGAAATAAACTCATAGTTAATGTCTTTCAACAACTGATTTATTGAATTTCCATCACGCTTATTAAATTCTCGCTACGTAAACACGATATAAATATACATATAGGATATCTTTCATGTGATGGTGACTTTAAAAACCCAATTATCGCCTATTTTGAATTCATAGAAAACACCATGTATTCTGAATCATGCTCATCGGTTCAGAATGAACTGTTGTTCAAAACTTCCCAAGAACGCCTGGATACTAATCAGAGACCATGCGGGTGTGCTTTACATGTTCTGTGTGTTTGAAAAATTCAACAGGAAGAGGGGCTCCAAAAGTCTCCGGGAATCAAACGGTGCGAGGGAGTGAGTGAATGTAAAAACAGAAATAAAGAACATGAAGGGGCGAAGAAAAACATGAATTGTAGGAGCCGGCGAGCAGATGTGCTTGGTTGGCACAGGAAGTTTAATTTTACATGTGCAAGACCCGCAGCTGATCAGACCCATGTCAAAATTTGAATCTCGAATATATCCTTGGGCCCTCATGAGTTTTATATAGAGGCTGGATCAACCATGATTTTTGAATTCACGTATCAGGCACCTCCCCTAACTAAATTCAGTTGGTGAGAGATATTTCTGAATTCAAATACGACGTGGATTGCACCGGGTTTTATATCAAACAAAATTGAATACTGCTTGTGTTGATAATAATTTGTCAGCCTTGCTATACTCAACAGAATTTATGTCACAACGTTTCATAATGCCTTGGCACGGTATTCCCAATGTACTACGCAATCTGCAATATTGTTGCAGGAAACAAATTGTTGTATTACTGGGATTTATTTCGCCTTTCATTCCTACTTCCAAAGAATTAGAAAAATTCATAAAGTTTAAGTTGTTGCTTGGATCAACATCATAGACTGTCTTTCACGGAACAAATCAAGAATATGTGGATGAAACCCATTTTGGGAATGAATCAGCGATAAATCGTTCATGAACAATTCAAACTTAATTCACCGTTAGGAGTTTTCATATATAAACATCAAATTTCATAGGAACTCTGGTATTTGAAATTTTTTTATAACTGGAATTATCATATACATATATATTGAAGTGGGATTGAGAGGAACTTTGATATATACATATAGAGAGAGTGGAATTGGACGAAGGTCAATTATTGGAATAGGTGATGAAGGAGGGAAGCTGGATGAAAATTCAAAAACGAAGAGCGAGACCAGAGTCGCAGCTGCCGTGACAGCTGCAAAGTTCTCCAATATCCTCTGGATCACTGATGGTATATCGCTTATTTCTTTGTCCTATAGTCTCTCGCTCTGTTGGTCTTCTTTCTTATATGTTATTTCCATGTGCCGAGACGATCCCAGGTGTTTCGTATCTTTGGTGAAGAAAGAAGACGGAACAACCATCATCCAAACGCAACAAATGCTTTTCGATATATGTAAAAAATGACATCGCACCGTTCCACCAAATACGTTGGAGGTAACTGGTATATATCTAGTATAGAAGGAGTGTGGGATAGAATAGTATAGGAGGAACATATGTCATATGTATATATTTATATGAACAGAAAAACCAATTATTCTAATTCGAAATATAGTTCAGCAGAGAAAAATTCGAACTTGAATATTCAACTTCTTTGATTGAATTTTCATATCCTGTTCACCCAAGTTATGACCTCGTAATCTTTTTTTGGTTTACTTTATTAGATCATCACCTATTATATATTAGACTGGACCAAAAAAATCGACTATTTTTTTTTTTCAAAGTATATCGAAAATATTATTTGCGACGACAAAAAAAAATTATTGTGAAAATTTGAGCCCTTAATAGTAATATTAAGAGGTCTATCATCGTAATTTTTAATTTTTTTTTACTGTGTGGGTTTTTGTCTCATAACTCCCAAACTATCGAGATAAACGAAATTGACTTGAATACATTTCTTGAAGGAAATTGAATGCTCTACAAATAAAGTCTAATTAAAATTTTTTGTTCCATGAACCGTTTCCTTATAATCTCGGTTTTTACATGAATTACGAAATTCCAAAGTTGAAAACTCAAATTGTAAAATCGTAATGAAGTTCAAGGCATGATTATAAGGAAACGGTTCATCTGGCAAAAAATTTCAATCAGACTTTTTTTGTAGAGCATACAATTTCTTTCAAGAAATGTATTCGAGTCAATTTCGTTTATCTCGATGGTTTGGGAGTTATGAGACAAAAACCCGTTCAGTGAAAAAAAAATAAAAAATTACGATGATAGACCTCTTAATATTAATATTAAGGGTTCAAATTTTCACAATAATTTTTTTTTTGTCATCCCAAATGATGTATTCATTATACTTTAAAAAAAAAAATAGTCGATTTTTTTGGCCCAGTCTATCATATGTACATGCAATTCTGGCCTTCGATAAAGACACCCCCTGTTGGCATATATCGAATTATATATAGGGCTCTTGGATTCGTGAACGACTTTTTCATGTTCTGACTCTTTCAATTTGGGGCCGGATAATAGAAACGCGTCATCCGGTCTGTGCTAAGAAGAAGTTCATCATATGTTCTCTTTCTCTCTTGTCCGTCAAAGGTGTGTCGAAGTCGATGGTGTGATCAAGAGTTATATGAGCAAAACGGTGTTCATATAGTGAGCATTCATCGTGCGAATATCGCTATACATGTGTCCTGAATTATATTTTATTCGGTTAACACATAGCCCCGGGGATACTTTATAATCTGTAAATGTATATGTACAATAAACATATCTTCTTTGAGTTCGGAGTAAAAATAAATTATACGTATTCGAAATTTCGCATATTTCGTCTGTATATTAGAAAATGAAGCATCACCGTATATATCTACAATGGTTTTTTTTTGTTAAAAAACTGCTTTCTCGCCGAAACATAATTTCTATTCACTGCCATATGTCAAAGTGAACCCGATGATATGTACAACGTACAGTACAATCTGCGCGGGCGCACACCCTATTTTTTCATTTTTCCGCTCCATGAGATTTGTCTGCCAGACCGTTATAAAAAGTTTTGAAGACTGCGAGACGAATATACAGACGGAGGGAATGCCGATCTAGAGTAAAGTGAGAATTATAGTTATTTAGGAAAGAATACATGCAGCTGAATAGAAATACGATCAGAATATATATGTTTTTTTTTTTTAATAAAAATGGACAATATTGTAAGAATGTAATTTTAAAAATAGCAATATTATCGTAATTTATTCGATCCCGTTCAGTGAAACAGAGTTCCCCGCTGTTGATTGCTTCTCTACAATCTAGCGAATCTGTATAATTCTACAATATTGCGAATGAAAATTACAATATGGTCAATAAACATTGCAATATGGATTGCTGAATTTGTCATATGTTCTGTAAACGATCATATATATTCGGCTATTACTGCTATCCAGTATAGTAATTCTACAGATTTTTTGGGAAAACGAAAATGGGTGATCATTTACTATTTCCTATGTGAGCCATAGTGGTTCCAATCATCTGTCCCAACTATCATGTTTTAATCATATGTTTAGGCGTTATTCATTGAACTTGGAGCTTTTTTTATTCCTTCGGGCATATATATATATTTATACCATTACTGAAAAATATAAATTGTATGAAAAATAGGACAAGAAGAGACGTTAAAAGAGATATAATGACGAAAAAAAGATAGTGACGTGTGTGTGTTCTATACGCACATGTGGTAATCAGTTGTTTCAAGTTCCAATCAACTTTTGTATCAAGCCAAGCTGGACGTTGATGGTACCCTTGAGTAGGGAGAAGGTCAAAAAAGATCGTGAACAATAGAATGTTGTCTTTATGGTCAGGGCATACAGCACGAAAATATTGCAATGCATGCCTCAGGTAACCGGTCCATACTTTTTCAGTAAACTTGTTCACATCAGCGTCCGCAATTAAAAAAAAGGCAAACAGTCCTGGACTTCTGAAACTTCAGCATTCTCACGAGTAAAATTTAGGAGAGTGTACACCATGTGCTTGCAACCTTGAAAACGATCAAGTACTCAAAGCATGTTTTCTCCAAGGTGACCATGAGTTTTGTATCAACGCACCATAATTCAATTTCAAAATCAAAACAACAGAGCAGATTGAGACGGAGGGAACTTGATCGCAAATATTGACATCCAATCAGAATTGCGAAAGAGTCAAAATGAACATGGCATGGTTTGTAACACCAACTATTTAGAAGGAAACGAGAGAAATACAGAGGAATAAGAATAATAAAATTCCTAAAATCGAATTTAAAATAAATTGATCATCTGTTTTGCCCTCCCATCCATTATTATCTTCATTCTCTTCAGCACCCGATCGTGTAAATGCTTACCATCGATTTCTCCCATGCATCTGCAGATCTATCTGTTACTGTATAACCAATGTGAGCCCGAAACTTACTATACGTGCAGCTGTCGCTTATTCTGTCCTTCTCGACGTTCTCGTATTCGCTCATGGTCCCGTGCACACTATCTCCTCAATAGCTCCTCAGTTCATCGGCGCCCGTCGTAGTGAGCGTGCATGATCAGCAAGACGCACAAATATCTGTTTATATTACGGGAAAGTGATGTTAATATTTTGTACGTAAAATCATCTGTGTTGAGACATCCAACCGCTCGAAAAAAACATAAATCTCTTGATCCGCCTTTTAGTCAATGACTGTATATGACCGGATACACGCGTTGTTGGAGCGTGAAGCCGCATTCTCTACAGTGGCGTTACATATATTATTTTAATTCTTCTTTATTTTAACTCTCACGGTCCCCCTGGACGTTGTGTAGCTGTGGTTCGACGTTTGGGTTCGTTGCACCGAGTGTGTTCTTGCGAGTGCACATCAGAGACCCTTTTCTTATATATATTTTTTTCCGGTTGTTCAATTGTTCTAACAATGATATAGTCGATAGCGCATCTATTCACAGTGATTCGCCACGTTATTATATATCAAGATGGTGCGTGGACTTTCGCAGTGGACGAAAACATTGAGTTTTCCTGCGCGAGTTTCACCACAAAGGCCAATCAAGGAATCAAAATTCCACATGAGTCCCAGCGTGAGTCCCACGTCACCTCCAAGTCCAATCAGTGACAACATAGACAAGACAACGATTATTTCCGAAGAGGTTCGTCATCATATTACAATATGTTTTCATACCACCATCATCAGAATGGATAAAACATGTCAGATTTGAATATGGATTGCTCTAGTTCTGAAAACTTCAGTTCTTGGTGAGATTTTCTCATCGACAATTGGCTTGTTCGAATAATCTCCAATCAGAAAGTTATTATACATCAAAGCCACAGGTTTATGTGTATCAAACTCTTTCGTTTATTTACTCTGTTATAATTGGTTTATATTCTTCCTTTTTTTTTACTTCCTCATGTGATCAATGGGATTTTGGATAATTCACACCACGACTCAACCATATTCTCGAACGCTCATATATCATCGGGTAATGATAACCACACCGGGCTATGAAGAAAAAACAGGGCTAGAAAAAATACTATGGAATTTGTGTGTATTTATTGAGTTTCAAGAAACTCGGATACCCTAACCAAATGTGTGCATTTTATATTATGTTTCTATTCCGTCCGTCTTGTTAACTCTCTCATTCACCCTCGTTATTCGTATGTCCCTGATAAATGGAAGACTGATGTGTCGTTGTGGTTTATGTCGGTCGACATACATAGAATACTCTATAAAATTACCTTTTTCGGAATTCAACTCACCTAGTGGCATTCCTCGCTCTATCAATTACATTCCAGATCGCCCTCTTCGTCAGCAAAATTTATATACGTTTTATGATATGAATGTAACGACCATCATTCTGGTTGGAAATAAATTTAGCGTAAGACCGGTTTATTGTGAAAACAAGTATGTCACGCTGGACTACATCATAATATACTTCGAAGATGTTATTAGCAACCTTTGCTGCAAATTCATATGCAACAATAAGATAATCAATAAGATCACACCACGTGCGCTACAATGTTGATATGGGTAGTTCAATATATGTAAATCACCGCAATGTTATTCCTTCTTAGGCATTGTCGAAATTTATCGATAGCGCCTGTTTCATTGCAACAGGTGATTGAGGTAACTGAACATGTGACAACGGTGCACGCAAAATTTCACTACCTAGGTTGGTTGCGCTGGCGTGGAATCGTCGCATTTTCATGATGTTTCTACATTCGAGATTAGTTTCATGATACATGTGAGCAATTACAAGCACAATATGAATTCCGATGGATTCAGCACCATTCATTCTATGAATAGCCAAATCCTCAAGAGCCGATTGTGTATGATTTCTATCCAATCTTCGAAAGGACGCAAATGCTACCGATTCTCTCATAACCCGACCAACCGAGAATGGAATATAAAACAATAAAAACAGCTGTGCTTTTACAGATTCATCAGAACAACTGTCCAAAAATATTCGTATGTTGTTTTGATTATTATCTGTCAGCAGTGTCCAATCTTCAAGTTGTGGTCGTAATCGCTCAGCAACAGAACGGGAATGAAAGGGTGGGAGATACAGAGAAAGTGGGAGGGAAGGGGGGGGGGGGGCAGATACACAGACTGGCAGAATGTAGAGAAGTGAGAGGCCGTTGTTGTTGAGAGAACGCTTGAATGGATGAAAAGGCGTGGAGGCACGAGCGGGCGCGGCCTGCGTCCGCAGTCGCCGGCATACCGAAGGAAAATAGGAAGAAGTTGCGGAGCAAGTCAGGGATGGAGATCAAGAGGATTGTGATGCTCCATCGTTCTCGTTCTCCCTGTGTCTCGTGACTGCACAGCTGTGTCCTGCGGACGTCGGAATGACAGACGGAGACAGCGTGGGAACAATGTGAAACAGATAGCTGTGAACAACTACAGCATATACCATTTTGCAATGCGTGCCAACGAGGAGAGAAACAGAAATAAATTCCGATGAGGAAGATGTCGTGGTACAAACTTTCCGGGTCGCATTGTTTTTAATACTGGTTTTGATGCTTGTTCTCAAACATCGATTCGAAGTCGTATTATATATATACGTTTGGTTTAACTCCATCTCGAACGAATTTTGAAACATAAAAACACAGAATACGACTATAATACAGCAAACAGATGAATTCCCGAAGGAATTTCATATGGCGTCGAAAAAGTGGATGTACCTCGTGAGAATATCTCGAACACTTGAGGGAATAAATATATTTTTCCAAGTGTCATTATATATAATAATAATATCGGTCACGCAGAGCGGACGCGCACTGCGACAGTTTATTCCGCTGCAACGTCAGGAATATCCGGTAGCAAAATTGGCGATGACTCCATTTCTCGTCACTCTTATAATTCGTATGATCGGTTAACATATTTTTCAGAATACGCGATTTTCTCACGTTGTCACACCGTCATTTCATATTCATGATAACAGACATGTCGGTGATGAGATTTTATCGGTTCAGATGTGAATGAAGCTCCTTCATTTTTCAACTGTGCTTCGTCCAAGACTCCAATCAGCGCGGCTTCTGTTTCAATTTTGGAGGTGTGGAAACTGTCATTTTTAATTTTTCAAAAAAAGTCATTAGCGAGCGAAAAAAATTTTCCCAATAAACTGAATGGTGCTCAATTGACTCCAGTCTCTATAAAAAATGTTTCCTCCTTCATCGGCATATGAAATCAAATCAGACAAAACCGAGAAAGTTACCACCTCGTTCATAATTTATTTTCTTCGCAAAGAAATCATAATGCTATATGCTTTTCTTTGTGTGTATATACATGTAGGTATCCAGAAGTATATAGAGAGATCAAAATTCGCTAAAGCGTTCCCGATTTTGTTTCATCAGCGTATCTGAATTTCCATGAAAAATAGTAACAAGAATAAAAAAACATATGAAATAAGTGAAATCGATTCAATAACTCACGACTGATGTTTTCAAAATGTCTATAGTGTAAACCAAATGTTATGTATTTAATCTGTATGCCGGAGAGGTTCGCGAAAATACATTAAATCATTTTTTCAATTATATAAATCTGCTACACCCATGGAACATTGACTCATTGTAATGATTTTGATTCGTAGAATGAACAACGTCATTTGCTACATCTTTAAGACAATGATGATGTCTATATATATTATATATAATGGAGAGTCCATGTCGCGCAGGTGCGGATGCTCAGCATGCAATGAAAGAAGTGGAACGCGGACACTGAATGTTGCAACGAACGTCGTCTCCGAATACTGTATAGTATCCGTTATTCTGCCGTGACGTCAAGTGTTTGCTGAAGAGCAATATACTGGAAGGTATTCAAATGAGTGTCGGCAAAAACGCCGCAGATTTGTAGTTATTCGATATTCAACATTTGTTTAGCTTCTCGATCAGATTTTACTCTTCCTCTTCATGACTATCATCAATGTGACCGCCGACAATATTGTTTGAATGCATTCCAGTTGCAGCTTTCTATACACCCATTGAATTCTATAAGAGCGAAACCAGAATGGGAGCCACTTGGCAGTGTGTGCCTTAATCAACGACGAGGTTCTTCGACCTTGCCGGTCGTGAGCAGGTCCCACCGTGCATGTTGTGTGAAGGTGGGAGGGACGCGAATACGCCTGCGCGAATTCCTTTGCTTTATCGTTTTCCACCTCGTCTATAAAACCATTTCTTTTTTTCTTTCGTATCATCTTTCATGCCAGATAGAAATGTTATTGGTTATTTCCTCTATTTGTGTAGACAATTCTATCATATAGTTAATATCTCGTTTGGGATAGATTATGACAGAAGGGGGGGGGGGGGGGGGGGGGTCAGTCAACGGTTCAGGTTCCACGACCATATCAGTTGTTAAGGTTGGTGCCGACTGGATGTTGAATGCATCCATGTGTTTTCAATGTCAACGTTTCTATAGGCTTGGAGATACGCACGCACACACTCTTTGTTTCATAACAGATGAAGAATCTAAAAATCGAATCTATTTTAAGAGTAGTGAAGCGATGACTGTTACCTAATATAAATACTCCAATGAAATTTTTCAGTCATGAAAAATGAAAAAAAGGTCGAACTTTCAGCGTTAACACTTCTTACAGAAGTGCCAGAAGCGCGTTTCAATTTTTAATGATGCCGAACGCAGGAACCGTGGAGGGGGAGGGGAGGGCAGAGAGTAAAGGTCATGTTAGATTCAATAGGGTAAAGAATTGATCATCATCGTGTGAAGCAAATTCAGAGTATAACATTACTTGGCCGCAGGGTCAGGGAACAAAGAGGCAACGACACCTTAGACCCCATGGTACTTCCGATGACGCTAAAATATCGCAGTAGGCCACCCACATCGTTTCTTGGTGTGCGGCGCTCTCCTGCATCGTTGTTTTTTTTTATCTCGTTGCTCCGTTATATTTTGAATTCAATCAGCTAGGTAGTCTCCACTTGCAATGAAAATATACACTTCATATTTTATTGATCACTAGCCTGCAGGTTACTTCTGCGAGTATCACTACAGGAAGATAAGATGAAATATATATATAAAGACACAAGGCTGTAGGACTTCGGTCTATGGCCATCCGAGCAATTATGTAATTAGTTTATTTGAAAATAAAGTTCTATTATATACACATGTATGTCCAATAAATACAGACGTTAAACTGATCATTCACTCTGGGCCATTGCCTTGTGCGATAGTCTTAAGATTTTCAAGATCCCCTCTACTCTACTTGATTGATTAGTTTTTATCTAGTTTATTTCGAGGATGGTCTCGTGTTAGCCGGGACAATTCATACACACCATACAAGTGTTCCAGAAATACTACAAATCAATAATTTGTTCATATCTTCAACCTTCAGACGCACCCAATAGACAAATATCATTTTTCTGTTGCAGAATTTCCAAGATCTAGAAGCTGAGAAGGCAATCATGGGCTCAATTGTCTACTGCATTCATCATAAGGACGGTTGTAAATGGTCTGACGAACTCAGAAAATTGAAGGTAAATATTGAAAAAATTAATATCTTCGCCGACGAATTTTGATTATTAAAAAACCTTTGATTCAATTCTTTCAATTTATTTCAGGCGCATCTGAACACTTGTAAACATGATGCAGTACCGTGTAGTAATAAATGTGGTGCAATGATACCACGAGTATTGATGGAGGATCATCTCAAATATACCTGTGCACAGCGTCGTGCACGGTGCGAATTTTGTGCCAAAGAATTTACCGGACATACTCTTGAAAAGCACACAGGTACTTGTGGGTATGAACCACTATACTGTGAAAATAAATGTGGTATGAAGGTACAACGAAGGCATTCAGGCCAACACAAACTTGGCGAGTGTGCCAAAAGACTCGTTGCTTGTCGGTATTGCAGCAAAGAATTTGTATTTGATACATTGGGTGCTCATCATGCTAAATGTGGCAGATTTCCCGTTGCTTGCCCACATCGTTGTGAAACTGCTGTCTTGCCACGTGAAGATTTGGAAGTGCATCTTAAAGACCATTGTACCACACATCTTCTTCCATGCACATTCAAAGACGCTGGATGCCGGTTCAAAGTATGTTTTTTGCCAATAGAGAAAAACAAAAAGTTTCAGTATCATTGAATATATAAATTTAAAACATTATGATTCCAGGGGACTCGTTTTTTGTTGGACAAACACATAGAAGAATCAACCAAAATGCATCTTGGCCTAATGTGTAGTGTCGTTACCAAACAACAACATCAGATAACGAGTTTAAAGTCTGCTATGAGCAAAATCTCTCTTAATTATACTGGCACGCTCATATGGAAGATCAGTGATTACGCGGCTAAAATGACTGAGGCAAAGGCTAAAGAGGGTGTGGAGCTGGTTAGTCCACCTTTCTACACTAGTCAGTATGGATACAAGCTTCAGGTATTTATATTGTCCGTAATTGAAAACTTGAAAATAATTATGTTGCTCAGATGAATCAATTTGAATCATTTTCCTTTATTAGGCATCCATTTTTCTAAATGGAAATGGTACAGGCGAAAGCAGTCACATTTCTATTTATATAAAAATTCTGCCGGGTGAATACGATGCGCTTTTACGCTGGCCATTTTCACACAGTGTATCATTCACCATGTTTGATCAAACAGTTCAAGCAGAAAAAGCTTGTAATATTGTTGAGAGCTTCATACCTGATCCAACGTGGAAGAATTTTCAACGACCTAGTCGTGAACCGGATTCATTGGGTTTTGGTTTCCCACGTTTTGTCTCACATGAGATGGTGAAGAAACGCCATTTTGTTAAGGACGATACCATGTTCATTAGAGTTAAAGTTGATCCAAGTAAAATTGTTGCTGTTTAAAGATAAGTTATATCAAATAATTTTATATTCATTCGTTTATGAATTACCAAGATAATGTGATTGAACTAAATCACCAAAATATAGTTCCTGTGACAGTTGTTCGAATCGTTCATATTTCGATATAGCTAAACGTTATATCAATGAATACTCGGTGAAAAGCATGTAAATAATGCCCGGTAAAAGATGCAAAACAAAAAATGGAACAAAAAACAGACAATGGTTGATGAAGTAGAGGAATAATGATTGTAAATGAATTTTTATATACATGTATAGATAATAATTTTTATTATTAAGTTATTTCATTAATTGCGAAAATGTGATTGAGATGCTAGTGACTGTGTGATGAAATAGAACAAAAAGTTTTTCAATAACGCAAACCAAGAAAGTTTGAGTTTCATACATAACTTTTCTTCAATGAACGATACGTGTAATAATTTTTTCCTTTCTCATCATTCTGCATCACCTTTATTTGATCTTGTTTATTTTTTAACCCATATAACAGCTTTGGAAAAGAGTTCTTCTTGATGTGGTTGAGGCTATGGTGTAATACCAAGAAAAAATTCTAATAACCACAATTCTACTGATTCACTGCGAAACCTGACTTTGCGGAGTCGAAGTATGATCTTCACACTGGAAGCAAATTATATCGTCATTTAATTCAACTCGTAAAGAACAATTGACGGAACTCGGATATTATTATTGAAAAAACTAACCATTTTGATTCTCAACAATTGGTCCATGGCGTGTGGTAGTATTGGTCGAATACTAGCTATTTCCATTGGTGTGAGATGATTCAAGATTGCGTGTACACCACTTTGATCTTTAAATAACTCGTTGATGGAGGTGCGAAGCTTGGACATCCTTATGTCCCATATATCCTGGACAAAATCATGTTATGAGATATCACTGTGGCGTCGTTCTGAAGTATTTGTTTAATATCTGCAATATTTATCCATACTTTAATGGATGTTCTGATATTGTCGACATCAGTAATGTCCTCTGCTGCAACATTTAATAACATGTGCGCCTCATCCATGTAATGATCACTCGGCATTGCTGTGAAAACTCTACGAAAGATTGAAACAATATGTTTGACATGTTCCCAAAAATTATTGTTATTATAATTTTTATGGTTTTTAATTCTTCTATGATATCGTTAAATTTTTACCCGTCATAAAATAACGTCCAGTGTGTACCTTACAAATTACGATCATCTCCAGATTGCCAGCATTTTGGAAGTAAAATGACAATTGAGATAGTGTGAAAATACGGTACATGAATCGATCATTATTATGATTAACTTCGTAAAGCCCAAGTTCTTTTTTTTTTCAATAGAATCCTGTCCGCCACGGAGGACATTGGGTCTTACGAGGTTAAAGTGAAATGGAACAGTGCGAATGGTTTATACAAGTCGTTATTCAGACGGAATGGGCCTATACGACCCAATTGCCTGTAATTCTTAATATCACTCCAAATATCTATATCTTCGGACACATTGTCGAGTCCAAACTAATTTTGTCATTGAATTTGCGAAAGCCACGTTTGTTCATATATTATAAAAAAAGATTATAAAGTTGATGCATATTTACAACTATTAGTAATTTTGTAATTATTTGCTGACGATATGATAAAATTGTTACCTTACTTTGATAATTTTTCATTCTCTTTAATTAATTCCAAGTTATCAAGATCCATCCAGTCAGGGCAAAGGATTCTGCATTTTTGTTGTTGTTTGAGATTAAGTGCCAGCCAAATGGGTACATTGACAGGTAAACCCGCCCTGAAAGGTCCCATTGATCCAGAGATCAAATGAATTTTACCGAAATTGAAATTTGGAACAATAGTAACCAACTTTTTCTCGCCGAGAAACTCAACTTCATTCGGATCCATTCCATACATAAATATATTTATATATTTTTGTAAATGGAGAAGTATTGAATAGAGCGGAACTACACGTTTTCCTTTAAAATGAATTGAAATACTCTTTCCAACTGGGAGAGCACAGATGCACACTGTGCGGTACTGTGCGACCCAGAGTCGCACAATTTTTGGGTTCCACTGGAACACCTTTTAGTTAATGGGCACACCACGCGCAGCGTTCACGGGCATGAATATCGGGGCATGTGGTCATCTGGCCGAAAAGAAATTTCTAAACCTACGTTACATGGGAATCCACATTTCTGGGACCGTAATCGAGCGAATAACAGTAAACGAGCGTACAGATGTAATGAAAACAAGAAGTTCAGCGGTAGCCTGTCATAAAACAGAAATATTGTTGAACATATGCTATTGAAATTGGAATATAGCAGATAGGGAGATGAAAATGAATATGAATATCATTCATTGGAGCGATGTATGAACATAGATTGACAACTTGGTATTGACGAAAAGTACGATTTCTGGGAGTGCACATTCAAACTTGTGGCAAGACAACAGGGACAGTCAATAATGCAGTGACCTAAGGGAAGATTATCGTTATCGTAGAAGGATTCTGGGGATTCGAACTGCTTTTGTGCTCAAACAAAGCAAAATTGTTGAACTCGGGCAAACAAGTATAGCGCTTGACCTTAATCCAATATAATATTCAAATTTAACGCGAGAGATACTACTGAACATCTGCAATTTCCTTTCAAATCCGCTCGCTTACGGTCCAGAAATATGGATTCCCATGAAACGTACACGGAAAAAAAATCTCACTAAAAAGTACCAAACTTTCTCACTAACCGTGGGACTTTTCAGTCGATGTACAAAAAGTTGACAAAAGCTAATCAGGAATTATTAAACACATACATTATTTTTTCAAGCACATTTCTGAAATATCATTGAAAAGTTCGGTAATTTTTTTTGATAAATTAGTTTGTAATACGTAGATTTGCGAAAAATCAAGAATTCACTTTAATTTTTCATATTTGGATAACACAAACGGTCATATGCATGTCAACTTTTACCGAACCTTTTGGCATATTTCCATAAACAATCTTATGTGTGAAATAAGGACCTCTGTTGAGTAAGGCTGAGTTTGTCATTCTCGGGTTAACGTAATCCGAGAGTTAACACTCGGGTTAACTCTCGAGTTAACTCTCGAGTTAACTCCCGGATTAATATAGCCCCGGAATTTAGCAGCGCGCGCCATCTACCGTTCAACAGAGAACGCTGGAATTTTTTCATTCGGGCAGCCATATTCATTTCATGTTGTAAACATCAAATATTTGACGTCGTAAACAGTTTACTCCAAAATAATATAAATAATAAATAATAAATAATAAATAATAAATAATAAAAAATAAATAATAAATAATAAATAATAAATAATAAAAAATAAATAATAAATAATAAATAATAAATAATAAATAATAAATAATAAATAATAAATAATAAATAATAAATAATAAATAATAAATAATAAATAATAAATAATAAATAATAAATAATAAATAATAAATAATAAATAATAAATAATAAATAATAAATAATAAATAATAAATAATAAATAATAAATAATAAATAATAAATAATAAATAATAAATAATAAATATAATTTACTGAGAGTGAATTTGATTGTGCGTCCAATGAATCGAATTTTCGATCATTTCAATGGAGATAATGACAGTGATATTGACGATGAAGAACAGCAGCCAAGGCGATACCGGTTTCTACCTCGCATTCATTACCGAGAATTATCATCAATCCACGGTATACAATATATATTCTCGATCGACCACAAACGATAGGAAACAGTTTTGTTGTATTTTTGGTCCCACAGGGAAGGTGAGACTGAGAAATAATTTTATACTACATAATTTTTGCACAATTAAAATGCATAAAAATCATTTTTATCCAGGGGCACCCATTGGATATTTGCTACTGAAGAAGGCCGAAGAAATTTCATTGGGGATATAGGGAAAGATCGTATAGCTGATGTTATTCTGCGACGCAAACACATTTTTCAAGATTGGGAAGAAGTGAAAGCGGAATTAACACCAACAGTACTGAATCTTTCGCCACCTGGACTATGACCCAATATTAGAATTGAATTGTTATCACCTGGTCCGGGTGTGGGAAAACGCGTAACACTTTATGAGGGTGATACGAGAATAAATGGTCGTGGCGCAATTGAAGATGCATACTGTGATAATCAAGAGTTCAGATATCGGCTACTTTTTGTTCTCAGCAATCCATTTGTTGTGCAAAGCGATGCTAAAGTGAAATCAGTAAAAACAGGACGGGGAAAAATTAAAGACGTGATTAATCATGGGATTTTGGCTTGTGAACATCATACATTCATGTGCGTGGGCGTTAATGCGATAATAAATGAAAATATGGGAATGAAGTGCTCGTAATTGGTTCAGGTGGCGGTGGCCTCTGTATGTTTCTTCACCATTGTTTTCCGGAAGTAAATTCTTCATATTTAAATTCATTGGATGCCTTGTATTTTTTGCTTCAATTACTTAATAAATTGCCAATTATTTGTAAAGCAATACAAACAAAAATCAATAAAATCACAATTTATTTATTTTTTTTTCTTCGTTTATTTGTGAATAATTTATCGCTTATGAATAAACAAAAACAATTATATACACGAAAGAAAAAATACAGAAACATCAAGAAGATAAATATGAATGTAAACTATATAATTTAATTCAATTTCCTGATAGACTTATATTTAATTGAATCTATTTCGTTGCGGTACGATCAGTTTTGTTTGGCCCGTAATATTGGCAGGCACATTTTCCTTCATAACGCTGTCGAAAAGTTAAAGAATTATAAATCATTATAATTATTTATTTCAAATAAGATAAATAATTTCAACGATTTCATTCCTTCCGTAGTGATAATAAATTTAACAAATTTTTTACAAAACGAAAAGATTTAAATAAATACGCTCACACGCGCATATAAACGCCTGAAATTCCCACTTGCAATTAATTAATTGGTGTAGTCGATGGTGCTCATTAAATAAACAATTAGTCATGACATAGTGTTGCAATCAGTCAATCATTCAATGAATTATTATTCCATATCGTGCAATTAACAAAAAAAAAGAAACAAATAATTAATTAATTGAACCGCAAAAATTACATTGTTGAATTAATAAAAAAGCGGCATGCATATTTTTCTTCAAATTATTTATTCATTATTTATCATTTATATTATTATATTATTTTGGAGTAAACTGTTTACACTTTGAAATATTTGATGTTTACAACATGAAATGAATATGGCTGCCCGAATGAAAAAATTCCAGCGTTCTTCGTTGAACGGTAGATGGCGCGCGCTGCTAAATTCCGGGGCTCTATTAATCCGAGAGTTAACTCGAGAGTTAACCCGAGTGTTAACTCTCGGATTACGTTAACCCGAGAATGACAAACTCAGCCTAAGAAATGGTTCAACTTCCTTCGAAAAAATAACGTGAGTTTAAATTAGTTTTTTCGATTCTTATTCGTTCAATGAGTTTGTGGTTCAAGCCAATGTTTTTTCGCACCATCGTCTATTTTGCCAATGGTCGGTATGTATATTTTCGGTTCGCGGTCTTTTCATTTATGTGCGGCCTGTGCGTCGTGATAGTGAAAACGTGGGAATAAGGACATCGCAGAACATCGTAAAATTGTAAGTAAATATCATTGATATTTGTTTCATTGAGATAAAAACTATCAAATTAATCAATAATATACATTTAAGAGTAAAAAAGACCAATCGGCCACTATTATTGCGTCAGTGTTTCATCTCATTGAGAGGTTATGTTGGTTATGAAGTTATGTCAACAACTTAATAGAAAACGTCTTTCCTCTTTGTTTTATGCTTATAATATTTTCCTCTATGGCTTTTGCGTTCGTAAAACGGTCGTGTTTCCTTTATTATTTTATAAGTTTTTCGATGGGTTTTTTTCCAGCTCAGGTGACAATGATAAGAAATGACAAATAAATGGATAACGGAGAGGGAGAATCTATTAACATTATTGTATAAGGAATAGTTGATAATGAATGTTTATAATTATACCACTCCCTACAAGGTCACGATATTCCATTTTTTTATAATTATTCAATTAAATAACCAAATATAAAAAACATCATCGATCTATCTTTCCTTTTGTTTACACACCATTGAGGTACATTGACAAAGAGAAATTCCCTGCGTCTAGAACGTTGGTTCGTCATTACGAATATCTGTTAAAAAAATACAGAAAACAGAAAATTCTCAAGCTAGTTGCACCAATCAGTGCATTTACTGAGGACGAGGCAGAAATACCAGGTAATGATAGTTGACATGTACAAATTACGATGACTCCTGTTTGACGAAGTGAGTGGAAAATTAATTTTGTTTCTTTGTACCCTCAGGTGAAGCACAAAAGAGTCTCACTTGGCTGCGAACGAATCTCGAGCCAAGGGATGAGGTGGTGCATAACTGGCAGGCCTCTTTCCTCGCGAGGCAACAAATGTTAGTTGCATCCGAATATACAACTGCAGAGTACTATAAAGACCTGCCCTCTTTAACGTCGCCACTTGGAGCTGAATTGTTGCAGCGTGACTTCCAACTATTGTTTCCTGATTCAGAGGATTTCTTCACAGATTGGGCTTGAGTCATACCACACCTAATTTAGTCGCCCAAACACTGCAGACCAATACCCTTAGGAGACCGAGGATATCTCCAAAGAATTTTGGGGAGGCTAAGGCATTGTTACGTCCCGGGGACAGGTCGTGAGTATTTTTCAAGTTGTAAGTGAATATAGAGGCGATGCTGACCAGGATGCCACTAGTCGGTGCGAGTCTTAGTTAGTCACTCTCTTCACTTACCGACTGTCCCTCACAACCTTAACATATATAGGTATATGTTCGGATGATCAAGCCCGCTATGCGCGGGTGAATTTGAAGAAGATTCTCAAAGACGACGTTGTAATTTATAATTAGTATTTTATTCGTTTTACTGGTTTACACTGGTGTTATTCTCAGTTTATGTTCTGATTTTATACTGTAGGCTTATGCCTAAAATTCTCAAGAGCGATTATATTTGAAATATTAATAACTGGTTTCTTCTGAAGTTTCTGATTTTGTTTGGATGTTCTTAGTAAGAAACGCGAGTCCGATGTTCTTCAATTTTAATCAGTTAATTCTGGATGGATTGAATGGAGTGAGACACAGAATCTTGTCGACTCGAAAGAGTAGTGCGTCTTGACGAATTTGAATTGAAATAGTAAAAAGTAATGAGAGCGTTTTCCTATGCGCAATACCTTATATAGTATTCATTGACGCGTATTTGATAGGAAAAAGGGGGGTGATAGAGTTAGGCGTCTTTGCGCTGGTCCCGCAAGTTTTTATCGGTGCTACGTGATTGGGTATGAGTCCCCAATCACAAATAGCATGATTTTGTTTGTGGGCCCACGGTTTCTCAGAATTTGATAATGGCTCTTGAGAATCTTGGCTATCTTATTTTCTCTAATAAAACATGCGTTCTCGAAGACTTATTGTTATCTTAGTTTCTATATTAATCTATGCGTTCTCACGAGAAGCGTGTTGTTATCTTATTTCCTATATTAATCTATGCGTTCCGAGGGGATGTTATTGATTCAGCTGCATGGGTAGCGTTATTATCATGGGTTGATTCATTTCCACCCTTGTTTTATAGTATATTGTTTATCGCTTATCGTTTTAGTTTATGTGTAGATTACTTATGCTTAATTTGTATTATTTTGTTGATGTCATTTATGCATAAATTTCCTATGAATTAATTATGTTGGTATTGGTTGGTGATTTATGATATTGGTAATTTATTACAATTGTTACTCATGTATTAATTACTTAATGGATCTACACTATATTAATGATGGTTGTAATATATTTACTAGTTCGTGTTAATTATATATGTATTCCTTCTTAGTTTCTGTTAATTACATATATACTTGAATTTATAACTTCGTTTGCTAGTTTGGTCTTGGTAGTGTTTTCTGAGATGTAGTGTATATCTATATATGTGTATATTTCGTATTTCTACATAAGTTTATTAGTTTATGAAAAAAAATATGTGTGAGGTAGGTTGTACATGAATCTACTTTATCGTCGTACTTTCGCTTATGGTAAGGTAGGTATCAGTTGGTAGAACAGCTGTAAAGATGATACGGGGACGTAACAGCATAATCAAGATGCTGTGCTTCTGTATCTGTTGCCATATTTGATTGGTCCACCAGCTCCAAAGAGGAAGTTAAATGAGAAAAAACTTACAGTTCAAGAGAAGCAAGAGTAATTTTTCGTTCACGTTGAGCGAGAAGAGGCAACCACGGCAGCAATAACTCGTATCAGAGCAAGAATAGATGCAGCCTTCTTGAAACTTGCAATGTTTACGTGTGTTAATTGCGAAGAGAGCTTCGGCAATCGTCTGAAATATGTAAACCACATGCAATATGGACATCCCGATATGTTGTCACTTGTGTGTGGTTTCCAATCGTGTGTAAGATCATTCAAATCCTTTGAGTCGTTTAGGAAACACGTACGTTCTAAACACGGTAGTTCTATTGAGAAAAAAAGACAATTGGCGGAAAAACTCACCAATCGAACCTCGCCAGTTCCTACTACTCTCAATGATGATAGCATTTTTCCGGTCGATACTGATTTGGCTGAACCTATACATGTTCAATTCGATGACCCTACTTCAAGTTATCATGCATTAGAGTCTGATGGATTTCTGAAGGACAACTCAAGTGGTCAGAAACATGGTGAGAATAAGGAAACTGGTTCAATTGATAGTATCATTTGTTTAGCTGCCGAGTTACATAAACACAATGACATTCCTCGAGTTAGAACTACCGAATTTATAAACATGGCCAAAAATTTCATGAATAATCTGCTAGCAAAAATAAAAGTCACAGTTTCAAACTCCATAAATAATGGTGACGAGAAAGAATTAGTTTTGAAAAACATCGAAGAAATTCACAGCGATTACACGAGGTCATTTGAAAAAGTTAACACGGAGCATAAGTGTTTTAAAACATTTAGAGCTAAAAAAACTTTGATTCTGCCAATATCATATCCTGTGGGTAAAAAAAAAGTAACCTCGCATCAAAGCGGCATTACAATTTCTAAAACGGTCACAATCACTGCTGAATTTATTCCGATAAGACATGTGCTAAAATTTTTTTTTGAAATGCCTGGCATGCTTCATGAGACCATAGATTATATTAAATCCGTCCAAAATAGTTCTGAGATTTTGTATAATTTTTTACAGGGGAATTTGTGGAAGAACCTTTGTATAAATGACGGGAACAAACTTTGTCTTCCAATTTTCATATCATTCAATGACTATCAGACCAACAACCCTTTGGGTTCGCACTGTGGAGTTGCAAAGTGCAGAGCGGTGTATTTATCTATTCCCTGTTTACCTCCGAATTATCAATCGAAATTGGAGAACATATTTCTTTTCATATTGTTCAATTCACGTGACCGGAAATTATTTCAGAACAAGATCATATTTGCGAAACTCATTAAGGAACTTAAATTCTTAGAATCAGTCGGTATCACCATTTCGCAGCCAACAGGAGACGTGCAATTATATTTTAGACTAAGTTTACTTATTGCTGACGACTTGGGCATGCATGAGATTTTAGGTTTCGGTGAGAGTTTTAACCAAAAAAAATTTTGTAGATTCTGTTTGACAGATCGTCGTGACATTGATAAAGTTTTCTCTGAGGAAAAGTGCACATTGCGTGATAAGGGCAATTACGAAGGAGATTTGAGGGCGAATGATCAAAAACAGACAGGAATAAAAAAAAGTTGTGTTCTGACTGGCGTGGGTGGCTTCCACCCTGTTACTAATATCACTGTTGATATAGTTCACGATGGGTTGGAAGGTTTTTGTCGGTATGATTTGGGTGTCATTTTAAATAATTTCATCGAAGAAAAAAAATATTTCTCATTACAGGAATTGAATAATCGTATTGATGCACTTGATTATGGTACACGGAAAAATAAACCTCCGAAAATAACGATCTATCAATTGAATAAACAATTTTTAATTATGTCAGCCTCGGAAATGTTAACTCTCGTTCGCTGTTTATCTTTAATTATCGGTGATTTGGTACCACAAGGCGATGAGATGTGGGATTTATATCTAGGAATGAAAGATATTATCGAAATGACAATGAGTCGAAGTATGCTGTTACGTCCCCGTATCATCTTTACAGCTGTTCTACCAACTGATACCTACCTTACCATAAGCGGAAGTACGACGATAAAATAGATTCATGTACAACCTACCTCACACACATTTTTTCCATAAACTAATAAACTTATGTAGAAATACGAAATATACACATATATAGATATACGCTACATCACAGAAACACTACAGAGACCAAATCAACAAACGAAAATATGAATTCAATTATATATGTAATCAACAGAAAATAAGAATGAGCACATATATAATTAACACGAACTAGTAAATAAATAACAACCATCATTAATATAGCAAAGACCCATTAAGTAATTAATACATAAGTAACAATTGTAATAAATTACCAATATCATAAATCACCAACCAATGCCAACATAATTAATTCATAGGAAATTTATGCATAAATGACATCATTAACCAGTAACGTAAACTACTCATTTACGCATAAATTACATCAATAAAATAATACAAATTAAGCATAGGTAATTTACGAACAAACTAAAACGATAAGCAATAAATAATATACTAGTTGATAACTACAGCGCAAGGGTGGAAATGATTCAACTCACGATAATAATGAAACCTATGCAGCTGAATCAATAAGTTCCCCTCGCCATGCATAGATTAATATAGGGAATAAGATAACAACACGCTTCTCGTGGGAATGTATAGATTAATATAGAGACTAAGATAATAATAAGTTCCTCGGGAATGCATGTTTTATTAGAGTAAATATGATAGCTAAGATTCTCAAGAGCCATCCTGAGAAACCGCGGACCCACAAACAAGATCACGCTATTTGCGATTGGGGACTCACGCCCAATCGCGTAGCACCGATAAAAACTTGCGGGTCCAGCGCAAAGACGCCTGATTCAATCACCCCCTCTTCGTTATAAAACACGCGTCAACGAATACTATATAAAGTATCGCGCATAGGTAACTCTCTCTCAATTCTTATTCAAAATCGTCAAAACGCTCTCATTATTTTTTACTATTTCAATTCATATTTGTCAAGACGCTTATTCACTGCAAGAATTTCTCAAACTAACTAACTCAATCAAAGAACATCGGACTCGCGTTTCTTCCTAAGAACATTCAAACTTAAATCAGAACCTCCAGAAGAAACCAGTCATTAACACTAAAAACGTAATCTCTCTTGAGAATTCGAGGCATAAGCCTATAATATAAAAACAGAGTATAAACTAAGTGTAACATCAGTGTAAAACCAGTATCACTAATAAATATATTAATTATAAACTGTAACATTGACTCTGAGAATCTTCTTCAAATTCACCCGCGCATAGCGGGCTTGATCATCCGAACAAATACCTATATATGTTAGAGTTGCAAGGGACAGTCGGTAAGTGAAGAGAGTGACCAACTAAGACTCGCACCGACCAGTGGCATCCTGGTCAACATCGCCTCTACATTCACTTCAAACTTGGAAAATATCTACGACCTGTCCCCGGGACGTAACAATGCATCCCGATTCTCATCAAGTACTTCGTACTTGTATTGCGGAGTATCTGAGTGAATTGAATCGCCTTTTCCCCGGCAGTTTAAAGCCCAAGCATCACTTTTTAATCCACTACCCCCGAGTTTTATTGACTTGTGGTCCCATTTCGAAATTGACCACATTTCGATTTAAAGATAAGCACAAGGAGAGAAAAACTACATTGAGAGCTGCAGTGAACCGTGTTAACATAGCCAAAACAATCGCCCTCAAACACCAATTGAAATTGAATTATAATTTTTTGAATAAAACTCTTTCTGAACTCATTCAGTACAACAAAAAGTCAGTGAAACGTTGCCCATTATCACAATTGAACGATATCGTCCATGTGGGGAATTATTTTCTACGTAACTTCGGAAGCTGTGACTTGGAAATATCCACAATTAAAAAAATTTTCTTCGAAGGAATGCACATCGAGATAGACAGTATTATTATGATTCCCGGGGAAAATCGCCCATGTTTTTACCAAGTTCAACATATTATTTTAAACGACGAACAACAGTTTCTTGTTATCGTTAAATTATTTTGCAATGCATTCCTTGATGAACACACTCAGCACTATGAAATCATAAGTCCTAAATGTGTGTGGCAAGTATTGAAATCTTCTCAATTGTATGGCAGTATTATTAGTCACGTAGTTGATGTGCCTCGTGCTGGTACATTCATTGTTAAGAAGTGGGTGTAATTAAATAATTTAAGATTGCTTTGTGATGTATTTTTTGTCTTGTTTGTGTGAATACGAAATAAAAATAATAAAAAATATCAATCATCAATTATTTCTAGTCCATTTATGTATCCTTCATCCAATTAATTAATTCACTCGTGGAAAAAATTAAAAATGTAAAAAATTCCAAAAATCACAAAAAGAATGTTGTTATTTACAGTTCAGAGTTGGAATTATTCATTTCTATTCATAGGAACATTTGAAGTTTTGAACCTTATTTTTTAAACTATTTCAGAAGAATAATTAATGTTGATAAGTATCAAATTTTGAAATTTATGCTTGTATATTTTTACATTTTCCTAACATTCACAGCTATTCATTGCCATGAAATTTTCAAGTATATGGTTCAGTAATTTTTGACAGGCTAACAGTCCCATCTTCAGCTATACTACTGAGTGATTGTAACCTCACCGATTTTCAAAATGTCTTAGTCACTCTTTAATAGTTTGCATGGCTCACGAAGTGGCCCGCGGTCGCAGAATGGTTCGGTACTTTCTACTGAGATCTTTCGTTATATTTTCGTCAAAATTTTTCTCCATGTATGAACTGTGATAGATCGCAAACAAGGGGAATATATTGTTTGTCCGAGGAGTCTCGCCTGGTCCTGATGTACTTTTAAACTTGCTTGTGTGCGATGATACTTGTTTTTCACTATACTTCCTCAGGTTCCTTAAGTATGTTAGACGTAATTGGCACGAATTTATATTGTGTTGTGGTGGTGAATCTGATGATACTAGACAGTAATTATAACACTCCGATTAGCCATGGATAGATTTGTATCAAAAGTTTTATTTTCTTCATAACATCAATCCGTATTACGTTTATTGGAAAAATGTATGAGTTTTTCTACGAAGGCAATATAGATTATTCAATTTATTACAGCATTACAATCGTGATTTTTTGCGTATATTTAGTATTAATATGCATAGCACAGTTCAATTCAATCTAGATTAATCTATTCCAGCCGCAAGAGTATTTCTACGATTAGTAAAATTTTTAGTAAAGAGTGTTCACAATCTTATTCCGATAGATATCAGTGGAGAGGCGTCATTGGCTTGTGAAACAGATCTTGCTTGATTTTTAAACGATTGTCAGAGATTTTATGGTAATTCATTGATGACTTTAAACGTCCTCAAGCCCAAAAGGAATTTTAGACGAAATATCTACTCGATCACTGCAAGATAATATGTTGGAAAATAAATCGTACAACTCCTGATGATATATCTTGGGTATTTTATGAAAATATTCTTCGTACATGGAAAGAGGTCACGAATAACTGTAATAAAACAAACGATGGGGCACTTTTGATTAGCCCAAGAATAAACCAACAAATATAACGCGTGAATATTGCTATCGCTGCAGATTCAACGGCGCCGTATATCATAGTCAACTGCATACACAGGTAGTAATAACTAACAACACAATAGTACGCGTAGATGTTCATCAGGTTGCCGAAATTTAATGTTTTTATGTACGGAATTGATTTGTAGATAGTAATATTTTAACAATCGAACCTCATGATGATTTTGAACATATATGGAAAGTAATTAACTGGGGACATGAACACATTATATAACGACATAAATACAGACGATTATTACCTGTGTATGCATCCAAATAATTTTCAGGTTCAATAAATATTCAATACACATATTTCCTTTCGACCAAATATTTATAAGTTTGCGAAAGTTATTTTGTGAGTTTTATATCTCACCGCTGACAACAGAAATGTTACAAAGAATTAATTATTTAATATAATCAGTATCCAAATAATAAACTAAAAAAATATTTATTTGAAATAGTAGTATCAGTTTTGTCTGCCGATTGATGCCAATTGAAAGCCAATTCTGGATTATTCTAAGATAATTAGGAATAGCTAATTGACGAATATTCTTTTTGTAAATCTTAACAGGCAGAATTTGTTTCGCAAATAGCGTTTTATTTTTCGATGAATTGTATTTATATGAATAATTGAGAGCCGTTTCATTAATATCAGAAATTCATTGTTATTGTTCGATATCGCTAGTGAATTGCATTATATATACCTTAACTTTGAGTTGTTTTCGGCTATATTTTCAGTAACAGTTGAAAAGTAGTGAAACATAAGTAAATACAATTCTCTATTTTGTTAATCAAACAATAATAAATCCGGGTCACAAAGAATTTATGAAAAAAACATTATCATTCGCCACTGCTAACAAATATTTAGTACATTAAATTGTATTCATAATATTGGCAACAACGATATGTGTAAGACGAATAAAATCGAATTGATGGGCCAGATATGAGAGATAACAAGAATTCTTGAGACACGCGATATGGCAGCAGCACGGAAAATTGTTTAGTTCCATAGTTGGATGGTAAAGGGGTCGATTTCAAGAGGAAAGTACTACCATAAAAGAACGTTGTATTCCTATTGGATTCTATCGGAACCCATTCAGAGTCTTCAATGGGAATGAATAGGATTGAGTCAGAAAGTAATACCCGATATCAAATGTTATTTTCGTACTGAATTCGTATTGAGGCCCATTCATTCGGAATGCATGGGAACAAACCGGAGAAAATGTGCAGAAATTAAATTATTATTCTCGACTGAATACCATTAGAACCCATTCATTCTCATCGAAAACACTAAATTTCGATGGGACTGAAACGAAAAGTGATCATTCGATTTCTGTACCTTACTTACCGATTCGTTCCCATTCAACGCAATCGGATTCAATCGGCATTTTCAATTCGGGTGGCCATTAGAAAGTAATGCTCATTCCTTATAAAAGCAAGCGAATTAAAATTGATACGATTCTTTATTAATTTTTATATACATATACACATTACATTTTTTATCTCACAATAAAAAGCATCCAAAGTCCCATATGAAGGATATCTATCCTTCAGATTGCAAAAATATCCACACATATGTATCAAAGTTGCTAAAATCCTCAACCCAATTTCTCTCAGTGTTATCCATAATAAAACGAACATTCAGATGAACACTCAAAAGTTGAAAAAATAAACTTTATGGCTTTGATATCAGTGAATTATAGAAATATTACGAATTTCAAGGAATAATAAAATCACAAAAATATATATCACATAAATTCATTGATGTAATAAATTTTTGGATTATCAATGACGGCGTTACTTCATCAGGGATATAGCCTCAAAGGCAAATGAAATATTAACCCGAGAAAACCATTCTAAACAAAAAAATTTTTTTAAATAAACTTGGATTTTAATTCGTTTTTCTTAACCAATATTTCAGTTTCTCTCAATAGTTTTACATAATTGGTAGATAGGTGGAAACTAAAGGGGAACAGAATAGTTTCGTGCAGAATATTACAATTTTAACTACAAGATATTACCTAAATAATGAAAATTGCTGAAGTTATCATAATCGTATGTTACTGTTACATATTTACAAGCACTCTTTGTTGGAGACCAGATGTTTGACGGTTCAGGTTGTGAGTATTCTGCGAATCTAGTGTATAATTCGTTATTGGATTCTGGTGAGTTGAAGCCCGCATGATGATTTGCAAGTGAGAAAAAAAGGCCCCTCATGACCCGGTAAAAAAGTCGCTGGAACAATGTGATATGTTCCGGCTGGCACATCTGCAAGTTCCAAGTAGACGAATCCAGATCTACAATACAATCCGCAATCAGTCAAAGATTTTCCAAACATCTCGTCTTTCATGTCATTACATTCAGATTAATCTTACCTGAAAGGACCAGAACTCTTGGTCTGAAACGCAGATGGTGCCTCGGGATCATTTAATCTTATAGCACTTATTTCGAAGCCAATCTGATACTGTTTTGGCCCTTTCAAAATTACCAAAAGACAATTCATGTTGTTGTCGCTCTCCAGAACCAGTTCATAGCGTGGGTTGTTCGGATAAGTTGTCGGATGATTGCTACATCCTCCTGCAGTTTCATTCTTCCACTGACCATCCGTGATCTAAAATAGCAATACCATGGATTGAGAAAATACTGAATTATTCAATCTCGAAGTCAGGCAGAATAATCCAAACCTCTTTCTCAAATTTGTACGGTTCTGACATCTTTCTTAAGCTGAATGGGCATGTTCCGTACGCACGCAAAGTATAATAAATTGTATTCATCTTCTCATATTGTGAAACAACCAATGTATACTTGGATTCATCGTCTGGACTTAATTTAATCTTTGTCAAATAATGTGGACTATTTATCCGTACTCCATCAATGTATGGTGGTGGATCATGTGGGTAATATACACGTTTTCCCGCATTTTTATAAATCAAAATAGTTATGTACTCCTGATTCTGGCGAAAATCAGCGATATCAGTAATATGTCTTGTCAATAATATCCAAACAGCACCAGAAACCTCCGGTTGGACCGTTAATGAAAATTGCGGATTATCACCGATATTATATGCATCTTTAATCGGTCCCATTCCTGCTTTCCACATCTGATGGATACAGTATGTATACTTAAACAGTCCTGGGTTCCAATTCAAATAAAAAACATCAAAAAAGTGACAAATACTATCATAATCAATCCAAAAGATGCCATTGTCATGTTGAGAAGCTGAGTCCGGATCATAATCCAAAGCGCGTTTCAGTTGTGGTGTCCAATGTGTTTGATCATGCTCCGAGAAATTACCACGCCATCGCAAATGCGACCAGGGATTTTTCAATTGCACTAATTTCTTTCCTTCAATCAATCGAACGTCCAATACAGCGTAAGCGTGAGTAGGAACTAAACCTGTGGTATCTGCGACTGAATCTGATAATTCGCCCGTAGCAACTGTAACCAAGACGTTCCCAGTATGCAACCGTTCGAGAAGGGCCTTGAATACTCCATTGGCATTAAAAACCGGATCATTAGGTCTAATCGCCCATCGTTCCGGTATCCAGCCAGTTAAAGCGTGCAAGTCGATGTTGCTATTAGATCCGGGAAAGTCATAGCCACCCATAACCTTCATATATGCTTTTTCCAGTAACGAAATCCAAAGTTCACCACGATTGCTGGAGTACGAGCACAATAGTTGATTATCTCGACCGACTGGCAGGAAATCATCAATAATAATCTTTCTCGGCACGCCGTTTATATGTAATTTTACCATGTATTTACCATATGGATTGTAGACGGGTATCTTATTTTGAGTTTGTGGATAAATAATTGATGATATCAGTCTGGAGCCAAATTTCTTTTCGTATTGAGCGCTCACTGCTAATGATGCAACAAAAGAACAGTCTGATATGACAGTTTGTTTGATGCTAAAATAATCTACATGATTACCCATCACCATTTTTGGCTCAGCGAAAATATCGCTCGGTCGTGCAAACTTTGCATAGTCGATCTTTTGCTTTGGCGCAAGCTCCAATAACCCATCCTTGTCGATGAATAATGTTTGTGATTTGAATTTTTCCGTAAGATCAACACTCATAAATGGTACAAACTCATTGTCATTAATGTGAGAAGTTGTTTGCAATACTATTTTCTCTTCCTCGGTGTAAGTACCATTGTTACCTGTTACTTTCAGATGAGCACTGCTTCCACGATGCAATGATGGCTTTAATGACCGCTGCTGGATTGTTTTTCCTGGTAGAACAATTCAATCAATTTATTTTCACAATTTCACTTAACAGCGAACCATATCGAAGCTTTATATTCTTCCGATATCCAATTACCAAGATTCGGAGCTGATGTGACTGATGTGTGAAGAGATGTTGTTGGCGAAGTTGGAATTGTTTCAGGCACTGGTGGTAAATTCTCGAGTAATGGCAAAGGATCAAAATCATGCTGCCTGTCAATTCCTTCGAGATCTTCAGCTCTTGTGATCGCACATTGAGTCAAATCTGCCAGTTTCTCTTTCATATCCGCGCTGCTTGATCGTCTTTTCTGCAGATATGTAAAAAGTGAGAGACAAGAAGTGGAAGCAAACACTGACATTGTCGGAAAAGGCTCTCACGAAATCTAATCCAAGCTGTGCCGCGTCAGCATATAACATCACAGCAATATTCTTCCATCCCTCTTCGTCTGCATTTAGAGCTTGTTTGATAAGGAATTTAACTTTTTCTAACGTTGCTTCAGATTCTGGTAGTTTTGCATCATTCTCATCTGCAATAAATGATAGAGATTTATTTGTGCATATTTTTGTCTGCATAACATTGTGATTTTGATTGTAAGAAAAAGAAGTTACCGATGATTATTTGCAGAACTTTACTCCGCTGTCTATAGTCATTAGCTCTCGAGGTTAATGTTGAATTGGGTGATAATTTTCGAAGACACCTGGCACTAATGTCATACCAGCATGAAGCTTTTCTGAACTGCCCTTCTTCATCATAAGCAACAGCTTTCCGGGCGGAATTTTTTGCATCCTCAAGATCGTTTTCCATGATTCAATTAGGAACAATCAAGAATTTGTGAACGAAAATTTAAAGATTCAACATTATACCGGTATTATTTTTGTTGGTGATATCGATGAGCAGTTTGAACTTCACATTTCTTACATGCCACGAGTTGTATTATCACAATTTCTCACTAACGTCCAGTACAATTAGACTGTAGATAATTATTGACGTGATTTGACATTACCATCATTTCATTTTTTGACCGAAAATACCATAACGGGAAAACAAATACAATTGTACATGTGACACATCATATAGATGGTGTAACAAAACGGAGATAGAGAAAATAATATGAAGGTTCACTAAGTTACCATAAAAAAGTGTGACAATTTGCCATATTATCATCATATGATAACCGTGAACTACAATACAACGATGAAGTATGAATTTCTCAAGCTGATATGACTTCCGGGCATGGAAACTTCCGGTATCTTTGCGGAACGCTCAGACGTCTATTAGTGACAAAAAATGAAGAATGTGGAATATGGAATAAGGAGTATCTGACCAATCCCGCTAGAGTGAACTGCCCGTCTTATCCTGTGATTGGCCTAAGGTATGCGCAGTGATTGAATTGTTCCTATACGCCGTGCCCTATTCCGCATTCCATATTTTTCTAAATTGGTTGCAGAGCACTTTCATCATACATGATGCAGTGGCATATGGTGGTATACGTTGAAATTCTGATGATTTTGGGAACACGCGGCGACAAATCGGCGTTATTTTTAGCATAGAAGGCCGTGAAACTGACAAAAGTGTGGCGCCATATTGCATGCTTGTGTTTGGTTTTGCCGTTCAGGCGCGTGGTTGACCAATTAATTTGTAATTAATTAATAAATCATGTCAGATAATCAGGTAAAAAATCGTATCAAATTATTTCACTTCTAAACTTATAATAAAACAATGTTGTTGTTGGTATCAAATATGTTATATATTTTAATTTGAACGCTGTTATAACCTTCGTTTTGTATCAGGAGCAAAAACCCGAAGCCGGCCCAGGGGACGCGAATTCAGAATACATCAAGCTTAAAGTTGTCGGAAACGTGAGTTCATTTTAACCTCATAACAATAACATTACGTGAATTTCATTCTTTAATTATGTTGTGATAAATTACAGGACAGTAATGAAATTCACTTTAGGGTAAAAATGACCACACAAATGGGCAAATTGAAGAAGTCATATAGCGACAGAGTGGTGAGTATCTAGTTTTATTTTCATATGTCCACGTGGTTTAGCGTAAGGTTAATTAGAATTTCTCCCATGATTTATCAACAGGGGGTGCCAATGACTTCACTCAGGTTTCTTTTTGATGGAAAGAGGATTAATGATGATGAAACACCAAAGCAGGTCAGAATCCGTTAAATAAGAGAATAACGTGGTTGGGTCATACAGAATATGATAAAAATCGACATGGAGTGAATATCTTATTGGAATTTGAAGTATTTAATGGAAACGTGATACTTCCGATTTGAATAGCATTTGACTTCATGTCAGTACTTTTATGAATGTAAAAAATAACAACTTTCCAAAGATCATTCATGTTTATTTTTGTTAATTCGCTTTTTCGTAGCTCGAAATGGAGAATGATGATGTTATTGAAGTATATCAAGAGCAGACAGGTGGCAACTTCTGAGTTTGCATCAGCGTGGAGGGGAGGGTGAGCCAACAGCGTCATGCAATTTGGTTTTCTCAATATTTTTAAAGTGAAAGTGATTTAATGTTAGTTTTTGATGGATGGACAAAGACACTATCAATATCATGCCTAATCGTATGATTTTTTTCAAGATAAATTTCTCACGTAATTTGGTTTATTTTTGTATCATTTATTCTCACTAAATTCAACAAGAACACCTTTCTTTCCCCGATGATTCGAAACTGCTTTCTTACATTCCTTAGTTGAAGGAGCGATATGAATTAATAGTGAAAAGAATTGGGGAACCCCGGAACATCGCAGGACAGATCGCCTGTATTAATTTCCAACTTGCATTGAAAAAAAAAAAAGAAAAAATAAACACCCGACGATTGTGGATGTACGCTAATAATAATTAAAATAAATAACAATGAATAAGTTTGAAATGAAAAACATTTTGAAGAGCAAATATCAGTATACCTTATTCGATAATTTAAAAGATCAAAGGCCATTATCATCCATCAACAATATATCAAACAAATTGATCAATTGTTCTTTTATTCTCTAACTTATGCGTATCCGAAATCCACAAGTAGGATTTGAACTGAGAGGTTAACATTGTGACAAGATAAAGTAGAGAATGAGAAAAAAAATGATTACAAGTGAAAACAACAGAAAAAAAGATTCGGGTTTAGTGATCAGCCCTGAAATCCTGAAATTCATCAACATTTGAGGGAAAATCTAAAACTATCCAATCATTAATGTCTCTTTTTCTTTTTCCTATTTTTTTGCTCTTCCAAAAATCCTAAACAGTTGATCAGTAAAGTTTAATTTCGTACCAACATAAATATCGAGTGTTTGAATAAGATGGTCAGTAACGCCACTTGTAACATGTAACAATCGCGAGATTTATTGAAGTTTTGTTTTATAAGCGACAGATTGTATTTGAAAATTTCAGACTAAGCATTTCAGAGTATCGTGTATTACATTTGGTAAAATAAAGTATGTTATAATACGATTGCGCACTTTTATTTTTATCATTGTGGAAAAATTTGTCAGAATAGATTATAAAAGGATTATTTTGACTTTGCGCATCGTTCATATATTCTGCTGGTGCATGTCGCGAAAAGCTGATTTTGATAGTACATTGAATTGATATTCTTTTTGTTAATAAGTATTTGAACATTATCTTCATAGTCGTCATTATAGTAAATGACTACCACGTCATTATTACTTGTTATATGCGGGCTTATCACTAGTTTGTTGTAGCAGAAGATGAGTGAGAAACCATATGTCAAAATTGTAGGAGCCACAATGACGTTTAAGAGATTGTTCAATTTAAATGCAATGTTGCATCCAAATGAGTATTCTACCTACGCGACATATTTTAATGAAATAAATGTGTTTTTCAATAATCTTCCGAGGTACTTATATTTTTTATAATAAGAAATGAAATATTTCAGAGCGCCGAAGCTTTCGGACATTGAAATTTCCAATAGATTTACTGTGAAAAATTGAACCACTGACAAGTTTAATAAAATCAATAATGGCTTTGGGTGTTAATATTTCGGTCAAAAATATTCTTACACTCTTTCGCTAACTCCTCTAATTAAATCCTACCTGAGAAAGTTTTGTTATCGATTTTTCTATAGAGATCTAGCTGGAAACATCGAAGATATCACGCGTGTTGATTTTGTTTTCACTATTGGTGATGGAGGCTATCTCTACTGGAAAGATTCGATTAAATCGTATATGAACTGTCCTACTTTCATGATGTAGTTTAATAAGTTTGAATCCTTCTTTTATCAACAAAATTTGGGAGTCGATCGTATTCAATTTCTCATGAAATACAGTCAGTTTAATTCAAAAAGTTGTTCAAACAAAAGTTGCAATTTTTCTTGAATCTGTTATATTTGAAAGTTCCTGATTTATCTGGCATGTGTCACATAAAATGTAAGATTTAGTGAAACTAGACAAAATAAGTTCGGATCATTACTAGACAGATTTTTAGCAACACATTGAATACATAAAAAAAAAATACAAAGAAACCATTGACGTAATGTTATTTCGGATCATATTCACAATGTTTGTGAAGTTAATTCTGAAATATCGGTTACGATACGAAAACTAAAATTTTTTTTTTATTCGGATCAAATAATTATACCAATTATAATTCTCATACATAATCAAAAAATAACAGTTTTTTTGCTATCGCTCTTTCCTGTTCAGTCCTACGACAATATAGTGTACATGAATATTATGGAGATGATCATTCTCAGCAACTTTCGGAAAAATTTTTTTTTTTTCCAGCCTCCCTAACAGAACGTGGTCGATTCTTCATCATCGACTTTTGCAACCAGTCAACTGCCCAGTTGATGATAAAGATATTATTATCATCATCGACCGAACGGTCGACCAATCTGTGGCGGTCGACCCTGAAATTAAAATGTATACATGATGGTCTTTCATTAAAATTTTGGAAATTCATATGACATTTCTACTATTCCCACGACTGATAAATTCAAATTTATATTATTCTTCTGTTCATTTTTTATAAGATTCATTGATAATTCATAATTAGTTCCCGATGTGAATTATCATAATGTAATTATTGATGAAGTATATATTCAAAAGCGGATTATTTTCATTGAAATAAAGTGCAGGGCCCCTTTAGAGGCTCTACGGCCATGTCAATGCCTCTCGTCTTATATTTTTCGATAGCTTATAACAAAGAGGGTTGCTATCATTTTCCCCACAAACCAAAAGGTGAGTATGAAGAAGATGCGAATTTGAATGTGCCTCGACGAAAACGTCGATATGAAATTGTGGGACGCGAGTAACCACATGGACTCTGAATCTGATGAATGAGCTCGAGGTGAATATGTTGACATGGGGGAACGAGCGATTTGATCAAGTGAAATGTGGTATATGGGGAGAAACGAAAATGTATGATGTGGTGAACTTGCAAATATTCGAATTTGATTGGATGGAAACAGGCGAGTAGCAGATTATATAAGAAGGAAATGTGCCAAGCGGTCGCGCTGCCACACGTGTGTCTCGGATATTAATTTAAACCTATACCACATTTGTACTATCTCTCGTCTAGTAATCGCGGCTTTTATGTTACCATAGAGAGTAGAGTAAAGGAGAAAGATCTCAGCCTGTTGAGGTCTCCATAAAATCCGAAAAAAATAAGCGATGGTGTTGGAGAGCTAAGGACCACTATGCGTGGTGGGGGGACCTATGGTCTGTTCATGCTGATGCTGACACAGGGAGTGCAAGAAATCCAAACTCAGTGAAAGAATTAAAGCGGAACTTTGATGCACAATAATCAATATCCGTTAGTGATTATAATTAATTATGAATGTATGAATGAATGCCAATTGATTACATATAAATCATGTCATATTTTAGCTATATACAAATATGCATGAGTGTGAATACAGTTCAAATACAAGTTCTCACACTATACCATGAGATTGTTGATTGTTAACTTGATAGCATGTCGGCGAGGTAGATCCGCCACATAGATGTGGTTCAAATCGTTGTTCGAGTCCATATTTTTTTTTTGTTTCGGTCATATCTACGCCAGTTATCATTGTTACACACATATATTAATACGACGTGTATTAAATTATAAAAAATGATTGCGTTAAAGTTCACATACACCAATGGAACTAGTGACCTAACACTAAATTCCGTATTTATTCAATTGGCCATGTAGCAACATGTGTTATTTGCTTTCTTACTAGTAGTTAATAACCATTGTTCAATTACATTATTGAAATATCTGTGTTCAATTCTATTCAATGCTATATTGTATCAACTAATTAATCAATGAAGGTTTTTTATTTTTAAATATTTGATTCCTCAGCTGTTATCACTATACCTCGAGAAATTTTCTTCACTGCGTGCCATAAAACATTCGCCGTATTGGGAAATACTTCCGAAATGTATTTTTTCAGAACCAACAATGAGTTCTACGTTGGAACGTTATGTCGAAATGTTCCGTTTTTTTTTATTTATAGTAAAATATCCGAACGTCGTTGTGTATTCGCAATTGGCAAATCGCAAACTTTACATTCAGCATTGAAAATTTGGGTTATCAGTGATTTCTCGCGACATAATATAAATACATTTTCATAAGTACCGCTAGTTGTCCGTTCCATTTTTTTGCTGTTTGAATCCGTATATAAGAATCGTAAACCACGTCAAACATCACTATAAGTGGTCCTGGGTGGCCACTACATTAAAAAATCATGACAGTATCATTTTCCAATGAATAAATTCAAGTTATCATTTTCATCGAATATTAATGTTTATAATTATTTTCCTCTCCAATAAAATTATAACTGTCAGATGACATGGACAGCATACTTACAATCGAGGTATTTAACGAATTGAATATTCGAGTAATTTTTAGTAGTATATTCCATATACTCATTATTCTATTGTATTATGTATTCGATGGCACGATCTTATGGTTTGTCGACATAAAACTAACTCACTCGAAAAGGACGGAGCATCTGAAGAGCGAGTCGAATTTCTCCTAGATTCTATGCAAATATTCAAAGATTTACAATTTAGCTCCGATAATAAATGGAAACCCATTCAACGTGATGTCATTCTTGCTATGACTACAGCTTCGAACTTGCGAGGAGAACTATAGTCATATGTGGAAAATGGGATTACCTCCTGAAGTTAGGTGCCCTGCTTAACTTCCAGTCCCGTGAGAAATTTATTTTCACGAATTCGAGATGGCGGTGACATTTACCCAAAACTTCGTCAACTGCGATACCCAATGCATTTATTAGCTTCCGCTCAATACTTACGAGTCCTTTCAACTGCATCATATGAGAACAATGATGCGTCGTACCGCAGCTGATGAAATAAAAAATGTCATCGGAATACCTGGCAATTGAATATTATCAGAAATTAAAAAATACGATCCCTATTTCATTTCCGGCTGGGCTGTATCTGTTTCATTGAATGGTTGTAAGGATTGTGGAACATCTATGAATTCTCCCATTCCTTTATCGAATTCAAGTTCTGATTGGACGGAAACAATGAATCGCGGTAATTCAAAACACCCAACAGAACAAGTGTACCATCTTTGAAAAACAGCCGATGAAGTTTTCACTGTGCACGGCAAATTTTCATTACGCATGCTAAATGTTTATCGACTATTAATGTATTGATTGAGCTGGGAAAATTTATTTCTTTAAGACTTCGTGTATTAGTTAAAGACACCACAATATAAACAAAAATGATAGGAACTTTGTAGTTAACAGCTCTAGGAGTGCATATATATACGTACATCTAAACTCGCACGTCAATGAAATAAATCTCATTCATTGTTACATAACAAGTTCTTTTATTTTTTTTCATTATGATAATAAATGGAAAATATGTGATAAGAAAAACCGTAATGGACATTCTGTGTCGGTTGATTAATGCAGTATGCTTAAACTTTGACGAAATAATAATGAAAAGAAAAGCAATATCATTCTCCTTGTTGGGGAATATGAATTATTATACACATTACAAATATATTTGTATACATTATAATATAATAAGGTAATTGATAAAAAAAAGTTGTGTATTTTCCCCGATTCAATCATCATTTTATGTAGTATCATGCATATGTTACATATATATACATATATATATATAATGTATTAATTTGCATTTATTTTTTACGATAAAATTTACATAACGAATAGGTCTCTTCATTCGTACTCCAACGCTTGCGTATCATCGAGAAACCATAACGTAAAATATACAGTTGAACGAATGCTAAATAATGTTTAGTCCGGAATTTTTTAATTTTGCAATTCATTCGCATGATCGTATGACATTGAGCTACATGGAAAAACGAGTGAATCGGTGGAAACTTTAAATTAATAGCCCAGACACACGTGTGGCAGCGCGACCGTTTGACACATTTCCCTTCATGCATTGCAGGATTGCAATACCTTGTTATATATTATCTTAATCTGTTACTGCAAAAAATTGAGGCATCCGAAAAAAATTGGACTAATGTGAAATTGCTGTCCATAAACAATTATTTATCAATGTCTTGGACAATAAATGACTGAAAGAATTATTCCATATGGAGTATTTTTGAAAATATCAGTACTAAATATATGTTTATATTTATTTTATCATAAATAGAAAAGTGAGAGTAGAAACAGCATCTGAATGAATGTTTAACTATAAATTAATGACGCAGAATAATGATTCAATGATAATCTAATCACAATGAATCTCCCAATACAAAACTTTCAAACTAAAAATGGTACTCATCACAAATACATGTCCAATAAGATTCGCTATTTGAATTGTTGTTATTCAAGAATCATTCGATTGTTGTATGGGAGTCAAAATAGGAATCCTGAACTTTGCATCCTATTCAAGAATATCTAAGGAACAACTGAAGCTACAATTGCAGGACCATATCTCGTTGTATTAAATTGAAGAATTTCTTAGTATCAAAACAAACTCATTATCAAAAAATTACCATGTCTAAATAATCTACCTATAATCATTTATATTTCATGATGACATTTTTTCGAAGATCATAGGAAAGTCTATATTGATGATTCCTCACGAAATAGACAAGTTAAAAAATTCGTACAAAAAAATTTTATTAGTCCATTCATTAGATACAAAATATAAAATACAAAAATTACAATGGACAGTACTCTATCTAGTTATAGATACACGAGGAGGATGTTATAACTAATTGTTCCGGTTGTATTTCGGGATAAGTGGATAAGCATAATACTTATAGTGCATGCAACAATACAAAATAGATAATATGTTTCATATACATATAAAACCATGTGGATATCATGACTAATTACTTTCGACTGGATATATTATTTCTATCTGCGTCTTGTCTGCGTCTGCGGATTACCAGCTGCAGGGTACATCTATTGACTCTGATGCGGTCAGTATACAGTCGGTAGTGATTTCATATCTCGGTTTCGAACAAAATCTGCGAACAAATTTTCGTGAACAAATCATCGGATAAAAATATTATGTTCTAAAAGGATATTTCTATACAATAATAAACATGAATTGTATCACATTTTTATTAGCAATTCATTTACCATGGTGTGGAATAACCGATGTTATCGCGAGACGGAAAAATATCGCCGATTCATCTCGAAATGATAGCGTTTCATATATTCATTACTTTTTCTATGTTTCCGCTCTATTTCTTGCACTTTTATGTGATTTTATACTAAATTACACAGAGCATCGCTTTGAGTCGTGCACTGTTTGCCGCTCAACTGTCACCGCATCAGGGCTGTATAGCTGTATTGGGACTGTGTTTCCACTTTCTTTATGCATGAAAGATGGTTATGAAATTTTTTGAATAGACCAGGCTCCGTAATGACTTGTTTCGTCGCAACACTATGAAGCTATTGTGTTCACCATGTGTTAAAAACTGTCTAGACGTGAGAAAAAAGGTCGCGTTATCATCCTAGGTATTACCACTTTTTTCATTCTAGATTTTGGCATAAATACCTTCCGAAAACTTCATATATTTCTACTATTATGGATAAAACGTAGTTTGCTTGAAATTATACGTGCCGAGCGAGATATAATGAGAGTCATCCGATATTCTTGTTAGATTTTCATCGATGTCCTGTGAATCGGGGTTTTTCGTTCCCTAAACAAGAGTATATTGTTTTTCTGTTATGGTTGAAGTTTCACGGGTCAAGAAGGTACGAAATCAATACTTTGTGAAATTCCCAGAAAACAACGGGAATAAGCAATGAACCAATTTTTCCAGGAACTGTTACCTACGTTCTGTTTATACATGGAGTCAAGATATTTCAATAAAAAAAAAGAAGCGTTGTTTATAACAGGTTGTTCATTAAAATGTTGAGTAATAAATAAACAACATTAACCCTGCGCGGTCGCTCTGGGTCGTTTGTGACCATAGTGAAATGTCACTTGGGTTTTTCGCAAAAAATAAAAAATGGGCGGGGCCTCCTTCCACTCCTAAAAAACTTGGTATAGAGAGGGCTCCAGTGGGACCGTCCCACAGCGTTAATTTGATCGTCCTGTGCCAGTTCGTATTCGAGCTTCAGCCGATCAAAGTTGGATCGTGGTCACGAACGACCCAGTGCGACCGGCGTGCTACAAAAAGTGCTTTTTGAAAAATCATTTTTTTCAGTTCAGGACGTGTCCCAGAGTGTGTGGAGGTAGGTAAAAAATATTTCAATTTTTAGATTTTTTTTTTCCCAGAGTTTGATTTTTTTTCTAGAATGCCAGAGAGAAGAAATTTTTTTTTGTGTTTTTTTTTACTTAAAAAAAAATCTAATTTTTTTTTAAAAATCTGATTTTTTTTTCTAGAATGGCGAAGAGAACGCCGCAAGAATTGTGTCGGATCATGCGGGAACGAACTCGGGAGATCAATTACGAAGAAGGTCGACGACATGCAGGACGTGGACGATTCCACAAACCCCGATGGAACTCCACAAATGGAAGTGGAAGACGATGACTTGGGCGAACCTCGATCAGGGCGTCGTCGGTCGGTGATAATGGGAGTAAACGGCTTCCAATGGTCTGTAAACGCTCCAGAAACCAGAGGGCGACGGTCTGTGAGAGATTATTTGCCCAAGAGAAATGGTGTGGCCAAAAACGTCAAGACACCGTTAGAAGCTTGGTCTTCTTTTTCCTCCCCAATTGTTGGAAATCACCGTTCAACATACGAACGAACAAATCCATCGGAGAGATGACGATCAAAATCATTGTCACGAGACGAATGTCGACGAAATAAAAGCGCTCGGGGGAATCTTATATTTATGCGGAATGGGGAAACAAAATGATACGTGCACCGAGGATTTATGGACGCCATGATTCGGAAGCAATTTCTACCGAGTCGTCATGCAGAGACATCGTTTCCATTATTTGTTGGCGTGCCTTCGTTTCGACGATAAATCAACGAGGGCCGAACGACGTGCTGTGCATAAATTAGCCCCCATAAAGGAAATTTGGGATATGTTCATCGCTAATTGCACTGCTAATTACTCTCCGTCTACGTACTGCACGATCGACGAACAACTCCTAAACTTCAGAGGACGATTTGGTGTTAACGTTTATATCCCAGATAAACCGGATAAATATGGCATCGAAATAGTGGCCATAAACGACGTGCAAACGTCGTACTTGATAAGCGCGGAGGTCTACGTAGGACAAGTTACAACCCTGCAAGACAGCGAAACTGTTCCGAGCTGCTACGTCCGAAAATTGTCGAAGCCAATTCATCACACAAATCGAAACATAACATAATAATTGGTTCATAACGTGATAATTGGTTCATGTCCGTCAATCTCGTGTGGAAAATGAAGAATGACTACGACCTGACTATAGTCGGTACTCTTCGGAAAAATAATCGCGAGATACCTTCATCGTTTATTCGGACCGCGGCTGCTGGGGCCGCTCGCTACGCATACTCCGAAAGGAACACCTCGCCTTCATACAGTCCGAAAAAAAGCAAAGTCGTTCCATTACTTTCAAGTTTCCATGAGAGAGGCCGACAGGACAATAATGCCCGGATACCTGAAATAGTGGCGTTTTTCAACCGCACGAAAGGATCAACTGATACTTTGATCAGATGTGCCATGCGTACACCACCACTCGCATAACTGCGAGGTGGCCTTTCAGGCTTTTTTTCGGAATGCTTGATCAGGCAGGGATTAATTCCCTCATATTGTACAACCTACGAGCGGCAAATGTGGCATTGAACAGGCGCGATTACATCAAGGAGTTATCATTTGTGTTGTTCGAGCCACATTTGCAATCATGGCTCCATTCCAAAACTCTATGTACGTCCTTGCGCGTCGTCATTCGCGAAACTTTGGAAATTGAACCGGAATGCACCGAGCACACGAGTAAGATGGAGAAGAGAAAACGATGCTCATATTGCTCAACGGACGAAAAAACCTCGCACTGATGTGTGTAGTGCGAGAAACCCGTCTGCGAGGAGCACCGTTTGTGCATCTGCACTCCTTGTTTCCAAGAGACGTAATTTTTTGTTTTAACTCAATTCGATGTAATTGTTCTTCGGCAGCGTTCAGTATTGCCGTTTTTCTAATAAAAGGCTGATTTTTTCATATAAAATACGATCATACATTTTTTTTTTCCTAAAATTCTTCGATTTTCCTCTCTTTGAAATTGTCCATTTTCGGATGACCAAATAATTATACTTTTTTCGGCAAAACGAATCGTGACTAGGGTTTTCTCAAACCTCAGGATGTCCATGACAAGAATCATGGTTTTTTTTTTCCTATCACACATTTCTTTTTAAATAATATTTGAGCCAAAACACTTTTTTCATACATTTTCGCTCCAAATAGCTATTTATAGCGGAAAAAATAATAACTTTTGGGCTTTGATAATTATTGATTCATATTGTATAAACATTGAGTAGTAGTCAGGAATTTTCTCAGATTTGCACGCGGACACAAACGACCCAGTGCGACCGCGGAGTCAGTGAAAATATAGAGCGACCGCGCAGGGTTAATTTTGAAATGGCCTTTTTTCAATTTTCGGATCACCATTTGATGAAAAAATGGGCATCTGAAAATTTTTTTGTCTGCAACTTCCCCTTCATGTAGTTGTAGGGTAGGCCAAGCGCCGAACAGGAATCGCACTATGCCGAATTCGAAAAATTTTGTAATCAAGTAAAAAATATACCAGCATGAAAAATTGGTGCGGATACATCTATTGATCATTTTTTGGCTAAACAGAAGTGCTGGATGATTATGGGAAAGATTTAATAAAAATTGTTGAAATTCTGAAAACCGCGTTTTTTACGTAAAACCCCTTACATAGCGAAATCTAAACCAGATAGGACAAAATTGCACATGAGTCGTTTTGTTCAGCATAAAATTCCCGACGACCCTATGCTATAATTAATAAGTGGGGCGTGACAGGTGCCGAACGTAGGTATGGTAACATTGCCACTTCGGGTGCTGCGCGCGAGTATCAGTCGGGCCGCGCTTACCTAAAAATTGGAAAAAAAAAACGTTAATCACATGGGAAAATGGTTAAAAATATTCATGTATCATCCAGACACTATGAAAAAATTTTCACGGACATTTCAAACGTATTCGCGAATATTTTAGATTTTCTATATCTATATACGTATAACAAATTTCCGTTTTCATTCTATCACTAACTTTGGGGCCCTCCCCAATGTGACCTATCAATTGGAGAATTTTTTGCTTCATAGGTTTTTTTCTCCTCTACACGAAGGTATATCGTTTTTTCACTTTCATTCACATTATTCGGGTCACAATTTGAGAAAATGAGACAAAAATAACGCGCTTGTTACAATTAAAAAATTGAAAAATTGTAAAAATTACTGTTTTGCAACTCTATCAACTATCATGTGACCGTAAAACTACATGACTAGCAAAAAGAAATTTTTTTTCCAATTTGTTGGAGGAATTTTCTATAAACGATTTTCAATGAAAAAATTTTACAGAAATTGTTATTGCACGATTGAATCCGCTGTCAGTTACCGACTTTAAAACATATTGAGATTTGAAAAAATAATTTAATTCATTCCTGCGTAGGAAGATTTTCTGATGTTTAAATTTGGAGTGTTTATTCAAAAATTATAAATCCAATATCTGAGTGAGAAAAAATTAATTTTTGGGGACTGTGAGAACAGATCAGAAAATTTTTTCTTCTCATCGTTTTTTGTGAATTCACTTGACTTAATTTTTTTTATCCGTTTACTGTTGAGACGATTGACAATACTTTGAATTGGAAATTATATTTCATATAGAAAAAACGATTCTTTGCATTGCGTTGCTCTTGATATCGTTCAATTATCACATAATTGCTGTAGATATTTTGGATTATATGATTGAACAATTTCAAGCCACATCGAAATGACCAGAGACAATCCCGGTACGCTCAATTTTTCGCCTGCCAAACTTATGTAATCATTGAAGTCGCTGGTTTCCGATGTTACAACATTCACCGATCATTTTTTTTTTTTATAAATATGACCCAATAATAATTTATCAAAATGCTTCCAACGCGATTCACAATCATTACATTTACATAAACATTATTATTAATACATATACATATTGGTGCAAATTTGATGTCCAATGATGAATTGAATTGAGCAAACATCAATTTTCGCGGGAATAATAAGTCACCGCACAATGTGGAAATATAGTCTCTCTTCTCATGTTCTTGCAGTATATAATCCTCTGTTTTATGAGGTTCAGTAACATAACTATTCAACTGTAGTGTACGCATGTTGAAGTAGGAACCTCATTTGAGGCAATTGCACGAGCCAAAATTTCTGATTTGTATGAGGTTTAAATGACTTTGAACGTGAAAATTAGATTCTTAGCCATTGAACAGCATCTGGTGGACATAAAAAAGCACCTTTCCCTTTATCACTTGGGCGGAATGGAAGAAAGTTGAATTTGCAGCATAATATATGCATAAGTAAACATGTTTGAATGGTTATAATGATTGTGAATGTCGATGGAAGTAATCGAATAATTATTGTTAAGTCGTAATTGTAAAAAAAAAGTATCGGTGAATGTTTCAACATCGAAAACCAATGAACTTCGACAATTATATAAGTTTGGTGGACGGAAAATTGAAGGGCGCTGGGGCCGCTGCTGGTCATTTCGATGTTGTTTAAAATTATTCAATCACATAATCCGAAAAATCTGTTGAAATTATATGATAATCGTAAAACATCAGCAGTAACACAAAGAAGAGAATCGTGCTTCCTATATAAAATATTGCAATCATGTTTTAATTATTCTCAATTATATTAATAGTATACGTTTATGAGTAATTAAATAAAATGGAATTCACAGGAAACTATGAAATTAAGCTATGAACACATTTTTTCAGTAACTGTTACATACATTCCATTCATACATGAAGTCAAGGCATTGTGATAGGAAAAAACAAAGGATTAATTGCTCATAAGAGATTGTTTACAGAAATGTTGAGTAATAAATAAGCAAAATTGATTTTTAATTGGCTAACTTTTTGCTTTCAGATCACCATTTAGTAGAAAAATAGAAAAAATGTTTTTTTTTTGTCTTCAACTACCTCTCTGATGAGTTCAACGGCATAAAATTTTGGTTACTTCCATTTTTGACCCGTGAAACTCCATCCGTAACAAAAAAGAGATATACCCATGCTGAGAGGACAAAAAACCATGTAAAATTCAGGAGGGAAAAAACTCTGCGAACAACACAACAAATTCAAGAGTCATTTAAGTTCGGTGGACAAACAAATATTCCTGATCTGATCTCACAGTCCTCAAAAATCGAAAAATATCCCGAATTTAATGAATTTTACATCGAAAATTTCTTCAAGCAATCTTAACGATATTCTGACTTTTCGGTATCTTTCAAACAATTTTCGAATATGTTAACGATTCTATTCATTAAATGCTCGTCGCGCGCCGAATGCGTGCAACCCAGAAAATTGCAAAATTTCGGAACGGATTTTCAATCAACTCCCATGCCTTAGTTGTAGGTTTTGGACTAGGGTCACTCCGGAATTTAGTATGGGAAATTCCAAATTCTAGATTCGATAAATCTTACTATTTTATCGTTTCTCGACTCGTTCCCGCACGAAAGCGACGTGATGAAAAAAAAGTGATTTTCGGATTTCAACAATAAATATAAATTGTTTAAACAATTCGTGGCTCTTTCCCCCAACAATTAGTTACTATGACCGCGTCCTCAGAAATTTTCAATTTTTAGATAATTCTTGCTACTATCGGATTAATGTTTGGTCATTTGCCAAGCTTAGTTGCATATTTCTGACACGAACATTTTTTTTCGCTTAGGAAAAATGAGCATATCATCATACGAATTATTTGTTTTCGCATGTCGAATACATCTCATATGGTTGAATTCTTTCACCTTGCGCTGATCTGTAGGACATCGATGAAAATCTAACAAGAATATCGGATAACTCTCATCATATCTTACTCGACACGTATATAGTTTCAAGCCAGCTATGTTCTATCTATGGTATGGACGACCTTTTTTTCTTTTTTTCGCGTATAGAGAGTTTTTAAGACATTGTTAACACAATGGGATTATAGTCTTGTGATGAACCCACTCTTTGTGGGGCCCTGCCTGTTCAAAAATGTTTATAACATCACATTTTATGCATAAAGAACGTGGAGACATAGTCCTAATTCAACTATACCGCCCTGATGCGCTGTCAGCTGAGTGGCGAAGAGTGCACGACTCGAAGTGATGCTCTATATAATTTAGTGTACAATCACATAAAAGTGCAAGAAATTAGACTGGAAAGTAGGAAAAGTAGTGAAAATATTAAACTTTATCATTTCAAGATGAATCTCCAATTATTGGCCGCCTTACGACGCGAAGTTGATGAAAATATCGCGCACGAATAAATATATTACGGCGATAACATCAGGCCTTTCCACAGCATGGTAAGTAAATTGCCAATAAAAATGTGATAAAATTCATGCTTATCGGTGTATGAAAGTATTCTTCTAAATCATAATATTTTAATCAGATGAATGGTTAACGGACACTTTTTCTGCAGATTTTGTGGAAAACCGAAATATGAAATTATACTAAATTGTTACCGATTTTACCGGCCGCGTCAGAGTCGGTAGTTGTACCCGCAACTGGTAATACGCACATGAGAACCGGATGCAGATGACAGTACTTCGTTGACCAATGTAATTTTTATTCATCAAATTCGAGTCAAATCCTGGGCGAGAAATTGTGCAAATTCGGCGGAACAGTACTATTGCAAATAGAAATAATATATCCAATCGAATGTAATTACTTATAACATCCAAACGATTTGATATGTATATGGAAAATTCCACCTATTTTGTATTGTTGCATCCACTATCATCATATCGAACCACTATCACGATCATCCCTTCATTTCGAAATTCAACCCGAACCACATCCTCCTTGTGCATCTATTACTATAGTACTCTATTGCAATTCTTGTATTCTATATTATTGTATTCGATGAATGGATTAATAAAATGATTTTCGCACGAATTTTTTAACTTGTCTATTTCGTGAGGAATCATCAATATAAACTTTTCTGATGCCGACGCTATTGCATTAACCAGTGGTTCTCGTGCGTTTCTTGTATGTGAGACTTGTCAGATTCTCGCAAAGTCTCACGTTCATCGCCTTATTGACGAGCAAAGGGTTGTCGTCATAGCTGTGTAGCCGGTGAAATTTTAATGTATTGAAGTTATATTTAAGTTATGAGCAGATTTGTAAGTGAGGCTTACTTATTCAATAGCATTCGTGATCGCATATCTAAAAATCATCTCTTCATGATTTATACTTAATTTTGGATGAATATTACAAGTTGATATATATGTTTGTCGCGAGATAAATTCAAAAAATATAATAAAGAGTAAGAATCGATTCACATGGTATTCAATATGGCCTATTTTATTGATATTTGATCATTAATTATACTCTAACGTTTGTACATCACCGAATAGACCTATCAAAACTGGTGAGACTATTTTCGAACATACATTTTTTCATAACTGTGGTTTGATTTGTTCAAGTGATTTTGCCGAAATATTCTTAATTTGTAGCGGTGGTTCACAAAAAAAACCATGTCCGACCACTATATAGTTTTTTTGTTTAACCCATGTATTGCACAATTATGTTTCGTCCAATGATAGATTCATGTATATGAAAATATACAATATTCCATATTATACAATTGATGAAAAAAAAAACAAAGATATTCTTATGGGAATCAGACGCTGATCGTCTTATTAACGAGCAAAAGTTTTAGCACCACGGCTGTGGTGCCCAATAAAATTTATTACATTGAAGTTATAATTAAGGTATGAGCAGATTTGTGAGTTAAACTTATTGAATAGCATTCGTATTTGGTGTGTAGTACTGCTGGCCGTATACCTGGCTTAGGCCGAGTTTATGGAACTGCGCACAGTGAGCTTCTTTGAAGCGCACTGAGAGCGCAAAAAGTGCAGTTTGGCCACACTACTGAGTCGGGACTCTTATATAATACTGAAAGTCAGCGGCGTCAAAGGGTGGTCAATATTTCAGCAACATATGGCACCGAAACCTATTCAGTTAGAAATACATAAATAATGATATAAATGGTAAAAAAAACATGAAAACTTGACATTCCCGATATGATCATCAATTTTGAGACTCAACGTAAAAATATTTTGAAATTAAAAAATATACTACTGTGCGTGGATAATCACGAAAACATTGCAATAAAAATGACGAGAGAGGTGAAGCCAAAAGTTTCGATTCTTCTTACTTTGATCCGCTGATATACACCATGGGTTACGGAAATTGTTTTATGTTATTCTCGGTCCAAAATATTGGAATAGGCGACCACTTTTTTGACCGTAAAATCTGGGTTGAGTAGGAGATAGATACCTTATAGTGTATACCTGGAGTTCATCTAGTATATCTAATCATTTTTATCAATTACATGGTTCTGCTATAGCGTGCGAAATGCATTATGCTAGTGACTAAATTGCATTCATTGAACGTCGCACTTGAGATTGTTGTTTGCGATGGAAAAAATTATTATATATACTATATAATTGCATTAATTATTTTTCTTTATTAGACATGATCTGTATAATAATAATTAATTATAATTATCTGGAGTCTCCTATTCATCAACATATTATATTCCCTTTCGCTGTTTTAGAGTATTAAATTTTCATAACGTTCAATTTTTCTTATCGCACCTCAAGCGAAAAACGCGCGCGTAAAAATACCAACGTGACTATCTATATACAAGTTCGTTCACAGAATTTTAATATACTCATTTCCTTTCATTCCACTCTCACATTTCATCCGTTTTTCTATTTGCTACTCGTTATTTCATTAATCCATTACAGTTTGCAGAAAACATTGTATTACATATTTACAAGGTGTATTTGAATGAAAAATAATGAAAATGACAAACTGAAAATTAATGTTCTTGAATGTTCCTGGTTTTATTGTTGAACAGTGGCATAATAATGTTGGAGAAAAATAGAAAAATATAAATCCTTTGATGTTTCTCCGCCGCCTGAAAAACGGAGTCGGAAGAATCTAGAAACCGAGAGGAGCATTTAATTAAGTTACGAACGACACTGACTTGCTATATCACACAAGGAAACGAAGAGAATGTTGTTTTATGAACCTAATTGAATTCAATCCGTTGACCATTGTTGTTTGCTATCATATCCGATAGAGTTCTCATAATTAATTGCAGAATAGGAGTAAAATCATTGTTTCATTTTTATTAATCCGGTCACTTCGGCGCATGCTTAATACTATTTTCTAATCAGTGTTACATCATAAATCACAATAAATATATATTCATATACGCTTCCCTGCTCTCTTTTCCGCCCTCTCCCATCCTGTAATTTGTTAATCCCAATATCGCTTCATTCTTGTATTAGGAACACAATCAAAAACACATCGCTTTTCCGCAATAAAAAACCACATTTTTTTTCCGCCATTGCAATATAGACTCGTTATTCTCATTAAAGAAGTGTGTCATATTCAATGATGACGATTGTCACAGAGCATCGCGGTGCCACACCCATGTTTTTTTCGTATGATCGAATCGATGCGCTAACCATTGTTGTTCAAGTAGTTGATACCTATCGTGACTCAGGTACAATGGTCGACCGCGTCTACGGAGAGTTAATAAAACAAATATTCATAATGCGATGAGCCCACGAAAGTTCAGTTGGACATACGAATAAATTGTATATAAAAGCAAACTTACTTCAGATCCTTATCTTCTTCCTCAAAATCATCAAGATATAGCGAGCCCCAAAGACACGCTCTACGACCCCTTATTACAATTATATACGTCGATGTTACAACCAAATAAATACCAGTACCTCCGCCACAATTAATCGAGTGCTGGAAGAAAAATAATTAATTAATAAATTATTCTTTATTCAATTACACACACGATGCAAGATACTAATAAACTAAATTCACCTGTACAGCCTCGCCGACATTCTCGTACTTGCAGCAATTTTGCTTGAGACAAACAATTGTTCCGCACAGGAGACATATACTAATTTCTGGCGGTACCGAGTCACATTTGCGACAGGGTCTCGCGTGGTAATACTGGAAGGAAATTTTATAATGTAGAAAGTGAATGAGGAAAAAAATTCAGCAATGCAATATTCAAATAAATGTTAAAGTACCGTGAAGAGTTTTTCATATTCTCGTGGAAGACTGAGTAATTTTGGTGCCTGCCAATTGATATGTTGATCTATGACCAGTCGCTTAGCTGCAATTTGACTTCTATTATAGAAAGCGAGAAACTGATCGCACCACATTCTCGGCACAGCGACACTTGACTCTTCATTTTGCCAATTGAGTGCTACTGCAGCATTGAAACAGTCCCAATCCATGCCCTCGGTAACAAGCTCCAGATAATAAACTAATCGAACAAATTCTGTTTGTGATGTTCGGATAAGCGGAATTGGTTGTGAGTACAAATGATGTCGTAAGAGCGCTGCCACACGGAGGAAAGGCAAACAAAGTGTCTGAATTTGTTGCTCTATTGAACGTATTGAACGATACGTAGGATCATCACCATAAAAATTAGCATGTCCTAGATGATCTATAACTCTTCGTAAGATAGTTTCCGTGGAAATTGGTGTATGAGAATTATTGTGGCCTGGCACTCGTGCAATATTTCCCCGCTCACTTACCGTCAAACTACAACTAATTTGAACAATGACCTGATAATACAATAGATTGTAAATGACTTTAACAACACTAGAGAAATATGTTTGATCAATGTGGAGTGGTAGAAGCAAAACAAATTGAATTAGTAGAGCAGTTGGATCTCGTAGAAGCAGCGGCACTTCACGCTCGTGTGGTGTTACGGCAAGTGGTGGTGCTGGATCCGATGGTAAACCCGACAGTTGTTGCCATGTATGATGCACAGGCCAGTTAGTCAATACTCGTGCATGCATCGCCAATACATGAAGAAGTGCAACGATACAATCGCGCTTTGGGGTTAAGGGAATTTTTGTCGGTGATGGTATACACAGCGACCCACCACGTTGTACAAGTTCTACTTCAAAATTAGTTCGTCCAACTGATGTGACAAAGAGAAAAAGACTTTGATGAGTTGGTTCATGATTTTTTTGTTTATACTTCAAGTAAGTCAACCCTGTCATTTCTTCCATAGCTTTGCCCATTGCCATTGAGAGATTGGATGATATTGGATTCCTTTGGATCTCTTTGAGAAAGTTATTGAGTTCAGTTAATATTGCTGTTGTGGATGCATGACGTGAGCGTACGATTGCCGAACATTCGCCGAGTTGTGGTGATAAAGGAAGTACAGAATTTGCTAATTGACGACATAGCGGACAGAGATATTCGCCACGATCTACTGCGAGACTTTGCTGTCGCTGTTGACTCCGCAATGAATGTCGGTAAGCTTTGAGACAGTCTAAATGAATATGGTGACCGCATGTTTGTACGTGAACGCCACCCTCCCAACCCAAATTTGCAGATAATAACCATGAGAATATATCAAAATGCCGTCCCATTTCATCAATTCTGTAATCAAAGTGGGCGCCTCGAGTATCTAGACGCGGAATTGTTGAGTCGTCATCGGATGTAGGTAATTGTAAACGCTCCGAAGTTTGTCGTTCGTGTCCGACAACGCTAGTTGCTTGGACAAGGACAACCAGGCCCATTGGTTTCTCCTCAGTACTTGGAGTTGTTTGATTACAAATTACACAATCATATTCTTTTATACTAGCTAAGTGATGTGGCGTTTCTGGCTGATCCCATTCCATACTAGATGCCCCCGCTTCGTCTGTCTCCATTGCTTTTTTCATAAACTGCTTTTGTTTATTGGCAAATTCAGCCATTAATTTTTGCTGACGTTCTTTTGCACGTTTACGTCGCTCCTCACGTTCACGATGTTCACGTTCATGTTGTGCATCCTCACATTCTTTCGTTCGCGGCCACAATTTATTTTTCGTTTCAGCAATATCTTGTTTTAAATTGATATCAAGATTCGCCATTTTTCGTAGCAACTTGCCAATAAAAAAAGGACCATCACCAATTCGTGATTCAACAGAAGTTGTACAACTATTCTCTGTACTACTTCCTGCTACAGACGCCGAACACGTTGGTATTTCTTCGAGATTCCAGCTATCAGGTATACCAGAAAGTTGCGAGTGTAACTTAAGTAAAAGTGAAATTATGCTTTCACCAGATCTGGGACCTGTCGAATACATTTGTCCACCCTAATAATCATAACAATCAAATTTACAGTTTTGTCAAATGAGCTACACAGATTAAGTATTCTTGAAATTGGGTTTACCTGAGATTCCCTATTGGCGATTAGTTGATGACAATGTGATGTTGAAGGCACAATTTCGGTCGTGGTAACCGATGCGGGACCTAATCGTGGAAACATTACTTGAAGAAGATCCACTTCATTGCTTGTCGCAGTGCTGGGCGTCGCTCGTTGCGGCAAATGAGGGAACGGCGGCATTTCTGTTGCGACAACTCCTACGAAAAATTCAACGACATAATATTAAGTTGTGAGTTGTCTTCAACTATTGTATTATTGCTATATATCAGTATGAGTGAATAGAGAATTATTGAGGAAGGCAAAATAAAAATAAGAAAAACAAGAACATACTGTCACTCAAAGTGTGTGAATCAGGTACAAGAGCCATTAATTCTTCGCTAGGTGGTAGTAAAGCTCTCTGGTGACTAGACATTGAGTCATCTTCGATATTATCACGTGTTGTTATATCCGCAGGTACCACCAGGCCCCATTCGGCTACAGCTATAGAATGATTGCGAAAGACAATGATCGAATATTAATCCCACATTAGTGTGGTAATCACTGATACGAAATACCAATTATTAATCCCTAAACTACAAGTCTGTTTGGTAAACAACATTTGAATGATTTTTTTGATAACTCACCCTCAGAAGGAGGCAATGCAGGCAAAGAACTCGTCTCCATTGGCGCAACTGTATCTCTAGGATCATTATCAGGTCCTCCCAGCAGCTCTAAATCCCAAACTTGGGCTAGTTCACCGATTACAACATCGAATTCATCGTTTAACATCAAAGATCCTTCAGTTATGTCACTACCTATCTCCCAGTCTGATCCTACTACACAAGAATACCACACGACATTGGAAAAACACTCGTTTGCACATTACGCTACGTCATCAGTCTAACCATGCAGTTGATGGCCACCATTCTTACCATCAGGACTAAGATCCGGGGGTGAATCAAGAAGTGTTGCTCTAGGTATTACTGTTCTCAAATTGTCTATTAAATTGTCAGTGTCATACCAATTTCCGAATTCAGCGTCCTTCACTGTACACGAAACACTAACATTACCCGTGTATGGGCATAAAGGATTTGCCTGTAAAAACAATATATTTTGAAAATGTTATGAGCAGTTTATTAATTTGATCAGAAACTTACGCATTTATCTGGCGGATCTGCAGTGACGATAGCCATTTCTAGAAGATAAATTGTTAATGCCATAATGTGTTCTGAAATATTGTGATCATTCACGGCTTTATAAAGAATGACCAGCGCCATTGCATGAAAAACCCGCGAACGTAGGACTATTCTTGGATCATCGTAGTCAGTTGACACGGGTGCTGGATGACGAAACGGTGGCCATAAGGTCGCCCCAGTCTTCAACTTGCCCGATAGCTTCACATATTCCGTATAACGATCCATCGATGCCTGATAATCTCGACGGTGTACAGCACGAAGGAGAACATATAGTGGATCATAAAGTTCGTTCCAAACTCGTGGTTTGGGTCCGTACATGCCTTGTTGCATAGTACCACTAGCTTCAAGATTTGGTGCTCTATATTGAGCTACTTCCGCGAGAACTGGTTCAAAGTCACGATTCGGTGTTGTACCGCATCGTTCTGGCATCAAATCCATTAGTTGACTATGAGTTTTATCACCCATACATAGTAATGTCATCATTTCTAAATGCGACACCTCAGCATCAGTGAGTCCAAGATTAGTTCTCGTGCTAATCAATGTCGCAAGGAATATCAAACAACTTTCCATCATTGCCGCATCATGTTCACCGATAAGAAGCATATTTTGACGTGATCTTATATTACGTAAACTCAACCACTCTTTTACATGAAATTTATCAATGATTGTTCGTAAAAAAACATCGGACTGAAGTTTTGTTGCACATATTTGCAAAAGGTATAAATCAGCGTCTACCATAGAATTGCAAAAATTACATTGAATATATGTCATTGCTTGGCCTTTGATCTGAAGTCCATTGCGTACCCAGAGACCATTCAAGATTTCATACAACGCAACTTGCACGCGTAACGGATGCATCATCAGCAAGTGTAGCATGTCGGTTGGTGGTAAAAGCTCTTGAAGAGTCACACCTTGTTGTCTCACAGCTTCGCACATGAAAACCGCGAAGTAACGATGGAGTGGGATGTGAAAGGATACATGTAATACGTCGCAAACATCTGGACTGGTAAAACCAATTGCGTCCAACCAATCTTGCAATGCATTGAAGCAAAATGTCAATGCACGACGACTCACTGATGCACTTTCGGGTCCACGAAGATGTGACACGAGTGCCCACATTGGATAGGCACTTGCTTCCAGTTCCGCGCTGAATGCCGCATAATATGTTGTCGGCTCAAATTCAACGTGTGCACCCATTTCACGTTGATTAACATTCATACCTTGAAACATTGACAAAAATTCGAACCACATTTCTAAAAGTGTATCATCACTGAGAAATCGCACGGCTACAGGTTTATGTGACAATACATTATTGAGATCTGAAACAAGTGGCCAATAGCAATGTTCCTTCATGACTGGTCGTTCACAATCCACAACATAATGGAAATTTTTATTTGGCGCATGTAATGTATTCTCCATAAGTATTTTACTCATCATATATTTCAAACTTATCACCATGACATGAAGTAGTTTTAGCTGATCAACCATACGCAGCGCAAGTCGTTCATTGCTAAACAATTGAACACTCACGTGAACAACGCGATTGCTCAATGTGTCCGGATCATTCGATCGCTCCAACATCATTGCTATTCGACCATAATGAAGAACAAATGCACGCGTTAGTGCCTCTTTGTAATCAGGATCCGGGAGCATGTTTAATAGAAGACAAACGAGTTTTTGTGGAAACTCATATGCAACTGTCCAAAACATCAGTTCTTCAAGAAAGGTCGTGTGAACCAAATCTTCTTGCAATGATGGACAGTCTCTATATTCATCAGGTGGTTCTGGATTTGGCAACGATTTGATAGCATCTTGATAAATATCATGACTCTCCCGACAATAACTATCATATTCTGCCATGCCCGATGTGTTAGCTGGATCCATCAATCGACGATACTTTTGCGGATTGGTCAATGCTGATGTCATCACATGCCGCATAACAGCACCCATATGATTCAGATCCAGTAGCATTGTTAAATATGCATCAGCATCTTGAATAGCAACACGATATTCTGGCGCACCAACTTTATAGTTTTCACGTAAATGTTGTATTAAACGTAAAATCATTCGTGGCATCATTGCTTCAGCTACACACATCAAATCTGATGGTGCTGGTGATTTATCAACTGCCGCCTTGGGCCCATGACGATCACAAAATCCAATTTCCTTCATCACTGATGTGTCACCACAATCACATGCACCGCCGGCTTGGCTCAGAAACATATTAAAGTCATGTCGATGATGATTTCCCTTCTTGAAGCATTCGGTGCACAATGCCATACACGGTGATATTCCACACGTGCGGCATCTATATGCCACAAAATTGGGGGTCCACACCAATCCACATGTCGTAGCATTGTCATAAAGTCTCACTATAATGTGGGAAAAATAATATTCCTCAATACATGACATGAAAGTACAGTTATATGCGTTTAGCCTAGAACTAATTTTGATATATCCATATATTGCATCTTTGACCGCAATGTTGAGTACGCAAAAATGTTTTGACAAAAAAAAAAGAATTTTTTTTCAGTTCAATCACATTTTATTACCTGTATTCGAAAATTCATCTGGTGTTCGTCCACCAGCCATGAGCCATTTGCACCAATCAATTGTTTCCCAATCATCGATGGCTTTGCCTGGATTCAACAGAGTGTCCAAAAGTTCGTCAAGATGACGGTGTCTACCCTCACTAGTCGTTATATTGCTACATTGATCACGAATATGCGCAGCAGCTTGAGGTTTGCCCTTATTCATTAGCACTTTTGCTGAACTAAATGTAGATGCCATGATTTCTGCTTAATAATTTTTTTTCTTCCAATCCTTTCGAAAGCAAGTATATATGTATATATATATATATGTATATATGTATATATATATACATATATATGAATGTATGTATATATATATATATATTACACATATATATATATATATATATACGTGTGTGTGCTCGTGTATATATAACTACTAATCCACCACGTTCCAATTTGCTACCAAAATTCTTCTGTCACCTTCCACGATGACGCTCTCACGTCCACGCAAATATCCGAACTCTCGTGTGCATGTCCCCATGTCATTGGTATTCATACACGTTTTTTTTTCTCCCCTTCTTTTATTATCTCACGTCCATTCGATCGTCACCCTCGTGGCTTACGTTAAGGGTTTTGATATGTAATTACCAACAGTAACTACCACCCTAAAAACATTAACCATATTAATTGTCACAACATTGAACAGCATTTTTTTACGTTAAGATTGGAAACCGGGAGTATAAGCTATGATTCTCAGGGCAAGCGTGATATGATTTTTCAGAATACTAAATTCTAGACGGAGAATCAGTGAGCATAAAAACACACACAAAAAATTACCTCAATCTCACTCGATTTATATTGTGTATACGTGTATCTTCGTGTTGAGATCCTAAGAAGGTGATCTTTCCATTTGGTTGAGGAACTGTATACGGGGTCCACCTGTCTTCAAAGACTCTTGATGTTCGGGTTCTTTGACCTGTTACACGCGAGACCACGAAAAACTTGCGATGATGGAAAACTGTGTGGGGACGCGCAACGACGACGATGATGATGAATTCTTCACTCTTGCTATATGCCCTATACCTAAGACTGCCTAAGTCACTCGGACTCGTTTACGCTCACATCAATCTCTCTACCTCTATCCCACTCTCATATCCTTCAATAACGACCCCAAGAAAAATGAGATTTTTTTCTGCTTTATCGCCTGGTTCAAACGGGTTATCGAAATTGAGCAAAGAGTTTGCTCACGTTGTCAATGAAGCGCTGATATCACACACACCTGAATAACCCCACACCGGACATATATATATATATATATATATATATATATATATATATATATATGTCATACTTTTCATCTCTCTCTCGCTCTTGAGACACGTGGACACACAGGAATTTTTCTAGTCAGCAACTGTGATATATATATCTTGATATATATGGCAATGAAGATTATATGAATAAAAATTTCTTACAAATTGTAGACCACATAATTTTTTATTATTTTCATATATTGTATTGTGTGTCTGAACAATACTGTAATATGCTACATTGTAGATAATTATGAAAATAGAGGTACCAAAAAATAGTTTGAGAGAACTGTCCGTGAGATGTCCCACAATAGGACTTCTAGGTTGAAATGAATTGATGCTAAATTAGAATTATCTCGCGCATTCATATGTAATTATTGTTAATACTATTTGTCTGGTGATATATCTTGTTATTCTGTTTTGGTTATAGTCTTACATACCAATGTTACATATTTATGTTTATTGATGCAAGAACTGATTGAAGAAAAATAGTTACACGGTACTTCTATTATTTATATTTTAGATTCTGTTGCAAATACCCATGGGGAATATTCATATATATTTATTACATATCCATATACTCGATAGATGTCGTAAGGCCCATTACAAGAATATCATTATTTTATTTCACTTTTTAGTACTTGATACATTTTTCGTTTGTTACATTGTCATTTTCGGAAACTCCTTGCACTTAATGTTTCACATTATTATCTTTTATTTTTTGGTAGGCGCTAACATGAACACGTCTTCGTCATTCAGCTGTTGTTTCACTTTTTCTGAAATGTGAAATATGAACGATATTTTCCCCGCGCATACATATATTACATATGTATGCGTCGGAGTGCTTGATGCTTCCCTCAATCCTCATTGGCGTGTTGTATTGGGCGCGTCGGGCGCGTTCACCGTACTGCACCGTTTCACCAGTGCTACGTGGTGAATTCCTACCGCAAAAATTCTGCAAAGTCTTCACAAAGTGATTGATGAGACAAAATTCCAGAAAATCTTGAGATAATTCGTCTTATTAGAGGAGTGACTTTGTACAGTTATTCGATACCATATATTCAGTTGTATTGGAATCCACTTCGCTACTGAACTTACAAATAAGTTCCATACTTTTGACTCTTTGAATTTAATTCGTTATCATTGATTTCAAGTGATGAAACAATATTTTCAATATCATATCTGAAATAATTATTATCGGATGTACAATGAATTTCTGTACGGCTTATAACCTTCAAATTGTACCTTTCATATCTATTTTGTTGAATTGTATCACTAATGTATCATGCCTGGAGGTTATCTACGCCATTAATGCAGGTGGTGAAGCACACACTGATAGCTATGGAATAAGATACATGAAAGATCCATTAATGGGAAAAGTTGGCACAGCTTCTGATTATGGGAAGCAGCTTATTATTGGTAGAGTTGACACGATCGATCAAGTATTATATCAAACAGAACGTTATCATCATTCAACATTCGGCTATGATATCCCTATCAACGAAGATGATAATTATGTTTTGATACTTAAATTCTGTGAAGTATACTTCAATTCACCAAATATGAAAGTAAATATGTCGACATTGATTTCGCAGCGTATCTCTTTTAACATCCCATTTTTGAAGTTTTAGATTATTATGTGTTTTTATATATTTTGAGCAGAACAAAAGCAGTGGTGAAATGCAATTCACAAAATTCTTATCAGTTGTAGAAACCATGACTTTCACCGCCATTTGGAATTTCTGCGAGAGTTATTCCGACATCTCATCAATATCAGACTAACAGTTTGAGAGAAAGGTCGAATTATTAACAACAAAAGTGAAATATTGAGATTTTTGCCCTCTCTAATCCAAGAGGTTTCTAAAATATCGCGACAATTCTGATACCAACGATAGCGACACCCATGATGGTCATAAAAAAATCAACGGATAATTGATTTCAGATGAACGAAAGCTTCACAGAGTGTGGAAACCCTCGCAGATATTCTGAGCAGCGAGCATCTCTTAGGCTTCTACGAAAAGAACAACGACTAATGAGAATCTTTTGTATTGAAATTCATCAGTGTGTTGGAGTACTGGAAATGTATGAAAATATATGTTCGTACAGCAAAAAAATCTGTGATATTTACATTAGGAAACTCCCTTAAAATCGCAAAAAGACAAAAGCCATTCAATTTTATCTGCTTTTATTTAATTCTGTACAACTCTTTTTTTTGTACTTTTCTCCAGGTGTTTGATGTTGTTTTGAATGGCGATCACACAGTTGTAACCGACTTGGATATTTACGAAAAAGTACAAAGAGGCGTTGCCCACGATGAGTACATCCCGTTCAAAATCCATAAAGGAAAATTGATATATAATGATGTGGAATCAGATATTCTTGGTGGAAAAATACGTGTAGAATTCATTAAGGTATTTATTTTCGTTTCTTATCAATGGATAATGAGTAAAAATTGTATCCACAGTCTCAATAATATCTTCATATCGCCAGGGCTATCGAGATAATCCCAAAGTGAATGCCATTGTTGTCATTAAAGGAGGAATAGATGGTAAATATTGAAAACAAAAAAAATATAATCGATTAGTGTCATTCGTATGGAGAACAACCAAATCATAAGGTTAATATTTCCACAGAAGTACCGAAATTAGGCCCAATGCCGCAAGAACCGGAGGAATATCAGAGTATGCAAGAGGAGGAGGAAGAGTCAATTGTCAAAAGCAGACACACAAGTGGACCACGAACACCAGATCCATATTCAATTGATGATTCATCAATAATGTTACCCGTTTTCGTTGCAATCGGCGCATTTATACCACTTCTATTTTGTTTGTGCAAACTTTAATTACTCTAGAATCTCTAAAAAATCGTATAAGTGAAACAAAGTTATCGAGGAGTTGGTCGTGCTTCTTGAGGATTCAAAATATAGCATCAACTATAGGGGAAAAAAGCGACTATGGCACGAAACCACAGACAAACCATCGCAGAAATCATTTAATGCACTAGTGTACTTAACAGATCGAAAAATCACCTACGTTATATATATTTAATTTTTATAATGTGAATGAATGAAACTCTGATGAGATGATGGGAAAAAAAATTAGTCATTGGCTTTTATATATAGTGTTGCTAAATATTAAAGCTTGTAATGTTTTTTTGAACGATTTTTAATTTGTATTTATTTATTTTATAAATTGATGACCAAAAGAATCAGCATCTGAAGAATATTTGTTGAGATAAACACTCCAAAGAATTTGTGAAAATAAATTCCGTTGTTACTATATAAAATTCCGTATTCTCCTTTAATTTTTGTAATAATCATAGCATATCATACGCCATTTTACATACAAGTTGATAATTATTCGTTTGAAGTGAGAAATTCAAATTCCGATTCTTCATCTGGCATTCGTGGTGTGTATGCGAACGATAAGAAATCTCGAATTACTAACCAAATACATCATCTCACGATGTCATGCATGGCAATTTAAATAATCAATAGAAAAATTATACAATTGATATTTATTCCTTTGACAACGGACGGACATGCGGGCCATTGGATCATTATGCCACAATGAATGAGATGAAGGCCCTTTCAATAGCGCGAAATAACTTCATTCATCTCTTCAACACAAAACTCACAGCCCACGTGACCGCGAAACATTCAATTAACTGTAATGGATTCAAAACGGCTCTGCGAAGTTTCGCGACATCACGACGAATAACTCAAGTGAATAGGGGTAACATAGCTGGACGCCAAGCCCAGATTATCCGTTCTCGTCTCACACAATCATTCATTCATGTTGCCATATTGAAATTAATTCAACACATTGCGTTATTTATTTGTTAACTGTATCAATTCAAAATAGATAGGTGCATGAAAACTTTCAGCAAAAATTCGTTTAAATTGGTACTTCAAATTATTGAAAAAAGCTCTCTGGTGAATGGAATATAAAAAAAAAAATATTTTATTAAGTCATTAATCCTATGTGACGTTGAATAGAATCTAAAAGTGATTTGGAAACGACGGATGGGATCTTTCATCGGATATATGGAATGAATGATTTTGCATAACGTCAATTATTCGACGAATCAGTCATGAAATGTACATCTGATAAAAAAGTATTCGTATAACTATTTGGCGAAGGTTCGTATATTAACCGTCGATCTTTGTACTGTTTATAATCTCGATGTTCTCATGAAAGATTTGATTTAGTCACAATCATTCAACAATATTATGCTATCTCAAGGAGCACATGAATTATCTAGAGAAAGATATCGGAAAGCAATTTAAACAATATATCATTAGCATTTATTTTGTTTTTCACTTCCACTTCCAAATAATATTCGTCATTTTGCTTGCAGACATTACGCCGCAGTATCGATTAACGAATGTAGATTGTATATATAAAAGATGATAAATGATTAAAAGAGTATATGAAGACGGAAGCGGGGAAGCGCGGCCGAAGTGGGCCGAAGTACAATATGCTTGACTCTGCAGGCTGAATGTGATGCGAGATGCGGGGCCACAAGGGAAATATTAATCTATAAAGATCAGTCTGATTCAGATAGTAAAGTTGCATAATCTCTCCCTCGAATATATTGATGCGGGGCGCGCGGCAACGTTGGGTCTGCGGCAGTAGGCTCCTTATTCATATAAAAGCCCAACAACCGTCGTTCGTAGCTTCAGTTCAATTGTATTTGATCACTTCGAACCATCATTTTTAAAGGACCAGTTTAGGACGAAATAACTAAAAATGGTGCAAATTGTAGGCAAATACGAACATGTATCGAGTGAGGGTCTCGAACAATATCTCACAACGGCTGGTGGTGTTGAGAATGCTGATGCCGCAAAAGCTTTTAGTCAGGGGAAACCTGTCCTCGAAGTTAGCCAAACGGGCGATCAGTGGACAATCGCAGTTATGAATGAGGGAAAGAGTTCCATGACGAAATTCCATCTGAGCACACCATACGATGAACAGATGCCCCATGGTGCTGTTTTTAAGGTCGGTGCAAAACCATTTACATATTTCCCAATGATGCATTTTCACACTTCTCCTTTATATCCGGTTGAAATTTGCCTTTCCGTTTTACCTGCAAAGTCAATTATCTTTAATTCAAGCTTTTGTTGCTGTTTTCATGCGATAGCCAATGAGTTTCAATGACTCGTCGATTCATAGTCTCTCTTTGGCTTAGGGTACCAGGAGGGCTGGGTGGAGGGAAGAAGAGGAAACGTATTGGAATGAAAATTAATTTGTCATTTGATTTTACAGAGCATAACAACCAGAGACGGAAACAAATTTACCACTGTTTCTGATTTACCAGACGGAAATCAATCTGTGCGTGTTTATGAGTTCACTGATGATGGAATCATAGTCGTGAGTATAAAAAAGCAAGATAAATGTAACAAACCATAAATGAACGTTTTCTCTTCAATATTAATGATAGGTTAAAGAAAATTGAGATGGTGAGATCGATACATTGGTAAAATTGAATAATTTATTTTTTATCTTAGCATTTGTCAGAAAAGAAGCACGGAGTCCACGCAGTTCGCCACTATAAGAGGGTCTAAAAAATTCATATATAACTAATTTTATATTAAACCAATAATAAATGAATTGAACAATGATAATTCTTATCAGACGAAATGCTTCTTTCGAAATGAAATCATTATATGTATTTATAATTATTCCTTACCTAGGGTATCCATTCCTTTAGTATTTTTTTATAAACTACATTCCATACTGCTTCAAATGAATAATAATAATAATAATAATAAGAATAATAATAAAGTATCACATTGAGTTAAAAAAAAAGTGAAAAAAGATGGTGATGTACATGAGATATGAGGGGCGGGGGGATCCAATTTTCGCTTGATGATGTTACCATATTTCACTGCTTTTGGGACTCTTTTTTTTCTTGTTACTTCTGTCGTTCCGCCAATTTGGTTCTCCACATCTTTCTAAACTGAGGTTGTAGCAACTTCTTTGTATCTTCTTGAATAAAGTACAGTGGTTGTATGATTCTTTTGTAGTATATTTATATAATGCAGTTATAAAATTAAAAATATTAAAAAAAGAATTTCACTGTGTAATCTAATTTTTCTTGAAAATTCAATTTCCTTTTTTTTTTCTATTTCGTTATTGCATTAAATGGTCAGTTATTTACGTCAATTGATCGTACCTCTTGGGTCTCTCATAATAAAAAGAAATTGGCTTCCATGCCTTCAAAGAACGAGAAACAAAAGTGCGATGATAGAACCAAAAGTTTGTGAACACCTTAATGATTTAATTGAATCCGCAATTTAGTAATTTTTCTTTTAAGTTTGTGTTTGCGTTCCATTATTCTTATAAATGTACTATTATAATTAATTCAAACATAGTGGATTATTTACACAACAAAATTATTAAGCATCGTTCTCCCATGTAATCATTCATCCATACATTCTCACTCACATGCTTCATCACTCTTGTTCCTCTATTTTCCTTCGCTCCCAATCTCTATTCCTCTTGATCGGGCCATGTTTTAGTTGCGCGTCACACTGAAGCAATCGGGGGAAAAAAGCAAGCTATATAATTATCGCCCATACTCCATATTTTCTTTTCACTCTACCCCATTAAACGCATTGAATATTCAGGTTCCGAGTTATAATATCATTATGCTATAAAATTGGATAAATGAGCGGATAACTCATCCGACAATAACAATCATCAATGAACGAGAGGGAACGCATGAATAGAAGTAATGAAAATTAAAAAAATCGAATAAGGAAGTGTCAGGGTGCAAAATGAAAAGCTGTGGACATTCTTCTCTTTTATATCTTCACATGAATAATGTCGCGTTGACACTTTTTTCAGTGTCGCCCATGCGAAGACCAAGTTCAATCCGCAGTGATCAATAGCTGATTGTCAGTCGTTGATTCAACAGGTGATGTATCTTTTTGCACTATGTCCTGTTCATTCGTTGTTGTTGTCGTTGCTGCCACTGCAATTACTTTAGTTTCTTTCATTTCACACACGCCATTTTGCACTTTTGTTTTGACACTACTATTTTTTGTAGCGGTTTTAGAAACTGCTGTAGCACTCTTGGCGCTCATTCGTGTGGTCGGTAGGGTTTTTTTTATTGGGGCAGTAGCTGTAGTGCGCCGTACACTCGTAGTAGTAGATGTAGCAGTTGCTGTTGTCGATGAATTAGTTATACGACTTGTTCTCGTAGCAGTTGTTGTAGTGGTGGTAGAGCGACTCGATGATATCTGTTTATTAGCTGTTTCCTTAATCTGTTTGTCGAGCACTGGTGATTTGATGGTTTTTTGTGTGCAGCTTTTAGGCAATGCCAATGTTACAGGTGCGGTTTTCGGTCTGGAAGCACCACCAATTGTTGAGGTAACTGTCATAGCAGTTTTAGTTCCAACTTTTGAAGAAGAACCGATGGAGGGCTTCGATTTTGTTATTAACGCCGCAGCTGGACGAGTAGAAGTCGTTGTAGACTTGACTAGAGACTTTGGGGCGACACCATTAGCAGCTGTAACTTTTGATTTCAGCTGTGGCTTCGCTGTTGCGAGTCTTGCTTCACCATTGCTCACGGCACCGACAGACTTTGTTTCAGGGGTTAATGATGACAATTTAGTTGGTTTCGTTTTCGGCGCTATATTCATTCGCGGTGATAGTTTCGCTCCGGGTTTCATTGCTGGTGATTTGGTCGCAATAGGAGAAGCTTTTGGCGCAGGTTCTCCGAGTTTCAGACGGGCAGTAGTGCTCAATGGTGTTTTCCTCGTCGATGGTGACGATGCAGGACGTGATGGTGTGGTACTCAATGCTTTTGTTGGTGATGTTGGCGATAATTTATTAGATGATTTTGGTGTACCAGTTTTTGTAGCAGACTTGAGTGGTGATTTTCCGGCAGCTTTGGGTTTGGTAGCACTGGCTATATTTGTAATAGCACCAGCTGCTGCAGCAGTTGTTATAGCTGCATCTGAAGCAGTTAGTGCAATGTCACTTAAAGTAACAATTGCAGCTCCCTCCGAAGGATCTATTGGCGCTTTGTCTGGGGTAGCTATTCCTTTCTCTTCTTCCACATTTGTTGACGCTACATCTGGAGTAGCTATTACTACAGCTTCCTGTAAAGTATCAACCGGCGCCTCCTCAGATAATGCGATTACGGCTTCTTCTGGAGTAATAATGAATTCTTCTTCTGCGGGTTTCACAGTTTCTTCAGTAACTGAGAGTAATGGTGTTGCATTGTCTTGCGGTTTTTCGGATATTCCTTCGGCAGTTTGCTCAGAAACTTCAATTTCAGGTGTTTTAACCTCCTCCCTAGTTGCAGCTCCATATGATAAAGGAGTCAACTCATTTTCAAGACCAGTAAATTCTTGGAGTGATTCTGAGAGTTTGAGCGCTGCTTCGGTATCAAAAATTGGTGGTGGATTTTGAACCGAAGAAATACATTCTGTAGCTTCTTGGGGTCTCCCTTGATGATCTGACATAGGACTGAGAGATCGCGAGAAAGGATCGCCAGTTGGTACATCAAATTGTGGACAAATAGTTCCGTCATCGTCCTCAAACGTAATTCTTACATCTTCGTCATTGTCATCGTCACATGCATACTGTAACTCATCCCCTGATTTTCCTCCAAAATTATTATCTAATGGATTCTCGAAAACTTCAACAGGTGGGGCGAATGAATGATGCTTTTCGACAATATTTTCTTTGACATCTTCTGCTTTAGGTTTCGAGGATGTTAACTCTGCAATATCATTCGACATCAAATCAGCAGCTTGATTCGGAACTGTTTCAAGTTTTGGCGATGAATTTTCAACTGCCTCCTCAGAATGAAGCTCTGATGACGAGTTTAATTGAAGTTCAAGTAATGAATAGTTGTCCACTTCCATACGGGGAGCAGGTGACTGCAATGTCGGCGAAAGCGAATTATCTGAGAGTGACATCTGTTGAATTTGACTTTCCGCTTTTCCGATTTCATTATGGACGTCCGATAATTCTGATTTTTCTAATTCTTCCTCACAATGACTTTCCGACGGTACTTCATTCTTCAAATTCATCGCAGCAACTTCTGACGTTACTTCTTCAGCTTCCTCGGGAATTTCATGAACATGGTAATTGTCATCCGGGATTGGTGCGGGTGCGCCAAGTAAATCGTTACCTTGATGATCCGGGAATGCAACTGAATGCGGTGGTTGGTCGGACTCAGGTGAAATGAGATTAACCAATTCAGGATGTACATCTGGTGAAGGTATATCACGTTTTTCATGGCTAATGAAATCACCCAATGCCTTATCCCAATCTTCTTGCTGTGATACTTTTGGCAGAGTTAGATCATCTTGATCGCATAAATCAGTATCACTCAAATCGTGAACGGCATTTAAATCAACGGGATTGCTCAATGGATTGAAAGCACCTGGACCGAATGACATCATCATGGATTCATTGTCACAAATACCGGAGCACGAATCAGTGAATGATTCATCGATGCCCTCGTTTTTAGGATAATCTGTTGTGGTGAGAAAACTTGCAGTGGATTCATCACCGAATTCGGCACGCGTTGATGAAACTTCTGATTCATCTAAATTAAATACTAATTTTTGTTTATCAACAATGTCAAGGCCATCATTGTTCGTGAGAAAATCACCATTCGATGAATTTATCATGTCTTCCTTGCCTTCAACCTCGTGCGGGCGATGATCCGCCTCTTCACTGAATTCTTTAGGACTAGGCAGACGAATATCATCCATCATGGGTGTTTTCTTCAAAGGAGAACCGGCTATAGGTCGATCCATTAGACGGGATGGAATTATCGGAGACACAGGAACGAATTCGGCAGCATCTGGATTTAATTGGAAGTCCATATCTTCTGGATTATCGTCAACAGCAAGTGTACACACTGGTTCTTCAATTTTGACCTCGCTTATCTGCAAAAAAAATAGCCCATCAATAGTCTATGTTCCAAAGGATATTTCGAACTACTATTTCATGCACGAAATAACTCACATCGGTGTTACTAGGCTCGTTCGATATGACTTCCTGTTCACTCTCGGCGCCGCTGTCGCTGCAAGAATCGATTTCGTTGTCTTCAAGGTGCTGCTGTTCTTTTGCACTGACACAAATTTTCGTGTCTTCCAATTTCAATATCTCTTCGTTCAATAATTTATCATCAACAGACTCTGGTTGCACTTTGAGCTCCGACGACTCACTGTTATTGCCGCCTTTTTGCTTGTTCGGATCTACTTTATAGTAATTCCACTCGTCGTCAGAGTCCTCACTGTCAACTACATTCTCCGGTTCCGCGATCAGTTCATTCTGATGTGGTTCTGCAAGAACAAAACACGTACATAAACTACTAATTCTTTCAACTACGAAGATTTTTCAATCCCCTTTCCCTGGATTCTTCTATCTAATCACACACCACGAAAAGCTCTACACCCTTGTCTTCATTCCAACTCGCATAATGCAGTTGAAGTAGAAATGTGGAATGCCTAGATCCATCCACAATTAGCAACAAATAACAGAATAAATAAATTGAATGGGATTCCGTTGTTGCACGACTTTTCGTAGTCCGTTTGCATATTCAGAAAAATATTATATGTACATAGACAACAAGTATGTGGCTCATTTGAATAGAAATGAAGAATCAACTTCACCAGTGATTCACCAAGAGCAAAGAGATCTCAAAGCCGAATGGCCGTCGGGAATGTTTCATAGGGATGCAATTTAAATGTCTGCCGGTGAGTGGTGTGAGGATGGCGCACAAGTATACTAGGCCCAGGATGAGAACTTGAACGCCCGGCACAGAAGAAAAAAAAGATGAAAAAAGAGGTGGTGATAGAGACTGACGAGGATGCTAGGGCAATCGAGGGATGCGCGCATGAGCGTCGGTGTTACCATGAGGAATGGGCGTTGCAGACTCGACAGGCAGAATAGATGGAGCTGTCTATCGGTATGTTTGCTTTGGCGTAGGTCGTGATTTCTCATTTTATATTCAGAGCATTGATCCTGACCCATTCATAGTATATTGTATGGCAATATTGATGCAAACTAATAGATACGGAGAGCGACTAGTGTTACCTATCGATACATTGAAAAAAAAACTTGGATAATGTTTGTTTTTATTCTATTCTTGTCGATAGTAGTTAATAAAATGATATTAGTCTAGTTAGAGAATATATTAGATATAATTTAATTCTGTAAAACAATGGTTGAAGTCAAGAATAGACGTGAAATGTTTTCATATATATAACGTAGATAGCAACCATTTATATTCACGTGCCATAATTTCTTTTTTTCTACTATGGCCGTTACTCACCATTTGTCTTCTTTGCCCATTTCATATAGTAATTTCTTTTTGTTTAGATATACATACATGAATTTTTGTCTTTGAACCACTGGAGACGTGAGACCTCAGGTCCGTGTCATACATCGCTTGTATCGAAGCGCATCCCTTTTTTTTTTTTTTTTTCATTTTGCTCACTTATTTTGAGCCCAGACCTATTATTAAACATCAACGCATCTCTCCCGCCGCGAGTACTTCAGCGTTTTATCTTCGTTTGTAAACGACGATTGTGTTCACACAAACACTTGATAAAGCAATGATGTCACGGAAATTATGTAGGTATTTACTATTACGAAGAATATATGTTAACTGAATTAATGTATGGATAAATTTTTTTTAAAGATTGAGTACATGTCACTTTTGTGTTAGAGCATGTACCATTTTGTTATCCAATCTTGTTAATGCAATAAATGTTGGTCTTATCGAGAACTACTAAACTATGAAGATAAGCGATTCTATTTGGCATTGATTTATAATTGTTTCTCAATGTGCCTCTCACGCAGGTGAAAATTCAATCAAAAGAATAATATTGGACAAATAGAAGGAACATATAGTTTCAATAACATCGACGATTTCTGATGTCTCGATTGCCTAATTCGTCTTGAAAACATAGATAGACACACAGCCAGACATTCTCATGTGCGCGAATATGGTAGCAACAAAACTAGTGAATTCTAATTATAACCATTGACTCAGAGTAAGGGAGACATAATGACTTGTTCCAAGTTCAATGCTCAAATATACTAGGATAGCAAAATTAAAATAATCTTTTTCTCGTTGTTCATGCATCCGAATTGATGAATGAAAAAGGAATAAGAAAAACAAAATTTTCCCAACACACAATTTCCAAGTAATCGAACGACGCCAAATGAATAAATTCTTAATATATTAATGAGAATTAATACAGAAAAGGTAAATACACACTTTTCCATCCGTGGCGTAAATATCGGAGTCGTAGACAAAATTGGAAATGCTAACGAATGTACACTTATAAACGACAGACAAACATAAGAAGAAAGACTAAAATTGAAAGTGATATGGACGTCATTGATGATTGCTTCTCGCTCTCGCATACACACACACGTACTTACACAAAGTATTCATTTCTGACTCAGGAAGTGGGCGAGAAGGCGAGTTCTACGAACACGCAAATGAGAATTTGTTCTCTCACGTTTTCACGACACGATATTCTGGTAGTGTATTACTATTCCTCATATTCACAACCCATATCGTTTTATAATGTTTCAATGCTTATCGCATCGTCGTGATGAATCCTAACTAATTATTGACACTCTCACCAACTATTTTTTTTTTCTACGTAAATCAGTTTGGTCACAATTTATCCCGAAGGACCAACATTAATTGGTTTGGATGATATTGCATTGACTGAAGTGATACATCCATTGGTATGGATAGTCGTGTTGATCTCTCAAATGCAACTGGATATGCATGCAACAAAAATATAAAAAAATGAATAAAATGAAATATCGGTTTGTAAATTTGAAATAGTCGCGAAAAAAAATGAGAAACGAGGTCAGTGGCGTTTGCCGGCCGGCAACTCAGACCCTCTCTAATACAACGAAAATTTGATGGACTGTGCCTCTTACATTTGTCACTATCTCTTTCTTTTTCTCTCCCTCTCTATCGCCCACAATCTCTCTATCTCACTCTCTCTCTCTCTCTCTCTCAACCTCTCCCACCATATCTCGGTTTTTTTATTCATTCTTCACTCGGTTCAGTTCTCAAAATTATTCTTTCCAACGCCATATATCCTTGAAACATACCTCACGTAACCTATTCGCTTCTTTATATTCTGCTTTGCACGAACGAATGTTGCTCTCTGTATTTCCGGAACTTTATCTTAACGGACTTTAGAATGATGTTATTTATTTATTTTTGTGCCAATTGATTGGGCAAATTGATTCGATAATTCTACAAATGTTTGTTAATAACGACACAGAAACGACGCACAAAAATTTTCGAATATCCGTCTATAATACGAGCTAAAGACCAACTGCCAGAATCCCGACCATATAGCGTTTGTGAGTGAAGCGAGGTTAGTGATTGGACCGCGTGAAACGACCAATCGGCGTTGGGATCAACCGAATATGACCAATCACCTATGGCACAGTGCGCACACGATGTGCGCGCGGCAAACTTGAATCTGAACGTAAAGTGCGGTAGATTATCACTCCTGATGAAAATATAATAAAAAATTTGAATGCCCCTGAAGATTGATAATAGAATAACGACTCACCGGATGAATATGAAAACTATATCTTCGCAAGTCACAAGAGTGTGATGTTCATTAAGTTTGGTCTTTCGAAATTTTGTTTTTGACAGAAAAATGACGTTTTCAACGAAACGCTTGAAATCTGCTACTAGAATAATGAATGTAAATAAATTTTGGAATGAAAACAAACCCGCCACGTTGAACAAGTACTATATTCTTTTGAATTCATGAAATATTAATATCTCCATGTTCGCTACTCTTTCGTCATGAGTGGTGCCTGAGAGGCAAAACTTTTAGCCAATTTACATTTGAACTCCTATCGCTTTCCTAATTTTAAACATGTTCAATCAAAACTTTTTCGAACCTGTCTTCAAGAAAAAACGAGAGCATTCGGGCCACATTTCTTCATCTAAGGCTTACTATTTCAGTGATGAAAACTCTGAAGAAAAGATCAAATGTGTCGGACTATGACTCTGTTGTGCAGCCTCGTAATGCGAAAGTTGCTCCCCCAAATCGACATTTTCAAGGAACATGAAATTTCCGACACATGCCGCTATTACAGCCAATTTTTCAATGGTATATTTACCACCATTCCTTCGGAATGCACTAATTCCCAATCATAAATAATAGTAATGCTGACCTTAAGAAATGCATGACAATATTATTTAAGATAACATGAAAATATGAAATCATACACTTGGATGAAATGATTTTTTCTCTATTGAATATATCATCTGATCATGATTATTTCCCAAATTAGAGAATATTTCGATTGGCAAAAAAAAGATTGAATATCAATCGTTCACTACTGATATTCGGTAGCTCTCTTGCCAATAGTATTCTCGTTATGGGTTGAACATAATTTGAAGTGAAGTTTTTCAAATTAATTCGAAATAAATGGAAAAAGAGTAACTGGAAATTCTTCATATGACGAGAAAAAAGAAAGAAAAGAAAAATCAGGTGTGTTATTCTTAAGTGATCACAACCGGTTTCTATAACCATAATAATTAAATGATTAATGAGCAATTAGAAAAAAAAGAACGTGTGCGCACGAACGAGCATACTAACAAAGCATTATGGTTATAAGTTCATTGTGGAAATACGGTTGGAGGACCGGATGGCCGTTGCGCAAGGAGTCTTTTGGTCCGCTTCTGCTCCGTCAAAGCGACAATCAGTGCGGGAAGTTCAGTGACTGGCACTACTTCAAGTCCCAACTGTGGTGAAAGCCTTTCAACTAACACCCAGAAAGTCGACCAGAGCCAACCACAATTCTCTCAATAAATTTGACCGAAACGGCCATTTCTCCTCCACCGTAGTATTAAATATCGGTTATTCACTCATATATGTAAAATATTGTTGAACTACATTACACTTACTTGTATCAGACGGAAACGTTGGTGAATCATCATCCACAATCTTATTCTCAGGAAAATCATCTGCAAAGTCTTTATCAGGGAAAAGTTCTCTTGAGACATTCGCAAGTGTATTAATTTCAGCTACATCATCAACTGCGTCAACGTCTGTCTCGGGACCGAGGTCATCATTATCCTCATCGTCATCATACCCAATTTTTCCGTTTTCACGTTTCCCGTTGGGTGATTTTTCGTAGACAAATGATGACGTTTTCTCATCGAAATTCGTGCCATTTGTATGACTTTGCGCTTGTTTACGGAAGCTCGTTTGCACTTCATACTCTCCATTTGCATTTGACGAATATGAATTGTCCTCATCCATATTGTCTAAATGAACATCCGCCAATAGCAAATGAGTATGAATGAACTGTGCTGCTATTTGACTTGGTGACGTCAAAAATACTACAATAGCTGTAATGTTGTCGGTAGATCCCTGTCTCTTTGAATAATCGACCAGATGTTGGCTTACTGCCTCGTAATTATCTGAAACCCATCAATGTTTTCAATTAAAAAAAAATATATTTTTTCTTTTTGTCTTAACACAAAAATTATCATGCATATACAGATTCGATATTGCTGAAATGGGGGAAACGAATGGTATTCAAACTCATCGAGGTGTCGAATAAATTGGAGACAGTATCTGATGCTCTTTGTATGTTTTTTTTTTCCATATGAAGGATTTCAACAATCAGTCTTCATGACCACGGTTTTTATTAACGCTTCCGATCTCATTTTGTTAAATCATGTCTCACGTATGAATGTGTAGCTGCAGACATTTTCCCTTCTATGTTTGTCTTTTTCGGTTCATGGGATTATTGGTCAATCACTCGCAAACCTTCATGATTCAACTTATAAACATTTTATGTATATATAATTCTCTCTATGTTCAATCCATGACACCAAGAACGGAACTACAGTCGCCAACTCATCATGCTATTCTTCGAATCCACTCTTTTCCCGTAGCAAGCTTCATGCACGATGCTCAGTATGAATAAATTTCCATTAGACAGATCGAAGAGCGCAAAAATTATAGGAGAACAAAATTATGCTGAAACGAAACTTAGTGGCAGCAGTAGCGAAGATATTGAGAATTTTCAGCAATTTTTCTTTTTCAAGGTACATTGATCTTACTCTTCTTCCTTTCTGACATCCTAACTTCAGTCGTGTCTCCATTTTCTTCTACACACTTGAAGTTTCTATTTTGGGTTTCTTCACGTTTCAGCTCCGTGCGGCCTAGTGACTTTATTCAGTCGGATATACATAAGACGTGAAACAGAGGGAACTATAATGCTTCTTTGCAGATGTATCTTTGGCGTTATCCGTGTTTTTTTCTACTTCTCATGGTGTCCATATTCTCTCTTTTATACTTGCCTATCATATTATGCTATCTAGCCGGACACTTCTATCTTTTCTCTCTCAGACGATAGGAGAGAGGGTTGGGAAATTTTCTTGTACGTCGCCGCTCTTTCTAGTTCAAAATTTTATGTTCTCCCTCTTTTATCATGCTCCTTCTTATTTGAGTTTCTTAAATTATCTACGCTGGCATCGATGTGAAACGACGTCATAACGACAAGCAATGATGACAGTAGTAATTTGTGCCATCACATTGTTCCTCCTCCTTATTAAACAAAATGGCTGTCGCTGCTTTTGGATATGACCTCGAGAGCCAAGTTGAAATAGCAGTGACAAAGAGCAGTACAGTATTGTGGCACCAAAGAAAGCGACAATCAAGAATGAAAAAAATAGTCTGGTCGTGCATGGATTGCGTTGGCAATGCAATTGAATGCATAAAATATTTCTGCAGGGATAAACGAATGATTCATTAATTTTCCATTGAACATAACGGTAGACAGCAAATTGATTTATGAAAGTCAGATTCCGGGCAGCACGATAAAACTAGTTGCTTTTTTTCATATCTCCTCGCGTCATGTATATATATTTCCAAACATCAGTTTCACTCGATTGCCTTCAATGACAAAACCAAGGGGCCTTCCATGGTCGAAAGTGAAAATTCTCCTGAAATTTATTCAGGTTCGATAACCACAGTAGTATCAGCACTTATTTACGTTCCAATGTCAACGGTTTCATAAAATAAATGTGAATTATAATTGCTTTGCCAATTTCATCGACGGAAATTATAAGACGATTAATTTATTTGGTTGTTTCAATTCCAATTGAGTTCTGGATATTGACTCATAAAGTTATCATAGGAAAGAAGCAATGACGATTATCATATATACTGCTATCTGTAAAATATATAATTTAGGGAATGAACACGTTCAATGAAATATTGGTGTATGATACAGTCATTCATTCATAGACTCGTCGAATAACGAATAAACTTTACGAGAGGTGGTGCGAAATATTCCACATTCTTTCATTTTTTCCCACCATTTCTTGGTCAATCGGTGTTCGTATTTGCGTATTCGTCCTGGACATACAGTGTATTTTATGTACTGAACATTGGGACCTGCGCCATCTCCCCCAATTACATTACTACAGCGTGTCCACGAGTTTGACTCCCCTCCCCATTCTCTGGAACAATATTTGGAGAATAGTTCAATGCGCTTGGTACACTCTGTGTTATTATCGCCCCCCCCCCCCCCCCCCCCCCCCCCCCCCACCACACACACATACACACACGCGCGACACGCACAAAGTTATCAAGTTGCTATCTGTGTAGTGCGAGTCATGAGCTGGATGGATGTATCTCATATGCAGGTTATAGATAGAATAGGTAACATGTGAGGATGTATTTTCAATTCCACTTTTTCGTCCACTTAGAAACTCGACACGATAGTACGGAAATATAGTACTAGGCTTCTCAAAAAAAGGTCTTCCGAATTGGCATTATGATCAGCACTCACTTACGGAAGAAGCGAGCTGTGCTATAAGGTCTCTTCCGATAAGTCTATTGTCTCATTGAAAAAATAAATGAACTTGAACATAATACAGGAAGAAAAAGTGGAGAGGACAAGGGAAGGTGAGAGAGAAGTGTCGCGTGTTAGCCGTCATACAAGTCTGTCGTCAGCTGTATGGGTTATACAAAAAGGAAAATAAAGAGCGTGTAATACGGCATTGTTGGTATTTTTTCACTATTCTAATTGGTTGTAGATGACGGTTGAATATGAATTGCCGCGTTGTTTGATATTCAATATTTTGAAACAAGGTAAGCTATGCGACGAAAATTCTTGTTGGGGGCACCAAATATCAGCTAAGATCACTTTCATCAGGAGTCACCACCCTGTTGTTCTAATATTGAAATTCAAGTATGATTGACTGGGCGTTTCACGCGCATGCATTGTGTCTAGCCCGTAATAGGAGAAGAAATTGGATCGCACAATTTTTTGCTGTTTTTCGCTATTTCGATTAGCTGTTAATATTTCTATAGCTAAGTTTACGATGTTCTAAAATTACGGCCCAAAGTTTGTCATTTATTCACGGTTAACTGCCATTATTGATGAATGCCGTATATGCAGCCCTAATACTCTGCTATCCTCCATGGATAATTATATCTCGTTATCAATCCCGTATAACACTCAAAGAAAAAACTTATGAAACGAGAAAAATGAATCAATGGAGTTTGACATTTCAGTTATGAGTGTTGATGTATACCCTGGCGTTTGCCAATTTCAAAAGTCGCTTTTGATTGTCTCCTCGCCGTCGAACTTAACCTTGATATGTAGGTTATCAAACCCTTGAGAAGTCTCCTCAATAATTTCTTTTCCTTTATTTTGCGTGAGTATTTATCAACCTCCAATTTGTATAATACAGTTGATTGCACTGTGAATATAATGAAACAAATTTTTCCTTGCCAGTACTTTCCAATTTTTTACTTTTATTATCGTAAACGAAAATTATCCGTTATTTTCGATATAGTAAAAGGACTATAATGATACAAAATGAAATGAAATAAATGGACAACTGTATTACTAGAGTAATGTCACCGGATTTGGATGAAATAATGATCTTGTACTTTGTCTATGCGTGTTGATGTATATTGTCGCACTTACTACCACGGAACTATCCTGTGCGAAACGGGTGTGGCGGCGTTTCGCGATCAACTGCCGGTTGGTTCCCGGCACCAACGCGTCGACGCCGCCGCTTCCCGTGACTCACCGCCACCCTCATTTTCTTCCATCCTCTGCCTTCTCCATCGCACTCATTCCACCATATTATTCTCTCCGTCTCGGCACACTTTTTTATGTTGTTAGTCATTGTGAGATTCAATAGTAGTTTTCTACTTGCTTCACACTCCTCTCCTCCCAGAATATTGCCAGCAATTCCACCATATCAGTATATTACTCGGTGAAATGTTTTCCACATGGTTGTATAATGTACTGTATAATTTGTACTACTGCATCGACATATAATCAAATTATGCATATCAATTTTCCGATGAAATTAATGAATGCTGTGGGATTTTTCGTGTTTTTCATTTTCATTAATAGTGTTGAATCAAGCGCAATTCATTTTTGATTGAATTTTCAACTGAGAAACTTGACAGTAACATATTGTTCTTGGAAGTTTTGATAAATTGGGCACGATCCAATGACGTGTACATCACATGTGTGGATACCATTGCAACGTTTACATGTCAAGGAGGTCCCTGTAGAATGAATGTGGAAGGGCAGTCTGAAAAGAGAGTGGGCCAGTGGATGGTTTGGTGAGTATCCACAGTGTACAGAACATGGACTTATGGCAACATTGTCCTGACGTTGAACGAATGCGCCAGGAAAATAACAACGCTGCCACATAAAAGAGAAAATTCAACTGATGAGCGGATAAGATTGATCAATATTCTAATACATCACCACCTCATTACATCTGAAGATAATTTCCAAAATTACAAATTAACATGAATACCGTAAAGAATGTATCAGTCCAAATAGAATTGAATAAATTACAAATATACACCATAGAAATAATCTATTACACATACGAACACATAAAATGAAGTTATATATCAACTTCAAAGATACCAGTTAAGTTTCTGCTCTCCCTCTCTCTCTCTCTCTCTCTCTTTCTCCCCCCTCTCTCGCTCTTTCTCTCTTGTCGACGCGTAAATAACGTAACATCCTGTATATCACTTCCTCATGAACCGTGCAAAGATGGAAGTGGATTGCCGAAGCGTGTCGACGGGTACGTTGATAGCCTTCGCCACTAGATTTTCTCTTTCTCTTTTTCTCCGACTTCTTCTCTATTTCTATCTCTGTTACCTGCTGCTCTCTCGTACACAATCACCACTTACATATTTTTTTTTACACTCTTATACACCATCTCTTGCCACATGGCATTCCGCGTGAATGATTCAACAGCACGGTGAACGGTGACGTTGAAGTGAAGGTGGGAGAAAATTTTCTGTCTCTTTTTCTTTTTTCATATTCTAACGCTTTCCAGCTCCGAATAACGTTACTAACGTACCTCTTGAGCCGAACTGAGCGTAGCGGAATGCGTCATACTCTCTTCTGCTCTTTTTTAATCTCTCATAGATCCAGTTGAAAGACGATGATTGCATGTGGCAGGGCACATAATATACCAGAAGTTCATTACTTTAATGCTCATGAGTACATATACTGACAAGACTAACAGATGCTTCAAGTACGTCTACAAAGCTACAACGACGTACTGGTGATGTCTGATGTTTCATTCCTCTATCTATATCGTTCTTATTGTTTGTCTGATGCATAGAGATGAAGTCAATGATGCGCAATCGACGAAGTTGCGTGGGCATGCTACACGAGTGCAATCCACACTCCCTCTCTGTATTGTCTGCGCCCAGGTAACGATCGATTCTCCTCCTATCCATGCAAGGATTTCTGTAATTTCTCCCTTCTACCTCGGTGACTCATACAACGACCGGAGCGTTGCTCGCTATATTTTTATTCACCACTCCTTTCGTTTCGGCCAATATAATTTTTTGGAAATTTTCAAACGCCTCACAGTAAAACATAGGGAATAATCCAGAATCAGAATATTGTTTAGTGCTGAGAATTATTGAAAAATATTATTGTATCGTATGTATTTTGTGTACCTGTTGATCGCCCACCACTGATACGAATATGAATATAGAATGCATCAACGATTCTGTTGTACATCGGGAGGATGAGGTTACTGAAGCGGCAAGACGAACGCGCGTTCCGCGTCGTAAGATTCAGGCAACATTCAAAGTCATCGTATTCAATTAACTCGGTTTTTTCTCTCGTCAGAATTTATATACAATGTTATTCACATGAAAAATCTTTGCGACGGATCTCTTGAAATATTATGCAGTGAACTAAACGAAGATTCCAGTGAATATTGTATGGTGCGTGTATTTCATTGATCTATCTGCGACTTTTCTCCGTTGTATTTTTTCCTACAATTTTCCATCGTTTCTGTCGCATCCAATTTTCGTTTTATGATCGTTTATTATTATTTTTTTTGTCCATGAGTCCCTTTGAGAAAATGAGGTTTCAAGAAGAATGAATGACGCTCGTTATATTCAGGATGAAGATGTAGTATGTCGATTACAATATATACACCATAAAACAATTGAAATTAATATTGCGGAAACATCATCAATGCAGCGTATTGAACCGCGTTTCAATTGGATTCGTGTGAGGAATTTCTCCAGTTGGCGAATTCTGTAGTCACTATGAAAGTGACTCATTGTCGTCAAGCTCGCCAAGCATAAGCCTCGACCTTGAAGTTATTATATTGATATACATATACACTGCGTTTCTCGGCTCCCTTATCTTTCTTCCTCTGCGTCTCCATTCCCTTTCTCTGTTTTTATTCGATCCTATCAAATTTTATTTCGATCATTATCACTCCAAGGTTGCGATATAAATGTTGATATTTCAAACCGGTTGGAGTCGAAGGAAAGAACTCATCGTGTGTAAGTAAATAATGTAAAAATATCAATGCAAGAACTATTACTTCCACGATCTTTTGAGTGCGCATAGCTCCTGTTTGTCGCCTGAAATTATTTCGCAAGGCGAGTCTACAATTTTGTGCGGCAAAAAATTGAAGATATTACTGTATGAACCGAGAATCATATTCGTCAGACACGAAATGAGTTCACTCGACAGAATTGTAATAAATAGAGATAACACAGAAGTAGGGAGTGCCTGTTATTTGTGTTTGTGGGAATTATCCGGTACTACCTAATGGAATTTAATGATCAGAATTAAAGTCAACAACGAGTTGAATTCGTTGTGGTCTGAATAGGGGATCATGGTGTTTCGAAAATTTAATAATCAAAGACCATGAGTTTATTGTCAGCAGGATCGATAGTGAATAGATATCGACGTTTTGGGAATGATAAAAATTGCATAAGATAAAAATGTATATACCATATATCTACTCTTCGATTAAAATATTAAAAATACTTATTATAAAGTGGAAAAGTTCACTTCGATGCGAAGTTGCTCTGTGGTGTGACTGTTGACATTCATTAATAGTATGTTAACCAATTCTTATGAAGGCGCGTTTTCGCGCATGATTCAGTACACATATGTAGTTCTTTACCGAGATAGTCAGCTTGTAGAAATTTCCGTGGAACTATACATGACATCAAACTCCGTAATAAGCGAAAAAAAAAAAAGGACAAATCACCTTGGACCGAAACCGGATTGCGAAATTGCAAATCCGTCGAAAGACCGTTTTGCAGATGACATCATCTTCAATATCATCTCTACTTCAAATGACAGAAAGTCAATATATACTTTCAAGATTCAGCCACTCTACTGCACGCGCCGCACAGTTTGATCCTCCTGCTCTGAAATAGCTTCTTTTTTTTGGGCATAAATAGGGTTATGTTTTCTGTCACGATTTCCAGGCCATCGATTACAAATTTTGAATTTAATATAACAAGACGAAAGAAAGAATTTAGATTGAAAGACTATTGAATCAGGTATACGGTACGTGCGCAAGCAGGTGAATCTTTCCTTTCCAATTTTATTCTCGGTTTTAATTTAATTTTCATTCTTATATTGTCTCGATTCGAAACCAAAATAGCACATCGTTTGGTCATTTGAACCGCACATACATGAAATTTCAACTGCCGACAGTCTGTCAGCATTTTTTATTTACTGCCTATTATTTTTATTAAATGAATAAGGTGATGGCCCCGCATTTCCCGGGATTCGAATGCAAATGTCCAATTATATCCTGAATTTCGTGGAGTTTCATAGTGTTTTAAGTTAGGTCAGCATCTCTCTCTCTCTCTCTCTCTCTCTCTCCCTTTCCCTTCTACTCTCACTTGTTTTTTAACACCATCACTCATTTCTATTTCCAACTTGGCAGTGATACTCTTTACGATTTTCGCAACATATTCCTATGTTTAGTTAGATTACTTTCTCCGGTCGAATATGGGACTAATTTTGACTTATTTCATTTCTTTTTGTTCTCCATAAACCCATCAAGTTTCCACTCTAAGTCTCGAGCCTCTGTCCATGCCAATCAAACGCTGCATAGGGAAACATAAATGGATGAATTCCACATTACTCGTTCAGTTAGTTATAACAAAAGAATTGATGAATGCTGGCTGTAATCCGTCATTTTGTTTGCATACATCATTAATGCTTGTAGGGCACATGGCAGTACACAATGGATATGCAACTTAGGCATGACACATCAGTAGTAAAATCGCCAATTCAATTGTTTTTCACTTTATACCCGGAATGTATTTGATGAATTTCGATTTTTTAAATATTTCTAACGAATAAGAGTATTATTGGAGATATAAATAATTATTAATAATTGTTGATGGAATTATAGTGATCGATTTAAGGCGTTGCTCCCAGTGACTAACCGTCGAATTGTTGCGTCGACGATGACCCGTTTCTCTCGCTCTGCAACGTTTGAAATGTGCTGACTCTTTGTCATGGTACACATGATTAAATCACGCCTAATCCATCGGGAATTGCGTAAAGATGAGATCGAGAAAGGAAATTGTGGACAATTGGAATAATATGGACAAACATTTTTGATATTTTTCAAGTAACTAGCAACAATATTGATCAACTTTACAATTTTTAATTGTTATAGGAGATGATCGTCGATTCGAAAAATTCGGAATTATTTATAACGTTATTGCCAGTGAAGTGTATCGAATTCGAGCATTGTTAAAAGAACGATTAAACAATGTTTGAATTGTTGTTACTACATCGCTGAGATCATTCTCCGAAATTTTTTTCGCCTATCACAAAGAGTGACTGTGTCTTCACAGACATAACAATTTTGGGATCATTTCCTGTTATTGTTGAAATGAAGAAAAAAAGTTCATTTTTTTTTCTGCATTCCCAAATAACTTTTCGAAGCTGCTTGTATCTATCGCTATTGTGAGATCGTTCTCAATTATTCGGAAAAAAAAAAAAACATCTGTTAAAATTTTAACAGTTTGCGGTTGTGTTACCGCACAATGTTCATCATATACACTGTCTTTTTATTTCGGCATTCCCTTTCTTAGTCTCTCTGTCCCATCGACTCTCGCATAGTCACTTTTTCTCATGTTTGAGCTATTAACAGTTGAATTTGTCATTCCAACAATGATGCGTTGCAGATTTTTTTTTGCTACATTCTTTACTCCTCAAACACTGATGATATATGTCAAGAGGTGACGAGGTGTAACCAACTTTCGCAAACTTTGTTTTTCCTCACTAACTGGACTATGCTCTACAAACTTAATTCTGATTTCATTTCATTCCCGCTTGTGTATGAACTCAAGCGCAAAACAAATGTGAATTGTAACGTCGTTGTTACTTCAGAGTGATAATTCAGAGAGGGTTTTTCCGAATTCACTGATGAAAATGAAATCCACCAGTACATAGCAAACAAAAAAAACTGCAAGCGCGTGCGGGTAGCGCATATACACACATATCCCTCCACAAACACAACTATTATCATGCTTGTAAAATCACGTCTTCATCGCAAACGACTCAAGGAACGTGCACACCACAATATTCATAAAATACACCTACACTTTTATAACCATATGCTCTCCTTCATTGTTCTCATTTTAGTTTAACGGTATACTTCACGCTGATGTGATGGAGGTATTGGTAATCACTATTACTGTATTGTATTATAAACTATAAGAAATTTCTCATTGTGTAATTGCAGTACTAGGTTTTTCATCCGTGCATGCTTATTAAAATAGATTAATCAAAATCTTGTAGATATTCATGTCTACCCGATTTATTCTAACCGAGTTTCAAGTGATTTTTCCAAACATTACCTAGTTTTGTACGGTAATAACAACGATATATTTCGTTCTATTGAGGAGTTTTCCATGTATATACGTATGTAAAAGAAGTGTAAATGTTCGCGGATACACTGGGATCGAAAAGCACATGTCGTAGGTGCGTACGACGAGCGCCACGAATTATAATTATCCACCTGAATGGGCGAAAAATTTCTAAAGACCTGGTATATAATCTCTCTTCCTTGCACTCATTTGCACTTCCAGTACACAGGAATTTCCAACGGATTCCCTCGATCATGTTCTGATAATTCAAGTTGAAGTGGAAATGGGGCTGTCGGTACGGAAAAATTGAAGAAAAACGAAAAGCAAAGAATAATACTCTATGGTATATTGTGGATCTTCGCGATATGGAGTAAAGGAGTTCCATCCCCGGCCCAACGTACCATCTATCGTGTTCTCGAACCGGTCCACCGACGATTCTTCACCAGGCTTCACTTCTCTTGAATTTGTGAACGAAATTCTTTCATCTATATCGAAAGGCTGACCAACAATTGATACAACAAATGAAAGATAATAATGTTGAAAATATATATAAAGTATACAAATATATATATAAAGAAAATGTTGCACTTCAGTGAGCACTCTCGGTTTTGCATCAGCTCCTTCTAATTCCTTAGTTTATTAGACCCCGCATTCTGATATTTTTATACTACTCATGTGTCAGCTATCCAAAGGCACTGTTGCCATGGCGTCGTCCCACGTTCATAGTGTGACTTCAACAAAGAAGATGCACTCAGACCACCCGCGCTTACTTTATCATCACCCTGTTTAATTTTTGTTCCTAAGTTGCGTATTTTTTTTTTCTCATGAGGTCAATGCTATCTTCACCGAAAATAGTACATAGTTGCATACCCGCTATTATAATTCGTATGCCAATATTTTGGCACCCCAAAAAAATGAGAAATGAATGTTGATATTGAATATGAGTTTTAGATTTTAGTAGCATTTCCTCAGTAAGTACTGAGTAACAGTAACATAACCTCAGCATTACAATTTCCTTCTCAACAACATAGTTGCAATGAAATGTCTTTGCACATAACAGTCACATTGTTGAGAGGGAAATTACATGTTATATTGATGTAATTTCCTCTTACTCAGTGTCTGCTGAGTTGGATCTCAATTGGCGAGCAGCTACTACAATTTTTTCGTGTTTTATAAAGATCAGGCAAATCACTAACTCGAGAAGTGAGTTATTACAAGTGAAATTCAATTCGAATGAGTGAATTTATCTGATCAAAACTTACAATAGTGGATACTCACCCACAAACATATTTGTATGTTTTATGAAAAGATAACATCGCAAACACTCTCAACAATGCCAAGGTCTTGTTGAAGGTAGAGAAATATTTATGGCGTTCGCAGTATGGTGAGAATTTGGAAGGGTAAGAATGTGAACATATATACATTCTATGCAGACAAATGTACATTTGTCAATGGGTGCTACTCCTATCTATATAAAAGGAACCATCAGAATAGAAATAGAAATTATGTATGGAACATCATATCCCGAGAGGTAGAATTGTATAGAAGTCGAAAAAATACCGATGACTGTTAGAATTAGAAATGTATATTATATATCTGTCCACTTGACGGATGTCATTCATGGTGGTATATGCATTCTCGTACGCATCATCGACAAATCAATCGGAATCAAGTGCAGTGTATGGTTCATCATAAAAATTCGCCCTCACCCTTCATTGCGAAGGCATGATTCATTGTTCATTGAAACTCATGACCTTATAAACAAGTTCATTTAATGAGTATCTATGCAACATGAAATGCGTGCCATCGGTACACTCGTAGTTGTAGTAATAGTAGAAGAAGTAGAACAAAATAAAATAAAATTTTTATTCCACACACTTTCAAATATACTTTGAGAGTTCGCCACATCGCGTCCAAAGCAGCAAAAATAAATAAATAGATTCGCTTCTGCAACGCAATGAAATGAGAATTCTTGCAATACACTTACCGGGGTCCCGACAGACTTGTTGATAAACAACTGTTGCAGCTGCTTTCTCATCAACGAAATCCCACAACCCATCACATGCAACGATGAGAAAATCTTCAGTGCCATCCAATATGACACAACGTATCTCTGGATCGGCCGTAACATACGGTTTGTATTGGGCATCACCTATAATGGATGAATTGAAAAATGCATGAATATCCATACTGATGAATAACAAAGTGAAAAAAAAACAGTTATTAATAATGAAAGAATGATTCGAGCATAAAATAAACTTCGGAGCGGCATCCATTCTTGAATTTGCGCAAAAATATGAACAGGTGGAGAAATTATTATTATACTCATTATTAAATTTAATTATCTAATTAGTGGTCAATTGGTCTCGTTTGAATAATGGGCCATAGTTGCAATAAAACATGTGCTTCCGGTTATTACTTGGTACAACCCCATAATGCTTGAGCTCAGCGACGCCTGTCAACGATCATGAAAAGTCTATTCAATTCCTTTATGCATGAATATAACATTATCATTGGTGCAACATTCCCCAATACATTTCATACCGGACGAGGATATATTAAAATAAGGTGTCACGAAAGGAGCTCATTGCACATAACAACCGCAACCGCACCCATTCTATAAATGTCCCAAAGTTTTCGCACGTATAGCATTGTAGATGCAGGAAGACACTAACTACCAGGATATGTGTGGCACGCACTGAGAATTTTTTCACGCTTATATATATAACACGTACATGGAAACAAATGACCCACAAGGTCCACCATAATTGGACAGTCACGTAATATTAATAATCAAAATTGTTATGCCAAGAAGATAACAGCCATCTTCTAAAACGATTTTTTTGTTGTTTCTCACTTCGTGTTATTTAACGTTCCGAATAGAAGAAACTCCTGCATTCATAATATCACTTTTCTCTAAAAAATCGATCACATTTTCTGCATGCGCACTCTATCTGCTATAATCCCTTATTACTTTTCGCAAACATTATGTCGATAAATTCAATTACTTTCTCAGTAACAAATGTAAGAAAAAAAAACAAAAACAAAACAAAAAACGAGTGAAAAATTGAGAAAAACGGCAAACGATGAAAATAAAAGCACACTATCATCACATTAGAATTATCCATTACCTATTGCTCGTGACACTGCCAGATGACCATTCACTCGCCACATTCCGTAATGTAACACAGTACCACCCATCTTCTCTACTCTATCTCTCTCGTCCTGTAACGGAAGAAAAAAAAATCATTCATCTATCATCCACATATAGTGACCAGAAAATATTTCGTGCAATTATTTGAGTTGATAATATCAACAGATAAATTATTCCATAATGACGCGAAAAAACGAGCAAATGGATAAATTCCTTCTAATTTTCGAAGTTTATGAGGACTATCTTGATTCACTGGTCAATCATGTGGATCTTTATTATCTAAAAAGCACATCAGCTGCCCGAATGATTGCCGAATCGGGCTATCGAAATGCTGGCAAAATATTGGATCAAAAATCTTTCTATCATCGAAGAAACTTAATGAGAAAACATTTGAATCCTGTGTACAAACCATATATTGAAGATTCAGAACTTGTTGGACCCAAGGACCCACTACAAGTTCAACTTTTATTACGCGAGACATCGAACCGTTTAGGAATAATTTCAACCATTATTTTTGTGCGAGTCCGATTAAAAACTAAGTCTGATGTATCAGGATACATTGATTATGCTGACCGACTCGCGAATGAGTGTTGGAAACCATTTTTTCACGGAAAGAAACGTCTCACACCCCGCATAACAGATCTCGCGTTTTACAATTGGAAAACCGGACAAACAAAAATGAATGAAACGAGAAACTATCAACCAATAATTATCACAAAATTAGGGTTCACATTGAAAAATCTTCATGATCGAACATTCATCTATATCGATCCGAAAATTCCACCAAAAAATGATACGACGCGTTTATGGGTGAAAAGTGATAATTACGATCATATTGTTATTTATGATCATTTTCTTAAAAATTCGACTTGATATACTTACATTCCTCGCCGGCCTGTGAGGATTCACAAGCTGATTAACGTTGCCCCGTTTCATCAAAGCCGCTTGTGAATCACCTGCCCACGCAACGTAGAGCTTTCGTTCGAAGATTATAACACAAACGGCTGTCGTACCACTTGTCAAGTTCTTAGCAAAAAAAGAACAAAATATACACATTAACATTCATCAAACCAGTATACATTTTTGCGTCCTCTTTTATTTTAACGATCACAAATGCTCACGTGTTTCATTGACTTTTGTATAAAATACGCGTCAGTCGTGACAAAAGCGTCGCGTAATGCTCGCTCCATATCTGTAGGATAATGGACACTATCACATAAATACTGATGAAGGTGAGCAGCACCATAGACGGCGGCATCTTGACCTGCATGACCATCAAAAACTGCGTAATAGTTTGCACATTCACCCTGTAAATTGATACAGACGATAATTCAATGCTATGGTTCTTTCTCTTTTCATCTGTGAATTTCTTATATCCAATCATCCATTCATTACCTTTATATTGAAAATAGCATTCAAATCGTGTAACACGACGTGGCGATCCTCCATTTTTCTGCGACTATTTTTGATTGCACAAACTGTGACATTTGGCAGTGGAATGGAAGGCGGCGGTGGCAGCAGCGCAAGCCTGCTATTCTCCAGATAACGTTTACATATTTCATTTACCTTCCCAGTGACTGCTTGCATAAATTTCAATGGTGCATACGCTTAAACAAGAACACCATCTATGTTAGCAGGGGTTTCTATATATGTTGAAGAAAATAATCGATCGACTTTTTTTTTCACAGTAAGTTAATTAATATTCTTTACTATTTTCTTGTGGCTTCAGACCACAAGCTTCAGGTTGCTGTCTGCGTATTGTCTGCATCTCCTCAATCACTACGTGGACTAAATGCGACTGCAAGCTCGGGGGACAATATCTGAAAACAAAAGAATAACAATTATTCTGTTTATTAAACAGTAGTAATTGTCGAAATGATGTAAATCGAAGAAAATAGTGCAATAGCTCTGTAAAGAAGGAGACGATGGAAACATAGTTCAGGCGGTGCCTCCAAAACAGGTAAGGACATTTCTGGCGTTTCTTCAATTGATATTGTTATGATATCATTTACGAATGAGTATTCTACAATAAACCCCAAAAATGTTTGAGTATGAGATATTGCTTCATTGTAATTAAGTTAACAATCGCAAATACCTCGGAATTCATGAGCCCAACGTTGAAAACAGCTATATATAATTTCGTCAGCGATTGCTTTCTGATTCGATCTATATATGATCTTCTTTCACCTCCGATTGATTATCACAACAATATTGCACATCCTTCGTCAAATATAGGGATCCGTACGGCGACATTGCGCGTCCTGCGGAAAAATCAGGCCTCATTGGGCATGGTAATTGGTGATTGATGGGGGGATGCGGGATGCATGAGACTCGTCGAAATCATCACAATGGGCGCGTTTGAGGCCCAATATGCGCGATTATGTTGATTTTCGGGGGTTCATTTACAGAAACGGTGAAAAAAATATTGACGCATATGTTGGTCAATTTTCTTAGGTCCGATATTTATTCAATCTCTTCACTGCATGATAAAAAAAAAAATTACGTAAAGATTATAAAGAGGAGGATTTATTAGCTGATAAATGGCTTTTCTCGATGGAACTCCTCGGTGTAAAACTGAGAGTCCGAAAAGAAGAATGGACATATTTTTAATTACATGATAGTTGTGCCTTCCGTGTGAAGCAACAAAAATATGAAAAAAAAACAAAGATATGTAAAATTGGGATTACTAGAACTTGGTGATTCAAGTTCCTACTAATGAATTATATAATTATATTGGGGCGTTAATTTTTCATTATTCGAGGTTCACACGGTAGGCATTGATGAATATGTTGCATTTTTTGGTATTTTGTTATGCAAAAAAGCGATTAAAAATGGACGGAATCACGTATATCAGGCCTCAAGTTATCCCCATCACGCGCCATGTCACCCCACGAATTTTCTTGATATTTCACCGATTCGTAATGATTAATCGGTGGTGGAAAATGCATATATATATGTATCAATCGAACTCTCGACAAGATTGTATATAACTATTGTTAACGTTAAGTCAATACATTACGTGTTATTCGTAATTTTGAACTCAATTGCCACCAAATACACATTATACCCATGAATTTTCGGGGTTTCTTGTGGATAACTCACTTATACGAAGAACCGTAACGATATCTTCAATACAACAAACTTTCGTGTCCAGAACCCCTATTTTAGGGCTACTAGCTGGACTATCAATAGACCGGGCTTTTCATTTTTTGTGTGAATCATTTCTGGTTACAAGGTGAAATGCGATAAGGAGAACAGTAAAGATACGTTGTACTTTGATTAGGGCCTCAAAACTCTTATCACATGTGGAAAGCCGTATAAATTAATGTTGTGAAAAATGCAACGAGCCGTATCGACTAATCAGAGAATGCTATGTGTACATTCTGATGATACAATTACATGGGTTCTCCTATTGTAAGAAATCGTGGAAAATGTGACGCAGCACGCTGAGTATGCACCGATTGATGATACATATACAACTGTTGAGGGGCGACAGAACTTCAGTTAACATTTGACTACTTTGAGTTATGTTTTCGACTTCTATAGATTATACCGGATGATGATTTGAGCTGAATTATGAAACTACTCTCCTGGCGAGAAAAAATCCATGCGGAACTACATTTCTTCGAGAAGGAGTAACGATTCTCAACTAAAAAGTACATTATTCGAATGCTGAAAATATTTGAATAGATTATGGAAATATGTCACGGAGAATTTACATGCACGTTTACCACTTACTATAACTTTTACTTCCTCGAATTAATTTGTTATAATCTTTTATGAGAGTTTTAAGTTTCCATGATAAATCACAACTTTCAATTCTCTCAGCAGTGACCGAATATTCTGCTGAGATGGGAAGGTATGGAAAGTCATTGTTTCTCATCAGCGTAACTTCTTCATATGGATAACCACAATTTTTAACTGTGACATTGCGCAATAAAAGTAATGAGAAAATGAAACGATATAGAAAATCATTGGTATTCATCCACACTACTTTTTTTTATGCAAAACTCCGAAGTTCAACTATGACACCGCACACTACGATAGTACGAAAGTGCAAACATGTGAAGGAGAGGTTTCTTCATGAAGAGAATAATTTTTTCTTGAAATTTCTAACAGATATTAGAACTCTAATAGACATCGGATGAACAGATGTTATTTGTAGGGCACCCATTGTAGGGAACCCTTTGTAGTAAAACGCAGTTTCTTATAGGATGTTATATACTATATACTTCCATGAAATTAATTTCACTCTTCCGTTAATTCAGATTGAAGAATATATAAGGAGAATAATTTTCTGTCATCAAAATATTTTGTTGAACTTATATTATTTGACGATAAATGATTGCATGAAATTTTCAATGTTACTGCTAGAAATTATTCGAGCATTTAATTCAGAGGAGTATAATATGAATTATAAATTGAATAAGTATACTTTTACGAATAATAGTGTCCGTGGTGATCGCTGTACGGACAAAAACAGGGGTCGATATTTGTTGTATAGCATTATTAGGGTTTTCTAAATAAAGGTGCCAGATAAAGATGTCGTTTCCATATCATGACTTTATATGACGAAAGTCTATACTACCTGTTATCAACAGCGAAACAAAATGGATCTATAAATTCCAACAATGTCGTATGAAAATAGTGGGTTTCAACTCGGACATATTCTCATAATAAGTTGTAGTAAGGCGTAGATTAACTGCATAGTTGGCAAGTAGTGGACTCGCCCCTTACTTTTCACCATGTAAGTAAATCATATAGAAAAGGTCCATAATATTTTATCGTGGTACTTTCAGCTAGACCTCGCGTCGAATCCAAACATGATATGAAAATTTGAGTATCTAAAGTTCCTATAAGCGAGAACTATTCGACAATTATTTTTGTGTAATAAAGTTGTTTAAAAATATTTATCACCTCCCATAAATTGAGATTTCAATTTACGTTATAAGAAGATATACAAACTTTATCCTTATGGTAAAACTTACTGATTTCCAATTATTTGTATATGATCGTTCACTAAAGAAAAATTATATAAAGTGAGACCAGGACTATTTATTATTCTCACACTTTTCGGTTTTGCTGTTTTTGAGATAATCGGCTCATATGAGGGGCTCACTTAACCACCTCTACTCATCGTGAGATAAAAATGGAGTCGCTGAAAATCACTTGAGGCTGTCAGAATTTCATCAATATGAAATCATTGGGTGTGACTTCAAAAGCCATGTCTTGCCAAGCGCTTAGCAGCGTTGTGGATCGCTCAGCATCATGGTTCACTGAGCAGAGTGCTGAGCACGGCTTTTAAGTTAGCAGTACCAAGGGGTCCAAGCAGCCGATACTCATCAGCGCGAAAAACGCCACGGCCGCAGCTAAGCGCTTGGTAGCGCTTTGGCTGGCGAACACACCCATGTCAAATCATTCGAAAAAACATCTAAAATCATTGTAAAATCGTGAATCATCAAATTTCAGTAGCGTGGCGATGTATTATGTCGCATCGGTTATAATACGCGTCGGCAAATTATTCAGAGGTCAGAATATAGTAGCACATATGCACGCATTCGCAAAAATCAGAGAAAAACTGTTGTAATTGGCCAATGGTATCAGCCATCGCCAAACTCGAGTGAACTAGTTCGGGTGATAATTGATTTTCATGTCTACATAAATATCACGCAATATTACAGTTAATATAGTCTTCAGCTGTTACCATATTATAGTAGGTGTTAATTTTTATTGTCATGTTTAAATGACGATTTTCGCCATCTTGGAATAGACTAGGGGATGAACAGAATCATTTTAAAATCACCTTGAAATCATTTGGAATCATGAAATCACACGACCACCTAAACAGCCTATGGGCCCTTCGGGTTTATATACGCCAGGTAGTTGCCATTTTTGTTTTAGCAGACAGGTGTAAAAGAGACACAGATGCTGAGGATTCATTGATCAAATTATCTTCCCAGAAACTGTTCCCCAGATGCGTCCGATTTACTCTTCGCATTAAGCTGATAGAAACCTAGGGCTGGTGAGAGACCTGGTGACCCGACTACCTAAATTGGGTAGACTCCTCATCGCTACGTGATGACATCTAAGGTGATCTAAGTATATTCAGTTCGGTCTCAAATCAATTTGTGGAGGACCATAATTGCACGTGTAGTGAATACTTTTCAATTTGTAGTCTTTCAAAATTTTCAAAATTGATATACAAGAAATCTCTTTTCTTTCACCTTCTTGTTTCCAGGAAAATTTTTTCCGCCCACTTAATATGTATCATGGTTAGACGTAGGAAAATTTCATGACAAAATGAGATGATCCATGCAAACAATATGCAAATCAGTCACGATTGTGAACTACTTATATTCGAGTCTACATATTGGTATTAATTTTTATGGATTCAACAGGTATGATAATGCAGCTATGTACCTCCATAATTACCCTAACCCCACTTAAACAGAATTCTTACGTTTTTACACGTCTTTGTGCAAAGTAAGATCCAAACAATAATAATTACATGGAAAATTAATCACTACGGATTGTAGTTTCATGACATCTGGAACTCCAAAGAAATTGACGTGAAGAAGAAAATGGTTGAAAAACGCAAAATACCAGGTATATAACTTCCAAGTCATATAAAGGTTAATATATTATATTTCTGCTATACTTCTACTTATCTGAAATATAGTTAACATTCCATGTATGAATTTGGTTTCTCCTGATAATGAATAAACCGCAACTCGGGAGGATAATTCTCATGATGCCTTTTTATATTCCGTGATTGTTATAGTTCACGTTCGCAAACAAGAAAAACTTGAAGTTATCAGAAGTTTCGGACGTACATCTATAGAATAATCGCAGAAATAGATATGTAAATGAGAGCATGATCAGTTAATCTTAATCGGATGACGCGAAAGTGTCGAATTCTTGTTTGGCATTTTTTAGTTCAATCTTTGTAATTTCATCGATTCATGAACGATGCTACCGTCGAATCGTTGATCGTTAATCTCACTCGAATGTACATACTTTTCTTTTCTTTTTTCAGATCAAACAGATATTACGATGCAATTACATTCATACATTCCCCATTTCTTCTAATTTCATCTGAGTAATAATAAACATTGATGGGAAGTATCAATATGGAAGAATTGAAAATATGGAGACATCTCCGAAAACTTGAGGTAAATTTGGATAATGAATTAAATATAAAATATCACCAGTACTTCGAAATATACCAACATATGTGCATTCAACAATATCTTTTTCATCTACCTTATAATTTTTATAATTTTCATATAAAAGTGTTCCCTATATTGCTCGGAAGATGATGGGGAAATCAAACCCCCGATTAAGAATTGTGTAAAATGTTGACCAAATGACATTCAAGGGTATTACATTGATGGAAACAAAAGTTGAAGTGTTTGCTCTTAGCACATACATGGATAGTATCAGTGTAAACAAAAGAAAAGTTATTAGATTACCACAAATGTAAAGGATAGATTGCTTACAACTTCTGCCAGTAAAAATGGCAATTAGATAATACATGATTTTACAGAGGATAAAGTGGTTTTGGTGAGGAAAATTTATCATAATCACGAAGTTGCATAGCGTAATTGTACTAATTCTTATAACAGTTTTTTCGTTTTTTATTCGTCCTCTGATAGATGAAGATTCACGAACGTAGTAATGCATTCGCAAGGTGACTTTACCGAAGGAACGAATAGACAGGAAACTAAGGTCTTTAAAATCTTTCACCTGTTGGCTCTAAAGTGTCAAAACAAAGCATTATTGGCATACATTCTCACATGAAGGGTGTGGCCGTCTCCTAGAATGCGAAATTAATATTTTTTCTTTTCTCGCAATGCAGGCGCATGATTTGATGTTGAGAACTGCATCAGAAATTGAAATAAAGAAAAAGAAGATGACTGAAAAGAAAAGTATTGTCATTTCCTTTTCTTGTCACGAACTCTGTTAACAATGCTTTCGTACTGCTACAGTAGCAATGAACACACTCCTTTGAATTAATTGACTAAATCCGACATATGAATTAACATACTTTTGATTGAGGTACTGAAGTGTCATGTCGATGATTTCACCAACGAACTCATCGTCAGTAACGTCGTGTCCTGCCAGTTTCACAGGCAGCTGATCATTAGGATTCATTCTGCCGACGAAATCAATGAAAAAACGTCTGTAGGCACCCAAATATCCACCGTCATCGATTTCCATGACTATTATTTTGTTATTCCTTCTTGTATAGATCTCCTTGAAAGGAAAAAATTAATTAAGTGATTAATAAAACACCCGATAACCAACACCATTGTTGACACTGATGAGACTTTATAACAATTGTATGATACACATGTCATACCTTGGAATAATAAAACTTCTTATTGCCTCTTCTTTTCCAATTTATTCTCGCAAGAGATATTTCTCATGATACTTTTTCTTTCTCGCCCTCTATTATCCTTCCGACCGATAGCAAAAATACTATGCGATTTACGATATTTGTACTTTCGGTTGCATCACACATTTAAACACACACATGAACGATGTGTCATGATGTTTATCTTGTTATACACATTCGTTATAGCAAATAACAAAAAAAAAAGGGAGAAATAATAAAACCAGAACTAAATGGGTATATTTCAAAATTAATGTTATTATACTCTTGTGCTTATATTAATTGTGCGTACCACTTGTATCTCCCGGTATAAAAACCTGCTTTTTCTTATTTATTTTCACTGCCTATTTTTCCTTTTTTCCCTGCACGCGATTGGGAAGGTGTTATGTATTACGGCATCAGACGCAAGAAGTTCTATACTGTTCTACAGAACAATTTTAACTTCACATGGGTTGGGCTGAACTAGACTGAAACCAGACACTGGGGGTAAATTCCTGAATCGAGGACTCTAGATATCGCAAGCAATATCGTATGCGATATTCGAAACGGCATGCTCGAACCGTTTCGAATTAGCTGTATACGAGAATTATCGTGCATTGAACGAGCGGATGCGACCTACTCGATCTGGGACTATCGCTTCGATATCACAGGCACTATGCGAAAGCTCCATGAAGTTAGCCCCTCATCCGATTCCCCAGAAATATCAGGGTTGATACGTTGGGTCACCGTTAGGTCACAGGCCCAGTTTTTTTATGGATAAACCTCGGTGGGGGAACTCAATCTCAGCCGCCATTGCTTGTCGGGTTTAACTAATCGGGATTATCCTTCATAAAACCGGGCCTTTATTAATAAAACAATAAACAAGTTATGTGGAAAATTACTGCGTGTAGTATTACGTCCCGGGTATGGAGGGTAGAGATCTCTACCCTCCATAGTCCCAGGGCAGGTCGTAAGTATGTCTCAGGTTGGAAGTGAATATAGAGACGATGTTGACCAATATTATAGAGATGATCATAATGTATATAGTATCGCAAGAGACTGAGTTCGTTATATTATTCAACCATGAATGAAACACTATAGCATAACAATAAATACAAGCGCTACAATGGAAAATAAAATACTAATGAGAAACACATGAATTACTATGATGCGATACGGTATCGCAATGATAATCTCGATGGATGTACGATCGGGATCTCGAAAGCATCCAGTTATATTTGTTCAATATGAATGATATCAATGAAATATAATCGAATGACATTTTAAAATTATTCTGCAACCGAAAAAAGTTAGGCGAAACGGCAGTTGTATCAAGAAGGCCGCTCTACACCGAGCTTTTGCGCATGCGCAGTAATTTTCAACATAATTTGTTTATTGTTTTATGGAGTAACAATGAATGACCAATCGTCAAAAATACATGACCAATCCTCAGCATTTAATTCTGCATTGTTCAAAAGGAAAAAAAGAATTGGATTTAAAGCAAAGAAGGAGCTAACCCCCCAATTGAGTTTCATCGAAATTTTCAAAAAACTATTAATGAGCGAACGATAAAAATTTGCAACCTTCGTGACCTAACGATTCAACCCTAATATTTCTGAGGAATCGGTCGATGAGGGGCTAACTTCATGGAGCTCCATGCGAATCAACCATTTTCTCAATTGCGTTCTCGGCGATCACCACGAGAGGCAGTACCAGTCTGGTGACCAACCCTACATTACAGTGGATACATGATTCAAATAGGCGTGAGCCACAATTCACTTTGATTTTTGACGCTGTCCGTGACAATTTGGAGTGGATTTACAGAAAATTCCGACAAAACATCGTGAGTTTGGTACATGTAATTCAGATACACGATACGGGACTTTTCAAGATAGATTCATGCATGCAGTCCTGGTAAAAAAAAATTCTGCGACTTTCTATGCCAAAAAACTACGCGCAACTGTTACAAATTATGCAAAAGTTTACGCCTTTCTACAACTTTTATACAAAAGTGCTGGAATTATGACCCATTTATAGAATCCCATAGAATAACGTAGAAGTTCGTTGATTCAAACTACTCCATTCTTGTAAAAAGTAATACATTTACGTACTTTTGCATACCTTTTTGGCTTGTAGTATCTGGACGAAATTGTATTTCACAACCTACATAACGTGGGAATCCACATTATTGCACCGTGAGCGTGCGGTATGACAGAAAACGGGCTTGCAGATGTAGTGAAATTAATAAATTCAGCGGCAACATTACATGTCTACTAGCTTATATTCCTACCAGGCACTAAGGAACCAGCTCTACCGGGATTCAGGCGTACCACAACACGTTTTCTCATAATATACCTTTTGTTTATCATATATAATGTTGGAATATACACACATTCGTATTCATTGGTGCGGCCGGTCCATAATATGGCTTTCAAATTTTCTTTCTCAATCTTTTTCCACTCTTTCCATTACAGCATAGATAAAAATGTCACTTGCTATCCTTCGTTTCACTTGCACTCTATATTAATACTTTTGTTGACGAATATCTGCACACGAAACTGATGTGAACAAAGAAAACTCGAGAGCATGTGTAGTTTCTGATGCTTTTAATAGTGGTACAAAACGAAAAAGTTGTGGACTTATTGTTTTTGAACCATTTGTACGTAAGGGTGAAATAGTGTCATCGCCTATACAACGATTCAATTTCTTCGCAGCATATTATTATTATCTCATCATTTAGCTTCAAATATATGTAACATATTTACAGGACAGGATAATAATCATACATTTTTACATCAAAAACATTGATAATAAATTAATTGCATCGATGATATGATGCACGTACGTCTTTTTCGAATTTCAGTTAGTCCATCAAAAACTATAATGTTGATATTATTAACTTGAAATTATAATAACATTTTAGCTAGGAGTCTTCAAGCACACAATTATAATGGCGTATAAATAATGTAATAACGGAAATTCCGTTGCATCTATATACGGGAATAATTTTCATGGGTACCTGTTATCCATAAATAAATAAATAGATAAATAAATGAATGAGACGATTATTTCGAATAGATTGTTAATGCTGATCCGATAACATTCATAGCTATTGTAGAACGACCATGATCTAGGGATCACATTTGAATCAGTGGCTTACATCAATGCAACTATTCATTTTGCGCATAATATGAAGACAGAAAAACAATATTTTCTCTTTCAAAGACTTTGCTGGGCATGAATGTCGTACATCAGTTAATAACATTTCCAAATACACGTGCCTTTGTCGTATTCAACACTTGGCCTTACGAGTCTCAAGCATGCACGCTAGCAACGCACCAGTAGAGCTACCATAGTTATTTATATCAAAACTCATACTTAAATTGAAAGCGCAATCGTGTAAACGGCATTTAGAGCATGGATATTGTGTCATAATTTATATATGATCACATAACTCGCATATGACAACACGACGTTCTCATCATTTGATAATCCATTTATTCCTTGGCATCAATTTCAAATAGACTTCCAAATTCGCGCGGTTATCTCGAATGAACGATGGCCGCGCCTCTAGGTGATCCGTCAGTGCATGCAACAGTTCCAGTTCCTCCCATTCAGTTCAGACCTCCTGACTCCGCCCATGCGACAGATCCCAATAGAGCTGGCTCGCGTGATGTTCGCAAGTTTTACAGTAATTTACAGAGGTCTGCACAAAGAAAAATGTACTGCACATTATCAATGAATAATGTCAAGGACGAAGTTTTGATGATAAACTTAATGCTCAAATTCCATGACCATTTTTTTTTAACTACGTTTCCGTATGTACTCAGAAAACACACTGCGAGTTATATCGAGGTAATGCGTGATATTACGAAAAGTCCATTTCACGATATATACCCATTTCTTATTTCTTATTCCTCCCACGAATATGATAATCCCACAATTATAGGTCATAAAAGAATTACTTTCGATAAGAGATACATTCATCCAACAGATGTTATAATTCATTATAATTCGTTCTATTGAAGTGCTCAGTGTTGAAGAACAATGAATTACTATGTTGGTGTCGATGTGGGTACGGGAAGTGTTAGAGCGGCAATTTTCAATGCTAATGGTGAACTCATAAAAATTTGTACACATCCAATTGAAACATTTAACAGCATTCCCGATCATTATGAACAGTCTTCAGAAGATATTTGGGGAGCAGTCCGTCGTGTCGTCAAGGTTCGAATATGAAACTCATTATATTGAATATTTGTACATATCTCATATTATTAAATACAGAATGTCACAGAAGAAATACCAAAAGAGTTTATCAGAGGAATAGGATTCGATGCGACGTGTTCACTCGTTATTCTTGATGAATTTGCACAACCTGTCACTGTCAGCCTCACAGGTGAATCGATATATTTTTTCTACAGTCAATCAACGAAAAGGAGTTCATTTGAAATTATGATATTGATTCAGGAGACGATAAACGAAATGTTATCTTGTGGATGGATCACCGAGCATACGTCGAGGCTAATTTCATTAACACAATGGGTGATGAGATGTTGAAATATGTTGGTGGGAAAATATCTCTCGAAATGGAGATACCCAAGATACTCTGGTTAAAAAAACATCTTCCGAAATCATGGTCAAAAGCACAAATGCTTTTTGATTTGCCAGATTTTTTAACATGGAAAGCGACAGATTGTCAAACAAGGTACAGTAATTTTTCGTTCCTCACTATAGAATTGCTCAGACATGATTTTTCGACAGATCGCTATGCTCCCTCGTGTGTAAATGGAATTATGAAGGCAATTCTAATGGAAAAAATGGGTGGAATGAAAATTTTTGCGAAAGAATTGGACTTTCAGAATTGAAAAATGATAATTGGCGAAGAATAGGTTATCACAAACATTTATTTCATCAGCATAAGCAATGAACTTCAAAAATTTTCTCTATTGAATATACCAATAATATGTAATATATAACAGGCAACCAAGTTCAAGTACCAGGTACACCCATAGGGATGGGTCTCACATCAAAAGCAGCTGATGAGTTGGGTTTAAATGAACATACTCCAGTTGGAACTTCGATTATTGATGCTCACGCCGGTGGTTTGGCTATGATTGGTTGCTCAGCACCGGGAATATCTGACAATTTCACTACTAGACTTGGTCTTATTTGTGGCACATCAACTTGCCATATGGCAGTGAGCTCCAAACAAATTTTTGTTGAAGGTGTTTGGGGTCCGTATTACAGTGCAATGGTACCGTCTCTATGGCTCAATGAAGGAGGTCAGAGTGCAACTGGAAAGTTACTCGATTACGTAATCAACACTCATCCAGCTACTAAACATATTCGGAATAAAATTAATGGAAAAATGTATGGGCGGTGAAGTTGTTTAAATGCGATAAGAAAAAATTCTTTATAATATAGTAAGGGAACATTTCTTCATCAGGCATATTCAACAATATTTATCGAATATTTTACAATCAATGGCGCATCAAAATAATCTCGCTGACGTTTCGTTTTTAACGAAAAATTTACATATTTGGCCAGATTTTCACGGCAATCGTTCGCCTGTTGCCGATGCAACACTTCAAGGCATGGTTTCAGGACTCTCATTATCATCTGGCGAAGAGAATCTCGCCATTATTTACCTTGCTACAGTACAGGCATTGACTGTACATTATTTTCTATTTATCAAATTATTTTTCGACCATGTGATTCTACTAAACATATTATCATGATTTGTTATTTATCACTTCTTTGCAGTATGGAACGAAACATATTTTCGAGGTATTGACACAAGCCGGCCATAAAATCGAAACAATAGTGATATGTGGCGGACTCAGTCAGAATATTCTATTCGTTCAGATTCAAGCTGATGTGATCGGTTTACCCGTACTTATTCCGACTGAGAAAGAATCGGTTCTTCTGGGTGCGGCCATTCTTGGTTCTTGCGCCGGCGGATTGTTTCCGACAGTAAATGAAGCTATCAGAGCTATGGCTGGAGATGCGAACATCGTTAATCCTAACAGTGCACCTTATCAGTTAGTATAATCTTTGAATTGATTAATTAATATTATCCCATTCATCATTCTGTTTCCCACAGGTATCACTGTCGAAAGTACGAAGTTTTTCACAAAATGCTCAACGATCAAAGGGAATATAAAAAAATTATGAACATAACAGTATGAACATTATTGGGTTCATTTCCATCTTTGAAATTTAGGGACAGGTTCAACCAATCAAGGTCTGTAGTTTTTTGTATGGGGCAATGCAAGTTGAATGGTAGAATAATTCTTTGTAAATTTTTTTTATTTTTCCAACATAAACTATACTCTGATGGACGTGCGTTACCGTTGTTGACTCAACATCTCGCAGTAACCGTCTATACAATTATTGGACGCAGCATGTTAGTAAAACATACGAAATCTATATTTTTTATATGTAGCCATACAAATTTAACGATAGAATTAATTGAAAGTTTCTATTTTTCCGTAACACAACGTAATTTTAATGTTTATGTGCGTTTTTGTTATTGATATGGAATTTTGCAATAATTGTAAATACAATCACTGAAGAAAGTGTATTATAGCTCACATTAATTTTGTATTATGAATTAGATATAAGCCACAAATAATTTTTAATCTGTCAGTAAATCACAGATATAACGTAATACTAATATTGTGCAATTAACGGCAACGATAAACAAAACGAGTTGAATGAGTAATAAATCGCCATAATGACAACCGTACTTGGCGTAGAAAACATAAATTGACAAATATAGAAATTCTTCACTAATTAACAAAGATTTAAAGTAATATATTTGCCAAAAATTATTCCTAATATTGTACTTAGCAACTCTCTCATGTCCTCGTAATAAAATATCTCAGTTTACAAGTAAAAATATCGGTTTTCTTCACAGACAGGCACTCGAGTTTCAGTCTCAATGTCGTCCTAAATACATTTGGAAGACGTATTTATTGTTATTTAATGTATCTTCATTTCAACACTGAATGATTCCGCCTTTGGCAAGGCTATTGCTTTCATTGATTCATCATCACGTTCATAGAATGTTTAGTTGAAACGATAACATTCCGCAATGTGATTGAGCATGTACTGAAAAGCAGTTGACGGCACGCAACCGAATCGCTGCCGCCAGAGATAGGTCGCGATAATTTCGTGTCCAACTGAACGTGGAGATTCTTGTATTTCTTCACATATTGCCACACTAGTTTGCCATATCGTAGCTAAAAAAAAGCAAGTAAATGAAAAAATTAATACTGACGGTCCTATATAAATAAATAAAATATTCAATCCACAAGTTCATTGCACCTAAATTGTTCATCAAATTATTGCTGTCAGAACCATCAAATTTCTTCAATTTATCAACATTAAAAACCCGATACTGGTGCAACTCTTGAAGCGATTCATAGTTGCAGCACCGCGCACGATTATTTGCGATGAGGTAACTTCCGGGGATAACTTGTTGGATAATCTCTTTCAATGCTTCTTCAACCATTCCGCATTTTTGTGCCGAAGTATCGTAGTCATACTTTGGTGATGGCTAAAATTGTTATGTATATATTTTCAATATTTTCGTAGAAAAAAAACTAATTGTGTATCTCGAAAGAATGTTTACAGGAGACTAAGTACCTCAGGCACTGTTTTTATCATATGTAACCACAAACGTGGTGGTACTGAGGTCGTTTCAGCGATACACAGAATCGTGTGAAAATTGTTATTGCGTTTTTTAGTCACGGACACGTCTGTGATTATCTCAGTTGCCATTACACCATCTGGATACTCATCAACAATTAAAACAACACCAGGACCACCGATTCGAAAATCTTCTGGATGTGTTTTAACATAAGATTCTGTAACTCTTCCACACCGTTCATATACTTTTCTAACAATATGTTCCTTGATTTCTAGGAAAATAAAAAAAAATTGAACGGATAAATAAATAACAAAATGTCCGATTGGATTTGAAAAAAAAAATCGCAACATGTCTTACCTAAAATCGACGCCGCAATGTCTGATGGAATATCTTGACACCATGCCAATATGAGCTGCAAACAATTTTTCAAATCGCCCTTAATCCCAAAAAAAAATGAACCCTCTCTGATAGATTGCTTCTTAGTGCAACTCGGACAATTCCAATTATATTTATCGACTATTCGTGCTGCATTCCAAACGAGTGTTCGGCCTTTGCAATCTGGTTGCGGACATCCCAATGAAGTTCTTATCAAACATGAATCTTTTAACCAACTGCACAATTCGCCCTCATGGCCCTGTTGGAACATTGGGCGGACCACTACGTCAAAAATGCCACCCTGATCGCCGAATTTCTCCATCATGGGCTTTTCATTGCTAAAATAATGCATGAGCAAGTACACTTCCAAGTGAAAACTATTTCCTTCTTCAATATGAAAATTTCATAATAAAACGATGGTAACAGTATACCTTATCGTTCTAATATTGGTCATTTCCGTGGTTCGATGAATGGTGAATAAATGAATGTATGATTTACTGCAATTTGATGCAAAAATAATGATTCATGTAATAATACAAAAGCAACAACAAATAATAGAAAAAAGAATGACAGTAGAAAGTAAAAAAACAAAATAAAAATATAAAAGCGAAATGAGTGTCACACGTCCATTAATGGGCTGTCAAAAAAACTCAACATGGTTGTGACTTATATTATATTACTTTTATCCCACCAATAAAAAACACGTGAAATCGAGTCGAATGAGAATAAATCGCGTTCGAGAAATATCTCGAAACCAAGGAGCCCCTGGCCTACTCGACTCTCCATTGACGGACGACATGTGCGATTACTCGACAACGACTCGACCTCAGCTCGACGATTGGACGGGTGGCTTTAAAAAAAATGGTTTTGGCTTGTAGTCATAATGCCGAAATAATTTTCCAGAAACTCCGTTACACAGGAATTCACATTTTTGGGCCCGGCACCCCTGCAACCCCATCAAAGGAGACTCTACTGCTAAACATCTTACCGCGAACAACTCAACAGCAGATGTCTCTACCAGCCAGTTTTTCGACCTATTGATATCTCTACGTTGAATTACCTCTATTGTTAAAAATCCTTACCCGGTGATATGGCTCCCTCAAACATTTTTGAGGGAGCATTGATAGTTAGCTATTGACGGTGAATTCACACCCATTATGAATGTTGCATACAATCAAATCAATATTATATTCATATCTATTGTTCGATGGATGAGATTTCGTTGCCATTCGGATGCGATCTCAACTCAATTTCATTGTGTGTCATCCCCATCTCATTTTATTACATTTATTCGATATTTTTCACTCAATATACCGACATCGAGAAAAACTATTGATAAAACTATAGGTAATGTCAATAGTTGTGACAAAAGTTTCTTTGTTGATAGTACACTATTGGTCAAGAGCAATTCTGTTGGGTGTGATTGATGATTTTTCTCTATATTTACCACAAATAATTATTTATCACACGAAAAATGTTATGCACACAATATTTGGACCTTATATAAATACATTCTTTGAAAAAAAAATCTCATCCTGGATTCGATCTTACACATGTAACAGTCACCCATCCAAGTACTGATCGGGATGAAATACTGCTTAGCTCCATTGATCTGTTAGTATTCATGAGTCTCTATTTACTCCACTGTTCATTCCCCTCATTTTCTATATCTTAGATCTGGAAAAACATTCGATTGAAGTTGATTTCATGAAATTGATGTGGGAATTAACATTAAATGATCATGTCTTGCATTAGAAAAACTAGATGACCAATAGTCGAACCAACTCTTCTAATATAGTCCCGATGACTGCTGTTTAGTATTTTTGTAAGGTAGTTGAAAGTCGTTTCTTGCCAAGTAACGACTGAAAGACGAGAAAACGCCAAAGTGGTCTATTCGTCGTGACTCAACTATCGACTGCGTTCTACCAGGGTCAAAATTTCGTCGATGATCCAATAGTATCTCATAATTTCTGCATCCAGACAAATACATGTTAATCCTTCACAATTCTATTCATGGTTACTGAATAAATGTTCATTGTTTCGGTTATGTATCAGTTGTTCGCCGATCAGAATTGATATCTAGCGAACAGTCGTGGGTCTCGACCCTCGAATGTGAATGCCGTTTTCCGTCAAGAAATTCTTCTTTTTTTTTTTGCATATTACGGAAAACGGTGCTGATTACAATATCCGTGTTGAGTCCTGATGAAATATTCGATTGAATATACAAGTCACAACTGGAATGAGAGTATCAATAGACGAGAATGAGACTGAATGACACTGAGTTGGATTGATGATTCCAATGTAAGACGTATTCAGAAATAACTTAATTTAGATTGTTGTGCCGAAAAATGGTGAGGGATCATGTGCTTGCCACTGTTGTGCACAGGTGAGTGATTTGGATGCTGGATGATGTGGTAGTTTAATTGATTGATGTTGATGCTTCAATTTGTATCTGTCACTAATATATTTATTATATTTACGTATCAATTTACAGATATTGATAGTTTGATTGATCGATTTACACCGTTCGAGTTGAGAGTTTTTTTTTTTAGTTTTACTTTTCTATTATTGAATTGGGTTTCGAACTGAACTGGATTGAATTGAACAATAGCGTGAATGTGAGGAGAGTGATAAAACGAGCATTGGGGCTGCTCATATATTGTGTTTGTTGGTTTCGCGTCATCATGGATGAATTGTCGCTCATTCGTAAATTTGGTGTGGTTCGATGTGATTTCGCAAAATGGGTCGATGCCTTTGCGTTCGGACTGAAATAGAGTATGCTATACGTAACTTGGGTCAGCCGACGTGTAGAATTGAATTCTCCATTTTTCGCATACAATATCATTATCTGAATAATAATTATTAAATGAGATATTTGATCGCCCTTTTTGGTCTATCAATATAATGACTTTTGATGATGGAGCCCAGCCTTAATGTGAAAATAGTTGAAATTGGTCGGCCAAGTGGATGGCGCCAGTCAAAGTGAAATATTCGAGTTTGTTGGTCACGTGTGAAATAGTCTGGACCTAACTTCACTTGTTTGACGATAGTGCCATCTTTCTTCATCATAGTTCGTAAACCTAGTTCCAAAAACTTTAATGAAAAACTTTGATCGTGGACACAAGGCTCTAGAAATGGAATAATCGATGTTTCGGAACATTCATGAACACTGCCCATCTCTTTGTCAGTGTACGGATGGTATTAGTACATTCATATATGTGACACCAAATAGTTCTAAATAAATTTGGCAAAACTCTTCATATGAATATCATGTATATCATTTAGTCTTCTCGAATATCATTTAAATTTAAATTTGAATAATAAAAAAAAGTGGATAGAGCGCATGCGCCCTCGCACTGTACGAAGGAAACCCCTATAATACATACACTACATAAACACATTCGTTACATAGAAACGCTCCCACTAGAGTAACGGCCGTATGGCAATTGAGTAAAGTCGACTACAATATAGCCGGAGCCATTAATAAAAAAAAAATAATAATAAATAAATTTGTGCCTTCATGTAGACCGTAAGATGGTGAGGTTCAAAAACAGGTGCGTGTGATAGTTTTTTTTTTCATTTCCACTACGAAACTTCCAGTGTTCAATATTAGTATGTTACAATGAATGTATTGCAGATATATAGTTATTCAAATCGTCCCGAAAGACAAGGAAGATAAACCACTGGTGTTAAAAACCTCAGCATTACAATTCGCTGTACAGAAAAAAGTGCAAAAATTGTATGGAGACTTTGGCCAAGCAGCAGTAAAGTCTGGATTTAGTGGTGAATTATTAAATTAGCTAGCAATTGCATTGATGAAAGAATTGACATTACATATGCATACACGGGTGAATATATGCCATTGGGATTTTGGCTATGAGAGTGAAGAATTCACATATATCAATAAAGTCGACATTAAATATGAAACAGTGTTCAATCACATCAATATCACAGATTTCTCAATATTCGATAGACTCACAGGAACATAAATAAATATAGATACCAGAGAGAATTTCTCAACTTGTATTTTGCCATCACGATAATTTGAAGAATAGTGAAGTACTCATATGAATTGAAGTATGTGGTCCTATATTGAGAACATTCTTCATTTTCTTTCGACAATTATAAATTTTGCATGAACATTATTCATAACTCGGTGGACCGTCCGAATTCCCAATAGCATATATTCCAATATAAGTTTTCCAACATTATAGAACCAATTGCATTGCAGCGACATACTGCAATGCGCATACAAGGATAGCTCTTATAAGAGGCAGACATGGGCCTCACAATTTTTTAACGACTGTCATTCCTATGATAACGGATATTGGTGGTAGATATGTATCTGCCGAAATTTTATACATTGGTGCTAGTATGAAACATTGTTTCCTCTTCATCAAAGTGAATATTAATCATTATTTACGTGTGAGTCATGAAAGAATTAGGACTCAAAACTATTAACAATTCAAAAAATTGGTTTTAGGACCATCAGCAGAAAAAGATAGAATCACTTTCTGGCAGTCTGAGGAATGATAAAGACAAACAGAGGGTAATTGATGCAGTGATGACTTTAACTCCAGCCACAAAAGATCTAAAATAGAGTATCAATTTTCAATTCTATCGCCGACACACTTCATATGTTACATTGTAAATATATATCATCTCGATTGTTGAGGAAAATGAAATACATCAATGAATGATTCCTGCATGTGAATACTTATATATAATAAAATAATTTGCGAATATGCCGCAGCAAATAAATGTGTCGTAGCAATCCCTACATGTATACAGTTTTGAGAACTTGCCTTTACTTACGACATAAATAACGAAAATATCCCAAGCAATTCGATAGCTTAGGTTATGAATTGGTATGAAACTTCTAGGACTCTAGAAACAATAAATACAATCAATTAGTGTTAGCACGAATGAATTTTCTCATAGATGTAATCAGAACTGCATTTTTCAAAATGCTTCAGTTAATTTGGTTTGGTAAACATAAAATTTCAAATACACTTTGTATTTATATTAAAACACAAACTGGAAATACACTAGCTGTTGATCTGAATCCGAAATGGGACATAAAAAATGTTAAGGAAATTGTTGCACCGCAAATGGGCATGTCACCAGACGATATAAAGATTATATTTGCTGGAAAGGAATTGCATAATTCAACAATAATTGAGGTATACATCAATAAACTTATTTGAATTCATCATCTAAACTACTCAACTACTTATAAATATATTCATCAATTATCACTTATACTATTCCCCACAGGAATGTGATTTAGGACAACAAAGTGTCCTACACGCAGTGAAAGTTCCTGCAAAAAGAACAAAAACGGAACTCAGCTCACCTGAGAACATAACCGAACCATTAACAGAGTGGTCAGAAGAATTGAGTGACACTGGAAGCAAACCGTTAAATGAAACGCTCATTGATCTATCATTGAATGACACCGAAGAGGTTGAAGTCGTGTCGCCGACAAGTGAGTGTTGGCACGAATTATCTATATGTGACTTTTACAGTTCCAACTGACATTTCCATTATTTCCAGATCAGTCGCATCAACCTGCACATTTTTTTGTTTACTGCTCACTACCATGCAAGTCGGTACAAGCAGGTAAACTCAGAGTGAAATGTGCCTTATGTAATAGTGGGGCAATTACAGTTGATAGAGATCCACAAAGTTGGCCTGATGTTATTCAACCAAATCGCATAACGATCCACTGTAGGAATGAACGTTGTCAACTTTATCGATGCTCATCAACTGACAAGAATACTGACATTCAAGTTGTTCCCTATGCACAATTTTATTTCAAATGCGCTACTCATCCAAGTCGTGGTGAAACTGATGAAGCTGTACCGCTTTATCTTATTAGACCAAATCTCAAACAAATACCGTGTCTGGCGTGTACGGACATCAGGTAATTCATATTTGTCCCCGTTTGATTTATGACATGCTGTCGTTTATAGGTTGTTTCATGTTCTTTCTCATTAATCAGAACAAATGTGCTAGTATTCCCGTGCGAGGCAGCTCATGTCACGTGTTTAGACTGTTTTAAAGATTATTGCACTGTACGATTGCTCGAGCGTCAATTTGTAATTGATATCAATACAGGATATTACACACTTCCCTGTCCCGCCGGATGCGCAGATTCGTTCATAAAAGAAGTTCATCATTTCCGAGTTTTAACTGCAACTGATGTATTAACTAAATTTAAATGATATAACTTTTCTTCGCACATAACCATATACATATATTTATGATTAATCTATTTATTCAGTATGAAAAATATCAACGTTTTGGCACAGAAGAATATGTTTTGAGTGCTGGCGGTCTATTATGTCCTCAACCAGATTGCGGAATGGGAATTATACCACCAGCAATCCCTGATGATGTTAACAATAGTGAAGGTTGTCGAAAAATTACATGTATTGGTGGATGCGGTGTAAGTTTGTGGAACATGTGCATTTGAAAAGATAATTTAATATACTTAATCATTGTGAATGTAACTAATTTCATAACGTATCCATGGGTGCTTCAGCATGTATTTTGCAGAAATTGTTTAAAAGGTTATCATGTTGGGGATTGTGATGAACAACAATCGACCATATCGAGTTCACAATATCGTCCCGGAGGATATTCGATTGATCCAATGAGAGCTAAAAATGTGAATGAAATTAATACAACTGTTTATTCTCTCACTAGTTTATTAATCAGTTATTGATGTAATTCGATTCCGTTACAGGCCAAATGGGATGATGCAAGTACAAAGATTATCTTGAAATCAACAAAACCATGTCCCAAATGTAGAACCCCAACTGAGCGTGATGGTAATGTATTATTTTTTAATTCATCTCAATTCGGAAATATTATTTTATACTATTTTCAGGTGGCTGCATGCATATGGTTTGCACACGTGCAGGATGTGGTTTCCAATGGTGTTGGGTATGCCAAACTCCATGGACACGTGAATGTATGGGTAATCATTGGTTTGGATAGTTTAATTCCCACCAATAAAAAATTTAACAATATTGCTGAATTTCTCTTCTTCACAATTTTAGTATTACATCAATTTCCGTCACGTAATATTTCGCTTGTATTAACGAACACAACTGATTTGCTGTAATATCAGTCAGTGTATTTACAAAACTGTCTTAAACTACACGTCATCATATTTCTTTTTCTCGACTCATCGATAATAGACGAAATCTTCATTTATTAAATTGGTTCTTGCGGACTCGTTCATCAAAAGCTATTTATATCACCAATGGCTCCCGTTAATCATCAATAATTCACCATTGTCACCAACATTTTAGTCAAATAGTCGTATTTTGTGTGACAAGAGGTGGTGTAAGTGGTGTCCAACCACTTTGGCTATCATTACCCGTCGAGTTATCACCGTCACTCTGCGAACGCGTTGATGCAATATGACGATGATGATCGATAACCGTAACACCATATCGTCTATCATTATTTATCATTCGATTGTTGATATCATCTTGGGTATTTGGGTCTTGATAACGGTCTACATTATGAATTTTTGTCGAATCATATTGGTCTGAATTTATAGGTGATGAAGCATCGTTGTGCAAATGTAACTGTAACAGTTGAGATTGTTGTTGATCGTCGTCATTGTTGTTGGATGGTTGTTGATACGCTTGATTGTACTCATGTTGTCCCGTCGCAATTGTTGCACCATGATTCCCTATTTCATTGATAGTTGTTTGTGGAATAATTTGGAGTTCAGGAGAACCGCGTGCATGCGTCGGCACGTGATGATGTAAATGAAGATTCAAATTTAAATATGATTGATGCTGTTGTTGAACTTGTTCAGACATTGAGCTAGAATGTAACCAACTGGTGGATTCCACAACATGCGCGTGTTCGTGGGAACTGGGATTACAGATTGTTGATGATGCATGAGGTACGTAAAATCCGCACGATGTGGATGTTGGTGTGGATGTTGTTGACGTTCCCGGACGATTAAGTGGAATTTGTGTATATGAAATACCAGACGGTGGCGAAGACGTTGGTGAAGGTAAGGGCGATGCTGGCCATTCTTGCGACAATGATGGATTAATAGGTGGTAAACTCTCGGGACTACGTGATGACCAATTGGCAGTTACATATGCGGTTGAATGAAGTAGTGGCACTGTACTACCATAAGGATCGACATTTTCTTCTGGATGCAGAATAAAGAACAATAAGTTTATTGTGTGAAGAAAAAATGACGATGGTAAAGAATTTTCTATCGGTAACCTTCTTGTACGTATTTGTGTCTAACGGTGTATGGTGATGTTCTACATGAACTTTTGTGACCTGTGATAGATATTGTTGTGGTGTTTGATGAATTATTTGATGAATTAGGTACTTGACTTGGCACCATGCCGACTACCGATGATGAACCGTAATCATAACCCATCGATGGTTGTGGAAGAAACCAACCGCTTGTATCTGCTTATATTGAGTGTAAGAAGAATATGAAGATTAATTTACATTCGACAATTTTCAATGATACAAATAACTTGAATGATAAATGAATACACTGTGGATAAGTTTGTTGATCAGTTGGTCTTTCTTTCGCATCGAGAAAAGCTTTTGCAAATGGATTATATTTGATCTTCAATCCTGTTACCTCTTCATTTTGATACGCAGTCACTGCTATAAATTGCGTTTCGGGAAATCGGTAGGTGAGAACCTGAGAAAATATGCAATAGACGAACTGTAGTTAAATGTCACAGTCAACATCATTTTTTTTTTTTTTTTCATCGTGTATGGATGTGCGGATAAGTTTTGTTTCCATTACCGTTCTTTGCTCCTCTGCGCCGACGCGAACCAAATGAACACGTGGCTCATATTTATGCAATGAATTCAACATGATTTGTCCATTACCATTACATTTATTAGTGAGTTTAACTTTGGCAAATGATACCGCTTCTTTCATCCAATGTGCTCCGAAATTTGGACTCTCTGGGTGAATATAAATTGGATTTGGTGGTGCTACTTCCGCCTTCCCACCCGGTACCCATTCACCATTCACATACTTCCACCTATATCCATATCATTTTTCGTAACATCAATAATAATCATTAATATACTGAACTAAAAAATAAAAAAAAAAGTTCCTTTCACCTGTGTGGATCAATTTGTACAAATTCCAGAAGCAGGGTATACATTGCCGCAGGCTCAAGACCTCTTGCGACCACTTTCACAACTGGAAACATTCGCCTGCAATTGAAGATCATATCACACAAAATCACATTTTCAACATTACAAAAAAGGTTTTACAGTGATAAACCGAAAATTCTCTCAGGCATATATTCTCAATGTTCATCATCCATGCCATACCTGCCATTCTTCGTTACAATCATTTCATTGGTGATGGTTTGGAATCTCATCCATAATTCACGATCCTCCAATGATAGTGAGAGTGTTTGACTCGTGCTAAAGCAATGTCTCACCTCACCACCACTGCGATCTTGACCACGATCATCATTACCACTTCTGTGCTCTGCTTCAACGCCGCAACCGGAAGTTCTGGTTGCAGTAATATCTAACGAAGAAGTGGCACTTGATTGCATCTCGGCTTGGGCTTTTATGGTCCCCTCGTTTACGTTAATTTCTCCACATACAAAACCCAGGAAATTTACAGATATACATACATATATGACATCGTCTTCACAAATTTATTCCAACTACATGTGCATATAGTTCATGAAATGTATGTTATTATTTCTCTTTTTCTGACCGTATATCCCAATGTCTTATTTAACAAAAGTGAACTTTGATGAATTCGTTGATTTGAAAAAAGCGAAAGATTAATCCATTGGCCCCTACTTCACAAAAAGTTTCTGCTCTAAACACACTAACACGTATCTAAACAAAGTAATTATTATACCGTTGAGTTATACACTCAAAAGTTCGTGCGAACAAATTGCATGTGGTGAAGTGATATATGGTTAATACAGTATTCCCGATGAAAATCACCAATGATGATATAGAGATATATATTTAAAAGCGTTGATGTGATGCGCTTGGTAACACTTGGGCGCGATATTTCACACTAGCTGGTGAAACAATCCCGGCCACTCTTAGTCCGAATGATTCCTTGGTGGTATAGCTGGGTTACATTACTGGAACATTCAACTAACAACCGCCCACCACATCTTGTACCAGCTTGACCTAGGTGATAATTTGTTGGTGTATTAGGATTACTTTACTTAGGGCCACTCATCACGATGGCGGTTGGTGTATGATGATTGGTTCTTCACCTGGCAGCATGGTGGTGAGGTCAAGCTATCATTGGATGGAGTATCTTTCTTACTTGAGTTAAACGACACGCCTTTTTTCCTCGATGCGATTGTATACTAATGTCAATTATTTGTTTTGTATATATCTCCTTTCTCTCCTCTTTTATTTTCACATTTTTGCGTTTTGTTCGTTTTGTCATGTTGATGGTTGAGAAGTGGTAGAACACTTCTTTTTGCTAGGAATTTAGTGAGTTTACATCTATACAATCTCTTTAAGTGGATCTCATCATATCCTTATTTTTCTGCCAGTGACGAATAGGAGTTTGGAATAGATTTCGCGATATCTACACCAAATTCAGATACACCAAAACAATTAGTGCGACTGAATCCTGATGTATATATACAGTTAATGACATACCTTCCGAGTGCATATGTTTTCATTCGCGATCATTTCCACAGTTATCAAAGTTTCCGACGCAATACAAATACACGTCAAAGTTAACTGAAAACAAGTCGACAGCGAGATTAATCATCATCCCACTATTCTACAATGTTTCTGTGATTTTCGTGTATTATTTTAGCATATACGTATATGTTACAACGAAATTTATTCGGCTAAACCTGTTGAATGTCTCATACGTAATACAAATTTCAAACTACACCAGAGTGAGTAAACAAAGAGTGAAGGAATTCGTTTTCTTTTCTATCTGTATCCGTCAATAGGGCATAAATAAGTCGGCAATATATATATACATATATAATGACAGCAATAAAAATTCTTGGGTTAATCAATGTTTAATGTTGCGCCGTGCGGGCCCTGAAAAAAAAACTTTACAACACTTTGACCGACGTCCGTCTGGTATCCTTTAGCGGCTGGGTGCAATATTTCTGACGCGGATATGAAGAAAGAGCGGTGATCGAGACTACGGTAAACGATGAGGATGATATGGCCCGACGATTGGGGCATAAGATCTTCATGAAAGAATTTTTTTTTATTATATTTGAGGGATGCCGAAATATATACGCTATATATTCATTATTCCATATAGATCCTCAACTGTAGACAATGTCGGTTTCCAATACATATAAAAACATAATCATCCATAATGCACTTTTCTAAAACATAAAACGTTACTGGATGCGCAGATGAACAAAGAACAAAGAATAAATGAAGGATATTTATAACGTATTAAGATTGAATAGAAACATGTTTGAATTAACCAATTTTATAGTTAAAATTATATTGAAATTATCATCGGAAAAAGTAGGCAAGAAAAGAAAGAAAAATGAGAGAAAGTATAGAGAGGAAATTCAAATGATTAATGATTAAGAACCAATGTCTTCGACATTGATCAAATTATCATCATCGTCGTCATCGTCCTTTTGAACATTTTCTTCAGTATGTATTTCCTTCCTACCGACTTCGCTTTCGTTTCCGATTCTATTATCATTATGCATTGAATATGTAACACTATCAATGCTAGAAACGTCGTTTCTGTTCTTTCTATTGAATGATGAAGACGGTTCGGGATTCATGACGTTAGGGCAATTATTCATCGCTGATGAATAATCATGGGGTAGGATTGGACCAGAATGCATCCAATCACGATTCAATCGATGTGACAAATCCATGAAAGCCACGTAATTCTGTAAAAATCAACAAGTTTGACGGGGAAAATATTATCAATTAAATCATTATTATATTAATTCAATTGGATTTGTTTTTTATTTATGGAGAAAACTGCAAATAAGTATCTCGTTACCGGATCAGCAATATTCGCTATAGGAATTCCAATGTTTGGTGCAATCCAATAACAATCTTCAGGTACGATAATCTCTTGGGCCGTCGGATAACTGTTACGAGACATGGCAATATTCTCATGTAGACGATCTGAGGAGGTGGGAAACGGGAATATGGATACCGGAAGATAATCGTTGGGAATCATTTGCTATCGTTGCAGGTTGACACCGGGAACACAGAGAAAACGAAATATTCTTACAAAAAACATTATGTTTTTTTATTATGCAATAATAATAATGATTGTTCATCACTTCTTCAGTAATATTGGCTTTTTATAACGTGCAGTCACAAATTGAATCGCAATCGTGTAAAAGTAGGGGATGAAGGAAAAAGAAAGAGCAAGTCAATTCAATTAATGAATCACTATTCGAATTTTCTGTAGATAATGATTCAATATATCAATGAAATTCATTTTGACGACTGAATTGTGGCTATAAATACTTTCATTCAGAGTTTTTGTCCTCTCTAAACACAAGTTAATTCAATTTGATTTTTTTTTCAATAAATTAATTCAGGGAAATTTCACAGCTGTTTTCCAAATCACGAGAGAAAAAGAATATAAAGCAAAATCCACGATGAATTATTATTTCTTTTAGCACTCTCCGACTTCATGGAGGAAACGATAGCTCTTCTAAATCTTTGCATGGTCGATTTCTTTATTACGCTAAATCAGACATAAGACAAATTTAAAGAAAGGTTTGGTATTATAGAATCCCTATTTTATATTCATTCCTCGAGCGTTATCTAGAATGCACATGAATGCGTGTGATATGAATTTTAAATTATAGTTTGGCACGTGTGTATGGAAACATGAGGGGAGTGGGAACGCGGAAGAGAGGTATAAAAGACAGGAGAGAGATATATTTATATATTATTATTATAATTGAGTTAATGAAATAATTGAAAATGGTACTTTTGTGTCAACAGCACCAACCGCGTGTTCACAGTCAATGTATCTCAGTATACAGATATGTCCTCGAGTTTGTATTTCTAAAATGGCTGGGCTATTCATTGCCGTAACCTTTCCCTGATACATTTTCATCTTGCCTCATGATGGCGTGAGAATCATTGATAAATTGATTTAATTAATTTTATATTATATTGTCTGATGAATTATTTATAATTTTCCTTCGATATCTAAATTGTTCGTTTTTTCAAATCCTCACTAACTGCACAATCATCGCTTTCTCAAGGTTAAGTTTGGTCAGACGAAAAAATCATCGCAGATCAATTGTCATTCCTCCATTCATTCATTTATCATTCTCACCCATAGAGAAAAGTAATATTTATGACATAAATAATTTGTTTCTCATCATCGGTCATCACGTATTTTGTATTAATTTTTGGGCATTAATATCGTGTATGTCAAATAATAGTTCCTATAGTTCTCAATGACTGTTTATCAGATGAATGCATTTTGCTGGAGAAATGTAGATGTTATTTTTTCTCAGGAAAAAAATTCAAATTGATAGACAATGAACAATGATTATTACTCCAAAGGATTGTAACTTATAGTGATAATTTTTCTGATATTTCTTCGACATAAAAATATAACTTTCCCGTATATCCTCGTGTTGAATAAAATTGTCGATGCTGTGTACTTGCAATAAAATCCTCCATTTTTATTACTTTCGGTCAGTATACATGGGAAGAGCCATCGGCATAAATCAAAGAAAAATGTGTTTGGTCCCATTATAGGCAAATCATGGCTCTACTTGTTGTAAACCAAGAAAATTATTTTCAAAGCAAACATTCACCAATGATTTTATTTTGTGGACCTACAAAAAGTAAATCTGATTTGTGCCCCGCTACATGTTTAATGTATGCAATATGGCAGTTTTATAGTAACTATCGTAGGATATGCCCTCAAATAAGTTGTATGTTTGTATCATTTCGTTTTCTCATGATGATAATTGTATCGCATTATTAATTTCTTTGAAGATGAACATTCAGAACCCCTGTTAACAATCATAAACTGTAAACATGAACATATATACATCTATACCAGAGAGGTATAAACTGTCCTTTTTGTCCTCCCAAAGTCCACTTGATGGCCATGGCCAGTGTAAACATACACAGTTTTTTAATCTACAACACATTGTTGAAAATATATTCATGTTCTAAAAATAACCTAACACTGAGATTTTAATTTTCGCGCATTAAACATGACGACTGCAACGTTACCATGATTTGATGACTGTACCCCACCACGCGTTAGCCGTTCTAAAATAATTTATACTTCAAAAATTAATATTTTACAAACAAATTGATCAAAAAATTTGTTTATTTTTTTTTCAATTTTCTAATTTTTTGATTTGCATTGCATTAGTTTTGGGGAAAAATGATAAGACTCGTTCCCGAGTTATACAAGACACTATGTGATTTTTCATACTCGATTGGCCGCCATCATGCTTATTATGCGACATTTTGATTGTTAATATCTTGCTTCACAATCGGTGAAAAACATTTCATCATATAATATTTTATTTCATCGAATTTCTAAGAAAAGTGAATTTTCGAGTAAACTACCTCAAGCCCGATGGTAGAAAACCACACAAGATGCTGCTCTAATGTGAATGAGCACACATGCGAAACGAGTACAATGAATGCAAATGCGAGTTACATAAGTTTGCTAAAGAGTAAGGGAATTATTCCACTACGCTCGATAACAGATTGTGGGGAAGTTAGATTCTGCGTGGTGAGAGTTTACAGGTAGTTCACTATATATGGATGATTATGTGTTTTCATTTACTTAGACGTTCCACAGACTAAAATAAAGAAAGTTCAGTTTTGATAAAAATTAGTGATTATCAAAGGATAGTCAAAAATATCCTCAATAACAATCACATGCTTTGATTTATGGAACGAATCACGTTGTTACTTTCTTCACCATCTCACTCAACTATCGTCCTGTATATAATCTTTTATCCATCTCCTCAACCATTAATGATAGATTAAAATTTCTATTTTATTATAACAGGTCAACTCTGTTGACACTTTTCTTTCTATAAAATCGTTGAAAAAATAATTATCATGAAAAAATTCATCGCCTATTCTTGTTGTCTCAGTTGTTAGTCATTCCGCTTGGCAAAATGTGTATCCGTGAATTCCGCATGTAAATTTCGTGTCTGCCGCCGGTAGAGGATGGCACAGCAGCAATGATAATAATGTTGTCGCAATCTGTGAGATTCGGCGAAAAAAAAAGGTGTCAATTGACCACTTGTCGTCTGCGAGTGAAGATTGTGGGGCCAATAAATATGGTTACTCGCCTGGCACGTATCTTCATTAGTGTAACACAGCGTCAGGCCTATTGAAAGTTTTTAAACTAACGAATCTTGCTGTTTGATTTTAGCACTACGTTTGAATTTGTCACTTTCCCGGTGGTCACTTCTCTACCTTTTAGGGTATTGGAATTGTATAGCAACAATACCAGATAAGTGTTTATTCTTATTTAATTCCGATGACGAAAGTATGAGTAGTAATATTTAAAACCTTGCTCAATTGAGTTTTTATGAGTAATACTTCTCCGAATCACGGTTGTTTATAATAAGTATTGCTGTCTAAACGTTCCTTTTTCTTCAGATATCGGTAAAATTGATTGTAATATACTAGGCCAGTGCCGTTTCCGAATAGTACAACATTAATTAAAAAGGTACGAGAAACATATGAAAATTGGAAATAATAAAATGTGATACGAAGAAAGGTCTCGCAAATTGTTTAAACAATTTATATTAATTGTTTGAATTTCGAAATTTTGTTTTTCTCATCACGTCGCCTGCGTATCGATGAAAAATGAAAATACAATGGAATTGTAAGAGCTCTTGATTGTAGAGCACGAGATTTCACATATTGCACTCCGTGATGACCCTAGTCCAAATCTCATAGGTGGGGACATTTTAGACATAGCTTTATCCAAGGAAACAATATGAAAAAACTGCTCGGAAACTTATAAAATCCTACAGGGATGTTTGTGATTATTTAAAATTACAGGAAGTTTCTGAAAATTCATCATAAATATGCAAGGTATCCTAACCTAAATATTCATATATCAATTATTGATGATATATTCATTATTAATTAACAAAGCGGTACCGCACTTCGATGAATAACTATGTCTCAAACGTTCTTGAAGAATTTTATAGGTTTCTGAGCAGTTTTTCTATGTTCATTCCTGGGACGAAATTATGTCGAAAAATGTCGATAAAACAGAACTGAGAACCGCTCTTGACAGAAGGACGAACATATCTCGAAGTTGTTCGGAATGGAAGAAAGAACTCCTAGATAATCAGAATGGTTCGGCGCGTATTTTCAATCGCACTCTACGCCTCACCTATTGGATACCGTTGGTAATTGTCTCTTCCATAGCCAGTGATTTTACCACGGATCTACATGAAATACGTGAAATTATAGCATTTACTAGCTGGCTGAGAACTAATATGCTACTAACATCATCTATAATTCATTCGATATCAACATTTATCTCTCACTTCTTCTTAGGGTCTTAAAATATTTTCACCCAAAATACAATATCGGCGAATCACATATGTGCATGTATGTGTGTTCAATTTCACCTTCCAATTTTGACATTCTCTCCTGTTTGCGCTAAGGTCACTTCTTCCTCTTCAATCTAATTGAACGAATCATCCGCATCATTAAAAATTTTGATTATCGAATTGAATGAAATGTAGGAATTGGCCTATGTGAAATTCATTTGTTTTCTCAATGTTTAAATGAGTAAACGAAAGGTTTGTCGCAAAAATGATTGATCCAATTAAGTTGGTTTTACTTCATTCAATATCTAACTTATTGTATTTGCCAAAATTACTGTTACAAGAAATCTAATTATCTAATTCGTAAAAGGTTCCTTGAGAAACCTTTTTCTAGACAGTTTTACACAGCATCGAAAATCAGTCCGCACTCAACAGAAGAATGTCCTTTCGTTTTTGTGGGTTTCATCTTCTATCAAGTGACCAATAAACTTTTCCATTTTGAAAAAAATTCATCAACCGGTATCGATCTATCTATTCTGAAGCGTGCATTTGGATATGTGTGTTGACCCTTGGAAGGCACACTGTTACAAAATGACCAGATAAAAAATCTTTAGATATAGAAACTGCACAGAAACAATAAGGATCTGAGCCCCCCCCCATTCGGTTGGACGGTTAGGAAATATGATGTGAGAGAATTTTCATTATATCTCTAATCTCTCTTTGGCGGTGAAATAGGAGTTCTAAAACTTAAATAAAAATGATTTTGAACTATTTATAAGCAAAAACAATCGAGTGAATTAATACAAGAATAGACGTTTTCATTTGATATAAAATAGTTTGTTTCTATATTATATCATGCCGCTGTAACACTCATTTCCTTTCGGACTGAAAACTCTATGTATACGATTTTTACCGCGTTGGGAAACGAGATTTGCGGGGAAAACATAGAAGTTGGAATCATGAGGTGGTGCGCACCATGAATTATGGAGACTTCGAAACCTCATTCTCCTATCTTCAATGAAAGCAGAGGTATCGCGAACTGGCGAACAAGTGCACGAAATCGAATTTTCTGGCTTCAAACCTGGAACCAACCATATAAAATGATTGAATTGGAATGGAAAGAACGTTTTTGTAAATCAAAAACGCCAGAATCGTTGAATGAACTCGTTCTATTTTGAACCAGTGTGCACGTCAAGGATGAAAAGAAAGAGTGTGCCTTTCAAGGGTTGAGATGCCTCTTTTTCGACCAGTCCATGTTTTATTTTGAGTCAAGCAACATGTCTAAATGCTTCCCGTCGGCGGCTTGTTATTGGAAATTACTCGTTGATGTATGTTGACGTGGATAATATGTAGAGGAGCGAAAATAATTTGACTACACGAGGTAGTCCGCGTTGATTCGATTTTCATTTATCTTGGAGACGAAATGAATATTCACATATATATAAAGCGAGATCTGGGAACCATGTTCCTTCATATTGTTTTGAAATACCTTCATCAATTTCACTCATAATTTATTGACCCTCAGTTCTCAATCACCAATACCTAATGTATCCTGTACACCGAAAGGCACAATTTTGATAACCAATTGAAATTAATTCACGAGATTTATTTTCCGTGAATAATATCATTGCAAACATTATATCGATGATGGCGCCGGAAACTCCATATCTGGTTTCACAGTCTAATTTTTGGCTTTATAATGAAAAAATTGATTCACCACTTTTTTTTTGTTTGCTGATGTGAGGTCTGGAGTGATTGAAAAGCGGAATGATAACTAAACTTAATGGTGATATTCTAAGAAATTCACTGACAAAGTATCTTTCACGAGTCTTTTTGTGGAGAAAATATACGTGAAATTTTATACGTGCATTCGCATTTAATATACAATTATGCACAAAGCGAGTCCCTGATATAGGGTTTATCGTTCAATAGAACCATGAATATGATATACAGCTTTGGAGTTGGATCACGAAGTTCAAAACTGAAGAGAGACTGCACTTTACTATTCTGGGCACAACGCCATTCTAACTAATTGGACATTGAAAATCGTTGACAGTGCAAAGTAGCCAGAGGAAACAAAATTCGTGTTCAGAACAACTATCAGAGGCCGATAGATCCGGGAACGAGAATGAGATCCATCACTTACGCAAAAACGTGAAAAAAATTAAATGTTCCCAAGATCGATACGGCACTAGTTTTTACTAATATTGGTGATTACGAAATGGCTCGCCGAAAACTGTAAATAATGTAGATAAATATTTGGTTTAACTATTTATAAAAAACTTGCAACACGTTGCAACACGGTGGTCCAGGCCGGAATTCCATATTCAAGTTTGACCTTAGTGACGCTTCTTGACTTCGAAAAAAACCCTCTTATTTTTTACTTTGTCGCTTATTGTCAAGAAATATTGTGTCACTCTGTTATAATGCCTGCAAGTCACGTGTGTTATGCACTATACACATAAAGTATTTACGGATTTATATGACCTGAACGATATAGTGATAACGTTTGCGTTACGCTGACTTTCGCGACGTAACCATATTCATTAGCCCGAAAAATTTGTTAAAAAAAATGGTTGATACATAATAATTTTGGAATTCAATAACTGCAATTTGCCAATTTGAAGCTTATCTTATCATTTCCAGTTGAAATTATATCAGAATGCACTTGCAATATCTCAATATTGAAATATATCGATTTGGAAATATACATACAATGTTCAATGTACAAAAATCCATGAGAACAGTCAGTAGTTCACAGTGGTTACTCTCAGTATTATTATTCTATCGAAACTAAAAACCCGTAATGAACCTCCTCTCCTACTTGATTTATTCCCAAAATTTTCTGAACATTGAGCAAAAGGAAATTCATGTACATATATACAAATGAAAAAGTAAAGTCTCAACGGATAGAATTCTTTCGTGTAGAGAAAAATCCGCAATTTCACGTGGGCAAATATGTTTATCAACTGGTTCTACCAAATGTTATTTGATTTTGTTCCGTCGCTATCGTCACATTCAGGATTCATTTCTATCATCCATGAATTTGATGATAATATCGGTGTCGACATGCAATACATTTGGATATAGAAATGAATCGTGCAGGTGATGGTACATAAAACCAGATTACTGAATTTTTGCTTACTTTTAATGTTTTCCCTTCAATTTCGTGATAAATATCAAACGCATAAATACTGTTTCCTCCGATATCTAAGGTTGCTTTGGTCTCTCCTCCAATTCACTTCTTAAATTATATCGGTTTGCGATATCGTGAAATCTATTGATCATGATAACTGTCGGTTCGTGAAAGTCGCATTATGTGCAAACACTCAAAACGAACGGCTTTTAACGTATCTCGACTTTGTGATTCCATCCGGTAGCTGTATATTTCTGGTTCTATGCATTCTTAAGGGTTCATCAAATAAACTATTTCGTGGAGAATTTCATAATAGATTGAAAAGGATGCGTACAATTTTGACATATACCTCATCATCTCCAAATTGAAACGGAAAAATAACCCATTAAGGTTACTCGTCAAGCAAATAACTTCGAAACGCTTCATTCGACTTGATTGACGTCCGATTTTTCATAATTCTCGGGCTAAAAATATCGTTTTATATAAAAAAAAACTCGATATGTGATTTTTTCTCTTATAAATCTTTCGCAAATCGACCTACTTCATGTGACGTCGCGCACAAAACGTCACCACAGAATTAAAAAATGAAATCCCACAATATTAGTGACGTTTTTCTAGTAAATTCTCTGTCTTACCTTTCTCATCGCATATTTACATTTTCTCTCAACAGAACATATATATCTTTATAGATCTTCGCAAATATATTATATATCACCTATTAGTTATAACTGGTGAGTGTTTAATGTCATATCTTGTAGTCAACAGTAAAAATAACCAATTATATCCTTTTTTTTACAAACGTTTCAAAGACATACCATACTTCTTTCACACTTCTGTTTAGACTCATAGACTATGTAACTTCATGAGAAAACTAATACCAAAAATGTCTCGCGTGTGACATATATAAGAATCGAAAAAAAAAAAAAAAAAATTAAATAACTCAATAAAACAAGTGTATGTATACATATACATACTCATATTTCGCTGCCTATTGCACTAATATATGGACTGTGCCAACTGGCCATTGTATTTCTTACACAATCATAGCGTGTAGTAATAGTCGCCAGGTTATTGTAATTTCCAGCCACGTCAACTCCAATATCGTTACCAACGCTATTAACAACAATACCATTATTGATGTGGTGCGATGAAACGATTGAATTATGACGATGAACAAGCGACGACATACATTTTGTAGTGTCAATACAAGAGTGGTTATTGATACTTACACTACCGGCACCGACACCGCCGCTCTCGTTAACCATATTAGCGAAAAATTCTGTCCTAGAAAATCTGCCTATTTCAGTGGAACCGAATGCTTGGTGGAAACCGGGCAACGGTTGTCTGCACGGTGCTTTCATGGGCAGACGCTGATGATTGATTGCTTCATTGTTTTTATATTCTTTGGACTTTTGATACTTTAGCTGTTGTTCTTTTACGCGCGATTCATTTTCGCATTGTACAGTTGTCACGATATTATTCATTGTAGATAAATGCTGTGATGGGACGGCGGTTGCTGCTGCACACCTTGCAACATCCTCAATACTTCTCCCAGTTTCCTTTTTGAGAGAAACACGGGAACAAAAAAAAACAAACATTCGGGTTTAGTATTGTAACAATTTTTTTGCTCTTGGGAGTTGAATTAATTTTATTAACTTGATAATTCGATTGCGGATATCCAGGATTCATACGATGGCCGATACGCACTTTGTTAGGCACACAAGCCTTCGATAATTCATCAGCAGTGATGCTGCACTGTCGTTCCTGTTGATTTTGTAGAAATACCATGTGTCTGGGTTCACGTATTATTGGATCTTGCGGTGTCACTGAGACTGAAATTGAAAATTATACATATGTGGATAAAGTTGAGCCAGCATTAATTCATCGCAATAATATATATGTATAGAATAATCGAAATATTACATAATGGAACGCCAGGAAATTGATTCCATGGTCCATGGCTATGGAGATTAATACTTTGCATCCCATGTCGACTCGACATCTTTGACATAGGTCCATTACGCGTGTAATAAGACGTCGATGTACTCTGTAATTCGCAATACATCCTAATATATATATTATAGCATACATATCTACATACACTTTTTGTGACTATATACATTTTGTGAATTAACGTAACAATTGTGTACATGCGATCGATCACAATTACTCACTTGGTATGGATGCCATTTTTGTCCATCTGCACATTCTGCGACACTACAATAATCGTTGCTCTCGAGGAAGCCGGTATTCGCATCGCTCATTGGTTGCTGTACCCCTTCATGAACACCAAAATCACCTGGATAACATATCGTGGTGGTATCAGACGCTGTGGAAAAAGCACCGGAACACTCCGATTCTTTTGTCGCCTCTTTCGTCGCATCATATGTTCTTTGCTGCTGGGCCTGCAAAACCTGATGGAATCGATAATCTGATATCAAATCTATTGTCCGTTGAGATGCGCTTATATCGTTAACTATAAAACATACGGCCAGGGTCTGTTGGACCCTACTCAAAAATAACTCATACCCATAATCATGAAATACGTTGGCAAACGGGCTGGTGATGGTAGGATAAAAAATCGGGGTCCAAATGTACCGACACAGTTTACCAGGAATCTCAGTCCTGTTCTAACCTCGGTGCGCAAATTTATCAGTTGTGAACAGGTCCAATAAACCCTAGCTGTGTGTTGAACGATAACTGGACGTTGAGGAAGTAAATTTTTTCTCTCTGCAAGAATGAAGTGTGTATGTGACATATTTGCTATTAAACTGCATTAATACCAAGAATAATGTTTGAAAACAATTTTAGATCATTGTCAAAGTCGTTTCATGGTACAGATCGCAACACCGCATGCGATCACTGGTGGTTCATGACGGATGCCTTAGTAATAAACTTGTGTCCATACTTTATATGAAATGTGCGCGGAACATTTGACAAGGAAGTTCTTATTTCTGAACATTATTCTGCCATACACTTCCTGATATTTTGGTAATAATAGCATGTTTGAACGAAAAAAAATGATGTTACAATCTGTATTTCCTACGTTCTTTCAGTTTTTACCACTTCGGAAATAGGTCCATTTCACCCATCTCAATAAATTGACTGTTCTGCGCAGACAAGAATGTCGTCTTTTCTTAACCCTGTTCAGTACCATTTAAGAAATACATGCGATTTCTGTTTCTATTCTTATAAATAAGAAAATTATGAAAAATTCGGAACCATAGGTTTTTCTAATTTTTTAGTCTTCTGTGGTGTACAATTCTCCCAATAATAATTTTTCACATTTCCGCTCCTGAGACCTGCAGATGAGAGTCCTTCATGAAACACTCCCATTTGTCTTTTACACCCATTTCTGATACTGTTATCGCGCTCAACTCCAACCTGTCCAGACCCTGGCCGTGTGTGTTAACGTGATATGAAAAATAGGCCATGTGTTCCAGGGTTAATATGGTGGTTATGGATACCCATACATACAATGGAAGTCGAAAATACTTTTGTGAATCGAAATAAAGAATGAATAAATGAATAAAATAATATTTTCGATTCCTCTTATTTAAATTCATTTTCGACTTACCCGGTGTGATAACATGGGTTTCATATGATTTGTTGATGACGAATGTCCGATCGGGAACCACGAATTCATAATTCTATTAGCAGCGTAGGTAGAATTTCCAGGTGACGATGGAACAGCGGCAGCTGGCAATGCGGGTGACGCACATGTCATTGGATGATTCAAATAACTCGTTGATTCATCAACACTGACTCTTCCTCCACCATTACTACTACGGGTCGCGGCATCATCGGTGTTGCATGCATTAGTTGCACCGTTCACGATTGTCGAGGCTACCGCTGTCTGAAGAATGGATTGCCTTGATAATTCGCGACTCTGCTCACGCATTGCTTTCCGCAATCGTGCTTCTTTTGGATTATATACGTAGTCTAAAAATGAAAAACGATATGATGTCAAATAAATGACGCAATACATTTTTACAATAGTTGTAATGCAAGTAAATTCATCGTTACGTATTTTTCACTGTTTTCAAAGTCTCAATAGACTTTGAAATGAAACATTATTCATTATTACTCTAAAACGTAAATGAATGCAGTGTGGTTGAACATTTGCTGGACTTCTGCGTATTTTCTACTTATGTTTCCCTTTCGATGGCCATTCCGCCACTTTACACCTTCCATGACAATCCAAGGGAGTTACCGAATAAATATATCCCTATCAGAGCATTGTAGCCACTTCTTACGCGATTCCAAGCGTGTATCGTTCTATCCGGAGGACAATGAACACTATAGTGTGTAAAAGGTGACTACAATGCTTTAAACAGGGAATCACACGTTTGATAACCACTCGGATTTGCAGTGTTCATTCTGGAGTCAATTGAGCGATATGGAAACGGTCTCCGATGACTAAATGAGGGTAGACTTTTGTGCCGTGGTCGAGATCAAACCCTCACCATTTGGTTGGAAGTCTAATACGTTACTAACTATAGGGGCCGATCTGGCTTTGTGTATTTCAAAGTCAAATGATACGAAATTGAACTTATACATTTGTTCATGATCCGAATCACAATAATGTTCAAGCTAATAAATGCGCATTACTACAGAATTGGACATAAAAGTAGTTGATCCGGTAGATATCTGCCTATCCATCGGTACATCAATAAATTTAACACAAGATATTATTAAATAGAGTCGCAGATTGCAGCACGGTAATATTATTGCGTATAATCACTACTACTACTAACATTGCTACTACTACCACTATTACTACCTGTCGGGTATGCAGGTGGTTCGAGCATGGCATATCGCCTGTTAGCTTCGATCGCATCGGAAATCCGATCTGTGCCATAAGCTGCAGAACTGTTCATGTTATGAGTGTATCCAGAGTATGGTTGCATGTAATTAAAGCAATCCATTCTTCGTTCTTTGTGTCGGATGTATGTATGTATGTATGTATGTATTTATAAAGAAACTTGTCCGTTACATCTTTGCCACTCTGTTATCAACAAAAAGTGTTCATTGAAACTAACTCCCAGTTCTATTATCTTTATATTTCTTCTTTCCGTTTACATTCAATTGTCCATTGTTTTTTATTTCAAAGCAATAATTAATCATGCACATTGTATTGTGTGGTTATCACCGTCCTGCGAACTCGTGTTCCAAATTTTCAAAAAGAAATCCCATTATACCAGTCATGAATTTGAATTAGGCAATGGGCATTCATTTGATTCTGCACTATTATTTTTTTCTCCAACTGCTGATATTTAAAAATCCATTTTGGGTGAAGGAGTATATATATATATATATATATATATATATTCATAAATATTCACCAGTGCACGCCCATATTTTGGTTTATGTAGTGGCATCCGGATCAACAGCCAACAATAAATAATGACGTTAGTTTCGTTATGAATCCAGAATACAAGCAGGATTTATACACGTCCAGAACGATGAAGACGGCGAATGTTGATCCACTGATCCACGCACAATATACCCTCCGATATGTTGAGCATGCGGTGTTATCGGCCAGAATCAGTTACAAGGTATTTCTCCTTTTCTCTCTATCACATTAAGTTCATATGCCACTACTCCTCTGTCACGTCACATCCACAACCACTTCGCGCTCCATTCACTATATCGCATAGATGTTTGGATAAACACAAAACGCACGAGAAGAATGTCTTCATCACCCCCAACTTTTTTACATTTCTTTGTGGTAATTCCCAAATTATTTTATTCTTCCCATTGCGCTGATTCACTATAAATGATAATTAAGACCCGTTCATTGAATAACGTTCCCAATGTTCAACAACACTATCATTATCATCACCTTTTTTTTTCTCTGTCAATTTTATACTCTCTCGTGGAAAATCCTAACCATCGCAGGTCCAAAAATAATACGCTCGATATAATATTTCCAATGTCCGTATCCGAATGGTGCACTGTAAATAACAACAACAATAGCGATATTGGTTCAAAGTCAGTGGACATTTGACCGTCGCGACGCAAGTGCGCCGATGATGACGCTAATAGCAATGACAACGAAGATGATAACGAGGAGTAGGATGACCCCAGCCACGAAGATGATAATGATTATTATGATGATGATGACAATAATGACAATGATAATGATGATGATGATGATGATGATGACAATGATGATGATGATGATGATGATGATGATGATGATGATGATGATGATGATGATGATGATGATGATGATGATGATGATGATGAGGATGAGGAAGTCGTTGATAGTATTTCTGACATTTTGCTGGCTTCTCTTCGGCCACTGCGCGCTGCGTCTACAACCCGCGACGCATGCACAACACGTTAAGCGCGCCAGATCACTCACTCATCGTCCAATCCTCTTGACCCCACTAAACCCCTTCTATGGCATGCCACCACCATTTCTAACCTAGCTTGCTCTTCGTAGCCTTGATTGTCTCTGCGAGACTCTCAGCATCCTATTTCAACAGTCTAACAATCTTGCTATCAGATAGCCGTAATGTCGCCTGCCTCGTCTCATTCTTCCTACACAGTCAATCACAAAATATGAGCGAATGAGGAACAATAGCGCGATATCACTCCACCGGGCGGAGACACAATCGCGTCTTTTTCTCCCTTGCCCTCTTTACATTCCTTAGCGACGTGTGACGTCGCACAATAGTTTATGTACACATTGGTACACATACTGGTGGTTATGCGCTGAGAGTCATGCGCGTAGCAATTCCAAAAAGGATAAGGAGTGAAAAAGTGAGAGCGCGAAGGGGACGGATAGGATGGAGAGAATAAGGGAAGGAGAAGGTAAGAGAGGAATATGAGGTTCCAATTTTCATCTATGGAATTTTCTTAGATGCGTGTTAGGTATGTAACCTTCTGCCACTATTCATCACTCCCCTTGGTGGGGAACACCATTCTGACCGAACGTAAGATTGATTCTTCAACTATTCTTTTCTTCTACCGCAAAATATAACATGATTCATGAATACGCATTACATACAAAAAATCTGAACTGGGGAATCATTATATCCGGACAAGCTCACGGGGAGCTGAAAAACCAAATATTTTTTAGGGACACACCATAGAGAGTACTCGGAAGTCAGCGGTTTTTGTCGAATTAATCAAAGATAAACTAGGAACAATTAAAATTTTTACATGTCCCATAGCGCCGCTCAAAGTTGCTCAACGTTGAGTTAGTCTAAACAACCCCATTCCATTAATGTGTGGTGGAATTTTCGTTGAAGTGGCCGCCATTTTATAAAAAAATTGAATTTAAAAAAATCAGTATACCTCAAGAAATCTACACGTATTCTATTCAAAAACGTGACAAAGTCAATAGAAGTAGCCAATTTTTCTTTGATAGCCGAAAATTAAAAGATAAATTTTATTGAATAGCTCAGAAAGTCATCATCGCGAACACGTTTCTTTTTTTTTTTTTTTTCATTCGGAAAAAATCTCATTATTCTAGAGCTCTCTATTATGTTCTTTTTTGACAGGCAAGACTAGGATAAAATATTCGAAAAAATCTGCTTTTTTTTGCATATTTTTGGATTATTTACACCTAAGAAAATGTGGTAGAAATAGCACCCTGAAAACCTGATGGTGGACGAACATATTTCATTTGTTGCGAAGTTGAGTTCGACAGGGTGTCTCGGTGAACGAACTCAAATTTTCGTTTTGTTTTTCTCGAACATACGCTTCTCGTGACAGAGACAATTGCAATTCAAATGAAAATAATCCAATAAACAAGATTCTTGTATGAAATCGTTCGGAATCACTGTCGATATCGTTGCATGTGGTAATGTTTTTTTTTTCTAATGTTATTTCTCGTAGCCACTTTAGCAGTGACAGAAATCAATTCCATTGCTGAGGATGTGACCATTTTATAAAAAAATTGAAGCTCCCCTGAACGGGAACATATTACTACAGCTATATCGATCGCAAATTATTTAGTGCAAACACACTGTTAATTGGCGTATTTTCTTTTCAAGTTCCCACTAAGTTAGTGTTGTTTTCTTTTCGAGATGGGTTTTGATATTTTCAGATGAAATTTTGTCAAAATCTCCTTCAAATAAAAACGAATATGTTAGGTATCGACCATTTCTTCATCCCTAAGGCCACGTTTCATCATTTTGAGGTAACTCCAAATTTGTTACCGTAGGTTAAGTTACCAGTGCCTTGGATCGTAGAATTTACTGATACCAAACGATATAATAATGTAATTATTACATAACACTCAACGTTTTGATTGTCAAACCGAGTTAAACTCATTCTCGATATATATATTAATATATACTGCGGCGCAAGTGAATAAATTCTTTTCACAATTTCTTGAAGTTGGTAATCCTACCTTAATCCTAGACTAGCTAACCCGGAGTCAACTGGAAGTAGTGAAACAAACAAAAAGCAAATGACTTGACAAGAGGTGTACTACCCTTGATCAGTATAACCAATTAATACAATTTCAAATGTTGAAATATTTCGCCTATATAGTTCGGCCGCAAACGAAAATTTAGAGGAAGAACTTGAGAAAAGGGAATATGATAATGACTGCGCTTTACGGTATGTATTCTGAAGATTTGTGTATAGTTGAAATTAACGTATGCATAGTAGGATTCATCATGCAGTATTATTATATTTTTTGATATCTTGAGTGGTTCTTCAGTAACCTACATTCTTCTGATGATTTTTACTGAAATCCATCACTTATGTATATATACGCACTCCTGACACTATGTGTCAAATGGTATGTTGGAATCCTAAGAATTGTAAGAGTGATTGACTTTTGGTGAAGAATGTAAACTTTTTCCTCATTTTTCTCCCAACAACTTTTACGAAATCGTTGGGAGGAATATTTGGAGAACTAATCACCAGAATACGATGGAACCTCATAATATTATTCAAGACAATTTTAAATTATGTCATGTGTGTTGGATTTTTTATATTTCCAGAATTTCAGTTGTTTTCGTTTGTTTCCATTGATTCAAATTCTATTTTTCTAAAAGGATAAAACGGAAAGGATGTCTATCTCTCCAAATCAATCAATTGGTAAATTGTTTACCGATTATCATCGAGACTAACATAGATTGGCCAAATCCGTGTCTCTGTGTACTTAATCGAATTTTTGTCTCAATTCGTCGCCCCGTGGATAGTTAATAATTTGTAAATAGCTGTAAATGATTTTCCGATTTGATACGGTGTAACCTGCTCCAAGCACTAGAATGCCATATATATGTATAGATATATATATTCTTTTTCCTATATGAAACCAATTTCGTCATTCATTTGTATACCCCTTTTCGCCTTTTATAATGCTTCATGGGCGAAAGTACATGTGAGAATTTAACATGAATGAATTTTTAATGGTTCTATTTATTCTAAACTTGTCACACCCATATATGCCGAACGTTGAGCAGTCTGTTGTTGATCAGGCCAAACGGACGGAGATAGGATAGGCGAGTGAGGAGGGGAGAGTGGAAATCGGAGACCGAGAGTGCAATAGCATGAACGTAGCGTCGCGTCGAAATCAATACCTGTGGTCCCCGACATCCGTCACTCGCCCGACGATGACGCATAAAAATTAGCCCTTTCTTTTCCATTTCAACTTTCGGCCATTTTTATTCATTTGTAATTTTTTTTTTATTTTTGTGATTTTATATACACGCACCCCTATTGTTAATTCTCCATTTATTCCCCATATGTATGTATGTGGACAAGTTTCCTATAGCATGTCTCACGCACGTATGATTTTTGATGACATGAGTGCGGTTTTCACACAACGATAGGCTAGGTTGAAAGTGTGGGTCGTGTTGTATGACGTCGTGTTCATATATCAAGCACTAATATGTCAATCAAATTCCATGTTGTTTGGTCTCGAATACGCGGTAGCGATTTGGATCTCCAAACGATATATTCAAACCACCAGATTTTTTCAGAGCACCCGAAAATAATACTTCAACCGTAGATAAATGTCAAATTATGCGCAGTGATTTCATATCAACGTGAATTTGACTGAAAATATCAATAACTATCAATCACAATCGAAGAGAGCTGTCAACAACAGCGCATTACATGTCATTTATAAAAGGCGATACTGTTCTCAAGATCGGACGTGGCCATGTACGTTAACTACTAGCTCTATGTTTCTCATTCTTGAGATATTTTTTCTATTCTTTCTATTACGCCTGATCTACACTTGATGTGGGACGAATTGTGATGGAGCCATGCCGTGTAGAAAAACGTGTATAGCTATAGAAACCCTCGAGCATCAATAGTGCTGAGGATCGGAGTGATTTGACACATACATGCCAAATAGAGAACAAACAATTTGCATGAATTCCTTTTTTTCTTCGTTCAGTTTTGTTGTTTGAGAAATGATATTGGAAAGAATATGAGTAATTTCAATTCAAACCAATATTGTTGTTCATATTCTTGTTAGTATCACAACCGTTGTCGATTGTTTTCAGGTGTGTTGATGCTAAACACCTCGAAATTATATACGTTTTACTATCATAAGTATTAAAGGTACTCAGCATTTAACCTCCTGCTAAAGCTATATGATCGTCACGGGGGTGGATGAATTCGGGCAATGATTGAATAATTGTCAATCGGCTGTCCTGATTATTGGTTCGCGAGATATTTAGCCCGTATGTTGTCGGACTGTTTTCGAAAACAACGTTCTCGCGGAGACATATTGAATTTCTTTCTACATTGTATATATATGTTGAATATACTCACGGAATATTAACGCTATTCAAATCATTTCTATCATATCTTTCGGTTTATGATCATCTGCAAAAAACTCTGGAGACATTGAGAGATCATTTCACGAATAATGTGGGCGTCGTTCATTTCTTACCAGGATATTTCCGTTTGTGTTCCGCGTCAACATCTCGCGCTAGTGCAAAATATTTTTCCTTCGCGTCCTTTCCCATGTTTTTCCACAGCACGCCCAATCTATATGCATACACATGATCACATGAGAACAGAACAATAAAAAATGCGATAAGGTTAATTTTCTGGTTGAGTTTGAATATGAGTAGAAAAAAATATTTTCTACTGCTTTTCATTCTTTTTCTCTATCTTATCCTCCCGTTTTCGTGCAAAAGGGAATAGGAAAAGGACTAGCCTGACGCTGATGTCCTTGTTAGACTCTCTTGGGTTTTCGACGGCGAGTTTCTTCCGCCATTCATTTGCAAATAGCATGAATGCGTTGGCTGGGCGTGGTATTTTTGCTTTTCCGGGTGCACCATTGTTAGCATACTTCCCACTGAGATGTATAACGCTTGCGTCATCAAGTGATCGTTTCAGTTGTTGCGATGATGAAAGTAAAGGCGATTGTTCCAATGACGAATGAACAACAACGTTACTGGATGAATCACGTTGCCTCGATTCAATGCAAGTCCGTTGTTTTTTCAATTCACAATCGATTGTTCGTCTTTTTAATGATGATGATGATGATGATGATGATGATGATGAAGATGAAGATGAAGATGAAGATGAAGATGAAGATGAAGATGAAGATGATGATGATGATGATGATGATGATGATGAAGGAGAAGAAGAAGAAGAAGAAGATGATGCTGATGATGATGATGACAATAACGATGACGATGATGATGATGATAATGAAGATGATAATGGTGATGGCAATGCTAATGGCGATGAAGGTGTTGATGATGACGATGATGATGATGATGAAGAAGATGATGATGACGATGAGGATGATGATGATAATGGTAATGCTAATGGCGCTGAAGGTGTTGATGATGATGATAGTGAATCAACGTCATTATATTCCTGTCTCAACGATGACTTTTCATTAATATTAGATTCAGTAATGATTTCTTCATGTTTTGTTCCACTACAATTGTTTTCTTCAATAGAATGCGAAAGAACATTATGATAAATTAGATAAAGTGTAGAGTTATGAAACTATGATAATGATATCAGATAGTGTTGGAAAGAGAACGCAGACAATAATATGTTTCATTTACCTTGTCCAGAGAACATCACGAGGTGATAATCACTCATTATTGTTCCTTGACGAAATTGTCGCTATGAATTATTAAGATCGATTGGCAGACGCGAGGCAGATGACAATGAGAAATTTGCGATATATGAAAAAAAAAAACAATATCACAATTGGCAGCACAACGGAAATTTTCAATATAGATTACAAGCTTATTCAATGTTGTGTGAGCAGTATATATACATATCACTAATGAACGCGATCTCCTCAGTGTGTAATTGCTCGTCTATTTTGGATATATTCTTCGGTTGTCAAGCACTCCCGTGTTCAACGTCGAATTTCTCTTTTGTTTTTCTCAATGCAAACCCAAAACCAGGCAAGTTTGTCTTTCTTTCTCTCGCTCTTCTATTTCCTTACTGCATCCATTCACTTCGTTCCATTTTACACAGTCATGCATACTATATAATAATCGGAATGTAGCATTTCCAATTGTTCGACAAAGGACGACCGACTGTCATTGGTGATGACATTACTGCATTCAAATTAGATTTCTATTTCAATGTTACATATTCATGGAGTAAGAATTGAAATAAAATATATAACAGATGTACAATGGACAGCGTTAAATCTGATATTCACTATTATGGAGTGTTAAAATTAAAAAATGATTGTGGTGATTTGGAAATAAAAACAGCGTGAGTAACTTAAAAAATTAATGCATAAATATAAATAATTATATTTGTATGCAAATTATGGATGCTATTCTACATTCAGTTTATGGGACATATCGATGAAATATGTGGTGTGTTTATTGGGGGGTTCCACACGCAACTTTTTTACACACCGAATCGCATATCCTATACAGATCCACGGTATTACTAGTGAGGACACTTTCGTGAGACAACTGTATCTTTTTGAATAAAATTTCAATGTTCTTCGTTTCACGTCGCGGGCGTCGGGAGGATATACATATAGTATGACGAATGTTTTAGCATGGCATTGTGGCACAACTTAATATATACACAATACTAATGGGTATCGGGGAGAACATTTCATAACCACATTTAACCTTTCTGATGATCTAAAAGTTAGAACCATGCGCCAGTTCACATCAAACGTAATTTTTTCCGATAACCTTTCAGAATCTTTTTAGAAAGGGATTTGAGTTAGGAATCATCGTTTTGAGGATGGCCAGGCATTTTTTAGATACCTTGTGAAAGACGTGAGATAGAGTGAAAAAAATTAACTTGCTATCTATAATCGTAATCTATATATAACAATAAATATTTCCTAATTCAGTAATTATATGATGTTGATATCAAATGAATTGGCTTCTTTCCTTTTTTCTCATTTCACTGTAGTTTCAGACATCTGGCTATATTTTACAACATCACTAGATGGAAGGATGAGGACATTGAAGAATTCTCTCCTCTGATAGCTGAGGCGTACGACGTTCTTTCAGATCCCCTCAAACGAGCTATCTACGACCAGTATGGTGAGACTGGACTCAAAAGGGGCGTTTCTGGGCCAACTGGATATACTTCACCTTATGTATTTCATGGGGATTCACATTCGACGTTCAGGCAAAACATACATTTTACTTCAATTCTGTTTAGTGTGCACATTATATATATAACCAGGGCAAAACATTGGTATAAAACCAATAACATAATTTTATATCAATAACATAACCACAATCAGTAACATTATTGCAACACGATTTTCCGATAAGCATAACAATACTTCGAGTGTACATCGATCGCGATTCGATCGGATATGATAACAATATCTTTTGCAGCGTAAATAAATATATATGAATGTTGAATTCATGTTTGAGCATAATGAAATGATTACATAGAACAGTTGACAAAATAATGGCATTTATAAATATGATACATGTTTTTCCAATCTTTCAGAGAATTTTTTGGCACATCGAATCCGTATGGCGATCTATTGAGCATCGTTGATGACGCAGAGATAATGAAATCGATCAATGGTGGAAATTCGTCCAAGCATAATGACAAATCATCGATAACCCCATTGCCTTTAACTTTAACAGAAGTAAATCAATATTTGATTGTTTTGAATTTTTTTTTTTCGTTGTGATCTTCCATTCAGTTCTCGTAGAATCTTTTACTTTAATTTGAAAGATATTCTTTGGGGCATCAAAAAAAATCGAAATCGGGAAATTGGATTTTATAAATAAAAAGGAGACGGATACTATTTTTGGGGACAGAAGACTTGATGTTATAGTAAAACCGGGACTACCAACGGGGACTCGAATTGTTTTCACCGAGGGAGGAGATCGAGGACCAAACAGAATATCGGGTGAATTGAATCAATGATTTTCCTCTCATATACTTCCATTCATATATACATTTAAAAGAAAAATCCGGGATAAAAAAGTGAAGATAGTGTGAAAACAAATAATTTCTGTTTCTCAGTAACTGGCTTTTGATTACTGCTCTTGTATGCTATGATCTTCGTCTTTTCTGTCATTTTTTTTTCTTTCTCATATACTCATTTGAAGTTTTGTATATAATTTTCAGAATTGTTTTCTCGTATTAAAAAAAAATATTCACACAAATTTCATTCCCTGCGTATATATTCTAGCGAATATAGTGTTTGTCACAGAAGACATGCCTCACAAAATATTCGTGCGACAGGGTGATAATTTGGTAATGACAGTGGACATTTCTCTCGGCGATGCACTCATTGGAACTGTCATCATCGTGCACACACTTGATGAAAGAATTCTTCGTGTTCCAGTTACGCCAATTATTACGTAAGATTTGTCTCGGTGTTATGTTCTCCATGTACACATCTCTATACACTCGATGAATAGAAACTGATGAAATGGCTGTATATAATTAGTTATCCGACTGCAATATAACAACAATTGGGTCTCTTAGTGTAGCTTTGATGATTTACAATTGTCATAAATCGGATATAACAGTTTTTTTTTCGAATTTCAATACAGGGCTAATTATCAGAAAAGTGTTGTAGGTGAGGGATTGCCCCTGGTAACAAAACCAAATAAACGCGGCAATCTTATAATAAATTTCAAGATTGAATTCCCAATTCATTTTCCAATGACCAGCAAATATAATGCTAAAAAGGGATTTGCAAAAACACAAACTGATATTGTCGACGGGCGATTGTTCGGGAAAAACATCAATGATGAAATTTCCAAAAGGAAAATTAAATAAGAATGTTATTGAATTTTCAGTCAGTTCTCAATTATTCATTAAAAAAAAGTACAATCGAATAAATTATTGTTGATATCGAACATTCATTCACAAAACCCGTGTGATTCATGAAGAAGCAAAAAATAGTAGAAAAGTCAAAAGATGAAATGACATCTGTTGGTGGAAGAACGATGTCAACTTGGGACCAAGCAGAGCCTACTTCATATGCGAGCAGAATCAAATGTTTGTAAAATCTACATTGAAATAAATGAATATTCATGAAAATAGAATGATTTATTGCAACACAACAGTGTAACAATGACATATTTTTATTTATTGCCTTATCCAGTTTTACAAGAACACCTTACGGTCAATTGAATGTAGATTGTTAGATATTTGCAGACATGACGTCCAAAAATTATCGGTCCAGTAATGTCACTTCCCTTTTCGCTTCAGCATTTGCAAATGTGTCCGGCCTCCGAACGTCTCTCGGCTTTAAAGATGTATGCCCAGTCGAATCCCCAGTAAAAGTGAATGCATTGAATAAATGCTTAATATATTATTTGAACTCTCGGAGAATTGTCATTTACAAAATTATGTAATCATATAAATGTATGAAGACCTGAATATTACTGATGTGTATCCAGGGAAGGTGACATTTTGGTTACAAAATTGGTATCCATTATGATTACTCATGAGTATCATTGTTCTACTGATCTTTATTTGTTATGACACTGCTAGGGTATCATATATTTCTAATGTCCCGAAATTTCACCCAAAAATTTATTTATACCGCACACTTGGGTATAAACACAGTAGAATATGGCGTATGGATTCCGTCTCGCTCCAATTGTACTCAATTTTTCTGTAGTTATGGAGGAGAATTCATTACCGAATTGAACGATTCAAAAATATCTATAACAAATGAACTTCTCTCATAAGCAAAAAAAAAAAAAGAAAATAAAAGCAAACACGTCAAGTTGTTTTACAATAGAGTACTGAAGTGAATATTTCTTAATTAGTTGAAGCATAACTTCATGGTAAGTACTATTATGCGTATACGAACTTTTATTTTGATTTTTTTGCAAATAGTTTTTATAATTATAACTTGGATAGGAACTTTCCTAAGATCTTCTAATCCGCTTGCAGTCATGCGATAATGGGAGGATATTAATCTTTTCCTCACAATCTTTGGGAAGTTGAAATGCTCGAGCATTCTTGTTCAGTCGCAATTTAGGATGCTTATATACTATATTAATTTTTTTCAGAAAGGTGTGTGTAGAATTTTTTATTTACTGAAATGAACTCCACATATATTAAAACGTACAGTAGGATAGCGATGTATATTTATGACGGACTTCGACTAAATTATTTTATTTTATTTCATGAAAGATCCCGTAAGGTCCCTGGCAATATATTCCTGGAAATTTGTACCAGAACGAGCAAAGTATGCCAGTAGATTGTGGATATCAGGTACATGAGATGAATTAATTTTGAAGATGCAATTACCCCAACGTGAGATATCTACATGCAAACATAACTTCCTTTGCTCTGATAACATCCGTAATTCACTTTTGTTAGTTTCATCAAAGTAGAGATCAATATATATCAAGCCATTCATGATAGATGAGGTGAATGATATTCTTCTATATTTCATTGAATCATAACATTCAATGATACGACATATGTTCTCAATAAATGTGCGCGCTTAAACTTTATTTTGATATGTAAATTTTTTGTATGGTTAAGATATTTGACAGATATAAATCAACAGGTCCCCCTTGAAAAATGCATATAACAGGGTTATTGTTGACTTTCCCGTGATTCTGAATGGTTGTTTATATTTTTAGCCAAATTCACTCTGATTCCAAATTACTGTTCGGCATTCATCCCTTTCTTGTTTGGGTTCAGACGTCGGAATATCCGTAGCATGAAGACTGCAGTAAAGGAGGAGAAACTCCTATGACGATAATAATGAAAATTCGGTCATGAAATCCAAATAAATAGTTTAGTTCTTAATTTCGGGACCATATGTGTTTCAGTCTAAGAACTACCAATCATCTGAGAGCGCGGATGAAGCTGGGAGTTATGATGAATAGAGTATTGTTATATGTTGGCGGCAGTTGCAGATGTTTCGTACATTGTGCAACACCACCAACAATATTGCTATCAATAAAATCAACTGATTTTTTTGATTCATATATAGCAGAAGTGTCCAAATGGTTCACCTGGCTCACCGAGTGCACACTCAGATTCCACTAGATGCTCATGATCATAAACCTAGGTTTAATACCTGGCGAAACCCAGGTATACAGCCAGTAGTACTATACTCCAAAAACGTATGCTATCCAATGAGTAAGCCCTACCCACAAATCTGCTCACAACTTAAATATAACTTCAATGCATTAAAATTTATCGGAGTAAACAGCCGCGGTGTCAAAACTGTTGCTTGTCAATGAGAAGATCAACGTCCGATTCCCAGAAACATTTTTTTTTTTTCCTTCAGTCGTATAATATGGAATATTTCGTATTTTCATATATATGAATCTATCAGTTGACGAAACTGTATGGCACATACTTGTCCACTGCAACGATTCTGATTAAATTTAAAAGAAAATTGTATATAATTCGTAAAAATGACCGTGTGATCGTACATGGTCATTTTTGTTTACTCATCCGAGTTATAAATATTTCGACAAAATCAATTGAACGAATCAAATCGCATTTTCCTGAAAAAACGTGTGTTCAAAAATCGCGGCACCAGTTTTTCCAACTCTATTCGTTGTTGTACGAAAGTTGAAGTACAATTGATGATAAAATATCAATACAATAGGCCATATCAGATACAAGGCGGATCAATTGTTACCCACTATTATATGATTGTTAGAATTTACCTCGCGACAAACTTATACAGCAAGTTATATCATTGAACCTAAATTGAGTACAAATCATAAAGAGATTATTTTTCGATATTCATTACACTCTTATGTGTTTGTTCAACAGTTCATTTTCCAACAATTCTCACCTATTTTCGAGTCAATTTTGTTACTTGCTTAGCCGGACCATGCATGCTCATGACTGAATTAACAACCGAGCTCCATACAGATTCCGTGATACATTTTGGGATTTTCTTTCCCCTATTGTCAAGACTATATATTGTATGAAATATTTGTCCACAAATTGAATATTAGACGGGAAAATCATTCGTATGGCTATTGATATCTACTACCGACTAGCATATTGAATAACCGACTGGATAAAATCCGTCAAACGCTAAAACCATACTGGTCAACTAATAAGATTTATCTGCCCCCCCCCCCCCCCCCCCCCCCCACTTCCCAAACCTTTTGCTCTTCTCATGGAAGACGTCTATCACCTTCCCGCGGTTTCTGAGCAGTATTTCATATACTGGCCGAGAGTAGACAAATGTGGCCATTAAAAGCGATCAGTACATGACATTTTCATGTAATTAAATCTTTCATTCGTGAACAAATATTTGTGTACTCTGTAACCGCATCAATTTTATGTACTGAAAACACCCTTTTTGGCAGAATTGAATAAAGACCATGCAACGGACATCCTCGCGTCTCAAAATATGTAATCACTCATGAGATGTATTAATATTTAATTTATTTCATGCAGAAAATTATGCGAAAAAAAAAATTCATTTATCGCCCGGGGATTCGAACACGGGTCGTCCAATTGAGATGAAAAAACTATATTATCACGGCTATACGTAGTTCATTTAGTGTAATCGCACATAAGTTATATTCGAGTTCTGAGGACATTGGTGTATTGGAGCTGAGGAGATTGGTGTATTTGCCCATTACATTTACCTATTTTCGAGGTATCTATGTACTGACCCTTATAATCCCCGACCATCATAAAACCCCTTACCCAAAATACGCGGGCCCTCTAGCTGCCCACTCTTATCGTAGATGTAAACACCTCTGAGTATATCATGTTTGAGGTTATAATATAAAGTGAAAACATCTTATGTGTATAAATTCAGTAAAATTGAAGTATTATTCAGAAATACCTTGTATTATTGCTTGTGGAAGTTATTAGTTTATCAATCCTTTTTCAACTTCTCAATTATGTTGCATTTCATTACATTTCATCATCTAAGACGAGACAATTGTATATGCCCTGTATGAAGTTTCGAACTTTCGCGCGGATCCCTGTACGATTAATCGAAAATCTGAATTAGCTAGGATATATACTTCCCCCACTACTCATACCGACTCTGTGACTGATGCGCCACGCGTTATTTTTTCGGATTTTTTATACGGAGTTCGTCCTCCTTTACTCTAGTCTCCATGATCCGTAGAATCAGGGGATAAATTATCAGGGCGAAGATAATGCACCTGTTATTGGCAGTGAGATGATGGATGCGCTGCGTCTGATTCACGCACAGCATACGCAGCCGTATGCTGCCAGAGGACGTGGATGGGGAGGAGGACGACGACGCGACAATGTGGACGGAGATACAGAAATGAAAGTCATATAAGATCGCCAAAATACTCTTTCCATCATTACACTATCTCTATTCCAAGCCAACATCTCTTTTTATGAGTCCATGAGTTGTATTATTGATGACGACGTCTAGTTTCAGCTCTGAATCGTCACATGATTTGAAACTTGGCATGCCATAAAATGGTTCAATTGTATTCGACATATATAATCGTTGATTCGCGCCCCAAGCGCTGATGTCCCTAGACAATGATTACATATCGTTCAGAGAAGAGTAGCGTTTTACCAATCATAGCATGACGCCACGATTTATTTTTTGATTCTCCCTTCGGTCTTCATTTCCATTGTTCATTTCAAATCGACACGAGTTGCATTGCCAAGGGTTACATGTGCGCGCATTCCATACCCGGGGCCTTGAATGGTCTTGATAGAGTCACAGCAGAGATGAGTAGACTATCTCCTCATCTCTGGTCACAGTGTCCAATCGTGACACTCTCAAAGAAATTCCGTGAAACCATTGGGGTGCCATCTATCGGTTTCAATGTTGTCTAAAATTGACAGATTGCTATCTCGAATTGTTGTCGGCTAACTCCGTTGTGAATTTTGTTCCACTTGTGGTGCACATAAGAAAAGTAGTATTTCCATGATCGGTTCAATAGTACACATGTTTATTAATAACTACTGGCTGGATGAATTAACATTTCGTCTATAGCTAACACACAATAATGTGCGGTTTGATCAGTCACTTGTTGGATTTTCACCCCAAGCCATTCAATGACATTTTTGAAAGTGCCAGGAGGAAAGCCTGAAACCTGATAACCGATTGTAAAGTGTGGGAAAAACAGGTTACCGAAATCCTTCTGTGTCTCTTAAAGCTATTTATAAGCTTTGGTACCCATCAGTAATTCAACTAACCTTTTTTAATTGTTTCCCTCGATCAAAGTTTTAAATTAGTGATAGCATCTCTTTCTAAAAATAATTTCTTATCGGAATTCAGAAACTTCTCGCGATTTTATTTCAATGTGCTAAACTTATCAGTCAAGTGAGCAACTTTCACAGAAAAATGAGGATTTGGGAATATTCAATGATTGAAATTTATATGGTATAATAAAGAATGAAAATATAAATGAATATTTCACTCAAAATTTTGCGTAATTTTGCAATGAATTATTTTCGTCAAGAAGCTGATACATCTGTTCTTCTAAAAACATCTCTCGCGGTGATTTTGGAATATTGAAAATTGAAGCTTCTCGGCATATCTGAACATTTTTGTCTCTTGAAGTTTCTATCTCTGAATGATCCAGTAAGTTCAAGTTAGTTAAAATGATAAATTACTCGATATCGAATCAAGACAAAAATCAACAGATAAAAAATCGAAGTAGAATTTAAGAATACAGATTTACGATTCAATGATTAAAAAACCCACAGTGATCATAATTACAGTCCATTTGATATACGGATTCCAAAAATTTCACCGGGTGGGGGGTGGGGGCTAAAAAAAAGATTTTGGTTTTTCATATATTATTAATAAATTTTGCATTCCACAAATAAGATATGAAAGAACCGCCATCCTTATTGAAAATTGGAAGTGCCATTTTGAAGAAAGAGGAAGTTGGTTTTTCAAATACAAACTTACCCAATGGATAATTAAATTTACCCGTATATTCACATTGAACCATTATCAATTATTATACAAGTAATGAAGTATTTTTTCATTCTTCAAACGGTGATTTGCATGAAATGATAAGCTTTGATTTATAATATATATAAAAAAAAATTCATTGTATTCGAAAATTAGTTCACGTTCAGTGAATTCGGCTACTTCTGATTTACGTCTTTTATTACTAATTGACCAAGCATTGAAATCAATATCAACAGTGTTGGATGGAGACGGTACCAAAATATCTGGGATATCGTTTCGTTTCAATTTGAATACATTGTTATTGCTCAAAAAGTTTATTACTAAAATGACGCTATGGAGCATAAATAATATCATCAACAATCTTGTCCGTAATCATTGCTCTTATTAATGAGCCACTTCTCACACATAATTGTTGAATAAATTGATGGTTTTCCAGAAATTATGATATGCCCCACATAAGCGGGAATTGTCCGTAAATGCTTTTGCCATTTCACAAGCATCTTTGCACTTATTCCTAATGTTTGAACATCTAGGAAACCTCAAATCCGTAAAACCTTCTTCACTGCTGTTATGCGACAATTGGGGAAGCTGCACCCACCCATAATCTGCATGAAACAATTAAACATTGGTATATTCTCACAATCAAATAATTGTAATTGGAACCTCAACAGATCATATATATATATGTATTTACATTATTTTTTTTCAACACACATTTTCTCAACAAAAGACTGCCACTGATTAAATTCTGATATTTTTAAATGAATGACAATCGCAAAGATCCAATTCTACGTGAACCAATCATATGAATGACAAATAGTTATTTTAACGAATACATGGTCATATATGAATTTTGACATAAAGAACATTTTTGTATTCGATTTCATTAACAGAAATAGTGTTTTACATATGAACGATAAATAACTGAGAGTACAAAAAATAATACTAGATGAAAGTGTATCCCGTAGTATTTGAATTCAATCATCATGAATACTTGCGCAGCTGTGAATTGGGTGTGTTTGGCCGAACTAAGTCCTGAGTATACTAAGTTAGTCACTCAGTCGAAACAAATTTTTCCTCTATGCGGCTGAGTTCAGCCTGTTTCGGTCCTGGACACACTTACTGACTGACACAGTCGCAAACTTCGTCACTCACCGTTTCCAATTTTCAGATGAAAATCTTTGCTGACACTAACGTTGTATACTAGGTTATTATACATGTACTGGATACTTGTGCTGTCTTCGGCTTCGGCCTCTTCCATTGTACAATTATGAATGATACGTAATTTTGTTATATTTTATAGAACTGTTAATCTCCTTTGTTTGAATTGAATGCAGGTTACGGTAGGTATATTGCAGAAATTAAGATGGCGTCGCAGCTGAGTGGCTTAGTATCTACAGAGTGTCCCGGCCGAAAACTTAGTTAGATATTCTTAGTAACTTACTTTCGTTGCTCAGGACTTAGTTCGGCCAAACACACCCAATTGAACGAAGCCCTTAGTCGCGGCAATTTGAAACATGCGACTGAAGAGTTTACCATCTTTGGAAAATAGCTAGAGAAGTTTTCATTGTGCACGGCGAATGTTTAACTTCATAAAGTTGACCCCTCATCGACGGATTCTTCAGAAATATTAGGGTTGAATCGTTAGGTCATGAAAGGTCACAAATTTTTATCGTCTGGTCATTAATAGTTTTTTGAAAATTAATTTTCAAAATTTCGACGAAACTCAATTGGGGACGAATCCAATTCTTTTTTTTTCAAACAATGCAGAATTGAATGCTGAGATTGGTCATCAATTTTGGATGTTTCATCATTCATTGGATGTATGCCCAGTCAAATCTGCAGTACATATATTTGTTTTTTCAAACCGATTATTATGTCAGATATCAATCATAAATATGTTTTTTATTAATCAATATTAATTATACGTAACAAATTAACCCGATGAAAATTAGTTATTAACTTTAAGAGTAATTGGTTCTTTACTTGACTATTTCTTACTGGAGCTAATATCCGTTATATCAACTAATCAAAAAATTCCGTTTATATATCGAGAAAATTAGGCAACGGTGCCGGAGATTTCATAATTAGATCACGCTTGTATGCATCTTCTCTCTCTACTACTGTACGCTCGGTTCGTACTGCCCGCGCGTGCAGCGTTGCCATATCTCCACGTTTCGTATATTTAACATGGCGGCTGTAGTAGCAGTTTCGCACATGACCCAAACGACTCTACTTTTTCTTGAGATTTATGAACAAATACGACGGAGACACCGGGTTTTTTTTTTCCTTTGAATGATAAAAAAAATAAAGTTTCTAATAATATGTTTTTTAATTTGTCCACTTACATATAACGGGCTTTATTTCCTTATTCTCTTTCAAATTAAGCAACTGCCAGGACGTATAACATGCGGTTTAATGGGACTGAAAACATCAATTTAATTAATAACTATACGGTGAAGTCTATTTTCTTCTTGCTTTCAATCGACGCAGCATCGTCACTCTACGACATATCTTTTGTTTGACGGTCAAACTTGAATTGTATATTTTGACCATACATCCTTAATATAACAATAAACCAATTCTGTTTAATAATTACTGCGTATGCGCAAAAACTCGGTGTGGAGCAGGCATTTTGATACAACTGTCGTTTCACCTGACTTTTTTCGGTTGCAGAATAATTTGAAAATGTCATTTGGCACATTTCATTGATATCATTCATAAATGAATGAATATTGGTCCGTACGTAGACCGATATTGAACACATATAACTGCATGTTTTTGAGATACAGATCGTACATCCATCACGTTTATTATTGCATTCACGTATCGCATCATAGTAGTTCCTGTGTTTCTCATTAGTATCTTATTAGCCACTGCAACGTTTGTATTTATTGATATGATATCAATGAAATATGCCAAATGACATTTTAGAATTATTCGGCAACCGAGAAAAGTTAGGCGAAATGACAGTTGTATCAAAAAGCCCGCTCTACACCGAGGTTTCGCCCATGCGCAGTATTTTTCAACGTATCTTGTTTATTGTTATATAAAGTAACAATGAATGACCAAACGTCAAAAATACATGACCAATCCTCTGCATTCAACTCTGCATTGTTTGCAAAAAAAAAAAGAATTGGATTTAATGCAAAGGAGGGGCTAACCCCCAATTGAGTTTCATCGAAATTTCGAAAATTAATGGGTGTGCTTAGACTAACTCAACGTTGAGCAAACGTTGAGCGGTGTTGCTCAAAGTTGAGTAGCGTTTAGTCTGGACACGCTTGCGGCGCATGTGTTTGCGTTGACTGGCGTCGGATGGCGTTGAGTCGCGACGCCGTATTGGTACAATATTTGAAAATTGAAGTTGAAACTAGAAAGTGATTCAAAATTGAAAATTTTTAACATTAAATTTAAACAAAAGTGATTTTCACATAAGACGTTATATAATAATATGGGAGAAAATCAGATTGTGGTGTATAATTGGCTGTAATAATGTTTTAATTAAAAACGTTTTCATCCATCGATTCATCACTTCATCGAGTAGAATGTTTATAATTATTCCCATTTTTTGACGTTACCTCTACACGTCCTGCACACTCCGCACAAACAAAACTGAGGTTAGATTTCCCTTGCGTTGACTAAACGTGTCCAGCCTGAAACGCTCAACACTCACGCTAATTTCCCCCATCACACCTACCAAACTATGTTTACCGGCCGCCATTTGTGATGCTCAACGTTGCTCAACGTGAGTTAGTCTTAACACACCCAATCTAAAAAAAATGACCAAATGATAATAATTTGTGACATTTCCTGTTCTATGACAAATTATTTTATTTTTTGATGTTTTTATATGTACATATTTATTGAATAGATTATATGCTACGGATTCCTCTACAATTTTTCAATTGAGCTACTAATGTATTATACATTCTCTTTTTTTCTTATATCATTGCTTTAAAAACGGTTAAGATTGATGAAAACCACTCGTGAATTAATAATTGTCATAAATCGATATAACGAACAGTATTTGAATATTATTTGAAAAATAAAAGTACGCCACCACTGCGGTGTCTCGAACTCTGAATCAATTGATAAGCATAACGGGATGGCAGCACTGCGCCATAGCGCTTACTTAACAATGTGAGATGAAGGTAGTATAAAGCTGCGATTACTACACGAGAGTTAGTACAAACAGAGATGAGTAGACTACTCATCTCTGGTACAAATTCGATATAGGTTTAAATTAATACCTCCGACACACGTGCGGCAGCACGACCGCTTGACACATTTCCCACCATGCTTTGCAGGATTGAAGTACTTTTTTTTGTAGTGATATCAACAAATATTATTCGAAACATCTGAAACTCGCCTGATGACATAACCCTGGTCTTTGAATCAGGCTGTAATCTTCACGCTCGTTTTAAAATTCCTTTTTTTCTCCTTATGTATATTCATAGGGCTTTCTTATTTTCACGAATCGAAATAGCCGTGGTGCCAATTACACGATCAATGAAAAGCTGAATTTCATATCGATCGCGGCTTCTTGTGCCAAGATCGCCTGGAAAACTATCACCGCGGAATACAATCGGCACAACTCCTTCCGTAGTGAGAAGGCTCTCTTCAGCTGCTGGTCAAATCAGAAGAAGCTTGCCAGGAAATACTTGGCTGCAGAGATGAGGGAAAACGTTAAAACTGGTAATTGGTGCTTGTAGCAATAAATCAACAGTACAAGAACCTTATTCTATTTTTTTCCAGGAGGTGGAAATACCTTTAAAAAAGATGCAGTCTTAGAGGAAGTACTCAAAATCATTGGACGTCATATACAGCCTTTGCCAAATCCTTTCGATGACGACAACGGTCAATTAGTGAGATCATCGAAAAACTAAATTGGTCGATATATACTTAGAAATAACGATAATATTTTTGTAAATCCATCGACTGTCGCAGCGATTTTCAACAACTGTCCACAAGAGACTTCATCGTCAGATATTTATGACGTGAGAATTCTTTTTTATTATTCATTTAGAATACATAATCCTTTTCGTTTTTTTCTTTCCTCATTTTTGCTTCTTCTCCTTCTTTTTCCTTCCTATGTCATCCATTCTTTCCTCTCTTTGCATTTGCTTTATATTCCCATTACCTACAGTTTTTCATTACATATGAAGTTTACATTGGACCACATATATAAAAGAAATGTACTTTGAATATTTATTTCCATATACAAACCCAACCAGCTATCTCGTAAAACATTGTCTTTTTCAATAACATCCTAATACATTTAGTCCTCTTTCTTTTTCAAACACAATTATTCCTTTTCTATTCCTTTTCGCATAAACTGGATATCATGAAATGAATTCATATCCTTCAAAAAATTCATATTAAATCTTCATTTCTAGTATTTTCAGCGAGCAAATATGGTTGGCAGTTGGAAAAGTTGGAGCTCGAAGAATGTGGGAAAACCCATCGCATACCCACTGCACAAGATAATAAAGAGGGCCGCCAAACGGAGTTCAAACGAGCATCCACATCCATTTACATCAAAAGAGGGTGCAGATGTCGAAAGAGCAGAGAACGAAAAGCTCGGAGATCCCTCAAATCGGGGAAATAGCTCAAATTCTTCGAACTCGAGAAAAGAAGAGGAAAAAAGGAGTACACGTACTCTTTCGGAGGACATGCAAGAAGTTGCGGAAAATCAGGAAGTCCTCAAAAGGAATCGCGATTGCAGCATGATTGAACGCAAGCAAGAGTTAAAAATTGAGCAGCTGGAACTGAAGGTCGAATCCAAAAAAAAAAAGTTGGACAACTTGCGTCTCAAAAATGAGCTGTTGGCCGTTAAATTCAGCCAACAAAAACTAAAACTAAAGAAAATAGAGAATCAGTTGAATGCCGAGGGTTCTATAAACGGAGAAGGCGAGTACTTTGAGGAAAGATTGGACGTCTATTAAAAAAAAGAAAGGATGTAGGTCTCTGACAAAGAAATCAAAATACTGTATCAATATTAACTATTTATCTTCGTGAATAAAATTATTCTTGCAACTCTCATTGTTTGTTATTCAAATTTTTATTGCGAATGGACCTCAGGCGTAAACCTCTATTACAATTATTCTATTTGAATTTCTGGGGAAAATTAAGCAAGAAAAAGAAAATAAATATTATACTTCGTTTGCTTTTTTTCAAAGAATGAGACAAGTTTTTTCGTTGAAAAATCTATTCTCATTTACTTATCAGATCACATAATTTTTCGATCGTTTTTTTTTTTTTTTTCATTTGGAATATTATTCAAATTTGGTTGAAATTCTTTCACATTTCCATTTTACATTATTGACATACATTATAGATATTCAAATTTTACTTTATATATATACATTTTTATTTTTCAAACTGCTCATGATCGAGAGTGAAATTTTCTTTTCGTCATATCTCCTCAATTTTTTCGCTCTATTTGGAATTTCAATTCATATGCTCTCTTCTAAATGAATTAGATCGGTTATCTGCGGCACGATTGAAGAGGGGTTTCGCACAGTCCTTCCTGCTTTATCGTAATTTCGACGAGAGCAAAACCTTTCTTTGTCCTCACTGTTATCCCGGGGGTTTTGAATATTTCCATTCAAGCAACCATATCCGGACCATGAATCAATCTGAAAATAATGTGCATTAAAATGATAAAGCATTTTTGTTTCATAAATGTTTATTTTGAACAAATTGATTGCAACTTACCGATGAAAATAACCGTTGATCAGTTATTTGCGAGCCGTATTACCAGGTCCAGGCTGGATGTTTTGATGGATTTCACGGTAGGCATCGATATCCACTCCTCTTCTCCGCAAATGCCTCGCTCGTATGCAAATGTTGTGGAGAACTGCCGTTGCTTGTATGACTGAAAGTGTTCTTTCGACCGTCCAAGAACGTGATCCGATGCTGACTACGGCAAATTGTCTGCCCCATTCGCTGAAGCAACGCTCTATACAATTGCGCGTCCGTATTTGTGCCTCATTGTACAGCTGCTCTTCCGGGCCTCGTGGCTCACGTAGAGGAGTCATCATGAACGGAAGGTCCGGATATCTCGAATCTCCAACGAGTACAGCTTCTCTGTATTAACCATCGATGAACGATTGATGAATTCTTGAATATTCAAAAATCGTCAAATCGTCGGTTGAGCCTTGTCAACGTGCAACGAAATTGATAAACTCCAGTCTGGCATTACATATTGCCTGTACATTAATGGAGAAAAATCCGTGACGACTGCGGTAAAGTTCAGCCAATTCTCCTCCTAACACATGTAATGTAGTTTCCATTAATTGAAATTATGGAATGGTTAAGGACATGTTCTTTTTATTTTTATTATTATTATTATTTTTCTATTTTATTTTTGTACCATAAATTTGACTATTTTGACGATTTTTTTTTCAGTGAGTTTGTTATTTTTATTTACAAAACTTGTTCGATGATGTTAATGTATTCGTATACATTACAAAACCATTTTTTAAATTTAAATTTCGCTCCATAATGCACGTTTTAAAAAATGTCATCCTAAGAAACACTCATTTAGAGTTTGATCAATTAAAAATTAAAAGAAAAATTTTTTTTTGTAATATATAATGATACATGAATACCATCGAAAAAGATTTGTATTTTTAAATAACAAACTGACTGAAAAAAAAATTCACAGTAATGGTATTTTTTTTGGTACAAAAATGAGAACATGCCCTTAAATATATTGCATAAAATGTAAAAAATTGTACCATATGATTGAATCCGAACGTGCCGTCCATCAATGCAGCCAACTACGCCTGGGAAACCAGATCTCATGAAGAGTTCGCCTTGCGTCTGTAATATTTCGTCAGGTGTCGATGGAAATTGGATGAATCGAGGGCTGAGCGCTGCAATTAGCGGAGAATCACGATGGACGATTCCCCACACGATGGTTTTGCCAATCAGTAAACCGTCTCCACACGTTATGAGAGAGGGCCTGTCGCATAAAAACGAAGAGCAGCCAAAAGTTGAATCATTGGACAGATACGACGATTTCTGAAAATCATAATTAACAAAAGGAATTACGAACATTTCAAATATTTACGAGAAATCTTATAATAGAAAATAAATCACCTACGATAAGGTCTCCACAGCCTACGAATGATCATCCGCAAGACCATTGAAAAATCGTCCTTCGTCAGCTCATAACAAGCTCGAAATTGCGATCTTGTCAGCAAATAAAAATCATTTCGAGGTATCTGGTACCGTCGAACGCGATTTCGGCCATTGCGAACATTGTCACCAGCATGGATAATATTGCCCATTTCTTTTCACGGACTTTCCACTGTTTTTCTTATTTGTTATAATGTAAACAAACACACTTTCAGAGGATTTTTGAGGTTATGAGAGTCTATATATTTGTACACATGTTAAAGAGTTTGAGTTCCGAGTGACTTGATAAGGAATGACACAAGAGTGATTTTCTGCACCACATCAATTTATTATCTCAATTAATAACACAATAAAAACTCGGTAAAATGTCTCGATAGCACTCGATAACTACTTGATATCTTGTATATCTACACAGAACTGTACAGAACAACTGCGCAACACATGTAAAGTCTAATCGCGGGCGAAGTTTAAGGTGCCATCTATGTTTATGCTCCGACACCATCTTGCGAAGGAGTGGAGGAAGTTAACACGCCAGGCGTAGCTAAACCGGTTTAGCTCAATCCCGAACCGGGCCTATATAAATTACCGATCGATGTTTCCAGGAAAAACCTTGACAATCGATTAATCGACGTCTAAAAACATCGGAAAAATAATCGATAAGAAAAATAATCGAGCGAACATCGCATATCTCTAAGTTCAGTGTTGAATCGAGTAGGCCATGCTGTGCCATGCGACATCTTATTTGTTATCCTCAGTGCGTCCAGTGTTGCGTCATTCTCTTAATTAGTTTTGCTTTGACGAGTGAAATTGTAGGATTACACACTTCATGTAGAGCAGACTGTAAGATTTGGAAATTATCACCGCCAAAGAAAATTGATATTCTTATCAATATTATTTCAACAATAATGAAACAGAATATAAGGTGGTTATAAATTTGAAGCCATCAAACAAAAATGGTATATTAGTTGGTAGCCGTTTCACTTACAAATTTGTACAAACTGACTGCTGCGACGATTCCGTCAGAACCGACGATATATACGAATGTTCCAGAGTTCATGTCAACAAAATACGACAATTGACTCAAGTTTGACCAAAATTGAGATTGGATTGGATTGTGAAAACGTTGAAGGTTAGGTGTCCGCAAAATATACACTGTAGTTTTCCGTGAGTTCTCCCACCTATCCAAGAGATACATCTATTGGAATCACTTTCAATTATATATTCAACTGTTTCCTATTAATTGTTATTTCAGATGGCGCCCAAAAACAAGGAAAATTCTAATCGGAAGAAGCGAGATACATCTGAAGACGATGATGATGTCGATTATCGACGTCGACGCGATAGAAACAATCAGGTGAGATGTAAAGAAATTAATATTCACTTGCTGAAATCACACATCTCATATCTCGGACCATTATTCGATTCTCTGTGATATTTTTAGCTGTTGTTCTGTTTACATATTACGGACTGTCCGCAGATTTATCGAACGAAAAGCTGATTAATATGCAAAAAATAACATTTGCGTAACGATACAATGTGGGAGAAAGAACTATAAATAGGTTGTTCAATTCCTGTCATCTTGACAGACTTTACGGTTGAATTTTATCTTTTGTTTTCATTTCATTCTGTTCCAATCTACATGCCCGACAATTTTGGTTAAAAATATCGATAACTTTTCGATATTACGGGAAAGCGACAGTCGAATGCCCCTCCTCCCCATTGTTCAGAGAAGAAATCTCTGTTGAAAGTTTCTCATGGAATGTGTTTCAAATCATTAATATAGGCGGTGAAACGATCAAGAGTGAAAAGCAAATTGCGTACTCAACAGACATTGGAACGAGTGAATCAACTCAAAACAGAAAATGAATTACTCGAGGAGAAAATCAAAATGCTGACCAAGGAATTAGGATTTTTAAAAGATTTATTCTTAGCCCACGCTGGTAGCTAATTTACTCAATAACATTACGGTATGAATGTCCCCTGCATTCGTTTCATTAATTCTTGTTTTGTCTTCATTTCCCATGTTCAAGGTTCTAATCAACACACCACCATCAATCTTCAGGACATAGATTTGAACGCACTGTTAGCTGATGATTCCAAGATCATGGAAGATGGTGATGTAACAAAAGCCAAAGTGTAATTGATGGAAAAAAAAGTGATCAATACTCAATGAATCAATTTCAAGTTGTGATGGAACTTCCCGAAAGAGTTGGAACGTGAATAACTTCCAATGACACAAATTTCCTGGAACCAACAGTCATGCATCTTGAAACGATGCAATTTCGTTTGAACTATACGGCAGTACGACAATTGTGCAATACGAATGTTCCATCGTAATTATATTCTGGTAAATGCAGCGAAGCTGAAAGTACGCCAAAGCAAATTGTTTCTATTCGCATGTTTCCGATATTTACTTGATTGAATATGTAAACTTGTTCATCATCAACTAGTTTCCAGGTAACATATAGTATCTGTAAGAGATGCGAGTTTTTGACGATAGTATTTTCAATACAAGCAAATATGGAGATGGTTTTTTTTTTTTACGAATACATAATGCAATTGTTGACTTTGAAGCATAAAATTTATCATAATGCCAATAGATATAGAAATGTGAAATACAATATATTATTTGGGTGATGTTACCATGGGCTGGGAGGTTCTATATTTATTAGCATTTCAAAGCACTCGTCGATATCAAATTTCAATTCACATAAACAAGTGACAGGGCTTTTGGTGTTGTTTCTCGCAGTCCATCCCACCCTGATGAACGGACGATTACGAAGGGTGTGGAGTTGACATTATGTCAAATGAGTTGACGTTGAAATTTCAATGAATGATAATATTTGAGAGTTCATGTAAAATAACAGAACAACGAATAAATAATTTTTTTTATAGAAATATTTAACATTAACTTGAATCTTGAAATTAACTGAGTTCTCTCTATAGATTCCCCATTTCCCAATACCCATATCGATAAGAAATGATGGGAGAGTACTTTAATTTCAGCGCTCATTCACCATTGATTAATCAATGTTCGTTGCGATCGCATGTTTATTACATCTAGTTCGCAGAACAAAAATGTGGTTTTTATATATATATAAAGAAACAAATAGGTCTCTGTACTTTGATAAATTTATATAGAATGCACCAAATGAAAAATTTCCTCCGCGCAGCTGTACAAGCTTCTCTGTGAAACTATACACTTATTATTTTATGGGAATATATAGGAATTACGATGCAATTTTTCCCGCGAAGATTCGAGAAACTACATATCCCCGTGTACAAGCAAAGAATAAATCTTTACAGAGTATCACCTAGCTATTGTTGAATTTTACCCAATTTCCCTACACCATTCAATTACAGAACTTCGCCGAACTTTTCTCCATTGTGCGATTCTAATTACTGTGTAAGTTCTGAAGAGGGAAATACATATTTTACTGATACCCTTCATCTCTTGTTTATTCAACGTAGATCACCAAGCAATTCATTACTTTCCATATTACTCACTTTCAGCTATATGAAATTCTCGCTTACATATCGTTCATTCCCACATTTCATCATTAAGCATAATACTGAAATATCGATCTTTACTTTGACATGATTTCAAGCCCAGCGTCCCTTTCTTCACATAAATAGGATATATATGTATCCTATAAGAGAACACGAATTGTTTTTATGTGTATTTTCAAATCTGTTGAATATTTAATGTATTTCAGAAGATAAATTTTCAATATGGAATGAAAATCTCGGTAAAACCATGTGGTTCCGTTGATTTAGTTATCAATAGATATTCAACACTTCCAAATATTCCTGAAATTAAAAATATTTACATCAATCCGAATTTCATTTTGAATAACTTTGGTATATTTTGCAGTTCATTCGAATTGCTCCGAGATTTTTTAGCATAAATTTGCAGAATTCCGTAATTTTTTTTTGAAGAATTTTGCGTAAGAATATTTCTAGTTGAGACAACACCTCGTAGAGTGGCTCGGCAGCAGGGCATTCGGTGTGAGCGCTCATATCAGTGCAGTAACAACTGTACAATGTACTTATCATTTCCTTCCTGACCCCATGGTTCCCCATGGTCTGTCGTTCCTTCATAAATTTTTCGTACACATACAACAAACACCCGTGAATCCCACTCTGGTCTTTCGTCGTTCATTGCCGAAAAGAACCGATCGATCTTCTCGCCTCGGCATGCATTTGTCGACAAAAATGCAGGAGTGTAGACTTTGATTTCACGCGCCTGTCAGTGGTCCCTATAACCTACAACTGACAAAACCTTATATAATATAGCGCCGAACAAATACAATGAAAATGGGCACGTGGATATTATTGATACGAGGTTGATAATGTCGTAGCGCAGAGTAAAACGCGCCGCTCAGCGGTGGTGGTTGGGGCCTAGAATAGACGACATGTTGACTACAGGGAGTACCTCGTCTCGGACGTTTCTGTCGAGAGTATCCTCGGGGATCATTGAGTGAGGTGGGCGAGAGCGCGGTCGGTGTACGCGACGGAGGTGCGAGGTGGCGGTGGAGGTGGTGGTGGTGGAGGTAAAGAACAGAAGAAACAAGAAACACGCGACGGACTGGTGCGCTTCGATCTCAATTTACATCGCTCAAGGAGAGCCCTTGTGTGTGGTGTGAGGGCGATTTGTGATCGTGGTGCGCGCCCATAATTCCTTCTTGGTTCTGGTGCCTCAATGCATCAGGGTGTGTACCAAACAAACAAGAAATTCGATGACATTGTATCATTTCAGTAGTGGATCACACATATATTGTGGATAAATTGTAAAGATCCAGACAGTTTCGTTATAAGTCTCTTTCTCGCTCCCTTTCTCTCTCCTCCACCTTCTCGCACTATTTTTCCGTGGGTGCCTGCGCGCGCTCGTGTACCGCGCGCGCGCGTATCTATGTGTATATGTCGCGTGTCTCACTCTACTTGCGCACTCGTTCCCTTCCCTCCACTCTTCTATCGCTGTTGCGCGTGTAACTGTGTATGTGAATACCTAAATGTACATGCATCTAGTTGTGTGTAATGTGTATTCTCATATATAAACGAAGGTGGACTAAATTCCAATTTTTTATTTTTTTTTATAAGAGGCTAGAGAATGGAAAATGTCGATATGAAATATATCATGCAAGCGGGAGAGTTCATATGTACTTGAACATTGACATGAGTCCCAATAAGAAGTCTTGAAACTACTATAATCCGTCCGTATAAGTGGTGGTTGAGTTCCCCTCTGAACAGTGAGTGAAGGGAGGGTGAGAAAGAGACAAACGTTAAGTACTGTCGAAACTCCCCAACTCTGTGCTGAATTCGGAGCTTCGGCGATGTGGACAAGCTATTTTAACATCTTGGTAGGATAACGCGGCGTTTGCGAACGATATAGAGGAAGGGTGATAGGCGGAGCTGTCTATCTAACTATTAACACGCGCCTCTACCTGTACCATTATTATTATCGTTGTCACCGTCATGGGCTGTTGACATTTTGTCATGCATAATTAATCCGTATCAGACGACGGGTAGGAAAATGAATCATCTCGTAATCTCATTTCATCTCAATATTCTCTCTTTACGTTGATGCCCACTATCTGTCACTAATAGTAGGGATGAAAAATAAGACCGCCAATGCCGAAGTGTGAGACATATAACAACATATTGACACCGTCCTTGTATTGAGTTGCAAGCGCCACATGAAACTTCCTGTCATGTATATTGTTGTTATGTTCCTACCAGTTGTATATCACCCTATCTACAATACATGTGCAAAGTAGGTGCGGCAAGAAAAAACGTAATGTCGGAGCATCAAAAGTGTGTGTTCGATTATCATTATTCTTTTATTTCCGCTATAAAGCAATTCGTGCACAGCTTAGCTTAGTCCCAAAATAATGATTGTCGCTGTTGTGGTTGTAGCCTTGAATGAGTATCAACTGAAGAAAGTACAGATTCACGAAATTGTGCTTGGTGCCGCAAAGGACGAACAAAGGGAAAAGCAAAATGAAGAGGTAATTAAAAACTGGTTGCCGCTCCAAAAGACTTGATGTCATTGATGGATTGGTTGATGGATTGATTGAATGATTGAATGATTGATTGATTGATTGATCGGTTGGTTGGTTGGTTGGTTGGTTGGTTGGTTGGTCGGTTGGTTGGTTGGTTGGTTGGTTGGTTGGTTGGTTGGTTGGTTGGTTGGTTGGTTGGTCGGCCGGTCGGTTGGTTGGTTGGTTGGTTGGTTGGCTGGTTGAATACTTGCATAAAATTAATAGTCAAGGGATCATTATACACTTATGCAACTTTCAACACATAATCGACTCGTAGCGATAGCTGCACAGGAAATGATGAGCTTAAGTTAGAGCAGGATAGTACGGCCAAGCCTCGATGAGTGGAGTTCAGGAGCAAGCAATTACAAGACAATATTCATGTATGCGTATATTCTATTGATGAAGAAACGAAATATGAATGAAGCTTACAGAGATAGACTCCCGAAAAGAATATGTGGTTATTGTAGGCGGTGTTGATGTTGTTAGTTTTGGAGGACGTCGAACACACGAAAAGCAAAGAATTGGGAGGGGGGCTGTACCGAAAAACGACGAGGTGCAAGTGCGACAGCAGATAATAACACATGATTGTGAACAGAAATAATAGAATGACAGTAGGAAATGAAATGAGAATGCTACACACAATAAATGAGAAATCACGTGGACAGATGAGAATGATAATACAGAAATCAGTGTAGATAATACAGTCTCGTAAGACCCACATTTGACAAAATACGTATATATTATTCCAAACTAACATGGGGTATAGTTTTGGAGTAAGTAAGATTTGTACAGGTCTATGGATAAGTACGGAATTTGTGTTTTATATCTTCATGTAAAAAGATGTTGTTATCCGATAGGTCGGACATTCACGGGTGTATTTCGCGGGTGCGTGGAGTTTGGCGGCCCACATGGTATATGTAGCGTACGAATAAGAGGAATCTGGGAAAATAAAGGAGTGGTAGTGAGCAAAAAAATATAAACACGGTACAAACAACAATATCAAATTGTGTGGTGTTTTCGAGTGTCATGGGGTGTTTCGGCAGCCAGAGCAGCAAAGCCAGCCAGGATGACAGCAAAAATCAGAAAAGGCGTTCAGATGCGATTACAAGACAGCTGCAGAAGGATAAACAGGTTTATCGAGCCACACACAGACTGCTGTTACTTGGTGAGAAAAATTTAAGCAGTAATATATTTCTGGTATTTGCTAAATGTAGTTTCAATTGTTAGATATTGTTTGAAATTATATATTAATATGAGCGACTATATTCGAGAATTCATCAAGAACGAGGTGAATAACTATCAAGTAGCATAAAACGTCGAGAAATATCCATGTTTTGTCAGGTGCACCTGACATCTATGAATGTTTGTTTGTTTGTTTGTTTGGCTGTCTGTTTCTTTGTATGTATGCATGTATGTATGTATGTATAACAATGTTCAAATCGGTTTCGAAACCCTCACAATGGACATTACGGTATGTTCATTATACAAGGAGATTGTGTAGACCGTGAAGCAACAGTCGTCAAATACAATATTTTCATGCATAATTACTATTCTGTTATATAAATATGTGTGTACCCAATCCGTGGTGTACCTCAACCATCCTTTTCACTGAAAGACATGGCAATGATATCCCGAAAGAGAGCGACTCCCATTCAACAATTTTAATTGACTGAGAAATAGATGAGATACCCAAAAAATCGAATTTCAAAAACAAAAAAACAATTACGCGCGCTAAGTTGTTCAAAGATATAGAAGATATACCGATTTTGACTCTGTTTGACATTTACCAGTCTATTTTGACGATCACAATATTTTCAGGAGCTGGTGAGTCGGGAAAAAGTACTATTGTCAAACAAATGAGGATATTACACGTCAACGGCTTCAGCGAAGCGTAAGTTGTACTTTATTGTAAAGTCACCGTTAGTTACTTACGTCTCAAAAATCTATGTGAAAATGATGCTATTGATTCACATTTCAGAGAGAAACGCCAAAAAATTGAAGATATCAAAAAAAATATCCGGGATGCTATCTTGGTAAGTATCTCATACTAACTGTTCGATTGTTGCTTCATTTAGAATCAATTACAGTTGAAAATAATCATTATTTATCGCCTTGTGTTCGTTCCAGACGATAACCAGCGCCATGAATACGTTGACGCCACCTGTCACACTAGAAAATCTTGCAAATCAAAGTCGAGTCGACTATGTGTTAGACGTGTCATCTTCCCCAGACTTTGATTACCCTCCAGTAAGTCAATAAACTTGTATGCCACGATATTTTCCTTGCTCACAATATCCGCAAATATATTCACATATGAGTGTATTTTTTGAGGGCTAATAGGGAATTAAATACGTAATAGCATAAATAATCTAAAACCAAGACAAGAAGCACTGAACGAATTGACGGAGACATTGGTTCTGTCCAGCGAAGACACCACTTACTGGACTTTAAGTGAGTGCTCATAGCTGATACGTTTACTGTGACGGAGTACTTCGGTACCAGTAAAAAACCCTATCAGCAATGACCGTTTTTCGTACTCACTCATCGGTTACTTCGCTGAACACAGTCAAATGTGATTCCCACTTTATTGTTATATGTCAGTGCGTAAACCCACAATCACTGTGAATCGCTGCAAAATCAAGTGTTTCCGCTTGAACTTCAAAACATTGCAGCTACTGCTTCTACCATTGTAAACATTGTAGTCAGATTTAAGATACTTCTAAACTTTTGCAATGTCACTATAAGGTTAAAAAGTGAAAATAAAACATTTCAACGTTCCAACGAAAACACTTAATTTTACAGCGATTGCATGAAATTCGGTGAAGAAACCAATGCTGCGATAATCGGAGGACGATGGCGCGATGGCGTTTAGTCAATCGATTAATCGAAGTAACAACGAACCAAAAGAATTTATTAATAAACGTGGACGAGAGCGCGGGCGCGTCATATAGTAGTTCAGTCAGTCTATTATAAAAGAACGTCTCTTCCCCTCTTTCTCACTCCTATTCTCTATTTAGAATTCTGTATTCATCATCTCATTAGACATTCATTGAAATATCTTATAAATAAACTCATATAACATTTTATTGCAGGAATTTTACGAAATAGTTGAAGCACTTTGGAAGGACCGAGGTGTTCAACAGAGTTTTGAGAGAAGCAATGAGTATCAGCTTATCGATTGCGCCAAATAGTAAGTGGTTTGACTTTACACTATGCCAAAACGAGGAATCACTCGATAACAAAGAACAGCTGGGATGGTTGTTGTGCCACTTGATCGTTCCACAATAAAATGTATAATGCTAGCTGCATTGATTCATACAAGGGTAAAATGAAACTTCTACGATGTTGTAGAGGTATAATTCGGAAAAAGTTTTGATCGTGCAGTGAAAAATATCATTACTTGCCCATTGAAGATTGGTGCGTTATGTAATCTTATACGTAGAGAAGGGAATTTCTGAAGAAGTTATGCGTGGTTACCGCGCATTACGAAATAGTATATCAATTCTCAAGTGCTAATTTGCCGTATTCCATAAAATTTTCAATAATATGTTTTTCCGACTAAACGCAATAGGTGGTAATCCACACAAGGGTTTGATTTTTAACTCTTATTGTTGTCTCCTGCACAATTCTTTTATTATGGGATACTATAAATTGGCACTCGATGAAGTTAACACGTTATCGCTTTATGCAATATACAGTATCTATGTCCACGATGAAGAGGGTGAAAACGGTTGTATAAGTTACTGCGCAATGATAATACATCCAAACTAAAGTGCGGGAAAATAATGTGGTAGATGCGTATGAATATTTTCTGATAATCGTTGGATTTTCCTTACGATAATGTACATCATTGTTGAATGTATCAAAGTTACACATTGCTGTAGATAATTTCACATGATTTCCTGCATAGGTTCCAGGAACAGTAAAATCGACCTGGTTGATATATAGTATATTGAATATGTAGGGTGATAGAAAAGATGGGTCATAAACAATAACTAAAGTCTCTCAGATGTCGAGTACAAAGCATCATAGATCGATCTACACTTTCCCCACGTTTTTTTTCAGTGACAAATTATAACCAAGTGGCCATTTCAACGCATGGACCTCGTTATCAAAGTTGCAAATTAGTTATATTATCAACCTCACAGGCACTCATGGTATATGCAAAAAAAAAAAAATGACGGGATACAGTGAGAATCCCAAAAATTGATTCCGTCTCTATAGCTAGACCAGTTTTCTAGATCATTCTTCTTCTTGTCGGTCTCACACCTGATCTGTTCCTTTTCTTGCCACATAATAATTGCGTTTCATATAGTGAACGTTCATTACGATATCTATAAAAACGTGAACCTAACCATTGTTATAATGTTAAAACACAAAATGGCTGTCTATATCATCGGCTAATTTCATTCCGGTCGGGAGCTACTACATCAAGTCTCCCTTATTTCCGTTTGAGTTGTAAACATGATGTTAATAGCGCGGCATCACATTACTGAATTCAAAAATTCAAACGACGGGGCCCATGAAATTGATCAGATTATCGAAAATGAAAAACATCGAAGGCTCAGCGAGGAGTATGGTTCGTGTTGGCAAAATTGTACGTTTATTCCGTTATTACTCTCACATGCCCATCGCTGTCGTGTACAACATAGAAAGGCTATACTAGTGCTAAAAATAGAATTAGATATTTTTAGCAAGTATCGAAAATGTGTTGAAGACGTGTATGTTAACAACACGAAACATACTTATTGCGGATGGTGGCATGTATTCGCGTCCACCTATACTTTTCCCATTATTATCGATGTGATGAATCATGGTGCCGCTACTAATTAAAACCCGAACGATTCACTGGTATCCCTTTTTCATCGTACAGTCATTTGAAGTCATGTAAAGAATTTGAAATATTTACATCACAAAATTGAGACTGCTGTGTGATGAAAATTTTTATTCACATATCATCCAAATACACTTTATCAGGGTTTCAAGCAATATTGTTGGCTTGTTGATCTCCGATCAGTGTCTCATTGTATTAGTGCTAAGTATGTTTATCTTCATAGAACAGCGTTGTATCACTCAACACAGCTTAACCTCGCGAGTGAACAACAATACTCCAGTCGGATCACTTTGCCGAGAGATTGAAATTTATATTGGAGGTAACCATGTAAAATCGTTTTCGCGAGACTCTTGGATTGTGCCTGAAAATATTCCGAAGCGATGAGCCAAATCAATGGCAAAGTATAAAAGTTATCAATTGATTGAACAATGAAGAATTGAAGGTGTGTGGTTAATTGGTGCGAATCACTTATTTCATCTTTTTTGTGGGGAATCGATTGGCCATATACGACAAATTTCGAATCGAAAAATATTTTATGCCTTGACCTCAATGCATTTTGATGAGAACTATTTTGCATATAACGATTAAGTTCAGCCCAGAATCATCCTTAACAATTGAATCGTAAATATCTATCAACTGCCAAGAAATTAATATCGATATTGTCATTTCCTGCATCGAAATACACCATATTCGACAAAGTTATTTCAAAGAAATTTCTCTGCATATAAAAATGTTGGAGGCAATTAGGCTATTTTCTACAGAAATTTAGAAAATTCGTCTAAATTTCATTGCAAGACGTAGAAGCTTCCAAGAAGTGTCACCTCCTTTGTTCTTCACTTTATGGATGTGTAACATTTGTTCTTTAATGATACGAATATCATAGTGTTAATCTGAAGAACGGCCAGTAGGGCTTCACCAATAGCGTCCCGTCTACGCACGAGAATTATCTCAAACTTACCACCAAACGATTCTTTTTGCAAGGCTTTCTAAATTTTTCATGCTAAATGTTATTTTCATACATCGTTCAACCATTCTAAGCCTGCATTGTTTTTCATTGATTCGATGTGAACTGCAGTGTTGACGTGTTTATGATTGAATAAAGTAGTCCTAAATTCAAACATGAAATTCTCAAACTCGAAATATTTGACTGGGTTTCATGTCATTATGAAGATTATTCGCCATATTGAGTGCGCCCGTTCGAATTATGGAATCTTGAATTCAGATTTGGTATAAGCCACCACGAAATTCTTTGTAGGAAATCGGCTACTTTTGAAGTGTTTTAGTTTAGACATAATTGTTCCGTTAATAAAAAATGCACTATTTTCAAAACTTTTTCCGTTCATATATGAAGTCTTGTAATTAAAAAAATAACATCGTAATTGAATCTTTTCAATGTTCATTCATAATACTACGACCGGAATATATGACGACAAATCGCTGAACAGCATTTGTAGTGGTTGGAGAAATGTGATAATCATCAGAAAAATCGTATCACCACGTCTGTTACACTGTACTGCAAAGGGTTAACATAGCTTTGACAGATGAGAGAGCATAAGCCAAGCAAGCGCTTTACTTTTTACTTACACTTTACATACTTTCACATACTTTTTTTTGTCGACTAGCTTCGCTAAAATCGTCACTACTCAGTACCTTTTTATGAAAAATTCGTGATTCACACACCTAAACTTTCCACGAGACTTACTGGATATAACAGTGAAAATCGCAATCCAAAGCCGTCCAGCGCTTCGAGATATTGATTCGAAATAACAAACAAACATCTATGTGATTACCTTTTCGCCTATTACACACATTGCGTCAATTTCAAATTCCCCATTCGTTATAAATGTTCATGATTGTAATACAAATTTATCACAATGTGACACTTATTTTTCTAGCTTTCTGGACAAAGTTGCGATCGTTAAACAACCGGACTATACACCAACTGAGCAGGTATACAAAATATATTTTATAGGAATAACGAATGTGAATATGCTGTTTGCAGTTTTCTATATGATTCCGGCAACAATTATTATTGAGTCATGCAAGAATGGTGAGAAGAAAGAATTGGTAATGTTTTTTTGTTTTTTGTAGGACATACTCCGATGCCGGGTTCTCACATCAGGCATCTTCGAGACGCGTTTTCAGGTCGACAAAGTCAACTTTCAGTGAGTTATTACATTTGAAGCAAGTGTAATTTATATTCAATTTGGAAAAAAATAAAATTTCCTCCAACAGTATGTTCGACGTCGGAGGTCAGAGAGATGAAAGAAGGAAATGGATCCAGTGCTTCAACGATGTGACGGCGATAATATTTGTAACTGCGTGCAGTAGTTACAATATGGTACTCAGAGAGGATCCAACAAAATTGCGACTCAGGGAGAGTCTCGATTTATTCAAAAGTATTTGGAATAATAGGTGAGTCTTTCACGATTTTCATTGAATAAAAAACAGATGTTTGATATTGAAAAATAAAGGGATATATGGGTAAATCATGATTTGTCTTTCCAGGTGGCTTCGAACCATTTCTGTGATTTTGTTCCTCAATAAACAAGATTTGTTAGCGGAAAAAGTGAAAGCAGGTAAACACAAATTGGAAGATTATTTTCCAGAATTCTCGCGATATCAAACTCCACTGGAACCTGGTGTTGTAGCAGATCCATCAGAACCACCAGAAGTTATACGTGCAAAATACTTCATCAGAGACGAATTTCTTGTGAGTTGAATTAATATCTATTATTGTTTACATTAATCGAAACCAAGACAAGTTTGTTCATGTTAAAATTCACGAAATTTCCTCATTTATGTTTTCATTTGGGAAATGCTACTTGTAGCGCATCAGTACGGCCAGCGGTGACGGCAAGCATTACTGTTACCCACATTTCACGTGCGCCGTCGACACGGAAAATATCAAAAGAGTATTCAACGATTGTCGTGACATTATTCAACGGATGCATCTACGTCAATATGAACTTTTGTGACTTGGTTCCTGCTATTGCCTAGTATCGTCTGTCCAAAAGAAAGAACTAAATCGAAATATAAAAATTCTTTTTCATTTTATCATTTCTTCTCAATCATATGGTCTGGAAAAAAAAAAAAAGAGCCCAACATGTTTAGGCTACTATGATACCATCAACTCACCGCCATCTTTATAGAATGTTGGAATAAGCAAAACACATGAGAGACGAGATATTTATGGATTCTAATTATGAAACTCGTATACATCCGCACATAAACATACACGAAAACATATATACATACTTATAGGGAAAATTATGAGAAAAATACAATATTACCTTTGAGAAGGAAGTTTGACACTGAATCATATTATAGATGAATAATAATTGATAACTTAATGAGCAATCAACTCATCTCTTGAAGCAGCAAGCAGAACTGTCTTGTTCCATTATGCAATTATAAGACATTTTGTGTCAAGTCTCCAATGCCCGCTGACGACAATTCAATTTTCATATCATTTTTAGTCCCTGGTTAGTTTTTTGTTCTTACCTCATATTAATTTTCTTCTCTTTCTAGATTGTCGCGCTCAACGCACTGTGATTCGTTACCTCGATCAATATTTTTTTATTTTGTACAAAACGCGTCGCTGCATGTCGCCAAATAGTGAAATTATTATAATCTGTTTTAAGCATATGTATAAATATTTTAAAAATCGAGCTGACTCGCGCATAAATGTCATTAATTTCAGATCATTACATTTATCATGAATTCCTCCCTGCCCCTCTCTTGACTCATCCCCTCTCCTTCCCCTTTCCACAAACTTTTTCGTGCATTCTAAAATCTTCGTGCAATCAAATTTTTTCGTGGCGCATAGCGTGATTTATAACAACAATTTGAAATACGTAAATTTATTTTTTTTTTTTCTCGTTTCTCCTTTGTTTTTTTACAAAAAAAAAAGTATTTTGTGAGATTTTACAGTATTTTGAGGAGTGTTTCGAGTATGAATACAATTGTGTGTATTAATTATTCTTATACAATATGCCATTCTCTCGTTCAAGTTTTCACGTAATTCGTTCATCTCTGGAAAATTTATAAACTATCGTATCCTTGTGACAAAACTAATTGTTTTGGATCAACCTTAATATGGTTCTGCATTTCATATTCCGTTAGAATTGAGGATGATAATGTATTACCAACCTATATTTTTATCCATCGTTTGTAAATAATTTCTCATTATTAGTCCACACACAATAGTCCACATGACTAATTCGGAACGATTTTCTTTGGCCCATCCACCAACATTTTGCTAAGTTCCGTGAAAAAAGCAATTCATAGATCTGAAGGAAATGAGCAGAACCAAGTTTGATATAACATTGGTATAACGTGAAAATAAGAAATCTTAAATACAGAAAAATTTACATTTGGTTCTCCCAAAACAATGAATAGACAAATAAATGATTATATAAATAAAAAAACAACATATATGTGTATCGTATCTAAAGAAATATATATATATATATATATATATATATATTGTATATATATATATTTATATATATATATATACATATATATATGCTTTCAAATTGTATATTTGTGTTGTGAATTCCGACAGGCAGTGCACATTTTTATGAGACTCGCCCCTCGTACCATCAAATATTGGAATTTTCAATAAGGATCTCATACCAAGTCCAAGTGGTAATTATAATGACATCACACCATATTTGGATATAACATTAACATCAAGTAGATTACTTATAAGATGCGAAATTCAAAGTTTGTCTTTGACTAGGATCTTGTGTGCGATATAATGTACATTTTAGTTGCTGCAACATAAATGTACATATTATGTATTTATATATATAGTGTGTATATGTGTCTGTAGTTGTATTCATGTATATGCGAATGGCGGGTGTGCAAAAATTGATGATAAGAATTTTCAGAAGGTATATTATTCTCTGAACTTCAATATTGCAACTTGTGCGATTCTGTGGGCAGGAAAAATAATTAATCAAATAAATACGTATAGGCAAGCATGCAATTGATGAAATGAAATGATATTGAAAGCGATTCTAATTTTAAGACTCAAATTCTATATGAGTTGAAGGTAAACGCCCTGCAATATGCGATATGGAAATTTTTATACGAGCGTACTGAAATTTAATAATATATTCACTCACAACTCATTCATTAAATTTCAATGGATTACAAAAATGGGCCACTGATCGTGAATTATTATGTTTGCTCGTGCAGAAGCAAACCCTCTAACATGGACACGAGAACATACTTATCAAATAAACCTACGACATGTAGTGATGTAATATTAACAACTTGGATGACAATCGGAATCCATATAAATTAAAGGGAAAATCGTAATTCACGTTGAAGTGTATATCACCGTTCTATACAGTAATATTTGCACACGTAGTGATGAGTGTCGCACAGACTACACTCACACAACACACACTTAGTTGTACGAATAGTCATTCAAATAGGAATGCATCAGTGCATGTATTTTCGTTTGATAATGTAAGAATTTCATAAAATTCATTTGGCAGTTAATTTATATTTATCAACCACGCGCAATTTAATTTTTAATTAATTTTATCTCGCAGCAATGAACATGCAAACCGATAATATTATAGAATGATGGAGATTAAATGAGACATGTTAGATCATAAATGTGTTTAGTATATAAATTAGTTTTGGCATAAACCGTATAATTGGGATATACAGAAAAATTTCTTCCTGCTCATCGCAATAGATTATCCAATAGCATCATTGTAATGCGAATTTTAATAAAAGTTGAGAAAATGGAAATTGACGAAATATTGTTAGCATAGCAATATAAAAATGGCAGGGTATGTGAAGATACGCCCACTACCGTCTCATTGAATAAGTTGTCAAGAAAAATTGCAAAAAACTGATAATGAAAGACCCATACACTAATGTGTCTATTGTCATTGTTAATAAAAGAAAAAAAACGGAAATGAGAAAATTTAATAATCTTAACAATACTAAAATACAAAAGACAGCATGCGAGAGTGTGGGTGCGTTTGGAAGAAGACAATCGCACCAAATTGAAGCTCATGTACTGGAAACAAAAATTGTGAGCACCCAAGCAAATAATTCAACATACGATAGACTTTTTATAATTCCACCACCGTTATGTTCAGACTTTAATTCGGTGCAGATAAACGCAAATATCCAAAGATGGAGGAAGGGTTCTCAAGAAGAAATTTGAAAGAATGATGAACATATAACAGTATGAAAGATATATAAAATCATTCTTAACATCCATTCATATCACCCATCTTGTAGAGTATCCAATCTTCTTGGCCAAGTCAAGTGACAGGCAAGGCACGGGAGAACGTTTCAATTGATAGGACTTGGTTGATCAGATTTTTCGAAAAGAATAATTTATTCATGTTCAATTCAGAAAATGAATTGTTAATTTCTATGGCATTCTGGCACATTTGGTATGAATAATATTACAGCAAATATTCTCAGTATCTGTATTCTAATGGTAGACTATTTTTTATCTTCCAAAATTCGTAGAACGGCGTATTATTGAATCAACCAAGTTCCCCCAACCAGAGGTATGCTACTTATACACATGAAACATCTCAAGTCTACACGAGTTTGTCATGGTCGATGTTATTAAATTTATCTCTTTGCAGATATAATTGTATTACTTATTACTAAATGAATAGCCGTTGTTGTTATTATCTTTATTATTATTATCAATATCATTCATTTATTTATTTGTTGTACATTAAAAGTACTCCATATTTGAAATTGATATCGAGTCACCAGTGCGATCTGTTGATCTGATTCCAATTATATATAATCATTAGTTTTGGCTCTATTCGATGTTATAACAGGTATATTAAAATATTTTTCTCTTCATTACTATTATGAATGTTGTTGTTCGTAACTTAGTCAGACGATCATGGCCATCTACAACTGAACATTGTTCTTTATCTTACTCATACAGTTGGCTTTCATAAACTTCAATTTCATATTTTGAATAAGATTATAGCATAAAAAGATTACTACACGGATGACAGAGTATAGCCGAGAAGTGCAACACATATACATGATGTATTAGCTGCATCGTGGTCGATAATTATTCAAAGAATTCTCGTTGAAGCCCACCAATATTTTGTATGAGATGAAAATTTTCCAATTTGATAGGCGACATAGCTAGCGAGAATCTTAGAAAAAAATAGTGTCAGTAAGGATAACTCCGGGAAGAATAGTACGGAAAATTGGCGTCGGACAAAAATACCACTCAGTCACGGTAACCGTCACGAAAGAGGCTAATTGCCGCACATCACTTCGAAGACGGAATCGAGGATTGCGAACAATTCATCGATTGTGGGGTGCGAGAAATAGAATGATGCCGTATCTATCGCACTATTTTGTTCATTAGCATTTTTTCGGTTGACATTTTTTTCAGTACTATTTTTCCTAGAGTCATTTTTTCTAGCCCTTTTTCATCCGCTCAACATAGCGATAGTAATTATATACACGAAAATTGTCACAATGCAACAGCAATATGTCACAGGGAATGGAGGAGCGCTGCTCAACGCCGATCTTATCAATGTAAGATACTCTCCTGCTAGTATCGTGTTTTTTGTAACAATATTATGAACAAGGTCGGTTTCATTCATTTCTTCATTTATCCATGGACCCAAGTATCGGGACTTGGACAGCCATGACCACACTTTTCGAAAGCGTATTCAAATCTTGAGACTAACATATATCTACACATTTTACCTAGACTAATAATAATAATTATAAATAAAAACCACAGCATAGTAACATATAGGTATATCTGAAATTCAATGTGCATTTAATTATCTTGTGCATTTTTTGCCTTTTACATGATCGATATTAAACTTGTCTTCATAAATGTGCGGCATATGCATAAATACAAAAAAATACGGAAAAAAAAAATATTTCTATGTGTAAAGTCTTCAACATTATTTTGATCACTTGATAAAAGCGAACAAGGTGATATATCATTCTACCGGTTCCAGAATTAATAGTCGTCACATTGGAATTACATCCCTGGCGGAAAAAAATCTATGCGAAATCGCGGTTCTATTACAATTTACGATTTTCTACTATAAACTATGCTATTTCTACACCCAAAATTTGTGAATAATTTTTCATAGAAAATCATAGTTCCTCACAGTTATTATGAATTTCTATGCAAAACTACAACTTTCTACGATCATCGCCCGTTCGATATTTATAAGAAATCAGAATGAAAAGTGGCATAGACGTGGATAGCATAGGTGCCCGACTGGAGGCCGGGAGGACCCGGTCAAAACCCCGATTCAACGCAATCCATTTTTTTCTACGATTTCTTTGGTGGATATTAGTGTTCTCCTCCCTGCCCTCCTTTCCCGGCAAATTCGAAGAAAAAAAAAATACAAAAATAATAATAATAATTGTGTAACACGTCAGATTTGTTCCCTTACCCTTCCCAAAAAATATTTCACATATTTTTTGACGTAGAAAGTCATTATTTGTAGTAGAAAATGGTATGAATAAAGCGAAGAAAAAGTATGCGAAAGTACGAAATCTATTACTTTTTACAACCGTGACGGAGTGAATAAACAAAAGTGAATCTATTAATTTATACGCGTTTCTAATGAATTCTGCATTTCGGTCCGTCAAAACGGACTTTTCCATAGAAAGTAGTAGGAAGTCGTAGATTACTGTATAGTTTGTTATAGTTTTGCGTAGTTTTCGACATAGAAAGTCATAAAAAATCATAGAAATTTTTCTCGCCAGGGATCCATACAAGTTTTTTGGTTAAACGTAAGATATTGAAAACTACGCATATCAGGACAATGAACAACCATAATACTGATATTATATGTGATAAAAAAGTGATTTTGTGAGACAATGAATAAAAAGGTCCCACAATACATTGTTCGAATTCGAATTGGTTCATCATGTAGCGTATCAGTCTATGGATGGAACAGTCACGTCTTGCTCAGTAACTTTCGATGCCCAATAAAAATGTTTATGATAGTCTGAATTTTGAGACTTGCAGCGGTCTTTCAGTCAGCTGAAGCGTTTTGTCAGACTGAAAATGGATTGGAAGAGATATGGATATCGGGTCTTCATTGTTTCGTGTATCCTGAAAAGTTTTTTATCAATTTCTCCGATTGCTAGATCCGCAGTCATATTCATGATGGTGTGTTAACGGGATGATAAAGTTGGTGGATCGCACCATTATGGATAGACAAGTCAGAAACTTGAATCGCCCTACATTGCTCGTTGGGTGTGGAAAAAATATGTGATGGCAGAAACTGATAGGGGAGACAACATAGACAGCCACTGGCACTCTGATTTCTGATCGAACCGTTTAAATTATTCATAATAATTATGAGAATCTTAGAAACGATGGTTCTTGCGGCGAAATGGTGCAATTTCGGGGCCTGTGCGGACTGCCGGCGGCGTGCATTTTGTGTGGTCCTATCTAAAAATTGTCAATGTTTCGATTCTTTGAGTCACAAAAGAATTAATAGAAAAATATGTTTTCGACTTCATTAGAGCGAAACGATCATCTTTCAAGATGAATGCTGCCCCAGTTAGAAATATATATTATAAAGTCAATATAATATATACCAATTTTGACTTTGATGAAGATTCGACATACTGTATTTGAAATATTGAACATCAAACTCTGTGTTTACATGACGGATCTTCCGCAGATAGGTCTCTGAACATCTCGTTTACAGGCTGTGTAAACCTGGCACACCGAATCAATGAACAAATTTTCGAGGAACATTTACTTGAACTGTACTGAAAACCTTTCAGTATAGTAAAAAATAAATTGTCTGCAGATTGACAGAAAAAAAATATATGCATTTAAAAAAAATCTCCCCAAACGAGAAGCTATGTGAATTCATTTAGGAGAATCGAAGATAAAAAATTGAGAAATCTAAAATATTTTTATTTAATATTTTTTAATCGTATAAGAATTGAAAGTCGGAATCAACGCCGTTCATTTAATTATGAAAAATCGATATGAAACTTATGTGAAGAATCCAGGTTTCCGCAATACTCACGCCGGAGGATCTCAATTGTGAGTTGAATACATAAACATAGGGTGTGCTTAGACTAACTCATATACAAGGACAATCTAACCTCATTCTTTGGTTATGTGGCGATCGCAAGTACTGAAACACTTGAAATAATATGGCGCCGCAGCTCAACGCCACTCAACACAAGTCAACGCAAACGCATACGTGTGAACGTGTCCAAACGAAGTTTCACTCAACACTTCACCATAAACTAGTTACCGCTGAATATTAACATTTTCTGCTGAATTATATACCAAAAAGTTGCGCCCAAAATGTTTCTTTACAATCCGCAACTGCTCTAGCTAAAATATTGAAGTTCAATTGATTATTCAGATCTACAAATCCAAAATTGAATTTCCGATTATCGCAGAATATAAACACTTCTTTTCAGGTTTCTTGCTGTGTAAAAATAGCTTCCTTTTTTTCTATCGTAAATGATGGTTTTTTTCTGTCATATCCATGACAGTAAATCTGACTCTGATAGATTTGTTTTCTTACTCTGCAGGAAAGTCGGTGGTTCCAGAATAAGGTAAATGTGGGTATTGTCGCGGTTTTTGATACCAGGTAAACTTTGATTGTTTTAAAAATTAATTAGTAGGTAATCGTCTAATTTTTTTTCCACAGCTGTTTTATTTGAAACTTGTTAAAACATTGATTAGGGTGATGAATATTTCTTTTATTTATTTGAATATATTTTGAAAAATTATGTAAGTGCATGTATTATTGCGGGTATCGAAGTAGTATGCGCCTATCATCGCGCACCTATTTCTGCGGATGATCCCATTACTAGATGTATACTATCCCGGATGATCAAATGACTGCAATACTTCGAGGTCGGATGAAAATTGAATAACACTGATGAAAAATATAATTATTTATTTATCCATCACACAAAATAACTTTAATTTGAATTTTCTTTTTAAATAAACTCAATAACATAAGTTAACATTACAAATTAAAAAATTTTGTTTAATGACCAGAATAATTACATTTCGGAGATATGTATCCTACGTATTATTATAAGTATATATACTATTTGTTATTATTATTGCCATCTTGTAATTCTGTTTCTTCTTTTCGAAGATCAGCAATTTTCTGATTAATTTCAGCAGCCTCTTGATTTTTCAATAATAAGTCTTCTTTAGATTTTTGTTTAGCCTCAATTTATTTCATTTTTTGTTGTTTTGAAAACGCCTCTCTTTTTTTCCAAATTTTGCTTGCTCTTTTCCCTGTTTTTCTTCTTCCTTACGAACACGAAAATTGAATTCCCATTATAAAAAAAGCTATAAAAATTGATATTTTATTTAAAACAATATAATATACGTAAATTCTCAAATGTAGGTATATTTATACAAAAATTAATAATATGTATATATATATATTGGCTTAGGATAGTTGAAGATTTGATCAAAATTGATGAATTACTTTAAAGTTTAGAAATTAGAATGATTATCGTACTGTCGCATTATCCACAGATTATGTTCTGATGGTTTTGCCTGTAGGTCGTCAGTTATTAGAATGAAGATTATTTCGGGACAAGACTGCATATTTTCATCATTCAAAATTATATACTGAAAATAAAATAGACAACAGTTGAAAACTCAGTTAAATAGTTCCTTATTTCTGTAAACCATTCACGTATCTGATGCTAAGTAACTTCGGCTCGGGTTATTAATAAATTTTCAGAAATTTTTTCTGAAATAGTTGGATGACGCTTTAAAAAACCATCCAATCACGATCTTCCTGGTTTATTATCAACAAAAGGAGTTTTTCGTCCATCATTGTCACATAAAAGTTTCACGCTCTCTACTAATTTCAGTTTTGTTATAGGGAACCCTTGTCTGCTGCAATAAAAAATCCACTCAACTAGATCACTTTCCTCTTGAGCACTAAGTACAGTTGATGGTCCAGGAGGTTTGTTACTACATTTGTTATTTTTTCTTGATCTGATTGTTAATTCAGATATACTGAATTTCTTGATAACTTCTGCGACTCTGATTCCATCGAGATCTTCGGCTACAGCTCATTTCACATCAGCTTTATTTTAATCACACCTCGTATTTTTTTTTTAATCAAATTTGTTTGCTATTTTTCTATCAACTTTTGATTTATTCTTTCATTTACTCATCATTCTTCATTTTACACTTAGCGATTTGCAGCTGTACTTGTAAACAATTTTTATAGGTTGGAATATAATAATATTTCACCGCGATAATAGACACGTACGCATGAAACTAGAGGCGTTTCTATAGTTGCGGTATCGTAAATAAACCGCAATAATACACACAGACTTGATTTACTTGTGCCAATTATTGCGTTAGTAAATTTGAAATTAAAATCGATCAAAATTCAATTTTAGTTGAATTTTTGATAACAAAAGAGTGTTATCTTACTGTTAAATGCAATAAATGTGCACATTGAGGTATATATTTTTAAAAAGAAGAGATTTTAGTATCACCGTTTTTTACATCTAAAGTCACAAAAAGGAAATTTTCTCTCTAAATAACCTATCAATTTTCAATAATTAATAACATATAAAATAATTACTTGGCATGTCTAATTATTGTACAATTAAATTTTTCAAGCATTCAATTACTAATTATATTTATATCAAATTATAAGAACTCATATATCGTTGATTTATAACATAATTTAAAAAATCCGCAATAACACCCACACCCGCGATAATACCCACATTTACCCTACAGGCGCAAGCACCATGTCACAGAATAGGCCTACAAAAAGTGGTGAAAGTCTATCGTTTATTATGTCGTAATACATATGAACGAAAGATATTTGATTAAGCTTCAATGAAATTGGCGGAAGGTACATAGGGAGCAATTATTGATCACATTGATGCAGTCAATGAATTTTGTGAAGAAGGTATTGATGAAATATTGGAACGACATGCCTAAATGATCACAATTGAAATTGAAAAAGGTATCGATCACTTTCCAAAGCTAGCTTTGCTTGGGCGAAAAAAAAGGAAGAAGATTCAGTAATATCTGAACACAGAAGAAGAACGCAATTATAACATTATGGACGCGACGAATCGGTTGTTGATACATCAGAATTGGATAATTCTGATGACGGTAATCATGAGAACACTGTCTTAACAGGAACAGGTATGTTACTTAAGAAGAATATGTTGGAGGTAGTTCAGGAAAAATAGTTGTATCCGCTTCTGGTGTGGTTATCAATTTTATTTTTCATATTGATTATTTATTCAAATCTACGTTGAAGTCTATCCTTTGCAGGACTCCCGGAACATTCCATTGTAATTCCCACTGACATGAAATAATGGACTTATGATGATAATTTTATCATTCAGTTGGTTATATGGTAACACCGAACACTTCTTCATACTTATTTGTGGTCAAGACACTTAGAACACAGGAAGAAAATCTGACGAAATGACTAGTTCCGAATATAGGATTTCTCGTCAAACATTGTATTCGAAATATCAATCGAAATTTCCCACTTATTTTTGTGTGAAAGAAAAGACGTAATAAATTTGGAAAGAAAAATCGCAAACATTGCGATGAATAGGTACCAAGAGAAGGTGAAATTGTTTATGGCAGCTGGGTGAAGAGTGAGTGTTTCAAAGTTGAACGCGGTCTATCAACATTCGGTTGGGATTGATGGAAGGAAATTGTTCAACATAACCAATCTGTCATGGCTGGCGGGGAATTGAAATTGAAGATTGTGCTCGTGTTATTTTACTTCATTGTCTTCGTTATTATCGTGGCGATGAGAAAATATGAAGTTTTATATGAGATTTGGTAACACCATTAGAGATTGGCGAGAAAGTTAAGACGATGCCAAACAGTGCCACAAGTCGAAACAAACGGAAAAAGAAAAAAAGTTGCGCCAGAGAATGTTGGTTGATTCGTGAAACGTCTGTTGTCAATGGTGGACCTGCCGATCCTAATCACTGAAGTCATGCAGGAAAATATGATGGGGATATATCTCTGCCGCAATATATATTACTCCGACGTTATCTACTCTCGATATCCGTAGTTCCAAAACATTCCTGACCGTGGCATATCTCTATTCCGATTTTCATTGCTCGTGTAAGATTCCGACTATAAACGCGAAGTTATTTACTTTAAAATTCTTATTGCTACTAAAACATCTTTGAGTATGTCATCGGTCTATCAATTTTCTTTAGTTCCGTAATATCTCAGCTACAAATTTCACTGTCATGAAGTTGTGTACTCCAAAATATTTACAATCTCCCAAAACATCTCTGTGGGTCGACTCTATGCCGATTTTCCCTATTCATATACCATCTTGATTACAAACATCATTACCATGAAGTAATCTAATCTAAAATATTCACTGCCTTCAAACCATCTATAAGTGTATCATCTGAACTGAAACCATCGCCGTTCGAAAGATCTTCTCACTGACATTTCTAATAGAGAACTACTCTGCTACAAAAAATACAAACCGTACATTCATGCAATGTGAAATTTTCACCACCAATGCTTTCCCACCCAACAACTTCTACTCCAATAATACCAATGAACCACAACTTTTCTATTCCAATGGCATCAATGTTCCATCACATCCTTACTTTCAATTAGAATTAGAATTGAAAACAAAAATAATTGGAGAAACTGAATGTTTTTCCATGAATCGATATGTACTTTTGTTAGGAATTGAAAAATTTTTATGGATTCACTGTGTGTTATATGATTATATTAGTGTACGTGTTATAACAGGTTTCGACAGTCGTACAATAAAATTATGGACGCTATATAGAGATTTTCCCTGATTTGAAAAGTTATTATATTGTAGTTAAAACTTTCAATTTATTCATATTCAATTTTTGACCGTTCCAGAAATACATGGCATGGTTTTCATCAGTAATCTCAAGTGTATTAGTGGAATGGAAGAAAATCGTTCATTTAATTTATCATATTAAATTTATTATAATTTTAAATTTTGTGTAATGGATCTCAATAGTTGACAATTTGTTTTATTTTCCTCCTCAACAGATCGCAAGACGATTCGTATTTATTAAATATAAACTTTGAGTACAAATAAATTAGTTATGTATAAATGTAACTTATCAAAACGAATAGCTGTCGTATAATAATTATCCTTCGTATGCGAACGAATCAATGCCAAGATGCATTGGTGGCAGTATCGATATTCAAGATCGTTTGATCGGATGAGGCTGTATGAAAAAATTACTTTATCATAACAAATAAACCAATTATGGATTTCACAGTCAATAATCCATTCGGGTTCCAACATTATACGATATTAAAATTTTCACTAAACTGTCGAAGGTTTCAGAGATAATCTCACGATCTAGGTCATGGCATTGATTAATTAGAATATTTTGATTCTTAGTAGGGAAAAATTTTATTATTCTTGCAAGGACAAATATATTGAGCAAAAAATTTCAGTTTCCAGAAGTATCAATCGTTTGACAACATTTGTAGCCAAAGTAATTGAATTGTTTATAAGGAGATGCGAACAAATGATTTGGAAAGTTATTGGGGAGACCTTGGAGTGGACACAGCTCGGAAAAACGCAAGTGAAACCATAAAAATATAAATATGATTGAAAACAAGAACAATCCCGATTCTTATTTTATTTGTTTTTTTGGAAATAGTTTCCAGACCACGGTCTATTGCAATATGTGAAGATGTAAAGATTTTTGTTAGTTCTTGAAATTAAATTATTCAAGCCTGGAACAATATAAAACACTGGAATTCTCTTTCGACACTGGTAGCACCGTGGACAGCCATGATTATCAGCGACATTGCCAGTAACAGCTATAATATCGAGATCATCTTTTATATTTGTTTCCCCATTTTTGTTTGACGATGAGTAAAAATTGCAATTCGGATATGATTGTATATTTAGTTACCAGCATTGCGAGGACTGCCAGAACACATGGTTTGGAGTTTCTTCCGACTTTCCACAGGGGCAATCAGCCGATTCAATGATATTGAATCGTTTCAAGCTGTGCTCGAGTGAACCATCTCTACTACGCAGTCTATTTATCGATGTGATAGACCTTCTTAGTCTTAGTTTTCAAACCAAGAACTAGCAGAATTCTTGTAATAATTTTGTGTATAATCCTTTCCGCGTATCTCCCAGGCATTTAAACACCACATATCGAATTTTATCCTCAATGATTTTTTCCAATACGCTCTGAAGTCTTGACTAGGGATTAATATGTGTGAATCGCGTCCATATTGTCCGGCCTCTTTCGCTATTGTATCAACTCTTTCGTTCATTTCTATACTTCAATGAGCGGGAACCAAATATGATGAGATAATCCTTTTTCTTTCTTCCAAATTCCTCATTTTATCCTTTATTCAGAAATTAAGGCTGGGCTCTACCATCAAAAGTCACTATATTAATAGACCAAAACGGGGCGCCGCTAAATTTATCAAAAAATTACTTTACAAAAAATGATATTGTATCCAAAAAATAGAGAATTCGATTCTATATGACGGCTGACCTCAGTTATATATAGGAGTTGTTTCAAGATTATGATAATAGGAAAATGATTTTTGTTGCTATTTTCCCTAGGACTCACGGACAAAATGGTTCTCGCCGATGTGTGAGAACACGGATTTGCAATCGTGTTTGCAATCCTTCACAGATCATATGTACCCTGAAAAGAGGGCAGCCGTCATATGAACTACTGCACTGCACACGATGAAAATATCTTGTTATCAAAAAAATTTTAATATAGACGTCAAAACCGGCGCCCCGCTCAAGAAGTGTCAATCAATCTGTCCGCCATGATTTTCAGTCCCGCGAAATTCAATAGACGGCGCCAGCATGAACTATCGGAATTCAAATTGTGGTCGCGCGCTTTCAAGTCCGTACCAATCACTTGCATGTGGAGCCCGGGGTATCGGCTGGTTATTATATATATGATAATTTGCTATTCCACTTGCTCTCAAAAAGATGAATTCATTGGATTGGGTTCTCCAATAAATGATAATAATACAAAAGATCCAGAAAAATAGTTAAACTCTGGTTAATATTATAAATATTCCCGTTTTATATGTTCTGTTATATACAAATTAACCTTCGCGTCCAGTTCAATTCTATTTCGATTTCGACACTACAAACACTTCATAAACAAAATTAGGGTTTTTATTCTAGCGTTCAGAATGGTGTAGTGAAGAAAATTTGGAAATATACACATACATTGAGCGAAGTGGGTCCGTGATAACCACTTGTTGTCAACTTATATTTGCTAGAAAATTTATTCGGCTTCGTATTCTTGAGAAAACTGGAATTTTACCGTGTACTATCGCAGTTAAAGCAACCAGATATTAGAGTCCGGACCGTTTTCCGTGATATGAAAAAAAAAAAAAAGGAGAAGCATTTCGACTGTCCTGCAGAATATTAATTCTGATCGGGAAACGTCTGACACACAACTGCAACAATGAACCTTTGTTCTGCATCATTTCAAAAAGTTTCATGTTATACATGTACATAGTAATCATAGAAAAATAAATTTAGTATCCAAAAAGGCAAAAAAAAAATAATAAGTTGCAATTATCACACACGTCATATCAACATATTGTCAATCATTTCGTTCAGCTCCAATATGAATGAAACAAAAAAAAATTATAACGCGACAGAAGTAGCATAAACAAAATAAATACTCTATCTATACATATAACAAGTATTCAACTTATCAACTAATGGTGAATACATCCCATTAAATATATTCAGAATTTTTACATTTCTCTTTTTTTCCTTCAGTATTACGCGTTATAATGCGTCTTATGGAAAAGTAATCCGCGGTCTTTTGATTGTAAGTAATGGAATAGATACGAAATATAAAAAAATGGGCAAGATTACCAGTTTGTCGTTCTTAGATGAGGTTTCGGTACATTATAACATGTGCATAAAAATTCTATAAGGGGAATATCACCAAAGCTGGTTCTTGAAAACCAAAAATCCTGATGAATGGCGACTATTGAAAATTATATGGATTGAAGTTGTATGAAAATCTTATACTGAGTCTATCTGATACCTTGCCATAGAATTGAGGAACTCGGAGTCCATTATGAGTGAAATGATTTACCGTCATCCACATGCAATTATATTATCTACAATTATCTTCACAGCTCCACGAGAATAGATTATCATCGAATGAAATAACTTTTAAATTCAAGATCTATAAGATTAAATGAATTATTCGATATCTCAGCATATTTGATGTTCTTGTGATCAACAATTCCTTCGGCAGAACGTTAACATACTATATTTGCAACTGAGTGAATAACATTTGATATGCATTGCTTATAAAATTGTGATCTATCACATACCAGTAGAAGTAGATCCATTTCCACCCATCAATATTATCAAAAGAACTGCAATATTATCCAACAGTACCTAAAGCTGTTCGCTTCTATTGACTATCAGTAGCGAATGGTGTATTATCGCGACTCAATAGCGGTTAATGTTTAGTTATTGACAATCAACAGAAGTCAACAGTTCTACTATTGGATGCCCTCAAATATCAATAGCAGCCAATACTGTATTATTATAAGAATGAATAGCAATAAATAGTTGATAACTGATAGTCAAGTACACTTGATGTTGACCCGTTTGAAATGGAAATCAGTCAATAGGTAGCTATTATCAAAATATACTATTGGGTACTATTCCACACCCAACAGTTCTCAATAGTTTCATACGAATAATGGTGCTATTGAATATCACTGTATAAATACTGATCAGTATCGATAGTTAATGCTCTTACTATTGAGGTTCAATAGGGATCCGATACTGTTGCGATTGAATGGGAATACTATTGAGTTTCATCGCAAGCGAAAATCGGAATCGTCATTGAATATCAATGGAAATTCATTATTGGGCGATACTGCACTGGAAATCCTAATCGTATCACGTTATAAGACTATATACATTGTGAGCGCATTGATAGTAGAGTTATCGCTCCGAAAAACGCTATGGAAGGAATTATTGGCACCAATTGCGTCAATTGATCAAATTGTGGAAAGAATTTTGTTAACCTAGTCATTTTATGTGAATTCCCACGTTAATTTCATGAAATTAACTTCAATCGGAAATTATTCCACATCGAAGATATAGAATATGAGGCAAATAATTTCCATATATTCTAGAAGCCATTTTATTGCATTTATTCGATATTTTTCATTCAATATATCCACATCGAAAAAAACTATTAATAATAAACTATTGGTAAAGCCAACAGTCACAGCAATGGCAATGCCAATATCAAATTTATTAGTCAATATTAATCCTATTGGAGGTTATTGATGATTTTGAAGGGATAGTATAATGATTATAGTCATCATATAATATTTTAAAGTGTTCATCAATTGAAAATTATCCGGACATTCTATACGAAAATAGAACTCAAATCATTAAAATTAAATTTTTTAGAAGACATATTTCCTTTACTTCATATAGATGGAGCAATTAAATACTTATATGTAGAACGTGCAATAAACAGGGACGTATGAACACCAACTGATCAACAGAGCTAAGCAGCATTTATCCCGGTCAGTACTCGGATGGGTGACCGTTACACGTATAAGATCGAATGCAGGACGTGGCATTTTTTCTTCTTCAATTAATGTACTCATATAAGGTAAAAATATTGTATGTGTAAGATTTTTTTTGTCATGAATAATTATTTGTGATAAATATAGGAAGGGATCATCAATCGTCCCCAATAGGATTATTATTGACGACGAGTTTACTATTAGCAAAAAAAATTTTAACACAACTATTGACATTGCCAATAGTTTTATCAAAAGTTCATTTCGACGACCCCCCTTTATGGAAAACGTAAGTAAAATTGGACTTTTTCGAAAAATTTTTTTTTGTTTTTTCGAGCATATTTAGGCATTATAAGATATGAGAAATACGTAAAAATGTTTTTTTTTTCAAATTTTTTCACAAAAAAAAATTTTTTTTTCTCAAATTTTCTTTTTTTTTTTAATTTTCATTGAAACTTATTTCATTTTAGAGAGTTATGGCAACGATACGACAAAACAGGCCAATGTTGTTCACGATGCGGAAAACCTGTTTGTGAGGAGCACCGCCAAAACCTTTGCTCCAATTGCATTTGAACGTAAACAATTTTTGTATAACCAAATGTAACTTTTTTTCAACAAATAATAATTTGAAATGATGATGTGAATAAAAAACATTTTTTTTTTTTAATATCTCTGACGTTGAGCGCTTTTTTCCTTTAAAAACCTCGTTTTGACCACCCAAAAATATACCCATGTTCCTGTAGTTGAATAGAGTATCTGGTTTAATCCTACATTAATGGCATATTTTTTTCCTTAAAGAGGAACATTTTTCCTTAAAATAACCGGCTGCTAAACCTATTTCACGTGATTAGTACTCAAACTGCAATTTTTCAAAAAAAATGCATTTGTTCCGTGCATTGCTTGATATCTGTTAAAAAAAATATAGTAAAAATAACAATATCCGAAAAACTCCTGTTCGTCCTTCAAAAGTACATTCTAAGAATAAACCATGAATTTTTACAGATATTTTTATCAATAATTTTGGGTGTAGTAGCGCGCAGACGAAAATGACCCCCCTTCATGGATTGAGTATGCCGAAAAACCCTTCATGGATTGAGGGCTAAGAAATGAAAAATCTTGAAATTCTCTTAATTTTCTGGGGCCCTGAAAGCGCCCCCCAGTATTCCACAGCATCGGTCCTGGAATATTATCATTCTACGGCCATCTTCTTCCTTACCCACAGCGTGAGCATTGGTATCGAGCATCCGCGCTACCGTAGTTTGGGAGGGCGCAAAAAGCAATTTTTATGTTACTAGATGGTAGAGCCCAGTTAAATCTGCAGTACATCCATGTGTTTTTTCAAACCGATTATTATTCAAGATATCAATCATAAATATGTTTTTTATTAACTAATATCAACTATACATAACAAATTAACCCGATGAAAGTGACAGTTAGGCTGGGTTTTTCATTCGAGGACTAAAGTTAATCCGCAGATTAGCTACGCCACGATTACATGGATTTTGACCGCTTGCGCTGTCTGTCGGTCAAGGGTGGAATACAAATTACACAGCAAAATAGCGTAGTTAATCCACGGATTAACTTAGTCCTCGAATGAAAAACCCAGCCTTATTGAATGCAAGAATAATTAGTTGTTTATCTAACTATTTTTTACTGGAGCTAATATACGTTCTATCAACCAATCAAAAAATTCTGTTCATATATCGAGAAAATTTGGCAACAATGCCGAACATTTCATAATTAGATCACGCTTTTATGCATTTTCTCTCCATACTATTACTGTACGCTCCGTTCGTACTGCCCGCGCGTGCAACGTTGCCATATTTCAACGTTTCGTACATTTGACATGGCGGCTGTAGTAGCAGTTTTCGCACATGACCCAAACGACTCTACTTTTACTTGAGATTTTTGAACAAATACGACGGTGACATCGGGGTTTTTTTTTTCCTTTAAATGCTAAAAAAAAATAAAGTTTCTAATAATATTTTTCTCAATTTGTACACTTACATATAACGGGCTTTATTTTCTTATTTTCTTTCAAATTAAGCAATTTCCGATACATATAACATGCTGTTTGATGGAACTGAAAACATTAATTTATTCAATAACTATACGGTGAAGTCTATTTTTTTTTTTAATCGACGTAGCATCGTTCACTCTACGACATATCTTTTGTTTGACGATCAAACTCAATTTGTATATTTTGGGCATACATCCTTAAACTAATATTTTATTCTTTGGGCATACATCCTCAATTAGTTGTTTAATTATGTATTGTTTCCCAAATTATGAAAGTGATTTCCCAAATTTCACCAAATGATTCCCAAATGAATGGATTAAGTTTTTCCTGATAATTCCAAACTTGTTTGCCAACTATATCGTGGTATATAATTTTGCAATGTTGATATCCACGTAATTAATATCGACTATCGATGTATCGAATAAAAAACATATCGGTTAAAAACATCGACAGCCAATGCATCGATATATATCGCCCATCTCTAGCATGGCAGCAAACCCTGTACAGTATGATCCGAAATTACCCACTCTGAGAGTTCAAAGAGAATCTTTTTTAAACAAAACGGATTGCATGATGAAATACATAGCGTTATATATGAAATAATTATTATCTTATTTTATCCACAGCCATAATGTGAAAAATGAATCATTCATATATATTAGTGTATACATATTGCATTTTGTACAAGATTCTGTAGAAAAGTAAAGAGCTTCCTCCAATTATGTACAGAGTAGCGCACTCATATTCCCTAGGGATTTTATGTTCCTCCTTACTTGTCGTCACTTCCAAGAGAGCTTTCGGAGATAAGCAAAAAACGCAGTGAAGGTAGTGCGCTTGTCTCATTTCACATTTCGTTGCCGGTAAGAAAGTCGTATATGGCTTCTCTAACTTTACCAACCAGAAGGCTCTGATAATTCACGAAATTGCTCTGATTATTCAATTAATGAGCGAATTTCGAGGCAGGATTTTAATTAAATACGTGATTATTGAAATGTTCTAGGTGGATCATAAGTGAACTGGCGTCATAATAAGCATTTGTTACTTCACCGGACTTCTCAAATACGGTAGAGTGAGTACTCTGTTCAACTTCGATTTTTTTTCATTCGTCATCTCTGTTTTCCGTCACTCTGTACCGCCTCGTCATCCCTTCCGCCCACATTTGACAGCATTTTCAAGTACTTACATGATAATAAAAATTCATTGGTTATTCAGATATATCATTTCTTTAGACTTCTGTCTAGTAGTCGAGTGGTTGTAATAAAACCGACTAGATAAGAGCAAGTCGTGTCGTGGAAGAAGAGGTTACCGTTTTCGTGACGTGTCAAGCGCGAGAGAGACAACATGTTACTCCATTCCATATGGTGGTCGGCTACCGCTGGTCAATGACATATTGGCATTCAATAGCGACTGCATTTTACATATTCCGATCAATTGAGTGAACCCATATATTCGTTTAATTTGAGACATATACAATCATCGTAACGATAGACTTTTCTAATCAATGAAAAAATGACGGATGTATAGACTCGAGACAAGATTCACGACCATCCTTATACATAAAATGTGTCATGTAACTTCAATAACATATCGATACCCAAGTGATCGTATCCCTCGACATTCCCGGAATGGACTTTCTCATAGATATCACATTTTTATAGCATATTCTATCTTATCTCACAATGTTTCGTATCAAATTTCATTTTTAATACGTTTTTCAAACGAAGCACAATAGACCATCACCCCCACAAAGAAATGATTTCAAACGCTTTCATGACGTCCCCTACACAATTTTCTGAATGTGGGATACAGTGAATCAGTACTTATGTATCGATGTGAAAGAACATTTATGACAATTCAAAGATTCTTCTTTCATTAATTGTGTATCAAATTGTCCCGAAACTTGAATTAGAAATTAATTATCTTCTAGTTGATACGCAAAATCAAAACTTCTATCAAATTTATATGTATTTTATTTGGACAATTGTGATGGCGATATTGGTTTCTTTCTAATAGAAACGTATAGTTATCACATATACATCACTCATTTTTTTATAATCCCACATTGATTATTATGGTTCGGAGCTGAAACACGATTACATTGGTTATTATTCGCAAAATGTTTGCCCAGCTTATACCCTACACGAGAGATAAATTGTTATTTTTGAATGATTGAAATGGGAATCGATACTGGATATCAAACTCACCACGGTCACATCTCAGCATAATTCCTTCAGTCATGAACGAAAACCGACAAAAATATTTGATTTAAAAATACGAAAATTGAGTTTCCTTTTCGCGTCATCCTACGAAAAAAAAAAAAGAAAAATAATAATAATTCCAAGATAACAGCAATAATAATAATAATGAGATTACAAATATGAATTAATATTCTTGTTATTATTATTATCAACTTTTTCAATCTAAAAAATGTATATATATATATATATATATATATATATATTATACTGGTGGTAATTAATTGACGTGTCGATGGACTATAGCATATTTGATTTGATGAATTTCCAGTGCTACTGTAAGACACGGCACGATCCAGGACAATCCAATGATGATGCAACAGCAGCCAGTGATGGAAGAGGGAACGGCCTATGAACCGCCGACATATGACGAGACCTTCCCGGAATTACCGGGGTCGGGGAGTAGCCTTACAACCAGCCCAAATCCACCGCCTGCAAACAATAGAATGCGGGTTGGATGTTCTTCCGTGACCCATGTCTTTCATGTGCCAGTTGAGGAGCGTAAATTTGATCACAGTGACAAATTCGGAGAAGGTGAATCAATTCGGACGTGCCAAACAATAATGAAGGAGACACATGCTCGTATCGAGCTTTCTTCGTCGAAGAATCAAACTTTGACATTTGTCCTGACTGGGAAACAAAATGAAGTACTTGAGGCACGCCGCAGAATTTTAGCGACATTCCAAACGCAAGCGAGCAAGCAAATAATCATCCCCAAAGAACATCATCGTTGGATTTTGGGTAAACAACGTACGCGATTGAATGAACTTGAAAAAAACACGGCCACAAAAATAAATGTACCGTCCGTTGATGTGCAATCAGATATTATAGTAATAACAGGTACAAAAGAGGGAATTGAGAAGGCTGAACATGAAATAAAAGTAATATCTGATGAACAATCAAGAAAAGCCTTTGAGCGAATAATTGTTCCAAAGATCTATCATCCATTTATTCGTGGTGCTTACGATGAAAATTTGAATGCAATGATATCGGAGACGGGGGCAAGAATCAATATACCACCGCCATCTGTTCAAAATGACGAACTAACAATCGCAGGCGAGAAGGAGGGAGTCGCTGCAGCAAAAAAGATGATAGAGATAATTTATAATGATATGGAGAAACGTTGTAGTTCTGTGTCTGTCGAGGTGCCAAAGTCACAACATAAATACGTAATCGGTCCACGCAACAGCACTATTGCTGAAATACTTCAACTGACTGGTGTGAGTGTCGAAATGCCAATCGCTGATTCAACTACAGGAACAATAACACTTCGTGGACCACAAGACAAGTTGGGCCAGGCATTAGATAAAGTGTACGAGAAGGCTAACAGTGTGCTTACGGCAACAGTTGAAGCACCATCATGGATTCACAAATACATCATAGGTCGTAAAGGCATTAACATTAAAAAAATAACCGAGGATCTGCCAAAAGTTAATGTTGACTTTACTGATGACGTTGACAAAATAAAAGTTGAAGGGCCACCCGAGGAGGTGGAAAAAGTACGACAACAGTTAGAGGCACATGCACAAGACCTCATACATAAACTTACGTTTGTAGAATTGAAAGTTGATCCGAGATATTTCAAACATATTATTGGTAAGAACGGTAGTAAAGTGAATCGTTTGAAGGAAGAAACCAATGTTTTTATCAATATTTTTGAGAATGATGGCCAAAATATTATTCGCATTGAGGGTAATCAAGCGGGTGTGTGCGAAGCCGAAACTAAACTGATGGAGACAATAAACAAATTAGAGAATGAAAAGGAAAAGGACGTGATTATTGATCATCGTCACTATGCCAGCATAATTGGAAGTAAAGGTTTCAATATCAAAGATATTAGAGACAAATTCAATCAAGTCCAAATAACAATACCGGGTCCTAGTGAAAAAGATGATATAGTGAAGATTCGTGGACCCAAATTGGACGTTGATAGGTGCCATAAATATTTGATGAAACTTGCCAAGGAATTGGATGAAAGTCATCATGTTATTCAAGTGCCAATTTTCAAACAATTTCATAAATACATAATAGGCCGAGGTGGAGTCAATATTCGGAAAATTCGCGAAGAGACACAAACGCGAATCGATTTGCCTTTGGAAGTAGATGATAATGAAGTGATTACAATAACGGGTAAAAAGGATAATGTTGAAATGGCGAGGGAAATGATTAAAAAAATTCAAAATGAAATGAGCAATATTGTTGAAGAAGAAATCTCGATTCCACCCAAATATTACAATTTTCTCATTGGTACTGGTGGAAAACTCGTGCATTCTATCATGGAAGATTGTGGTGGTGTGTTGATCAAATTTCCACCAGCTGAGAGTAAAAGTGATAAAGTAACGATTCGTGGACCCAAAGATGACGTAGAGAAAGCAAAGCAGCAATTGCTTGAGCAAACGAATGAGAAACAACTGGTGAGTTTCACTGACACAGTTCGAGCAAAGGTTGTTTATCACAAATTTATTATTGGACGTCAAGGTGCCAATATAAGAAAAATAAGGGAATCAACGGGTGCCCGTGTGATCTTCCCTGCTATTGATAGGGACGATGATCCCGAGATAATAACGATTATCGGAAAAAAAGATGCAGTTGAGAAGGCGAAGGCAGAATTACAAGCGACAATTACAGAAATTGAGAATATTGTCGAAGATGAAATAACAGTTGATCAAAAACATCACCGACACTTTGTTGCACGTCGCGGTGGTGTACTTTCACGTATCGCTGATGAGTGTGGTGGAGTACAAATTTCCTTTCCCCGGGCGGGTATCGATACTGATCGAGTTATATTAAAAGGTGCTCGAGAATGCATTGAAGCAGCGAAACAACGCATGCGAGAAATTGTACAAGAGTTAGAGTCCAAAATTACAATCGAGTGTATCATTCCGCAGATACATCATCGGACAGTAATGGGTGCTAAGGGTTGCAAAGTCCAAATGGTTACGTCCGAATACGACGTACAGATTAAATTTCCTGAACGTGATACAGCCAGTTACGAAGAGCACCAGCCAAATGAACTGATAAATGGCGAAGAAAATGGTGAGCATGGTGAAAATGGTGAGAATGGCGATAATGGTGAAAATGGTGAGGCGAAAAATCATAATCCACCGCCATGTGACATTATTCGTATCACTGGGCAACCAGAAAATGTCGAAAATGCTAGAAAAGCTCTTCTCGATCTTGTTCCCATAACAACTCAATTGGACGTCCCGTTCGATCTTCATCGTTTAATAATTGGCAAGTCCGGTCGTGATGTAAGAGTCCTCATGTCTAAGTATGATGTGCACATAATAATGTCACCCACAGATCAGAAACGGGACTATATTGAGATCAGCGGCGCACCAGCAAACGTTGAGGAAGCGAAGAAAGCGATTATCGAACGCGTCGAAGATCTTGAGACAATGAGACAGGAACGTGCGCTCAAATCATACGAACTCAAATTTGAAGTTAATCCAGATTTTCATCCAAAGATTATTGGTCGTGGTGGTGCAGTTATCAAGCAAATACGTACCGATCATGATGTTCAAATTGAATTCCCACGTAAGGGTGATCCTGACGAGAATATTATCACTGTTACCGGTTTCGAGAAAAATGCACATAACGCTAAGAACGATATATTGAAAATCATTAACTCTCTCAGTAAAGATGAAGTTAAAATTGATACAGCTGTTCATTCACGTCTTATCGGTGCACGCGGCAAGAATATTCGTAGGATAATGGAGGAATATAAAGTTGAAATTAAGTTTCCCCGTAAAACTGATTCGGATCTAGACTTAGTCACGATATACGGGACGGAAGAAAATGTTGCTGATGCTCGCGAGTATCTACTGAACTTAGAATATGAATACGTAAGTTACGTTTATTATTTGAATCAAACCAGATATTCTAATTATTGTATTTTCCAGTTACAAGACCTGGAGGATCGTGAAATTCGCAGTAAATTAACTCGGGGTGGCAAACGCGAATCTGAGCGTCCGTCGAGTAGTAACGAAAACGACCCAGGTTTTGTGGTGAAGGGTGGTCCATGGGAGCAACAACAACCTCACGAGCCAAAAAGTGCACCAGATACTGCGAGTGTTGCCGATTTTCCAACGTTCGTAGGTCACGACTCAAATCAGGCTCCAATAGCCTCACCTGAAGGGCCTTGGGGCAAACGTCGAGACGTCCTTGCCGGTTCACTCGAATAAGATCCACAGTTTATCAGGCAATAGATAAAAAAAAATATTTAGATGACCTTCCTCTAACAAACAACATAATTGATACTAAGAAAGATGAGTACGAATTCCCTAATCCATTGCTAACGCCACAGCAACACATGATACACGACCTCGGCCACTCTATTGGACTTGACACTGTTTTTGATCCGTGAAAATTAACAAGTCATCTCTTATTATTAATCATCATGCTAGTTAACAATCTTTCTTCTATTTTCCTCATTATTTCTCTTCCTTTGCACTTTCATTTCCGGTAATCCATCATGCTTCTGTAATGCCAGTACGTGAATCTGCCGGTGATTGAGTGCGTAGAAGAAGTAATATCGTCTTCAACAATAACATGACAAATATTGGTGCAATGGAGGAGAAAGTGCAAAATTAATCACAACGATTAGCAATGGAGAGTGTTCTCTGACTGTGTTGAGCATGCCTTCCAGTGAGCATGCCTACTTAATGGAGATGTACTGTACTTAAGACTACGGTTTCATAGGGGTTCATACATCCAGATCTAATCTCAAAAATGAGAATGCACATTTCGAAAATCATATATTCGTTTTTTATTCATATTAAAAACAAAAGAACGAAAAGGGAAACGTTCGGTTTACCGTTATTTTCATGTTGATATCCTTTTACGAGATTCTAAAACGCATCAAAATACTATAACATTTCATTGGCACTTCATAGTTATCTATTTATTTATAATAATTATTGTACATAAATTACATTTTTGTTTACGTCGTTCATCTTTGTTAGTCCATCGTAATTTATTGATGAAAAGAAAAACAAAAATACAAATTGAATGAATAAAATAATTGTAATTGATGCGGAAACAGATGTGACACGGGCAACATATCGCGTATGTTACTATACGATTTATGTGAATATGAGAAAGAACCATCGAATATTATGCCGGTTGTCGCCTTGGAAATGTACTGATGATAATAATAGCAATTATATCGTTTTGTTTATTTGAGCTTCAAAGTCTCTTGGAGGTGGCGGTTCTTGTAGTTTCAGACAGGATAAGCAGTGTGCGAGATAGTTGTTTGAAGAATGAATGTGAAATCAAAAGATATGTATGGATTGCGTGTAGGAAATAACAAACAATATTGGATTATCAGTTTATTTCTGAGAACGCGATGTCCTCGTTATAGGGAACACAATCTTCATAACAGTTCTTTAGTGCAAAGAAAAACGTGACGATATATTGTATTACGGCGACAACGCATAAAAACGAAAATAGTAACTCTCATTATGACAAGAGTGCGAAAGAACAAAAAAATTCAGAGAACACATCAAAGATCGCATTGGAACACTCGCTTCTTCTATTCAGTTTTTCAGTTAATTCCTTCCTTTTTTTCTTTCTCAGTCACATTTTATTCCTTTCATCTCATTTTAACCATAATCTCCCGACATGTTATACACAATTGATTGTACAACTACCTACCTATTTAATGAGGCCAACTAGTTGAGAAGTAATACAAAAAAAAAGAAGAAAAAACGTAACAAAAACTAAAAAACATACTATTCTGTTCAAGTGCCTTGTCTATTTTCTTCGAGACAGCTCATTTCAATTGTTGGAGGAATGTGAATATTAGAATTATATATATGGAAACTGATAATTATTTTTACCACGTATGGAACATAAGATTCGCATACCGTTAAGTAGCGCCAATATGCATATATGTCGAACAAATAAAATGATTTAAATTAAATAATTAACAGAATGAACAGGAACCATCTGTATATGAGTAGGAATGAAAGAGATAGTGACTATTTGCATATTCATGTCTGTATGCGAATGTTTGTGAAAAAAATGATATGACAAAAGATTTATTGAGAGTATACAGAAAATTCACTTATATTTTTTAGATTTACAGCCATTTTTATAAGCCTACTTGGTACGATCGACCTACGTGTTATCATTATCTTCGTATATATTATACAAATAATTATCAATCATGTAAAATGCAGATGAGCGGCAAAGAAAAAAAAATCATAAATCAAATGCCGAAAAATTGTAAGAGAATGGGGTTCACTTTGAGCCGACAAAATATCTTAGTTCAGCATTAACTCAACCATCGTATAAATATATATATATATATATATATGTATGTATATATATACATGGACATTCATATTTATGTGATCATGATATTCATATAGATCTATATGTATACATATTGAAAGAATTTCTTATCGAGCTATACGGATATTGGAAGATATTGAAATTATAAAATATTCTTCGTGAAAAACATAAGCGAGCAATATCATGCTAAATAAATATCGTAATAGTATATCGTATGAAAATGAACTGTTGAAAAAAATTTATTTGCATTTATATTTTTTCTTCTAATCTTCGGTGAAAAGCGTTTCGTCAAGAGCTCTTTCTTGATTTCCAAGACTCTTTAATTGCCGTACAAATCCATCATTGGGATGTATGCAATTTCTCATTGCCTTCACATGATCATACGCTTGTTCATACGTTAGCTTCTTCTGTGTCATCAAGTAGCCAATCACAACTGTTGGGGATCTAGATACACCTGCGTTACAATGCACCAAAATATTTTCATCTTTATGTGAATTTATCGTTTTTATACAGCTGTTAAACAATGACGCAATATCGAACTCAGGCAAATCAAAAGCGTCTATATAATGGTATTTAATATCATCAAACTTGATGATTGGATCGATTCCGAGACTCAAAATATGTCTGATCCTGTGAGACTTCAAAATATCGAGACAAAATACTGGATCCTGGGAACTAAGAAATAATCCTGGAACTATCGAAGCAATTTGAAGATCTGGTTCTTCATCCACTACGAAAGGCAAACCTTCCGAATGTAATTCTCTTGTAACACCCTCGAAAATCTCGAACTTTTTGCCCAACGCGTTTGTCAAATACATTATTGTCGGCTTAAGATCCTTTTTTCGTCTCTGAAGGAGACTCGCCAAATCCATTTCCAACCACATATAACCCATATGATTGAAAGTTACAAACAATGAAATTGGTACTTAATTTGAATGCGACATTGATTTACGAGGCAACTCGATAACTCGTTCCTGTTTTATAATACACCTGGCTAATTCTTCTTCATCATATTCCACTGTTTTGAGATATAAACCCTGGGGTGGAGCTGTGTTTAATCGGTCATCCCAATTCAAATACGATGGTACTTGGAGCATTGTTGTTATGTCTCGTTCATTGATTTGACCTGAGGCTAAACCTATCAAAGCACCAACAATTCTTCTTACTTGATTATAAACAAACGATTTTGATTTAACAGTTATTTTCCAGAAATCGAAACGATCTGATAGAGGATCTTCGGGCATCAGTGGCAACGTTGGTTCAAGACTCAGACTTATCAACTCTCTAACGTAATTAATTTTCCGGTTTGTTTTGTTCTTTGGTGAAAAAGATGAAAAATTTTTCTTGCCCATAAACAGTGATGTTGCCCTTTTCAAAGCTTCTATATCGATGTTCTCACCCCTATTAACAAATTTATTAATTCAATGAAATATATTGGAAGAGAATATATGTATATATATATATATATGAAATAATTATTAGTTACAGACTTAACATGCCACACACGCCCTAACTCAGCAATTGGGACTTTATGCTCATCATATTCCTTTGCAATCAGAAATCTGTAAAAATATGTCCGAGATTTCGCTGACCTCCTAGCATTGAATTCCGATGTAACTGGATAAATTTTCGTAACCCGTATCTCATGTCCGCATCGAGCAAACCAGAAATTAAGCTTTGCTGTTATATATTCGGTATCATAGAGTAAATTTTCGGGATGTTCCAATTCAACTTGACCTGTATTACACAGAGCATGGACGCCAGCATCTGTCCTGATACGAAATTAAAAATTTTAATTAATTGTCTAATATTCATTTCAGTCCATTAGAAATTAATCATTTTTCAGCAATATAAAGGCGACCTAAAGTAATTACCTGCTCGAAATTGAAATTAATGGTGGTGTTTTACTGTGTGGATGAATCGCAGTGCGTAGAGCTATCTCGAGGGCACCTTGAACAGAGTCTAAATCCATCAATCTCATGCAATTTAGTTGTTTTGCTGCGCCTCTAATATGTGAATTCAATCGACTCCATTAATAGAACCTTCCTTGTATATATTGATGAAGATGCATTGCAACAAATAGATATGAGCGATGATGTGAATATATAGACAAATATTATTAACATACCTGTAACGTGTACCAATGTATGACATGAATATTAAATATCGCACCATATTCCAGCGACCAAGTTAATTACATTGACAAAATTCCTCAGATCTATGATGATTCAATGGAAGTAACGGAGCATTTCTTTAGTATGTGAACGTTATTGGGGTTATATAAAGTTAATTCTGAGTTGTACGTGAAGAAACTTTTTGTCTCTTTCAGCCACTTTTTCCGCAGGAAGTCTGAATTGAAAAAGATACCACTGGATCTCTGTTGTGCATTGACGAATCACCTAGAGGCGCGACCATCGTTCAGATGGGTTGTTATCATCTTCCCCACAAACCAAGAGGTGAGTATGAAGAAAATGTGAAGTTCAATGCGTGACACGTCGAAAATGTCCATATGAAATTGTTGAACACAAGAATTCGAATGACTCTGGCTGACAACTGATCACATTACGTGAATATTTTGCATATAATCGTTTCGAAATCGTGTGAAATAATGTGAAGCGTAATCAAAGTCGTTTGTCAGACTACCGATTAATTATAATTAATTGATGATTATTCGATCATGAAGTTACCTGACATGAAAGATTTTCCACGCAGCTCCCAATATAATTGTAGTCATTCTATATCTAGAAGTTCGAAGTTCAATCCTGAACGTTTGACAGTTGATAATTCTTAATAATTAATACATTTTCGGTCAATTCTGTGTGGTATTTAATCAACTCGCACCGACCTCAATGCGCATGCGCGGCAGGCCCATATTGGCGCGCGTTTCGAGACACAAATCATGTTATCTCTGTAGTAACAATGCGTAGAAAAACATCGAGATATTCTTAAATATGTGTCATGCAGTATTGTTCAGCTTCGAGGCAGTCATGTATTGATGGTGCACTCAATATCTTTATCCTACATTTTTTTTTTCGGAACACAGAAATGATGAGGCCATAATGACTGAACATATTCGCGAGCTCATATTTTGGCGCCTTGCAATATGGTGATGGGCGCATGCGTCGAATTCAAAGAAAGGGGCGTTAGTGAATTCCAAGATGGCGTTCGATGTTTCGCTATAATATCGATAAGAATCGATTGATCGTAATAGAGAAATATCGCAAAAATTAAGGGATTTATGGAAAAAAAGCAATCGATGTTTCGGAACATCGACAAACATCACCAATCTCTACGCTTTGGCCGATTCGACTATAGCGTAAATTTCCACGTCTTATCATGCTTACTATCAACGGATGACACATGCTGCCGCAAAGTTATCGATTATATCGAAAATTTTGGTGCCTATTGAAAAGTACATATACAATATTACTCTATCTGATCTCGTTCTTACAATGTCAACACCGGAGTAACATGAATCAGTTGAAAGACACTTGTCTTTGCTAAGTTTTCAACTTCAATACTATTTTTTGTAAAAGCGGGAAGATTGACCGAAAAAAAAATGGCCCATTGTGTAGATTACGGACATATCAAGCTAGTTCATGGCATTGGCTTGATGCTGCTGAAAATAATTTCCTATTTTTTATTCTAATGCACTCAAATCTACCAGCCTGCTTTGCGAATACTCATTTACGTGATGACTACATATGGTAGACCAGAGTACATATTAGATAAATAGCATCTCGAGAGATGTAACAATAACTTTTGATGATTTGTCCACTGTTAAGAAAAATGTATAGCACGGCGATGCACAAGTGAAACTTAAGTCGCAAAACGTTCACAGTTAGTAGATAGAGATATATCAGGCTCCCCCTGTACATGTAATATATATTTAACGCCGAAGATAAGACACAAACAGAATGAAAGTTAGACGCAAGAAATAGTTCTGGTTCATTACGTGAGAGCCACACTCATGACCCATTGTGTCGTTCCAAACAGAGAAATTAGTTTGGTTGACATTGCTTCAGTGTCAATAATAGTTCTTTAGCTTCAATTCACATGGAGTTTTTCTCTCGTTCCACGTATTCATTTGAAGGACAAAAATATCCATCCATGTGATTAGAAAATAATACCCGTATGCGTGTGTGTGCGCTTTTCGTTCATGAATATTGAACGATTGAATATACATATCGTGTTGAAGTGCATTTAAGGTAGATTTTCTCGTGATATAACAAATGTATGAGTGTTTGATACCGCGGGATATTCGCACGTACAATCGCCTTTGAGCAAATGTCGAATTCTGTTTCATAATGATGAACAAAATGATGGTTCATGTGGGGATATGAATTATATTCGATGGAGAAACAATAGAGTTAAAAATAATTGAGAACACAAAGTTTCACTGTGAGGAACAATCACATCATGAAGGTAATATAATGCAAATAGGCTTCTAATGCAAACACTGGGAACCTTACGTAAATTCTTTATACTTTACTGAGTCTGGTTTTTAGTAAAAATTCATTAGTTTCGTTCTCAGTGGGTAAATCATTTCTTGATTGATTTCTCATGAAGATGCTGTTTTTTTTTCATCTTTTCGCAAACACAATTCTTCTTGTTCGAAGATAGAAAACAGGAAAAAAAGCACTTATGACAACGTCATAATCGACATAGATGCGACTTGCTTCGCAAAAAATATCCCTGCTTAAATAACCATTAGTATTGTAATGAGGACGTGGTGCTGATATCGATGATGACATTCAGAAACGAAGTATATGAAAATTACGAAATCACATTCAACTCTTATTCGGAGTATAACATTGTTATAATTGGTATATGGACTGTATCACTTTTTCGAATAATTTTGAGTCCGATAGATAAACTACAATTTGTTTCATGTATTTTGATCCGTTGTCTCCGAATATCGTATTAGTTTTTCCGAAAACTCGCGACTTTGATTGTTTAGAGGCAATAGTTTAAACAATTGTTTAAAAATTTTTTTTTTCGGGATGAATTATTTTTTTTCAATGTTTCCGGCCATTTCCAAACGAAGCTTATTCATATCAAATTTAGCAAAATTTTGAAAATCGAAAAAGTTGCATTCGGAGTTCCTCTTAACAAGCACCAACTTCAATTGCTTTTTTGTAATCATCGTAATTAACGATTAAAGTTGATAAAAATCCAATTTTTTCGATATTCAAACATTCATAACTAAAAAACCGTTAATTTTAGCTAAATTTTATAGGAATAATTCTCGTTTTAAAATGGCCGAAATGTTGAAAAAAAAAATGACTGATCTTGAAAAAATATTTTTTGAACCATTGTATAAACTATATTGCCTTTAAAGAATTGAAGTCCTGGGTTTTCGGAAAGACTAATACCATATTTGGACTCAGCGGATCAAAATACATAAAAAAAACTTTACCTCCATTGGACTCAAAATTATACGAAAAAGTAATGCATTGCCTAGACTATTTCTAAACATGGTTCTTCATGGGAGCAACAATTTCATAAAAAGATACAATGAGCCAAAAACGTTTCTCGTTTCCCAGGCAATGCATTTGGGTACACTCACGAATATTATTATGGAATTCGTATAGATGCTGTGGATCACCCTGACGATATGTGTCTACATAAGACTAGTAAGTGGACGAACCGAAGAGGATCAGTCTACGTCTCCTGGTGTAAACAGCGACATAAAAATTGGTATCCCACCACCGGAACGATGCTTCTATCAATCACCAAACGAGTGTCCGAAAATGGAAAATGTCGACGATTGCCCATGCAAAAGGATTTCTATTCTATCTCATAGCAGCTTTGAAGAGAGTGCTGTTTTGTGCTGCAACTTGAACTCCAAGACCTTTGACACTGGTCTTGCCTGTGCAAGTAAATTAAATGGATTCAGTTTCATTCTTTAATGTTTAATCGATATATCCATCAATTACTCATCCCCATGCGTTGATCTTCAGATTTTCCATCAAATGTTTCTCATATTCACATAAGAAATGCAACAGTGGGCACATTGAATGTGAGTGAAGTGAGGTGGCGGAGACTCAAATCGCTGGCGATCACCGATGGCAGAATAAATCGCATCAAGGGCCAATTTCTCATGATGACGCCAACTTATTGCTTGAACCTATCGAATAATGCATTGATAGACATTGAAAATAATTCCTTTACGAGGCTCGCACAGTTAACAAGCCTGGACATCTCATATAACAATATTACTCACCTGCCAGCATTGAATACAATGAATGGACGCGAATTTTGGCTAGATATCTCGGGTAACAGTTGATACGCTGTGGGTGTTGATTTATGGAGTTATTGAAACATAATTAATTTGATGTACAGGAACTAATACTTTGTGGTGTCATGATGTCTATCAATACATAAACAAGACTGGGGAAAAGCAGATAAATTTCAATCGTGAAAATGAAACAGTCTGTTCAGCTAGTAAAACGTGGCATTGGTTCAATACTACTGAGCAAGTTCCACTCAAACAAGTTCGATATTTGAGTCTGGTGAGAATTATTTCATGTATAACATGGCGGAAAATTTGTTATCCTGTGACTGCCATTGGTATTTTTGTAGCTCCAGACTGAGTGTCCAAAGGGGGAAAATTGGCAGTGTCAATGTAGTTTTGGTCGACTGGATATTGTGGAAGGGAAGCCTCCAACGCTTGCCGTTAACGTCGACTGTAGCGGAATTCAGTTAACCGAATTACCAGAACGTCTCCCTCGCAATACAATAGCTCTCAATGTCTCTCACAACAATGTAAGCTGTACAGTATGTAAGCATAATGTTCGCTAGATACATATATTGTCAATCCCATTTGTAGATCACAGTCCTTGATGACCTCAGCACAAATCCATGTTACCAGGATATTCGAGAGTTTTATGCAGATAACAATAATATCTCATCAATCAATAAATTGGAGGGATCAAAATTTTTAGACAATTATGCGATCTTAAGTTTGCGTCATAACAAAATTAAATCAGTAAGTCTTGCAATCAGGATTGATATTTCTTTGTAATCCATGGCTTTTTCATTCCAAAATATTTCCTGCAGCTCCCCACGTACATACTGGCTCCAAGTGCATACGATAAAAATTATGTAGGCTCCAGACTTGTGAAACTTGGGGGTAATGAACTCCATTGTGATTGTAATACAGCTAAATATCTGAAGGTTTGGTTGCAAACTCGAATATTGGATTCAGATGAAGTCCTATGTGAAAATGTGAAAGAAAAAGTAGTTGATTTGGAACCAACTAAAATGTGCGTTTATCCAGGAGACTGGACAGATTACATTTATTACATAATTGGTGCCGAAATGCTTTTACTGATAGGCCTTGTAGCGAAAGTCTCTTATGATTATTGGGTTTTCAAGACGGCAGGATATCTTCCGTGGCCGGCGAATAAAATGCCGAAATTGCCTTGTGACTGGCTGTGTGAAACATAGGCTAGACGTAATTGAGCAAACAATTCCTGGCCCATGTTATAACGTTCAGTTGCTTATAAAAGTTTTATCACTTATGAAATGAATTGTGATGTTTCTTCATGAATATGTATGCGTATTCATGACGGGATGTCTAACTCTGCATCTTTATTATAAACAAATAAATTATATGACTTCACGCACGATTCATACATATATATATGTATGATAATGCTCAATGACAATACTCGACCATCAGATAAATAATATTACTACCACATGACTGAGGTATATTTATAAAAGAAGAGAAATCGACCAATTGCATGATCATAGTGAATTCCTATTGTTGCTACTCCGATAATTGTACCTTGCTACACTGAATTATTGAAGAACGATTGTGATTCATTGAGGCCATTTGAATTTTTGATCACGTTGGTCGTAATTATTCTTCATGCATAGCTCCATCGGTTATTTGTTACAAATTAAGCTCACCATCAAAGAATTCTCGCGTATAATACTTGAGTAAAAAAAATACTCCAGTCATGCGATATTATGTTCCATATTTTTTTTCTCTTCATATTACAATTATGAAGGATTAAATACGACAATTCGTATATCACAGATACATTATCTGGCTGATTATGGAAATTATGTATATTTCAATAAAGAATATTTACATTTTTCATATCTATCTACTTATTCATTTCTTTTAAGATTTATTTTTAGACGCCTTAGTTTCATTCATTTTCGTGCATGAGTTACGAATTAGTCTTCAATTGGTTGACCATCGTCGTTATTCTCGATATCTATGGCTGTATGTTGCTCTCTGTTTGGAGATACAATAAATATAATTGACTCTCAATGATTTGGCGATTGATAAGTATGGAATATATGTGAAAATTTACCTATTATTTCCACCCCGTTGTGGTCGTCTATGGATTTTTGGGATAGTAGAAATTGAATCCCGTTTTGGGGCTCCTCGTATCATTTTTTTACGTTCACGTTTGCTGTGCTTTTTCATGGCAAGCATGTATTCTGGCACGTCACACCCCGATGCTCGCATAACTGCGGCGATACTAGAAGATTAAAACATAAATCATGTAAAAAATAGGTGTCAATTGCTTAACTAGATATGAGTAGATATTCACCTTCGTAAATTGACCGTATCTTGCTCAGTGAAAAACGTTACAGCTTTGCCTCTATGTCCGGCGCGACCAGTCCTACCAATCCGATGAACATACGATATCGCAGATGGTGGAAAATCATAATTAATAACGAGATTCACTCCTTTAAAATCAATACCGCGACTCATAAGTTCAGTGCATACGAGCACCCAAATTTTCCCTTCTCTGAAACATCTGACTGCATTATCCCTTTGTAATTGCGTTCTGTCGCCATGAATGACGTCTACGTTTATTCCATCGTAGATGAGTTCATTGAACAACTCCTGTGCCCTCTCTTTACTTTGAACAAAAACAAGGACGGGTGGCATGATTCCTCTATTAATGATATTCCGAAACCCAACAAGTTTCCCTCTTTCACTTCCAACAAAAAGTAATTCCTGCTCCACGAGTTCTGTTGCGGCGTTCCGTTGACCGATTGTTACATTCACTAAACCTTTTAAATTGTGTCTACACCATTTTGTTAAAATAGGTGTATTCGTGGCACTGAACATGGCCTGACAAAGACTTTTACTACTACATGCTTTGGAAATTCGTTCTAATTGATCTCGGAAACTGCGAGTTCCATCTTCAAAAAGTTTGTCTGCCTCGTCAATAATTAACCATTCCACATTTTCTAATGAAATGGCTGGTGGATTTTGATTCAATAAGAACACAAGTCTTTTTGGTGTTGTGATAAGTATGTCAAATTTTTGTGAACTTTTTGGTCTATACTTCTCGAGAGCTTGTTTTATTTTGCTAATTATATGGATCCGAAAGCCCCTACTTTCGCTCAACCTGACACACTCTCTATAAGTTTGTTTGGCTAATTCTCTAGTAGGGCTGAGAATGACTGCTCTGAATCCGTGTTTTTGTGGTTTCTCCAAATGATGAATAAGGGGTAAGAGAAAAGCCAGAGTCTTGCCGGAACCCGTTGGAGCACAAGCTAAAATTTGTCTTCTCTACAATCACAAATCGTTAGTCATTGACAACATACATTGTAAGTATCAAAAATCACCAATACATTGAGTTCATTCACCTCTAACATGATGGGTATAGCTTGCATCTGTATTGGTGTAGGAGTAGTGTATTCGCATTTTCCAATATTTTCGATCAGATCTTGAGCAATATTATAGTCCGATGTGAGTTGATCGAAGGTTGCTATCGGTTGTGGAATATGGCGACCAACGACTGATATTTTATTTTCGTTGCGAAAATGATTAATCTAAAAAAGAAAATGATGAAAACGACCAGATGATTTATTTTCCGCGAACAATATTGTACGATGTTTGTATACTTTTTCTCGTTGTTGTTGAATTTTTTTGTCGTCGGTAGAAAGTTTTTTCTTTTTTTTCAATTTACTTCCATCCGCCGGCGCAGATATACTCTCAAGAAGGGTGAGTATATTCTGAGTTCCTTCTGAATCCACACTGATTTCTGTCTTCGCATTTTCATTATTTTCTCGTTTTCGTTTGTGATGCAGCGATGAATTACTATATTCTGTCTCTATTTCCGTTTTAATATCAAATTTTTCGCCAGTGTACCTAGTTTTTTTTATGACCTACATAACGATCGAAAGTGTGGAAGAACTACGGTTATTACACATAAAATTGAGGTATATCTATGTGAATTACTTACTTGAAATCGTTCGGCGTCTGATCGAAATCTTTTTTTATCGAATCTTGTCCCTGACGACAATTTCGAAAAGAGATCAAATGCATCCATAGTTTTCTGTCACTGACTCCGATGGATGAAAATGGTCAATCAAAAATCATAGTACTCGTTCGACTACAGTCAATCTCTCAATTTCAGATTCAATGACGTCAGTACAAAACAAGTTTATTCAATAAACTGTGTCGATCTTAATATCACTAGACCACAACTCTGAAGCGATTGGTTTCTGAAATGGTTTTAATGAAAATTAGTAATCACAAACATATAAGTTAGATCGTCCGAATCATATTAAGACTGTAACGCAATTCCATACGGAATTTTCCAGTCGCCACATTTCTGTATGTATAGAAAGTGGATCAAAATATCAATTTCACAACAATAGAGTCGCCTAATGGGTTAGAATATTGCATACGACAATCGCCTATATTAATAAGGATAATGCATCAAAACCTGTTTCTACACATGTCGGTTTGGGGAACTAACCTCCAAGTTAAACTCGTGTCGGAACCAGCCAAGGAGATCCATGTATATATATAAAACTTTCTCTATATATATAACTATATACCAGTACATACCATACCTTAGCAGCTTATTGGCAGTTTATTCGCGGTTGTCACTCCCTACAGATGGCGCAGCGAAATTCCATATGGCCGGTGAAAGTATAACTTGAAAAAGGCGCAATAAATCCATACTCATATAGCCTAGAGGATATTCAAATCGTAAAAAAAGTGTATATACGGCAGGTCAAATTCAGAAATCCTAAACATAAGCTTTTCTGACATTCTCGATGTAATTGGGAACTCAAAGCGCCCATTAATCGAGGGAGGAGCCGTATTAAAAGCTAACCACATTTGTGTCTGTGGTTACGTTGAAAAAAGCGACAATTTTATCCACATAATGGCAGCTTGTATAAAATATATACTTCCAGTGCTTTTGTTTGTCTGCCACGAGAGGCGCCAACACACTTGACAACCGCGAATTCTCGTGTCCATGGCGGCTGTTTAAAATGGCAAAGATCAATCAATCTAAAAAAAATTTTTTCCCCTAGTTCGATTGTTTGTTGTTCGTTCTCAAATGTTCGATAAAATTTTGCATTGGCTGGTTGTTCGTTTTTTTATAAAAATTTGTTTAAAATCGATTCTTAAGCTAGCACTAGCTATAAGTATTGGAATCTTTTTTCTTTTTCAATGCATCTGAACCATCTATCGTTTATTCCATCAAAAATAACATTTGGTCAACCTTCCTTATATTTTTAATTAAAATATCAAGTAATTAATTTTACTTTACAGGTTAATCAGGGTTGCCATCATCTTCCCCATAAACCAAAAGGTGAATATAAGGAAGATGTGTATTTCAATGCGTGACACGTCGAAAACGTCGATATGAAATTGTGGAACACGAGTAACGATGGACTCTAAGGGTGCGTTCGGGGAGCACGCTTTAAGCGCTTTAAGCATTTTTTGTCGTTCGACTTGTCGCTTACAGCGCCCATAAGCGTTTGCATGAACACCCGGAATCACAAAATTGAAACGCTCACAGACGCTTGTCTGGCGAGGTAGGGCTGCGTGAGTGTATAGTCAATTTACGGTCATATTAAAAATTCGTCAATTTCTCTAAAGCTTCAATTTTTCTAAAGCTTCAATTACTCTTCGCACAGACAATAAAGCTGTTCCACGGCTGACATCAAATTTTTCACAAATGGAACTGTAATAGTTTTACATATTCTGATCAATGTTTTTATTCAATCGCAAGGTACTTTCATAAAAAGTCACTTATTCAGGTTCATACTGATACGAATCTGGCGTTGACATCTTCCAAATCGCTATTAAGAGCTGCTTTTCTGGAGATATCATACGGTACCCAGGCTTTGCACGCATTAATGCCGGCTTCATTTTGTCAAGAATGTACCGAAAAGTTAATGGTGACATTCTGCAATCATCAAAGATAAGAAATCATAATATCAATAATTTTAATTAATAACAACCACAATAACAATTATTCAGACATTCCCAAAAAGGTGATTTAAACATTCCATCCGTGTACGACGATATAACCTCCTCAACGTAGTTTTGGAGTCTGCATATACGCTTTTTTCGGTTCAAAAGTGCTATCACCATCATATAAAATGTGATATCATCATCATCACTACTACTTTCACTATCCATATCCAATAATTCATTACTTATCAGGGCAATCACAATTTTCTCTCCCATATTCGTCGTAACTGACCATCACCAGTTCACAACACTCATTTGACTTATTGCGCCAAATCGAACGGCGTAAGCGTAAACGATTGTAAGCGCGCTCAACCCAAGTCGAACGGGCCCGCAAGCGTGAGTGCTCAAAGCGCGTAAGTGCGCTCCCCGAACGCATCCTAAATCTAATCAATGAGCTATACAGGCCCAGTTTTTTTAAGGATAAACCTAGTTAGTTAACTGGCCGCGGTTTAAGTTAAGTTCCCCCACTTTGAGTCCCTTCCCCTATCTATTTTCCCCTAACCGCGTGATGTTTGTGCGATTGGCGACATTGGCGGCTGTCTAATTTAAACTCTGTATTGAGAATATTGTGATCTAAGATATTTAGTTGATAATTATTATTTAAATAATAATCTTTGTTATTATTCAGTTAATCCAATTACGTGCTAAGCACTGTACACGTGTCAATAACGTTGCAAACTTCACAAGTTTAGAGACAATTACACAAAAATCACTCTTTGTTAATAACTTGATATCACTGCATAAAATATTTAACACTTTGAATTGGAATATTTGAGGTTATGATGAATACGCTGGACTTGAAACAGGCTTCGAACTTCTGATTAACGCTACTATGCGGCGCTAGTTTCGGGATCTAGGTGGGGGAACTTAACTTAAACCTCGTCAGTTAACT